>CM076578.1:1110014189-1110651884 GCA_034641835.2 Pinus albicaulis | reverse complement strand
ATTATGTCTTTACTTAGAGAATTGCATCAGATATGAACAGAAATTAGAACAAACCATTAACCATGAATAACACATATGGACACCAGGATTTAAGGTGGAAACCCAATTCGGAAGAAAACCACCGCTGCTGTAATATCACTCTTCAATATTTTATTATAGAGAAAAACTTCTACAATATATGCTGGTGCAGACTCATACCAACACGCAAGCACCCACTTGCAGAAGGCTACAACCTTCTCTCGTTTACTAGCCTTTCCTGGAAGGGAGCTTCAACCCCCTAAAAATAACACCAGTTACTACTGGCAGAAAACTTCTACTTCCAAAATGAAGGCTCCAACCCTAAGACTCATCGGATTCATATGTTTTCTTCAGCAGTCATGCGCTCGCGCTTCATCGTTTCTTCATCCGTCGTTCAAGACCAGAGGTTCATTCAGATTTTCAGTTAAGGACAGAGTTTGCCCATCCAGAAATTCCTTCAAGAGCTTCATTCATTCATCACCCTTATCCATGCACATGTTCTTCATAATTGCGTTAGTCGATCTGATCATCATATTTACAGGCGCACCATCGATTCAGATATGTCAGGGTTTATTCATACAGATCTCTCCAAAGGAGACTCGTTTATTATCAACCCTTGCACTGCCTTCTTCATAAATCTCATCACTTTATATAGTTCTCGCCTATATTAAAATCATGAGTCAAAACCACGAACCGTTAATGGTATTCCTTTTACAATATTTCCAATAGATTTTCCCTCAGGGTTTTTATTTCTTATTAATTTATTTATCAAGTGATAAACAAATTTATTTACAACGATTTAACCCCTTATGTATAACCCTTCAGATTTTATAAATAATATTCAACGCTTGCTAATAGTTTAATATATCAATAAAATTTTGAACCAAATTTCATTCTTTGACCCTGGGCCCACATTGCAGTCGGCGGATCGGAAGTGTCAAACAAAACTTGCAATTGCGATTGATCAATCGGATGCGATGACCACATAAAACATGGCTCATAGTGCAATCAGGTCCAAACTTTGAACAAATGCAATCGGGGCACACAATAGAAAAGTTCCGATTGCGATCAGGACACGGATGCGATTGGCACATATTAACTCCGACATATAACTGGATCGGGTCCGATACTTCAATCGCAACATATTACAAAAGGCGTGCGATCAATCGGAAAGTTCCGATTGCGATTAAGATCTCGGACGCGATTGAACCTGTTAACTCCATCGTATAACGCCATTGGGTCCGCCAATTTCAAGATGCAATCGGGCCCAACACTTAAGATCTTCCGATTGCGATTGGGAACTCGGATGCGATTAGCAATAAACTGTGGCATATAACTCGATCGGGTCCGGCCTTTAATCAGGGCACATAACAAAACTCCGCCAATTGAACCTTGCGATTCAAGACTTGCGATTCCATTAAAACATCGCCACGTGGTCAAGTGGACCCACGAGCCTTCGCTGCTATGGTGGGGGCGATTTATATAAGGTTTGGTTGTATATTTTATATACAGCCATTCCATTGCCGAACTCTACACATCCACAAGACATTTGATTATTGCGATTGGTGATTGCGATTGGATCGCATCACAAATCTTCATATCAACAAGACACTGCACCAAAATAACTTTGCTATTCCGATTGGCATATAAATGGTGGGGATCACTTGTCCCACCAATTCAGAAATAAAAGGACTTCCGCCTGATTAAACAAATTTCCCATTCTGTTTGTTGAGGGCTTTAAATTCCCGAGATGACTGTCTTTAATAAATCTGCTCCTCCGTAGTTCATATCTACGGGAAATCTTCATTCCTCCTGCACAACGTCTACGCCCATCAGCTGTTAATTCTCTTCTGTCATTTGTGGCTGCGGCCCATCAAGATTTAATTCTCCTTCATACGAATTTCTCCAAGCTTCTTCAATACAGAGTGTTGTGCACTAACAACCTTGAGCCCTTGCAGTAATATCGAATAGCAAATTAAGATCAAGCTAGGAATTGTTGTGCCAAGATCTAATTTCTCTGGCAGAACGTAAATATAAACGTAAATTGAACTAGTGGATATAGTAAACTATGTTGAATGGTCGATATACTAACTGGGATCCAACAGCGAATATGGAAACCATACAACAAAATAATTTCTATCAGTGCTGGGGAAGCTGCTGTCGCCAGAGTGAACGTCTCCTGAGGTAAGACTCCATTGGTATAGCCTCCTCCTTCATACCCATATTTGTAGATGCAATTTTCCCAGTTATCGCAGTCATGTACATGGCTGAACAAAATGGGCTAGCGCAAGAAACAACACTGAAAGACGAAGAATTGAAGGGATTACAAATTGGTTCATACAGAGAAATACATGAATTACCACAAGGCCGATTCTCAGAATCGTATTTCTGCTAAAAGTCCGAAGAATTGAAGGGATTATAAATTAGTTCATACTGAGAAACACATGAGTTACCACAAGGCCGATTCCCGGAATCGGAATTGGATTTTTTTTTTTTTAATTTTAATATTTTTTTTTTTAATTTGATTTTTTTAAATTTTTTTTCTTTAATTTCAAAAAAATTTAAAATTAATTTTTTTAATTTAATTTTTATATTTTAAATTTAATTTGTTTTAATTTTTTTTGTTTTTTTTTATTTATTTTGTTTTTATTTTGTTTTAAATTTTATTCATTTTTTTTGTTTTTAATTTTGTTAATAATTTTTATTAAATTTTGTATTTTTTTTATTTAATTGCTTTTTTTTTCATATTTTTTCCTTATTATTAAATTTTTTGTTTACTTTTTTAATTTATTTTTATAAAATTTAATAAATTTTGTATATATATATATTTTCTTATTATTTGAATTTAATATTTTTTTTTTTTTAATTTTTAATTTTATTATGATTATTATTTTTAATTACATAAAATTTTTATACAATTAAAATTTTGTATTTAAAATTACTTAAAACTTATACCCATAAATATTTATAATATTTAGTGTATGATGAGATTCCATTCCAATAGTAATATCAATTTCCATTTTTTTTTAATTAAACGTAATTTTTTTTAAATTAATTTGTTTTTAAATTTTATTTTTTTTCAATTTTCCATTTTTAATTGATTTTTGAAGTTTTTTTAACTTTTTATTTTTACAATGGATTTTTTTCTTTTTCTTTTATATTTAAATTTTTTTTTTATTTCAAAATTTATTTGTTTGTTCATTTATTTATTAAAATTTAATAAAATCTAATATATGTTTTTAATTTAAGTTCATATATATATATATATATATATATATATATATATATATATATATATATATATATATATATATATATAATTTAAATTTAATTTATTTTTTTAAATTTATTTGTTTTCTTAATATATATTTTTTTAAATTTAATTTTTTATTGTATTTTATTTTTCATTTTTCATTTTTTATTAATTTTTCATTTTTTTACTTTTAATTTAAATAATTTTTTTTCTTTTTTTTTTTTAAATTTTTATTTTAAAGTTTTAAATTTATTAAAATTTAATTTATTTCTTTAAATTTAATTTTTTATTTTAAAATTTAATTTTTTTGCTTTTAATTTGATAAACATTTTCTTTTTCTTTTTTTAAATTTAATTTCTATATTTTATTTTTTATAATTTCTTTCTTTTTTTTAACTTGTTTTTTTTTAAAAATTTAATATTTTTATTTTGTTTTTATTTTTATTTTTTTATTTCTATATATTTTTAAATTTTAATCTTTAAATTTTTTATTTTTATTATTTTTATTTTTTTGTTTCTTAAATTTTAGGTTTTTTTTAGTGTTTGAATTAAAATTTTTATTTTGTTTTTATTTTTATTTTTTTATCTCTATATTTTTAAAATTTTAAGCTTTAAAATGTTTTTATTTTTTGAATTAATTTTTTTTCTTAAATTTTAGGTTTTTTTTAGTGTTTGAATTTTAAAAATTTTAAAATGTTACTTCTATTTTTAAAAATGTCAAAAATATGACACAATTTTTTTTTTGTTATTCCAGCATCAACTGGTTTTGTTTTCAGGGTGTTTTTTCAATCCTTTTTTCAAGAAACAATTTTGTTTTTAGCATAATTTTATAAAATGTTGAAATTTGACCTTAAAAAAAAACCAAGTGTGTTCTGGAATACACACTTTTTGTTTTTGGGGTGTTTTTTCATGTTTTTTTAGTCTTTTTGGGCTAGAGTTCCCTTTTTGAGGTGAGGTTACCTATTTCATCGGTAACATTGTTCTCACCTCTGTATCTCTCTCACCACCTCTCCCTCCCTTTATCTATATTTATCTTCTTCCCTCTCCCCCTTGCCATATATATCTATACCTCCCTCCATCTCTCCTTATTTTTCTATCTATCCCACCCCCCTGAAACACATGGCATGATCTCTATCTTTCTCTCTCTCTTTCTCATTTTCTTTGTCTCTCTCTTCTTCCCTCTTTCCCCTAAGTATATATCTCTATATCTCTCTGTCTCTCCTTCTTTATCTCTCTATATCATAATGTATAAATTATCTCTCCATATATATCTATATATATATATATCTTTCCCTCTCTCTCTCTCTCTCTCTCTCTCTCTTGCTCACAGCCCCCAATCATACAAATTATCTCTCAATATCTATCTATATATTTCTCTCTCTTTATTCCTCCCTCCCTATTCCTCTCCCTCTCTCTCCTGCCCTCTTCCTCTCCCACTCTCTCTCTACCTCCCTCTTCCTCTCTCTATCTCTTTGTCTCTCTTCCTGTTCTCTCATTCTCCCTCCCTCTATTTTCCTCTCTCTTCTTCCCTCTCTCTCCCCTCCATCTATATCTCTATATCCCATTGTCTCTTCTTATCACCCCAAAAACATGTGTACTTTCTCTCCATATCTATATATTTCTCTCTCCCTCCCTCTTCCTCTCCCTCTCTCTCTCTCTCTCTCTCTCTCTCTATTCCTCTTCTCTCTCTCTCTCTTTCCCTTCTCCCTTGTCATTCCCTCTCCCTATCCACATTTCTCTCTTTGTCTTTCTTCCCCTTCCAACTCCATCTCTCTTCCCATCTCTCTCTCCTCTCTCCCAAGTCCTCTCTCTCACTTTCTCACCCACCTCCATGTATCTTTGCACTCAAAAAATAGGTTTGCACCTCAAGATATTTAATCCCTCTCGGTGCTTGATAGATCCAGAGTTAACATGGATCTAGGCTGGTCATAATTTAAAATAAAGTTTTACTTTAGCTATTTTTGTGATTTTTATTTTAAAATTATGCCCCTTGCATCTATTGCAAGCAATCAAATAGGATTAGAAATAAATATCTACACTAAAAATAATGGATCCAGTGCAAGTAATGAAATAGGAGTAGAAATCAACATTTGCACTGGAATCAATGAATCTACTGTAGGGTATTAAATAGGATTAGAAATTGACATCTACACTGAAATCAATGCATCTAGTTCAAGTGATCAAATACGATTCGAAATCAATATCTACACTTAAACCAATGCATCTAGTGCAAGAAATCAAATAGGAATAAAAATCAACATCTAACTAAAATAAATGCATCTAGTGTAAGGTATTAAATAGGATTCAAAATCGACATCTACATTGAGATAAATGCATCTAGTGAAAGTGATCAAACTGGATTAGAAATCAACTACTACACTCAAATCAATACATCTATTTTAGTGAAACACCGAAATATTCATGGATTTCTAGATCTAGCTTCTATTTCTATATGTGTCTTTGTGTCCACCTTCCATTCTGTGTCTATCTCCCTCCCTCTCTCCTTCTGTCTCTCCCGGTCCCTCTCACCTCTATCTCTCTCTCACCACCTCTCCCTCCCTTTCTCTATCTTTATCTTCTTACCTCTCCCCCTTCCATATATATCTATACCTCCCTCCATCTCTCCTTATTTTTCTATCTATCCCACCCCCTGAAACACATGGCATGATCTCTCCCTCTCTCTCTCATTTTCTTTGTCTCTCTCTTCTTCCCTCTTCCCCATAATTCTATATCTCTATCTCCCTCTGTCTCTCCTTCTTTATATCTCTATATCATCATGTATAAATTATACCTCCATATATATATATATATATATATATATATATATATATATATATATTTTTTCCCTCTTCTTGTCCCTATCTATCTATTCCCCTTCACTCTCTC
This sequence comes from Pinus albicaulis, assembly GCA_034641835.2. Classification (NCBI taxonomy): domain Eukaryota; kingdom Viridiplantae; phylum Streptophyta; class Pinopsida; order Pinales; family Pinaceae; genus Pinus; species Pinus albicaulis. The sequence continues at coordinate 1,110,645,728 of CM076578.1, read as the reverse complement.
TCTCTCTCTCTCTCTCTTGATCATACACATTACCTCTCCATATCTATCTGTATATTTATCTCTCTCTCTTCCTCTCTCCATATCTATCTCTCTTCCTCCCTCCCTCTCTTTTCCTCTCCCTTCTTCCCTCCCTCCCCTCTCCATATATCTCTATCTCCGATTTCCTCTCCTTATCACCCCAAAAACATGCACACTTTCTCCATATCTATATATTTCTCTTTCCCTCCCTCTTCCTCTCCCTCTCTCTCGATCTCTCTCTCTCTCTTTCTCTTCTCTCTCTCTCTCTTTCTCTTCTCTCTCTCTCTCTTCCCCTTCTCCCTCGCTACTCCCTCTCCCTCTCCACATTTCTCTTTTCTCTTTCTTCCCCTTCCAACTCCATCTCTCTTCCCATCTCTCTCTCCTATCTCTTAAGTCCTTCCTCTCACTTTCTCACCCACTTCCATGTATCTCTCTGTCCCATCACACACCAATGATAGAATATAATGTTCATATGTTTCCACTATTTAGCATGAGAGATATACTTATATTTTTTTAATATTATTATAAATATATCCATTGCAAATATTTTGAGCGGGCATTAAAAAATTTTACAAAATTTCTTACATTACATCTATATATTAATATGACTATTAGATAATATTATTAATTTGGCCCATGGTATTTGTCCCATAGGCTTCACCTAAATAAAATATCATTTTTGAGTGTCATTAAATATAACGCTGATTATGGAGTAAATATAAAAAGAGGGTTTATTTATTTATCACACCTCTGGTTTATTTATATTTTTATTTATTTACCATACCTATTTATTCCTCATTAATATCTATTTATTTAAACATGGTATTTGACCCATGGTATTTATAATATTTTGTTCCCTGGTATTTGGCCCATATGCTTCGCTTAAATAAAACTTCCTTTTTGAGTTTTCTTAAATATATAAGGAAGTTTATGGAGTAAATATAAAAATGGATTTTTTTTATTTACCATACCACTAGAGTAAGTAATTATCACAAAAATACTGATTACAAACTTTCTTACATTAAATCTACACATCTACCCTATAATGGGCTATAGAGCGCCTCTAGGTGTAATTACTTTATAATATTTCTTACTTTTGTTACCTATCATTTTCTTGTTTTGTTGTATTTAATTTATATAATAATTTTTATATAACTTGAAATCTTTTATTCCTTTTATATATTGATTTGTAAAAATTAAAATAGACATATTTATAATAAGAAAATAATAGTATTTTTTATTTTTATTTTGTGCCGTATTTGTTTTTTTTGCATAGAAAATCAGGGTAGGTCCTCTACAAGGGATCACACCCCCCACCAAACTAATTTGAGCCTAATCTCGAGGATTTCAAAGAAAACTGAACACATGATCTCTCAATGGAAAGGTTTTTTTTTTTTTTTAATGTCAAGTTTTCTATGATCCTCTGAGATTGACCTCAAACTTGAGGATTCTTGACCCAAAGGCATATAACCTGTCAAAGTCACTCAAGGGACCACACCCACTCTCGGCCACACCAACCCTTTAGCTGGCTGTATTTTTTTAGCATGTCTCCTCCCCTAGCACAAGGCACATTCACCCCCCTTAAGGTTTGATCCTGGGTCACCTTGCTGACGAGGCCCATCCTCAATTGGTTGTGCTAGTGGGACTTGACCAATGCCAAGGTGCTTTAGTAATGGGAGATCAAACAATTGAGTTAACCCTCAGGACTATTGGTTTTATAGTTAGTTTCAATTTTTCTTCCTTTTTCATTATTATTTAAATAGTTTCTATTTTATAGTTTTCACAAATTTTTAACATTTTCTTATTTCTAATAAATTTTATACATTATTTATCATTTATTTTGGGATTTTCTTAATTTTTTTTCCCTTTCATGTTTATTTTAATATTTTCTTTGATGTATTTTATTATTATTTTTATGATTCTTATAATGCTCCATTTTTATATTAAATTATTTATTTCCCTATCTGTTATGAATTATCATTGCATCTCTACTATATTTATTCATTCCCTGATGAGAATATCCATCTTTTTTTTGATGATGAGCCACAACAGGTGGTTTGAAACACGTCAACTGAAAACTAATATCGTGATTTATTCATAAGAGATTTTCTAGATGGCAATGTGTGTCTATTATTTCGAAGAAGCTTGAAAAATAAGTAATTTTATGACCCATTTACATGACAGGACTATGGAGGTTGGGTCTATGATAGTAATTCACCCTTCCACCCTTAGTATGGGATCTAGGTAGTGAATGGGTGTGTAACAATGTGGTATCATAGAAAAGGTTCAAAAATTGGACCTTTGGGAATGGAAATTGAAGTCTTCTTACATAATGTTAGAGAAAAGGTTTAAACATTGGAACTTTGGGAATGGAAATCAAAATCATGTTACAAAATGTTAGAGGCAAAGCTAAGTGCTAGACCTTTGGGAATAAAATTGGAGTTCTCTTATGGAATTGACAGGAAAAGAGTTTTCAACCTATTTTCAACCTATCATGAAGGATGTTTGTGTTGCTTAATGTATTTATTGTGATGTACACATATAGCCTGTTAGTAATGATTTTATATGATTTCATTATTATGAATCTGCTAACTTGATTTTTACTATTTCAGTTAGCTTTGCACCAACAAAATAACTATAACAAGCCAATGTGATTATTTATATAGTGAAACTATATTTATTTTATTATAAAAATTGTGAGTGTATGAAAACACATAAGACAAGATGGAATAATATAGCACTAAAAAATAATAGTACGGACCTGAGGAAGAATGAATTGAAAAGGGATGAGAAGTAAACTCTCTTGACTTAAGGGAAACCTTGAGAAGTTTAAGGGATGAGATAAGGATTTTTAAAGCTTAAAATGAAAATCTTGTTAGGGAACAAGAAAGGATGGCTAAATCACAAGGGGATAAATTTGAAGTGAGTATTTTTATATTGCATAGTCTCTTAGATTTACAAAGGAAAAGGTAGCATGAGTTGAGAGCTAGTCAAAGAATCAGAAAATATCATGAGAACAATAAATTCAAAAGGAAATAAGGAATGGAGTAGATGGAAGTAGATCCAAGAAAAGGCAAAAAAATATCGACTAAAGAGACAGTAAAGGGAGGTTGATGTAGATGCATATAACCTAGGTTCAAATGTTAACTAGAGGACTTAATACTCAAAGTCATGATTTAATAAATTAATTAATGTATTTTTCCTATTGTTTTAGGAAAGAATAAGAAATTTTGTAAAAAGGATAAGGTTCAGGCATATTGTGGAAGATTTGAGAGATTAAAGAGATAGCTAGCTCCTACCTAGGGATAAGGGATTAGATGAGAGATATTAGGGATCGAGAGAGATATTTTGAGAGTTAGTTTAAGATATAGAGCCTATCTTAGGTTCTAATAAATTTGTATAAATTGAGGTGAGTCAATGAGACGTACAGTTATGTATGAATAAATGTGTAAATGAATATGAGGAATGAGAGGCCAATCATTATACACCAAGATTTCCTTGTAAATATTTTACTGATTAATGCATTATTTCTCAGTTTCATGTGTATAGTTGGTTGGGCCAAGATTTTCGCTGTAAATATTTTATTGTTTAATGCATTTTTATTTCTCAGTTTCATGTGTTTCATGTGTATAGTTGGTGTGTGATTGTGTGTGATTTTTAATTGAGTTTTATCTAATTTATATGTTTTATCTGATTAATTACGACATGTCTTAAAAGAGGGAGTAGTTTTTGATCAAAAAAATATCAAAGCCATAATGGAATGGTCAACACCAAAGAGTGTATCTAAGGTTAGATCATTCATGGGTTTGGTAGATTAATGTAAGAGATTTACTAGAAATTTCTCCAATATTGGTCACCAATCACATCATTGCACACAAAGGAAAATAATTGTGGTGTGAACAAATGCATGAAAAGAAGGTTTGGGAGGTGCTCTCATGTGTGAAGGGCATGTTGTTTGCATTGATATCCGAAAATTAAATTAGCATGAAAATAACTATGTGACACATGATTTGGAGTTTGTTCCCATTGGTAACGCCTTAAAAGTGCAGAGAGATTATATCCTTGGAAGAAGATCCACATTAATTTTAGACCAAAAATGTATGAAATACTTTTTTGATTGACCAAAATTAAATTCCAAGGAAGCTCGATGGTTAGAATTAATTAGTGAGTTCGATTTTGAAATCAAATACATCAAAGGGAAGGAGAACCCAGTTATTGATGCAGTTGGAAGATGAGTCAAATTCTCTCATATAGAAACCATTAGTTCTTACATAAATGATGTTAGGGAAATAATTAAAGATGATGGATAATAAAATGAGAATCACCAACAATTAAAGGAAATGTTACAACATGAGCCCAAAGATGAGAAAGACAGAAGATTTCATCTCACAAAGGAAAGATTGATAATATTCAAGAACAAAATTTATGTGCCAAATGAAAATGGATTAAAAATGTGCATATTGAAATAATTTAACACAAATCCATATTCACGCAACCCATGATACCAAAATACATTAACATACATTAAGAAAATTAATTATTGGCCATTTTTAAAATGGAACTGGCTAATTTCATTTCAAAATGTATTGAGTGCCAACAAGTAAAGGTTGAGTGCAAGCACCTAGTTGGATTATTATAGCTTATCCCTATTCGAGAATGGAATTGGGAAGTAATCTCAATGGATTTTTTCACATGAGTTTTGCGAATAGATAAGAAATAGGATGACATCATGGTTATGGCGGAGAATTTGAGCAAGTTTTCTAACTTTGTAGTTGCTAAATCAACTTATACAACTAGTGACATGGCCAATGTTTTCATGAAGGAAGTGGTAAAATTTCATGGAGTACCCAAGAGAATTATCTTAGATAGATATGAAAAATTCACTTCTAAATTTTGGAAAGAATCATTTTTTGTTCTAGGGACAAATTTGGAATTTAAAATGACATATAATGCACATACCAATGTGAAAATGGAGAGGAAAAACATTATCATGGAAGTTGTGTTGAAAATGTATGTAATAAACCAGTGAAGGAAGTGGGAAGAATAACTTCAAATAATGGATTTTTCCTACAATAATGGGTGTTGGGAAGCTTTGAAGACAAGTCCGCTTGAGGCTCTCTATGGGAGAAAATGAAATACTCCTATAATCTGGATTTGACATGTTAAAAGAGACGGAACAAGAAATGGTAACCATCAAGAAGAATTTAAAAGTGGCTCAAGATAGATATAAAATCTAGGCATACTAGCATAGATTTCATAAATAATTTAAAACAGGAGAGCATGTCCACCTACAAGTCAAACCAAGGAGGATTTACCTGAAAATTGGATCTTGTGCCACATTGGCACAATGATTTTGTGGTCCATTTCATATTTTAGAAAAGTGAGGCCAATGGAATATATATTGGCCATACCTCCTACTATAAAAGTTTATGATTTTTTTCATTTTTATTTTCTTAAAAAGTATAAAAAAATGCTAATATGTGATTTATTTGTCAGGGCTATAGGTGGAACCAAAAGGAGAGATTCATCCAGAACTTTTGTGCATCCTAGATCAAAGGAAAAATACACTCTAGAATGGAGTAATCTAGCATGACAAGGTGCAGTGGAGACACTTTGGACTTGAGGAAGCCACATGAGAGATGGACATGAAATACAGGTGACATATCCAATTTTATTTGTTGGTTAAGAAAATGTATACATATGGTTGTAAATATATATGTATATAAAGTGCATTGTTGTTAGTGATAGGTCAGAGCATTGTTATAAATGTGTTCAAATATACAACATCGAGGATTATTTTCCTTTGAGGGAGGGGGGTTTTTTACATATCCATTTTGAAAATTTCATCTTGTAAGCATTGTAGATATTCCTTCTAATTAATTATCCACAATTAACTAGATGAGAGAAAGGCACATGGATTTCAAGATCTCAGGGAAAGAGATTGCTTGAGAAACTAGTTATTTTAAATTATAATCAGGGAGACTGACTATTATGTTTAATGGAGCTGGGTTTATTATTAATTCAACTAAAAACAAGGATGTTCCCGCATTCCTATTGTGTGAAATATCTAAGTAAAAAAGGAAAAAACTTAATGGGTAGAGTGGGTTGCACTTTCCAACAAAAGGGGTTCACATAGACCATGAAAATGGGAAAGGTGGTTTTATCCATTGAAAAAACATTACGAGGAAAGAAAAAATCCACAGTTAGATACAACGATGAGGAGATGTGAAATTGACAAGGTTTTTGAAAACATAGAGGATTCATTCTCTCAAGCGAAGTGGAGCAGTAAGAAATAAAGCAGCATGGGATTGAGAGGTTTTTCTAAAAAAATATTATTCGAAGGAAAATACTTTATTGATAGATAGTTGAGGAACCCAAGAGGGATTGTTGGGTGAATATCACAAATAAGTGGTTTTCCTAAGGCTAAGGAAACCATTTCGAATCTTGTGGATTAATGAAGTTATTGGTGAGGACAAAGTGATAGTTAGGTATTTTTGTGGGATGATGAAACACCAGATTTTGCCTTTAGGATGAAGAACTAGTGCTTGAATCACTAAGGAAGTTCTTGGAAAAGGATATATTTATACCCTTATGGTATTTTTTGAATTTTATTAATCATCACATATTAAAGTGAAATTTATTCTCCTGAAAGTGAGTTTAACACTTTATGTTAGAATCCATCTACTGATGTTACCTGTGCTCTAAACTACTTGTAGAGTTGGTGGGTGAAGTTAATGTAGCCTTGAGACACCTTGTCTAGCTTATATGAATATTTTCTTCTTGTGCCGATTCCTACCATTTTTACACGGATATGTTCCCTATCTTCGACATGATTGTTTGTATAGTTGGTGGGTGAAGATGGTGTAGGTTTTGGACACCATATTTCACTTGATACTATCAATTGTTTCATTGAAAGCACTCATCCTTAAGCTCTAAAATATGGCTTGGGGGCTGACACCTACAAGAAATAACTAGTTGTAACTTATATATAGTTGGGTGGATTGTGAAGTCCTACTCTGAATTTCCAAATTGTTTTTAAACATAAGATAATTATTTACTCGCACTTCTTATGCTTAAATTATATGTAAATGTTATTTATGTATTGGTTGCATGCTTATGATGTTAGTGAGGAATATTTTATGTGAAATAATGATGTTGATTCCCTATATAGATTTATGAGGAATGGTTGAATTCCTGCATATGTTGAGAGTTTGAATCTTGGTAACCTTTAGTCATGATGAGATGGTGAATCTGTTGAATGTAATTTGCTAGCATGTATTGTTTTTATTCCATTAATTTCTATATGTATGTGAGTTATGTTAATTGGAAATAAATGCATGATTATGTTGTGGTTTGGAAGCTATATTAAATTCCCAGTGATGTTGAGAAGTGTGCTCAGGTGCATGTTCTGTGTGTATTTTTCTAGGCAAGTGAATGGCTTGAGTTTTACATTTTTCATGGTGAATTATCGGAATAATATGCTTATGTATTTCAATGAAGTCTAGTAGATTTTTGAACGCATTGAATCCATGGCTTCCATTTCCATGGTATATTGGAAGATAATTTAAATACATTGGACCTTCATCCTCGTTCTTATTGAGGCAACTTAAATATTCAATGGAAATTTGAGACATGAAGGCTTCAGGCCTAAGAAAAAATTCTATGTAAAACTAGGAAGAAATCTAATATTTTTTTTTTTATGTAAAAAAACCTTGCAAGCAGGTCCATAATCTCCAATGGGAATTTATAGGTTAGGGGCTACATTAGTCATCGAGGCCAGGAAATTCAGGACAAAAATTAAATTAGACCCATCAACTAGTCATGCGGGGTCTGCTAGTTGAGGTTGGGTAGTCAGGCCATTATCTAGTCGGTCGAGTCGGGATAGGGGGTCCAACCAATGTCACACCTTATGCTTTTGGAAAAATGGACTGAATACTAATTGTATACAAGTGTTCCTATTCCATGACGATCCATCCACAGTGGAAGAGAAACCATGTAGGCACCGTGCAAGATGCCACGTGGATGACAAGTGGGAGCCACTATTGATGTGGTAAGTTTAATGTGCCTAACCTTGAATGGACATATATTAACATCCCTAATTTGGATCGAGAAATAGTTATATCACTAAAAAGGTCTCGATGAGATGAACAAAATGGTAATGTTTGTATAGTTTTTAAGAAGTTAGAAAAACAGAATTTTATGACCCCATTTCCATGAAAAGAGTATGGAGGTTGGGTCTATGATAGAAACACACTCTTCTATACTTAGGATGGGCTCTGGGTAGTGAAAGGGGTGTGTTAGAAGGGTATTGATGACTCTTTATACCAAAAAGGAACTCTCTTTCCCTCTAAAAATATTGGCTTTATTATTGATGGTTATAAAACAAAAAAGAAACAAAATAATTGTACTTTATGGTTGAGCTATGTTTACTCCTTATATAATACTTTAAAGGACCAACCACTAAGGGAATAAATTTCCAAGTTACCCAATTAAGTTTAAATACCATTAAGATATATTAGGAGCTCATATATAGTAGTCCATGGAGTCCATTTGATGGAAATGCACTCCTTTTCACGTTTAGGGCATTCACAAACTATATAGGAGAAAATAGTTGTAATAGTCAAGGTGCCGCAAAATTTCCACCAGTAAGACTAGGGGCTATTTACACACACACACACACACACACACACACACACACATATATAACTACATACTCCCAAATGATCCTTGAAAATGGGTCTGGCTATAAGCTATATTCATATTTAAAATATTAGAATTCAAAATTTGTGAGCCAAGGCCCTTGAGCATCCCGTAAGGTCATGATGTCATCCCTTGTTAGAGAAATTAAAAATGTTTTCTTAAGAATTTCCATGATTAAAAAGAAAAATATAGATAATTAATTCCAGTTCCTAAGTATGGTGTCTTATCTTATATACACAAGATTATATGGTGCATAAATTGATTCTTATCAACAAATTAATTGTTTAGGCTCTTATTTTCTTCCTTAGAAACACTAATAGATGACCCAATTAAATAAATCATGCCACAAAAAAATAATTAGGTAATCATGCACAACATATAACATTTAAATAGTCATTATATATAGTACATTTAAAATTGAAAATCAAGTGCATAGAATTATCTAAAATATTCTTCCTAAAACTGAAGAAGGATGTATATCTTTCCACCCAACCATAGGATCAATTGGGATGTCTTGTTTATAGCTAGCCACCCCTTACCCAATTCATGATAATGCAATGGAAAATAGCTCAGGTTCTCAAGAAAAAATTTTGAACTATGAAGGCCACTTTCCTTCATAGCTATCAAAGGTAGTCACCCTCTTCCCACTAGATGAGGCCTTCCATTATTTTCTTAGATTCATTTCTAGCTAGTTTTTATTGCACAAGGGATTCCATTAACTACCAATGTAGTCCCTTACTAACCTCCCATGTCACTACAAGTTATTTACCCTACCAGACTATTACAAAATGTAACTAGGTTTGGTATTCATAATTGTATAAATGTAAATTTTATATGAAAGAAAAGAAAGAGAAAAATAAAAAAATATTATTATTATTATAGATAAGAATTTTCTTCATGCTTCTAGCATTCCTTGAGTCAATAATAAAAATTTTCAAGGGTCAAAGACCTTTCGGGAATTTTTTAATCAGAAGAAAATATTATTTTTATATCTAGAAAAGTATATTTGACCCCAATAACAGGTTAGTCCTTCCCAATCCAAGTCAGCCTAAGAAGTACTAATTTTACCACTTGAGAAGGTTATATGTAGAAAATACTTTGACCTCATTTGAAAATCACTAAAAATTTCAATTTACAAGAAAGAGAAGTTGCAGTGAAGTGTGAAGGTCAAGAGAAGAAGACCAAGGCAAGCAAGAAGAAATTTATTTTTATTTTTTCGACATATTTATTTCACACGTGAAAAATTCTAGGGTATATTTCCAAGTTATAGGGATGAAGCATTCTGAAGCTAAATGGATGAAATTTTTGTGAATATGCAAGGCTAAAAATCTATGAAGTTGGGCCAAAATTTTGAAGTTGTGGTAGTTTGAAGTTGTTGATCTTAAGAACTTAGAGGAAGGTTCTTTGGAGGGCTAAATTGGTTGTATCACTTTAAACATATTATATAATAAGGGAATATGTTTTATGTATTTTACCCTTGGAGGGGTTTTTTCCTAGCTTGAAGCCTATATCATGTGTTCTCTTTTGTTCATGTGATATTCATGTACTTTATGGTTTTGGTAATTTCTTGATGAAGAAAATATAAAAAAATACTTAAACTCCAAAAAATCTGAAAATTCATCATCAAGTTAGAGGAATCAAACCCTAATATCTAATGTGCTTGACTTCTTAACATGGGTCAAAGATAATGTGGATGAATGAAGGTTCAATATCACATCATTGTTGGATATACTAATTGAAGAAAATCTTGAAGAAATCATCTATTTTATCTCTCCCTCTTCAATGGAAACTTTTATGGTGAAAGGTATCAAGACTCTATGGATTCTCTTTGTCTCCATCACAATTTTCAGAGTGAAGTTCATCTCCAAGCTATATAAAAGGTTTGTGGATGGAAGTTTATTTTCTTCACTCACAGTTATCTAAAACGTTCATGCATGGAATATGGAAAAATTCAACTTATATCAAAAGGAGTTTACTCCCACTCATCTGAACTTGGAGATAAGAAGTGTTGTTTAGTCAAGGGTATTTGATCGACTTATTTGGAGCTAAAAACCGTTGTTAGCATTCATCTCAACATTATTATATTCATTCGAGGTTTGAAGAAAAAATTAGTTTCTATTTCTTGTTTAAAATATATAGGTTATAGAGTTTCCTTTGTTTATGGAAACTTCATTGTGTGGGGTAGGGGTTATAGTATTGAAGATGATAAAAATATTGTGATTCATTAGGAGAGGTTGTATAGGCTTCTTATACCTCTTCCTTGAGCTTTAGTACATTTTTAAATAAGCACTTGTGAGATTTGTCATAGAAGGTTTGGTCATATTAATTAGAAAATTTCATTAGCTTTGAATATTATGGTCAATTGTATCCCTGGACTAAAAGAACAACATGAAGGAGTCTGTAAGGGATGTGCTCTGAACAAGAATATAAAGAAACCATTTACAAATACTGATACTAGATCCAATGAAATATTGGATCTTTTCTATACATATGTTTTTGGACCCATGGAAGAAAGTCTCTTACAGGTCATAAATATTATGTGACATTCATCGATAATCACTCTAGGAAAACATGGATATGTATTCTCAAGTGAAATGTTGAAGTATTTGAAAAGTTTGAAGAATTCAAGGAAGAAGTGGAGAATATGATAGTAATAAATATAAAGATCCTAAGATCTGATAATAGTTGAGAGTAGACTTCCAAAGATCATATGTTTTTTTATAAGGAAGAAAGAATTAAGAGGGAGCTAATAGTTCCCTCTAATCCTAAAAAAATGGATTGACATAAAGGAAGAACCAATGAATTGGAGAATGTATCAAATCCATGCTTCATTATGAAGAAAACCTTAAGTTCTTATGTGGAGAAGAAGTAATAAAATATATATATATTCAAAATTGATGTCCTCACAAAATTATTGATGTCAAATCTCTAGAAGAAGCATTCTCCACAAAGAATACTAGTGTTAATCATGTTCAAATATTTAGATTCCCAATAAATATTTAGACTCCAAAAGTCAAAAGAAAAAAATTTGACCCTGCAGGTATAAAATGCATCTTTGTTGGTTATAGTACAACATTTAAATATAATATATTCTACATTAAATAAGAGTGAAGGATAGAATTGAGAAGAGATATTACCTTTGATGAAAGTATTGCATAAAATAATTCCAAAGACATTCTTATCAATTTTGATGAAGAAGAAGTAACAATAATTGAAGAAATCATGGAACAAGATAAATATCAAGAACCTACATCAAATCATGAAGATATTGAAGGACCAAGTGAACCTTTGCAGCAGGTTTTCATTCAAGAGAATTGTAAAAGGCCAACTTTGTTAAGAGATACTCTTCAAGAAGCCAAAGGACACATAGAAACAAGAGTAAATTTAAAATAAAGAAAAAATCAAAAATGATTTTCAAGATATGTATCATCCGTAACTAATATTATTGAAGAAACGACATATGCTTATGAGGAAGTAATGAAACATCAAGAATGGATAAAATATATGCAGGAATATTATTTATCTACAATGAAAAATGATCTCTAGGAAATTCTTCCTAGACCAAGTGACAAATCTATTGTCACATCCAAATGGATCTACAAAATTAAACATGCAGCTGATGGGAGAATTGAAAATTACAAATAATGTTTTGTAGCAAGAGGATTTTCTCAAGAGGAAGGAGTCAATTATAAAGAAAGGTTTGCTCCTACGTCTATATATACAACCATTGGGATCACTAATCTCTTTGGATGGCACTATGGGATGGAAAATTCACCCGATGGACGTTAGAACAACTTTTCTAAATGGAACAATAGATGAGGAAGTCTACATTGTACAACCTAAATTATTTTAAATATACATCAGGGAATGACATGTTTATAGATTGAATAAGGCTCTTTATGGCTTGAACTAATTCCCTAGGTATTGGTCTGTAAAAACAGATGCATATCTTCTATGAAATAGATTTGTCAATAGTTTTTGCATATCCTAACATTTACATGAAAGTATTCAAGATTGAACATATGATGATAATACTATTATATGTGGAAGACTTACTTGTTACAAATGTAGAGCATCGTATTCAAGAGTGCAAGAAGAAGTTGGTATCCAAATTTGACATCAATAATATTGGACTTATGTAATACTATTTTGGATTGGAGGTATGGCACAAACAAAGTTAAATATACCTTGGTCAAGGAAAACATATAATCAAAATTCTATAGAAGTTTGGCATGATGTAAAATAGGCCAACGATAAATCCAATGATTATCAATTTGAAGATGTTAAGAAGTTCAGAATCATGTCTTCTTGATCCAATATGTTATCATTGTCTCCTTGATGTATCTCATGAACACTCACCCTGATATATATTTTGCAGTAAATGTTATCATTAAATTTTAGACGGAGCCAAGGCATGATCACTAGATAGCATCCAAACATATTTTTAGATATTTTTTTCGAACAATACATAACTACTTCAGATATCCTAGTAATGAAATTCAACTAATGGGATATACAGACTCTAGTTGGAGTGGAAATGACAAATATGGAAGAAGCACTAGTGGTTGATGTTTTAGCTTCGAATATTCTACGATTTCATGGACGTGTAGGAAACAATATTTAGTTTCATTAAGTAGTTTTGAATCATAATACATTGCAACATGAAAAGTTGGAAGGGACGTTTTTTAGTTAAAAAAGTTGTTGCCATATTTGTTTGAAGGACTGTTGGACCCTACCATCATATGTTGTGATAACGAAAGAAATATAATATTTACTGAGGACCTGGTATTTGATGCACAGATTGAGCATATGAACAACAAGTATCATTACATTTGGAGGTTGGTGCAAAATTGGGGTGTGAAGCTACACTGTATCTCCATCAATGAAAAAATAGTTGATATTGTAATGAAGTATCTTTCAAATAAGAAGCTTGAGTATTTGAAAATGAATATTGGACTTTTTGACATCTCATCTCTAATTTAAATTGAGTCATATGGGACATGTTATCTTCTTCATCTGTCATTCAGTAGAATAGGACTAACATTCGTACGTCTAATGAAGGCCATGGAGGGAGAATTCAAGATGTAGGATTGATGATCATCTGGGATAGGTAGTCCTTGAGGATTGGGAAACCAATAAACTAAGTAGTCATGTGGGCTAATACTCTTTGAGGATGTGGTAGGGCATCCAAGATAAGATTATTCTAAGAGGAATTTCATTCTTTGAGTATTGGGAATCCAAGATAAGAGTAAGTTCTACGACTTACCTTGTGAACATCAAAATTGGGTATATTCCTTGATAGGGTGATGTGTCCATATGTGTGTGCCTCCCAACATTGTGCTCTAACATTATGGAGGGTTAGAGCTTAATATTTAAAAATATTATGTTGGTATTTGACAATGTTGATTATGATATTGATGCCTAAATATATGCCTTATCAATCTGACTCTTCTTATGATAAATTTTCAATTTGAGAATTCATGTACCATGTTATGGAAATATAAAAACCTTCCTAGATAAGTGGAAGTGTTAGAAATTGTAACTAGGTTTGGTCTTCATTATTGTATTTGTATTTGTATCAATGTAAATTTTAGGAAAAATAAAATAAAAGAGAAAAAGAAAAATTCATTATTATTATTATTATTATTATTATTATTATTATATATAAACATGTTATTCATGCTTCTAGGGTTTATTGAGTCAAAAATAAAAAATTTAAAGAGTCAAAGACCCTTTCGGGGATTTTGTAATCAAAAGAAAATTTATTTTTGGATCTAGAAAGTCTATTTGACTGCAAGATGAAGCGAGCCTTCCAAAGACAAGTCCTCTTAATAACGCCTAGTTCGACTACTTGAGAAGGCTATATATAGAAGAGAATTTGACCTCATTTGGACATCACTAAAGTGTTTGATCTCCAATCAAGATAAGGTGTAGTGAAGTGTTAAGGTCAAGAGAATAAGAGCAAGGAAAGAAAGAAGGATATTTTATCCTATTTTTGACATCTTTGGTTCATACATGTAAGATTCTAGGGCATATTTACAACTTGTTGGTGTTATCTATGATAACAACTAGGTTTTTCTACGTTGGTCTTAGGTATGTTAGGTTGGGTCATTTGGATGAAAATAAGGTCATGAAATTCATTATTTTTTTTAAATATTGTACATAGTTTAAGAGGTTTTAATAGTCATTAGTCATGCAATAAAGGTCATGTCAAGGTAAATTCAAAAAATATGATTGCATGGGTAATATAGGGTCATTATGTGACACTAGGAATTTTTTCTAAATTCTATAGTGCAGTTAGTGTAAAACAGTCTGATTTTACTACGGAAGACAGTTTCATAGCGAATTTTCCCTCCCGAGCACTGGAAATGCTACAAAATCTGTTTTTTCTGCTAACAATGGGAAAGGATTTGTTTTGTCATGATTTCATTGGCCAGCGCTCACTTGGTCATCATGGTCCCATTCTATTATTTTTCATCATATGTCATATCCATGCGTAGTTATCATTAATCTTTAAATCATTTAATTTTCCCACTCATTTCCACTTTCCTAATTTAGTCCGATTCCTAATTCGAAAAGAAGAAACTCACCTTGATTCTTGTAAGTTGTTTGAACTATTTTTCCAACAGTCTAGAATCCTGAATTCTGTGATGTAGTAGTCTTAGACTAAGTGCTACATGTGTCAAGGGAGTGGATTTCTATCTCAAAAGAATTCTACAGGTGTCAAAGAAGGATTTGATCAGCATTGTGTTTGAAATTATGGCCTCACATAAAAATCTAGACAAGGGTGGAATTTCAGTTAGATATGAGCCCATGGATATGAGGCTAATTTTAGAAAACCCCAGCTTCTCACAAGATTTTTTCAATGCAGTTTTCATGCGTTTCTGCCAAAAACTGCAAGGTTATAATGCACAAGTGTAAATACTTTGATATAAATTTCATTAGTATAGGTTTGAAGGTGGGCATCCTCAATTTTGTTGTGTCTACTGACACAATTGCACAAGCAACCGAGATCCCAATGTTTGGAGAGGAGTGGTTTAAAGAAATAATGTTCAAGCTGCAAAACTATGATGAGTTTTTGAAGGAGGAGCACATAGACATAGACATGAGATCGGGCATCTCCATGACTTTCCTCAAGGAAAATTATTCAAAATTGTTGATGGTGATTCAGAAATACTTCACTTGTGAAGGTAGATTTCACATTCTCTATCAATACCACTTTAGATTTCTACTTCACTTCACAGGTAAACAAACATTGGATTTACCATTTTTATATTTAAGATTTTAGGAAAAATAGTTGTTACGGTTCAAGCTAAATCTGAAAGTAGTGACACTTCCATTTCCCCCATGGTTTGCTAAAATTTCTAGTTATGGAGGAGTTAAAAAACCTAAACAAGAATTGGTCCACTTTTCTGTTCTTGAGTGGGTATGAGGTTGATGTCCTAACTCCTAGAGAGACACCTAGATCAAAGGAAAATCCTCGAAAGAAAGATAAAGACTCTAGGGCTGAAACAAAGGTTGAGCATGAGGTGGAAGTGCAGATAGAGGTGTAGCTCATGGTGGATCCTATGGAGGTATAAATTGAGCAATCTCAGGAGACAATGGTGCATAAAAAAATCTCTACCAACAATAAAGTCAAAAGTAACATAGGAACCCACAAAATTATCTCTAGAAGTTAGATAGAAGGGAAAGGAAAGATGCAATATATCTTGCAAGAAATTGACATTGATGAATCTCCTGTTGTGAAGCCTGTGGAATTTAAGGGAGAAAAAACCCAGAAAAAGAGTCTTAAAGCTAAGAAATTATACCTTTCTGAAGAAGACTCAGGTTTTATTTTTAAAGCTAGGAAGCCACTCACTAGGTCACAATTATCAAAGGGAGAAAAAAATAAGAAGCTTCATAAGGAATCAGAAAATGAGAAACAACCAGCAAGGGAATAAATAACTGAATTATCTCCAACACAGGAAAATGTGATCAAAGGAAGAAAATGCAAGGAAAATGTTCAATAAAAATCTAAGCTAAAGTTCTTAAAACAGAAACTTAAGGAAGTTGTAAAAGAGATTTTGGAAACTAAGCTGGAGTTAGCAGATTTCAAACAAGAGAGGCATAAGATGACAGACTTTAAAAAATAAATGAGAAAACAAATAGATGTTTATAAAGAGGTTGTAGAGGGGTCAACAAAGATGTTAAAGAGTACACTACTTCTGCACAAAATGATGAAACATTTCTTCAGGAGGAACGTGTGTTTGTAATCAGAAAGAAGGAAGTTACAAAGCCAGGTCAAAGATTTGGAAATAAAAATGGAGATGGTGCAAGCATATTTGAAGAAGAAAGGTCTAAAGATGGTTGTGATGGAGGATGAGCCTGCCGCTCTATGAAGGATGGTAAGTCACACCTTTTTGACTAGTTTTTATCTTAAGATATCATAGAAAGGAATTTACATGGCTAAAAAGATGTTTTGGGGTTAGGAAGAAAGAATTATAAATTTTTTTGAAACCAAGAAATTTCGTAGTGAGCTCTACGCTTGAGGCTGAGCTTTCACTACGAACTTGATGTATAATTGTTTAAGTAAAATCTCCCTAAAAAAACATAATATCATGGGTAACTAGATGCATGTATTTACCTTATCAAACCAAATGAAGATCCTCCCATGGGAATAACAGTAAAACAAGTTGCGGAAGGTGGTGTTACAAAGATGCTACGAAAATTACGCTACGAAACTGCCCAAATGATTTTTTTTCCAACATTCTAAATTACTGGTCTCTTTGAGTCATT
The DNA here is from genome assembly GCA_034641835.2 of Pinus albicaulis. Taxonomy (NCBI): domain Eukaryota; kingdom Viridiplantae; phylum Streptophyta; class Pinopsida; order Pinales; family Pinaceae; genus Pinus; species Pinus albicaulis. The sequence goes on along the minus strand of CM076578.1, from coordinate 1,110,628,235 downwards.
CAATGCATTTCAGGAAGGATATGAGTCATAAAAAGGGATTATTAAATTTCGTGAAGACATCTATTGATGAAGACAAATCAGTGATACACTTCACAAGGTGGACATGGTTGACAACACTTCACTTTTTCCACCTCACAATTGAAAAACTCATCATAAAATTTGGTAAATAAAGACCTGAAATACAGTATGGTAGTTTTCCACCTAAAAATGGTTTTTTGGTTCATTACCCATCGTTAGCATGGGTTATTAAAAATTTTTGTTGATGTAGTTAATAGTTATAGAGTCCTTTTTTACTACAAACGCCCTCAAACATAATATCTCTATTTTTTCTCAAAGTAATGGAATCCCTTTTGGATTAGATCTCTAAACAACATTCCAGAGTCTAGCTCATAGGTGGAAGACCTATGTAAAAGAGATCTCACTCTATAAATGAGAGGTTTTTAGAATTAGAGGGAGTGAATGGATGTAAATGACTAGTCTACTATGTAAGTTTCTTTCACTCAGTTAATATACAGTTTCCAAAGTGTTTGTTCAGACCTGAGATTCATATCAATATTTTATGTGTTTGTGTCCATTTGTCTTTTTAATATTGATTCATCTTGCTTATACATTATTACTTGTAATTCATAAAATATTATGCACCAAATTCCTTTATATATTATGTTAGCTTTCAAAGTTATTGTAAAATCTCATGTGCCTCAGTTTCCATGAATAATACTCATTTGTAATTGAATTTCCATGCTGAATCCATGCCAATGGTAGCCCTCACTCATCTTCCACCTGCAAAAATCATCTAGAAACATATAAGAGTTAGCCATCTTCATTACAAGCATGTTTATTAAATATCTTACCTTTTTCTTGAGAGACCCCTCTCTGGTTGGAAGGGCTAACTTCCAACCACAAGTGGTTTGAAATAGTTACATCAAACTTACTGTTGAAAAACCCAATTATTCTGAGTTTGGTGATGACATTTTGGTGTGTCTTTCGGGAGCCAAAAAGATCCATTTCTGGGATTTTATTTGAGTCTCTTCATGTTGATTCCCGAGGATAATAGGAAATCTGAGTTTTATTTTGAAGGCTATGATATTACCCTAAAAAATCCAATCTCAAAGGATATAGAAGATGAAATTTTCATAGTGACTCCACTACTTGAAGATCGATAGCTCCAAGAAGTCCCAAGAGGAGTTCTATTGCAAGAAATAATTCCAGGTATGCCCCAATGAATTGGTCTCATATCCCTTCTTTTCCAAATACTATGCCTAGAGTTGATTGATTAACTTATCATCCTATATTTAGAGATGAAAAGAAATATAATGATTCTATTCCTTTGTTAAATTCCACATGCATGTACATAAGTTTCGAACTGAGTTTCCTGAGGATTGTCTCATGAAAATTTTTATGGCCACCTTAGATGATGACACTAGAACATGGTATGAAGGGTTGCAACCGGGAAGCTTATTCTCTCTTAAATATTTCCATAGAAATTTTTTCGAACATTATGAGAAATATCATTCTTCTTTATCATTTTTACAATACTGTTTTGATTTTTGTGAGGTGTTTATTCCATATCTTAAAACTCTTGGTGATAATGGAGAGTGCTTAGATGATGATATCTTAGAGGCACTTTATGAATTCTCTTCAAAATCTAGTTGTCATGATGATCAATTAATTTTCCAACAAGTAGATGTCTCTTCTTTAGTTGAAGATGAAATGGATAATTATTTTGACAGTCAAGTCATATTACATGAAATTTATGATGATTTTCAGCTTTTTCAATCTATATGCAGTCAAAAGTATGAGCCAAATCATTCAAAAAAAACTCAGCCCATTCTTTCTCTAAGATTTTATGTCAAGAAGAAACTCCTCAAGATAAGGTTGCTGAAAATACATGCATGGAAATTATGAAAAATGAGGTAACATGTGATAAAAGTTCACTTTTAGGTAAATCTGAGCTACATGAAGAGAAGGATATACATATTTTACCAAATCTATTTGGAGATCATAAAAATGACATGGAGGATATTCGTAAAGTTGTTTGTATAGGAGTTGTTAATGTTCAGAATGAAGATGATAGTGCTCAAGAAAAAATACCAAAGATTATCTGTGATTTGTTTGATAAGAAAAAGGGTAGCTTTGATACACACAATATGAATGTCATGTTTGAAGATGTTCATGGATGCATGGATGGTTTTGTTGGTTTACATGAAAGGGAAGACAAATTTATTGTTGCCTTTTTATTTGATGATGTTATTGGAATTGAAGACATAGGACAAAATAATCCATCAATTATGAATGAATTCAACTCTCATGGTTTTACTCATCAAGAAGGTGATTTTTCATGGTTTCAAACATCCAATGGTAAGTTCGTTGTAGTCATCAGTTAAGACAAATTTTGTTTTTCTTAAGGAGCAGGGATGCAATTTTAATTCCAAGTTTCTAATGGATGATTCACTTCTAATGTTGTTCAAGCACAATCAAGAATCTGAGGTGTTGGGTTGGCTCTTTGACTGGCTATACTAGAAATTTCATATTTCTTAACTGAAATTTTGGTTTTTAGTTGTTAGAGTAGGGTTATTGGTAGATGAATAAGCTTGTTGGGAAAGAATTTATTTTAACATTTATTTTGAAGATTGTAGTTGTAAGTTTTGGTTTGAAAGGTGGTTTTATTCAAGAGCATGTCAAGGGATGAATTTAGGCTAAAGAATATGATAAGAGGTTGGTATCCACCCAATGGATAAGGCACCTGGTCTGCTAGTTATTTATTGCACCACAAGGGCACAACATCCCCAGTGGAACCACTATTAACTATGATAACAACTAGGTTTTTCTAAGTTGGTCATAGGTAAGTTAGGTTGGGTCATTTTGATGAAAAAAAGGTCACGCAGTTAATTAATTTTCAAAAAATTATACATAGTTTAAGAGGTTTTAATATTCATTAGTCATGTAATAAAGTTCATGTCAAGGTAAATTCGAAAAATATGATTGCATGGGTAATATAGAGTCATTCTATGACACTTGGAATTTTTTCTAAATTCTGCACCATAGTCAGTGTAAAACAGTCTAATTTAGCTATGGAAGTGCTTGAAAGTTTCGTAGAGAATTTTCCCTCCTGAGTACTGGAAATAGTACGAAATCTATTTTTTCTGCTAACGGTGGTAAATGTTGTGTTTTTTCATGATTTCATTGGTCAATTCACACTTGGTCATGATGGTCCCATTCTGTTATTTTTTATCATATTTCATATGCATATGTGGTTATCAATAATCGTCACATCATTTCATTTTCCCACTCATTTCCTCTTTCCTAATTTAGTTTGATTCCTAATTTGAAAAGCAGCACCTCACCTTAATCCTTGTAAGATATTTAAATGGTTTTGTGAGTAGTCTAGAGTCTTGAATTATATCATGCAAATTTCTTAGGCTAAGTGCTACTTGTGTCAAGGGTGTTTATTTTTGTCTCAAAATAATTTTTCAGGTGTCAAAGAAGGATATGATCAATGCTATGTTTGAAAGTATCGCCTCACATAAAAAGCCAAACAAGGGTGGCACTGTGGTCAAATATGAGCCCATGGATATGAGGCTAATTGTAGAAGAACCTAGCTTCTCACAAGATTTTTCCAATGCAGGTTGCATGCATTTCTTCCAGAAACTGCAAGGGTATCATGCACAAGTGTCTAAAGACTTTTCTATAAATTTCATTGGTACAGGTTTGAAGGTGGGCATCCTCAATTGTTTTGTGTGTCCTGACACAATTTCACAGACAACCAAGATCCCAAGTTCTATAGAGGAGTGGTTTAAATAAATAAGGTTCAAGCTGAAAATTGTGATGAGTTTTTGAAGGAGGAGAACATAGGAAGAGGCACTAGCTCAGGCATCTCTAGGACTTTCCTCAAGGAAAATTATTCAAAATTTCTGATGGCGATTTCGAAATACTTCAACTTTGAAGGTAGATTTCACATGATATATCAATACCACTTCAGATCGCTACTTCACTTCACATGTAAACAACCACTAGATTTACCATTTTTTTTGTTGATTTTAGGCAAAATGGACGATAAGGTTCAAGCTAAACCTGAAAGTAGTGAAACTTCCATTTTCCACCATGGTTTGATAAAATTTCTAGTTATATGTGAGAGTCAAAAAGGCTAAATAGGGATTGGACCACCTTTCTATCCTTGAGTGGGTATGAGGTTTATGTTCTCACTCCTAGAAAGACACCTAGATCAAAGGAATATACTCCAAAGAAAGATAAAGACTCTAGGGCTAAAACATAGGTTTAGCATGAGGTGGAAGTGAAGACAAAGGTGAAGCCTATGGAGGTAGAAATTGAGAAACTTGAAGGAGACAGTGGTGCCTAAACAAACCTCTACCAATAGTAAAGTCAAAACTAACATAGGAACCGACAAAATCATCAGTAGAAGTCAAACAGAAGGGAAATGCAAGCTAGAAAATATATTGCAGGAAATTGAAATTGAGGAATCTCCTATTGTGAAGCCAATGGAAGTTAAGGGAGAAAAAAAAAAAAAGTCTTAAATCTAAGAAATTAGACTTTTCTTAAGAATGCTCGGGTTTTATTTTTAAACCTAGGAATCCACCCACTAAGTCACAATTATCAAAAGGAGAAAAATCTAAGAAGATGCATAAGGAACTAGAAAAGGAGAAACAACCAGCAAGGAGAAATAATTGAATTATCTCCAACAGAGGCAGAGGTGATCAAGGGAAGAAATGGAAAGGAAAAAGTTCAAGAAAAATTTGAACTGGATCTCTGAAAAGAGAAACTTAAGGAAGCTAGATAATAGATTTTGGAAAGTAAGTTGGAGTTAGCAGCCTTCAAACAAGAGAGGCATAAGATGACATACTTTAAAAAATAAATGAGTAAACAGATAGATTTTTATAATGATGTTGCAGAGGGGTGAATGAATATGTTAAAGAGGACAATACCTCTGCACATAATGAAGAAACATTTCTTTAGGAGGAACAGATGGTTGCAATCAGAAATAAGGAAGTTACGAAGCCAGGTCATAGAATTAGAAATACAAATGGAGATGGTGCAAGCAGAGTTGAAGAAAAAATGTCTAAAGATGATTATGATGGACGATGAGCCTGCTCCCCCACGAAGGATGATAAGTCACACCTTTTTGACTAATTTTTGTCTTAAGATATCATAGTAAGGCATACATATGGCTGCAAATATGTTTTTTGGGTTAGGAAGAGAAAATTTCAAATTTTTTTGAAACTAGGAAATTTTGTAGCGAGCTCTAGGCGTGAGGCTGAGTTTTTTCTATGAACCCGTTGTAGAATTATTTAAGGAAAAATCCCTAAAAAATATCATATCATGGGTAAATGGAGGTATGCATTTACTTTATCAAACCAAATTAATATCCTCCCACAGGTAGAATATTTAAAAAAGTTGCGTAAGGTGGCGTTACAAAGATCCTACGAAACTTACGCTACGAAACCACCTAAATGCTCTGTTTTTCTAGCATTGTAATTTTTAAGTCTTTTTGAAGCATTTCATGCATTTCAGGAAGGATATGAGTCATCAAAAGGGATTATTAAATGTCATTGGGACATCTGTTGATGAAGATAGCTCAACAATACAATTCAAAGGAGTGATATGGCTGACAACACATCACTTTTTCCACCTCACCAATGGAAAACTCATCATCAAATTTAGTATATCAAGACTTGAAATCCAGTATGAAAGTTTACCACCTAAACACATTTGTTTGGTTTGGTAACAATCATTAGCATGGATTATTAAAAAAAAAAAATTATGTAGTTAATAATTGTAGAGTTCGTTTTTACTAAAAACTCCCTCAAACATAATATCTCTATTTTTTCTCAATGTAATGGAATCCTTTTTGGATTAGATCTCTAAATTAGGTTCAAGATTCTAGCCTAGAGGTAAAAGAGCTATGTAAAAGAGATCTCACTATATAAATGGGAGGTTCTTAGAATTAGAGTGGGTGGATGGATGTAAATGACTAGGCTACTATGCAATTTTATTTCACTCAGTTAATACACAGTTGTAGAAGTATTTGTTTATACCTGAGATTCATACTGAGATTTTGTGTGTTTGTGTCCATTTATCTTTCGAATATTGATTCATCTTACTTATACATGATTACTTGGAATTCATAAAATCTTATGCTCCAACTTCCTTTATGTATTATGTAAGCTGTCAGAGCTATTGTAAAATTTCATGTGCCTCAGTTTACATGAATAATACTCATTTGTAATTAAATTTCCATGCTGAATCCATGACCAATGGTGACCCTCACTCATCTTCAACCTACAAAAATCATCTAAAAACATATAAGGGTTAGTCATCTTCATTATAAGCTTGTTTCTTGAATATCTTAACTTTTTCTTGAGAGAGCCCTCTTTGCATGGAAGGGCTAACTTCCAACCCGGAGTGGTTTGAAATAGTTACATAAAATTTACTATTGAATAGCCTAATTAGTACTATTTTGGTGATAACAACCAGGAAAAAATATTTTGAATTTGCAGTGATGAAATTGATATGATGTTGTAGGGTAAAAAATATGTGAAGCAGAACTGAAATTGTGAAGCTGGTCCAATTTGAAGTTGTTGGTCTTGAGGAATTTGAGGAAGGTTTCATTAGAAGACTTACTTGGTGCTTGAGGATGTCTTGGCCATAGTATTTGGTTCTCTGATGTCCCACTTTGAGCTAATTATATAAGAAGAGAATAATTTTTCTAGGTTTTCCCCTTCGAGGTGTTTTTCCTTGTCTTGGAGAATATATCTTGTGTTCTTGTGATATTCATCTACTTTATGGTTTGGGTAATCAATTAATTAAGAATATATATCTAAATAATTAAACTCCAGCAAACCTCGCAATTAATTATCCAGTAAGAGGAATCAAACCCTAATCTGCAATACCCTTGATTTCTGAACACAAAAATCATAATTTATGGCCCTATTTTCCTAACTCTATTTTTTATTTCCTTGCCTTAAATTTGAAATAAAAATCAATATTTATAAAATCCAAACATTATAGAAATGTTCCTTTTCAAATCCAAATTCATTTATTCATGAAATTTAGTGGCCCTCGAGATTTTTAACTACCATAGTATATAAGAAAAGTACCACTTGCAAAATTCCTCAATTCAAACTACATGAGTACTCTTTTATCTCTGCAAGCACTTCCATAACCCATTCCAAGCCCTTTGAACCCTCCCAAAACTTTTTAAGCATGTCTATCCATCCTATCCTACATCTCTATTGGGACAAAGATAAAACACAAATTTTTTGAGCTTTGGTAGGGGATTTCCTAGGTCACAATTGTGTACAAATGTTTAATAATCCCAAGAATTGGAATATAAATTATATATGAATTCATATAGGTTATGTAGGAATTCTTCATTCCTCATTAATTGAATAAATTCATATTGAATACACAGATCGTGTTATGAATGACCTGCCTTAAAAATGATAATAAGAAAAAAATTACAATCCACTTTGATAGGAAAACCTCGTTTTATAATAATACAATATATAATATAATATTTTATGATCCTAAGACTAGGTATTCTTGGTGTGTAAGTATATATATATAGAAGAGACACATGATACAATTATAATGAAAGTTTACAATGAAAGGTTATGACCTAGATAACAATATAAATATAATAACACAATACTTAATGATTAATAAGGAGATCTAGGGTTAAGATGGGGATTTTTTTGGGATTAATAGATAATCATGTTCTCCACTAGTTCAATAGTTTGAATGAGAGAGCATGGGTTTTTGTTGAAGGTGCTAAACAAGATAGAGGGCATAAGCACATGTAAATGTGCAATCATCCCAAGCATTTGAAAACGATTTATCACTAAAATGAAATAGATTAAGTAAGAATTATCCATGCCTCATTCCCAAATAACTTCTAATTAAAGGCTTGGATCACCATGTTCTCCATCGGTTCAAGGGTTTGATTAAGAGTTTGTGAGAATTTTTTGATTGGTTTTTGTTGTTTCCTTTCCTTTTTTAACTCATTTTTTTAGTTTATATACACACAAAAACACACACACACACACACACACAAAGAGAGAGAGGGAGTGTAAAATCCTATAACATTTTAGTGGGTACTGTGAAGTGAGGAAAAGCATCTTTGGATGTTATCTATAAATCCATGTTGACTCATCATCATTATTCAAGGAAAACCACAAAGCCTAAAATTAGTTCCCGTTCATCTATGATAGGATAATTTTTAAATCTTACCAAATGCCTCTAGGAGCTTTTAATTTTTTTCTCATCTCCAAATGTGATGGGCATTTAGCCAATCAAAAATAGGTCTAGTTCATAGTCTAGGACCAAAACAGTAATTACAACATTATCACTATCCACTATTATCCATCAACGATGTGATTAGGCAAAGGTAATATGCTATAAATTACTAATGTTATGGAAGCCCATACATGAATGAAAGGACCTAAAAGTCTATTATATCTTAATCTCATATGTAGAAGGAATATTATAATTTATGTATAACATAACTATGTCATTTTTCATTTTATTTATTTTCACATAGCATAATTTTCATGTTTTATTATATTTTATGTTTTTTATATTCATCCATCCATCCATCCACACACACACACAGATACATACATACATATATATATATATATATATATATATATATGCTTTTATAATACCTCTTATCTCTCAAAGCGACAAGGATTCCTCTATCAGTCCCACAAATTACATGGTATCATATATCAATTTCATATGACCAAAATGTTTATAATGGAGTAAATATGTTTTTTTAGATTTTTAAATCCTATTTCAGTGAATGTAATTGTACCAGGGATGGTAATCCTTATTGATTATAGTGGTAGCTTAAACATAGAAGATAACTAAAGAAGACCTCAATGAAAAACATTATGAGTGAATGAGAGTGTTCTTATATCATCTACCCTCAAATTTGGGAAGCAATAGGGGAAATATACAAAGGGAGAATTCATTAGGATGTCTCAAAAATATAAATTAGCTATCTTGGGTTACCCATTTTAACTTGACATCAATAAACTTGACATAACACATACTAGTGTGACATCAATGGTGAATTTTTATTTATATGCATAGTATTGATATGAAATTACTGTAATTTCATGCCAACAATCTATGTTCAAATAAAAAGGTGTGGTGTAACTAGCAATCCATGTGACAGGATTTCCACCGTGACCATATGGTTCATTTACGTTATGGCAATGCAAAATTTATAATGTGGGGGACCATGCATTGATAAGGAAGTGTGTTCCTTGTTGCAACGCAATAAACCAATTCTCTTAAACACAACAAAAAACACAATGAAAAATTAAATAAGTACCAAAAATGCATTTTTAAAATTAAAATAAGAAAATAACACATAAATATGTAAAACATATTATGAAAAGGAAATATGTGGTTATCTAAGTTTTTTTTTTTTTCTCAGATGATCCATGCTTGTAAATATGAAAATATTTTATGACGAGTTCTCTAGATTGAAAGCTTGATATTATACTCCATCGTAGATAAATAATGTGGATGATAAATACAAAATTTGAGAGATGAATTTAAGGTGAATATAGCCTGTAATTCTTCACTTGATATTGCACAGGAAGGAAAAATTTAGAAAATAGTAAAAAAGTGAGTTAAAATTAAAGATATTTTAAATTTTAATTTATATCATCCATAGTGTGCATACTGGTTCTCCAACATATTCAAAGAAGATATGCATTAGGGATTTAAAATAAGAAATTAATGTTCATGATGTATATGGGTGCATCATATGACGTATCAAAATAATTGAAGAAATAAATGACTTTCTATAATCGATTGATTAATTTTAGTACGCCATTTGGTATGTTTTCTATGTTAGCTTAGGAACACCATTAAAAAAAAAAATTTACTCTTAGGAAATATTCTATAATTTTCTCTTTTATGCGCAACATTTATTAATGCACCGAAATGGTTAAGTAAGATTTGTAGTTGCATCCCTCTTTTAGTTCTAGGGTCATTGTTTTCATGAAATATGTTAGAGAATGAAAGACTACAAATGATAGTACTCTAAGAATAATTGAGAATCATTTTTCTTATGAAATGAGGGGAAATTATAATAGTGTCTAAATAGAATTTAAGGAAAAGAAAAAATAACACTCCAAGATGATGGGTGTAGACACCATTATATCATTTCAACACTACATAACGTGATCAAAACATAACATTGCATAATGAAATATATAATCATAATCAAAATGTGTTACTATGAATATTGCACATTCAACACACATGTTCCTTAATTTATAGTTACCAAGTCTAACCAACTCCCTTGAATTGTGGATGATTTGGTCCAATAGTAACCATTAGTCATTATAATATTTTCCAATAAATCAAGGTTATCATGGCCATTTACTACTCATTCCTTAAGAAAATATCCATGTTTATTGATGTTTCATTCAACTCCTTTGACCATGTAGTTGGAGGTCACACTAGTCAACCACTTTTCCAACTCTCCTCCAGTTGGTTACTCGATCAACTTGTTGAGAACTCAATAAAATTCTCTACTAGTTGATCATTCAAAGGATTATAAGGTCTTAGTTAACTCTTCGACTAACTATATCCAAAATCTATAGATGTGTGATGAGTCAGAATAAACTTACGTTCCAACAACCCCCCATCAAAACAACATTCTAGAGGTTCAAGAGGTGAAATTATGTCTATAACGCACAAATCCCCATAACTGTAGCTTCCTAAATCCTAAAAAACCATAAAAGTTGAAATTTTTGAGTTTAAAATTTTCTTTTGCAAGTTTACCAAGGTGATCATAAGTGTTGTAATAGGCTAGAGTGATCAAATTTATTTGAACAAGCTAACAAAAATGGTGAGCATGAAGTTCAACATTTTTCATCTGACTATGTGTAATATCATTGTTAGCAACTTGAATTTAACTTTGATTATAACAATAGATAGTAGTCAGGCCGTCAATAGGAAACCCAAGTTATCCAATGAGTTGGAAAACCCAAACTCGCTCCATACATTCCTTAACGACTACATTATATTTAGGTTCTGTATTTGATACAGAGACTACACATTCTTTCTTTCATGACCATATCAGGGGTCTAGTACTAACATGAAACATATAGCTAGAAGTGGATTGCTTGAAAAAAATAAATTCATGTCCAGTTTGTGTCAGTGAAACTGTCCAATGGATTTAAAATTTAGAAATATTTCATACCAAAATGAGTAGCACCTTTAATATAGAAAAAAATATACTTTGAATCTTTCCAATGGATTTATTTTTTATCTTACATAAACTATGAAACCACAATAACTAGAAAGGAAATGTTAGGTTAACTCTGATTCAAATATATGTAGCTACCAACCAGCAGTCGATGAACGATGGTACCAAATTTTAGAGAAGGGCACTCTTTAGTTTTCTTAACATCAAATTGTAAAGGGTTAGAATGTGGTTTATATTCATCCATAATGAATAATTTTAACGATTCCAATGTGCATTTATATTTAGAGATGAAAATTACATTAGGAAAAGGTAACACTTGAATACCAAGAAAGAACTGCAAAAGAGAAAAAAGAATACGATTTTCAAAAACATGATAAAGAGAGGTTACAATTTCAATCAGATATGACTAAGTTTTTGTCAAATTGGGAAAAATGGTTGATGGAGAAGTTGAGATACTAGGAAAAGGTATAATCAAGCTCCTGTGTTCAAAAATATAAAAAGCATCATTGTTCAACATCCCTGAGGAGGAATTCAATAACTTAATATCGAAAGATGTAATGTCCCAAATTTTATGGGACATTAAATTTTGTTAAAGAGATGAATAAAATGGGTAGGGGACCGATTATTTGCATGATTAGAGAATAAAAATCCTCTAAGTATGGAAGAGGATCACTTTAGAGCTATATTTCACACATCCATGTGTGAAAGGAGGTTTTTGCAAACATGCTTGGCCAAGGTTGACCAAGTCAAACTGTGTTGGCATGAGTTGGAAAGCATTATGTGAGACAACGTAGGAGGGAAGTTTCTAGAGAGAAGGAAACCCTAATTCGAAATAGGGTCCATGGAGGGAAGGCTCATTGTAGAAAAAAGGAGCAAGGCAACCATTGTGGACATCTTTTGATCATTTTCCCATTTGAGTCTTAGAGACTTGTTGCTGCCTCTTGCTGTTCAGCAAAGCTGCAGTGCCCTCAGGCACGAGGGAGTCCTGTTGAGGATTTCCTCTCCTTATTGAGTAGCTCATGAGGGATTGCGCTCATCCTCCATATTCTGTCATTTAGGCCATTAGCTTCAGCCATCTACATTAGCACAGTTTCTACAGCAAATATTGTGCAGTCTTGCCAGGTGTTGCTGGGGAGGTTTCCACACACCATCTGGAGCTTTTGTTCCAGTGGGGAGAGGTTCTATTCATTGGAGGATCCGAAATGGTGTTTCTTGAGCACATCCCACCATCTTTAGCATCAAACCAACCACATTCCATCATTGGCAGCACAATCCCTTCAGTAGACAACGTTATTCATAGAGGAGATTTGCTGTGAGGGATTGACAGTCACTTGGAGGAGAAGTCTTGGGTGAAAGGATCAGCCTTTCACTTCAGATTTCTATTGGAGAAGGATTATTCATTTTTTGTATTCATTTCAGCCTTCTCCATGTATTTCCAGTTCTTGAGTAGTTGCAACTACCCAGCTACTTCAGCATTTCTATATTATATAATTTTTGTATAGATTTCAGCCAATCCTTTTAGAGGATTGATGTTATGTATTTTCAAGGGTTGAGATCATGCTCCCCATTCTTATTTGAGCCTACCATTGTCATGGCATTGTATTTTTATTATTTAGGAAACAGTCTCTCATGTAACTACGCAGTCATGGCCTATGGATTTATTTATGCAGCTATGTATTTCATGTTCACATGTATAGGTTTCTTGAGGCTTCCAGTGCCTTGCTTGAGTGATCATTTCCTCAATAATTTGTATATTTTATTGCTACCATGATCTAATATAATGGGCGTTGAGTTCTCCGGCATTTTATGTGTTCATGGATTCACTGCTATTTTCCATTTGATGCATTTTCTTATTGTTGTAGCTCTAACTTGAGGTATTCTCAATAGAGTAGTTTTCCCTAATAGGAAATCTCACATAGCTATAGATGGTGTCTGTGAAGGGCCAGGTATCCTCTGGGGCTCATTCTTCTTTATGAAGATGAAAAATCTAGAAAATTCCCCCCATAGTCTATCTTTGGAATAGACTTGTGATATTTCTGAAAAAAGGACATTACAGTGGTATCAGAGCATCGAACTGGCACGGCCTGTGAGTTTGATTTCATAGGAGAATGAAGAAGAAGATGAGACTTATCTCATATAATTTTTGATTGAAGAAGAACCTCCCTGAGGAGGAGGAGAAGAAAAGAGGAGGAGAGGAAGGTCCATGCACTTCCTATTCTCTTGAAGATCAGCATGTAAGATGCTTGGATTTCCAGATCTCATGCAAGTACCTGGGTGAGTATGAACCCCATTCTGCAGCATTTAGGAGAGCTACAACGTTCTCACAGTCTATTCAGCAGATGGAGGAGAGAAGGCCCTATGGAAAATGAGAAATCAAAGGAAATAGGATTCTATTTTCTAGATTTGACGGGGTTACTTCAGCCAGAGCTTGGGAGAAGAAGCTGGAGGAATTTTTATTGCTGCATCCAGTGGCAGAGAAAGAAGCAGTGGAAATGGTAGCGCTGCACATAGAGGATAAAACCTATGCTTGGTGGTTCAAACCTTTGGTCCATTCAAGGGTGAGTTCTTTTGGAGACTTTTCTCAAGGGTTGATCCAAACCTTTGATGGAGGGAGGACAAAGGAAGTGGAAGCCATTCCACCATGGGAGGAGAATTGCACCAACTTTGCTATAGCTTTGGGAGGAGCAGCCCTCTACATCTATGGATGAGGAAGCCATTGGATAAAAAGCCATTGTAGCCACACAAGAAGGTCCCAAGATCCACCAAGGTATGAGTAAGGTTCCACTTTCTATTTCAGAAAATTATCTTAAGGATGGTGGAATTTCATATGGGGAGGTCCAAGGATCAAATCACATGGCCACTTTAGGGCTTCATGTTTGCATTGCATTGTGTAAAGGGTTCAATGAGAGATGAACCCTCATCCTCATGCACTATTGATGAGTCTCATTCAGCCCTTGAGGTTGGGATGTGGACCATTGGAGGATGAAGTGAACCATGACACCTCCATTGAGAATCATGAAACAATTTGTGAACCAGAGGAGGAGACAGCTGCTACATCATTGGAGGAACCAGCAACGCTATTGAACATGGGTGGAAAGGATAAATCACCTCCATCACATTTGGATCCTCATAGATCCAAAATATTCATGGGAGAGAGGCCTTTCCTAAGAGGTCTCCAAGGAGCTGCATTTAAAATTCTCATGAAATGCAAAGAGCAAGAATTGATGGTAGCCCTCATGGGAGGAGTACCAAAAGAATTGGAAAGATGGCAGGATACTTAAATCATTGAAAAACATAGAGTATGGATACATGATGTTGATGTGATGCTCGTACCATTCATTGTGTCTTCATCACATGGGTTGTATGATGGAAGTATGGGAGAGCAGCAAAATACTTTGTTTCTTTGCTTGAGAGAGGAAGGGAAAAATTTCTCTCATACTTTGCATGATGTTGCAAAAGGAGGAGATGGCATTATATCATTGGTATTTGATGATAGAGAGGTACTTCCACCTTGGGAGGGGATTCTTATGTATTGCAGCATTATGAAAGATATCTTTGACAAGGAGCATGTAAAATAATGGAGCTTCGTATTGATGAGAGCCTATGGGTATAGGCCAACAGTGTTGTCTCTTTGGAGCAGTGATTTATTGATGAAGTGTGCCTAGAGGAAATGTGGTGGATCCATAACCCACAGGTCCCAGGATCATTTCATATCTATTTCACTTGATGGATAAAGAGGAGGTGAGATGGATAAGGTAGCCATATATTACTATGCTACATTCTTCTTGACTTGGATGCCCAAGCATGAGAAGAAGGATCTTCTTGCAACACCTAGTTCATTCATCTTCATGGGAGCATGCCAAAAACTATGGAGGGTTCATTCATGGATCCATACATCATGTTACTCCCAGTATATGGTAAGATATCTGATTTGACATTGGCTAATTTGTGTACTCTTATCATTATTTTGCAGTGCATGTCTCTACAAGAGGGCAAGCTTTTTAGATTGCTCCATGGGCAAAAATTGGGCCAACTTGTATGATGGAGGCAGCCATATTTTATATGCCATTGGGAAAGTGTTTCCTTTAATGTATGATCATTGATATACTCAGCCATTTTCTATTTATCAGTAGCTATCATGACATACATAGCTATTCATGTAACACAAAACAACTTGCCATGAGATCTTCTAAAGCATCAGTTTGGGAAAACTGCACTGTCACCCTTGGGAAAACTATTGGTACATTCTTGCAACACATGAAACCTTCAAAATTTTCCTCAATTTATTGCTGATCATGAATTCCTTTCTGATATGGATCATATTTGTATAAGAAGCATGATTATGAGAAAGGCACATAAGTTGGATGTGTCTTTGAGTGACAAAAACTCTCACATTTTCTGCAGTGCATGTTCTAAAGGGAACATGAGAGGAGGCATGCTACAACCACATATTTGCTCATTTGTGGGGAGATCCATGGGATTGGTAATGGTATCCATCCATTGTATGTATATGGGCAGGTGTTTTACCTTATTTTGTTGATTCACTCATCTATTTTATTGTTCAGTAATAGAGGTGATATTCTTGTACAATACTTGCCATGCTATTTTATGCAGCTGCGGTGGGTGAGGTTGCATTATAACCCTATGAGGCATGGTTTTCACTTTCTGCACATGGTATAACCTACAGAAAACATGTCATGGGGGCATTATATGGTGATATTTTCCTATTCATCATAGATGACATGTCCTGGGCCAGCTCATTTTTCATTGATGGAGGGGAGATTCTTCGGGGATTACTCTTCATTTTTCCATTTGAGGGCAATAAATTTGAAGCCCATGATCAAAACACACTCCACACATATCATAAGTGTTGGGAGAGGATAGCATGGGAAAATTTATAGCACTTGTCATGATCATATTTCAGCCCACCTTCATTTCCGGAGCTCAAGGTGGGGGGAGATTTTTCATGAGTTGTCTTGTTGGGAGGCAACTTATTTTTCATGATTGGTGGATTAAGGATGGGAGATTCATATGGGGATGATAAATCCCATTATATCTCAAACCTCATGCCTCAAGGAGGCCCTTAGATAGCTATTTTTCCTTCATGGATACTTTTTTCTACATGATAGTTGTTTTGGGAGTGTTCACCCCAACGCTGGATTGCATATGTTGGAGGGACAGTTTGGAGATTTGATTGCTAATGTGGCATCCTTTTTCTTCAGGATATCATCACATAAGGATGCTACAAGAGGAAGGGCAGAAATAAACTCAGTTCATCCTTTCAATTTCTTGAGGGCAAGCAATATTTTTAGAGGGGAGGATTGTAATGTCCCAAATTTTATGGGACATTAAATTCTGTTAAAGAGATGAATAAAATGGGTAGGGGACCCATTATTTTCATGATTAGAGAATAAAAATCCTCTAAGTATGAAATAGGATCACTTTAGAGCTGGATTTCACACCTCCATGTGTGAAAGGAGGTTTTTGCAAACATGCTTGGCCAAGGTTCACCAAGCCAAACTGCATTGGCATGAGTTGGAAAGCATTATGTGAGAAAACGTAGGAGGGAAGTTTCTAGAGAGAAGGAAAACCTAATTCAAAATAGGGTCCATGGAGGGAAGGCACATTGTATAAAAAAGAAGCAAGGTAGCCATTGTGGACATCTTTTGATCATTTTTCCATTTGAGTCTTAGAGACTTGTTGCTACCTCTTGCTTTTCAGTAGAGCTGCAGTGCCCTCAGGCACAAGGGAGTCTTTTTGAGGATTTAATCTCCTTCTTGAGTAGCTCATGAGGTATTCCACTCATCCTCTATATTCCGACATTCATGCCATTAGCTTCAACCATCTACATCCGCGTAGTTTCTGCAGTAGATATTGTACATAGTTGCTAGGTGTTGCTGGGGAGGTTTCCACACACCATCTGGAGCTTGTTTTCCAGTGGAGAGAGGTTATATTCATTGGAGGATCAGAAATGGTGGTTCTTGAGCACATCCCACCATATTTGGCATTAGACCAACCACATTCGATCATTGGCAGCACAGCCCCTTCAGTACACAACGTTATTCATAGAGGAGATTTGTTGTGAGGGATTGACAGTCACTTGGAGGAGAAGTCTTGGGTGAAAGGATCAGCCTTTCACTTCAGATTTCTATTGGAGGAGGATTATTCATTTTTTGTAGCCATTTCAGCCTTCTTCATGTATTTCTATTTCTTGAGTAGCTGCAACTACCGAGCTACTCCGACATTTTTGTATTATATCATTTTTGTATAGATTTCAGCCAATCCTTTTAGAGGATTGATGTTATGTATTTTCAAGGGTTGAGACCATGATCCCCCTTCTTATTTGAGCCTACCATTTTCATTGCATTGTATTTTTATTATTTATGCAGCAGTCTCTCATGTAGCTGTGCAGTCATGGCCTAGGGCTTTATTTATGCAACTATGTATTTCATGTTTACATGTACAATTTTCTTGAGGCTTCCAGTGCCTTGCTTGAGTGATCATTTCCTCAAGAAGTTGTATATTTAATTGCTGCCATGATCTAATATAATGGCCATTGAGTTCTTTGGCATTTTATGTGTTCATGGATTCACCGCTATTTTCCATTTGATGCATTTTCTTATTGTTGTAGCTCTAACTTGAGGTATTCTCTATAGAATATTTTTTCCTAATAGGAAATCTCACATAGCTATAGACAGAGTTTGTGAAGGGCCAGGTAGCCTGTGGAGCTCATTCTTATTTATGAAGATGACAAATCCAGAAAATTCCCCCACAGTCTATCTCTAGAATAGACTTGTGATATTTCTGAAGAAGGGACATTACAGAAGAGTTGTGATGAAATACCACATTTATCCTAATAATGATTTTTTTTACAGGATCAAAAAATTTATAAGAATTTGATTCTTTATAATAGGTTATCATGATCGAAAAAAAAATATTTTCTCATCTAATTTTTTTCTATAAGTATTAGGATATGTTCCAAAGTGATGGACACAAAGGTTCTAAGTGATTTCCTGAGGGATAGTTACCACAACAATGCTTGAATAGAGTCATAAAACTGATGGCTCTAGTTAGAACATGGTTTAGAAGATAATTGGTATAGGAAAAAACTTTAGCGTGGAAATTCATATATAATTCTTTGTCTTTTAATGAAATCGAGCCATCTCAATTAATTTTTTAATCTTTATCTATGCCATGAAATTTTATTGGGTACTATGAGGAACTGATATCTACTAAGAGATACATGGATAAGTAAGGTAATTTTAAAATGGTTAGTTCATGTATTCTCCACCATTATCTAATAACAATAATTCACATTACTTTCAAACTAATTCCCAAAATTCTTTGAATGTTATGAAGAAATTTATTTTTTTCTTCAATAAGTAGACCCAAGAAGATATTGAAATTCCCTCAATAAAGGTTAGAATGTACCTTTGTCCTACTAATTAAGGCCTACTGATGTAAAAACTATCACTTTGAACAAGTTCCAATGGGTTTTGTACATGTTTTAATTTCTTAACACACACCCCTAGAGAATCCAATAGGCGAAAGAACCATTGGTAGACAATAAACCATATTTTGTGTTTCCATTAACTTAAAATTTTGAAAATTCAAATGTCTAGGCCATTTAAGAAGTAGACCCAATAAAATATTGAAAATTCATCAATAAATTTGGTTAGAATGTACCATGCTCCTACTAATGAAGGCTTATTTATACAACAAATATCACTCGAAACAATTTCTAGTGCGAAAAGAGAAATTTGTTCATTTTCAAATCAAGACAGGTCATAGGACTTATAAAATCCATCAATTTAGTGAATTATTCATGTGGAAACAACCAAATAATACTTCTTCAAATATTTAGCAATGAACTAATTCATAAAAAATTCAATAATTGTATCATTTTGTGATAATTGAGAAGCTAATAATATATTTACACTCTGCTTGGAAAATGGTAGAAATTCAATATTTTTCTATGTTAACAAGGGACATAACCATGACTAGTAACGTGTAGAGAAAATGATTCTACCAAGTAGATCATTTTTTCAATATCCTTATCCATGGAGGAAAAAAAATAATAATTACTTTCCATATGATGAGTGCAACTAGAATTAATAACACATTCATTCTATGTTGTGTGAGAATATGATGATTGAGTTTGGACTGAAAAGTTAAAGTTGTCGGCAAATCAATTGGATGATTTTTCAATTGACATGTTCTAAAGAATTTTTAAAAAACAATCAAATTCATCGCTCTTCCTAAGACATGTTTTCACCACATCTTTTCTTCCCATGATAGTGACCATTTTTTCTCTACTGATTATTCTTGGTTGTTTCTGATCCAACATATTTTCCTTGATCTTTTTGGTTGAGATACTTAAGTAATTTTTGACATTCCTTCTACATTAAATTTCCATTACCTTTGAGAAAATTATCCTATTTCTTAATGCTAAGATTCCCTCCATCAATTAAACTATGCTAAATCATTATCCACAAATAATACAATGCATCGAAGGTGTAATTTGTACCATATTATTTTTGAGAGCTCTAGTTGGCGTAGAATGATGAATATAACACATCATAATGTGTCCTAAGATTCATCATGAATAGTTAAATAAATTTTCTAAATTTATTCATATATTTCCACCCATAGTCAACCAACATCAACTACAAATATTTGTTATAAGCAAGCTATCCCTCAATCATTTCAAATCATTTTGTCACTACATGTCCTAACATTTTTCTACCCTTTCAAACAAAAACATGAACTTCTTCCAAAAGTAACACGTTTAGTTAATTATTTTCCTAAAAAATGTATTTCTTAAGTAATATAGCTCCTAATGAACATGGAATCCTCATCCTTACTTACATTAATGAAGAGCTCATCTAGTCATCCTTTATATCTAGAAGCATGGCATTTTTGTACCTCCAGATCCCTTTGATCTTCAAAAGTGTTCTGATATAAAGTTGTTAACAAACATGATTTTTCCCATTTGAGGTAACTAGATCAATCTTGGAATCCATCTTCATATTTAAAATAGATCTTATCTATTTCAAAATTGATTCCACTTGGAAAATTTCTAAGCCCATAGTCAATAATTATCAGCTCCGACTAAAAATGATTTGCAAGTAACATCGATAGATATAAACCATAATCTTTGATACCGTGTTAGGAAATGAGTAAAACTAAGAATAAATAATATATAAGAAAGTATAAAAAAATTAAAGAAGAAATAATATAACCCTCCAATATGATGGGTGGGTGGTGTCTAAAGACATTGTTATAGCATTTAAGCGACATATTAATTCCTAATGAAAAATATAATAAAAATCAAAATGAATCACATAGTATATTGCATTTATACCCATAGTATCCTTCATGTATAGTTACTATATATAAATAATTTCCTTGAATTGTAGACAAGTCGGTTCACCATTGAGCATCGATTATTATAAATTCTTATAGAAAATATGCATTGTCTCATTGGTTTTCTTCTTGTGAGTTAGTCGACTTTCAAAGCTTACTCAATGATTCAATTCAATCATTCAAGCATTCAATCAACATTCCTACTAGTCAACCACCCAACCAACTCTTCTCTTTTTTCCTACTCGACCAACCTGATGACCTCTCAATTAAGTCCTTTTCTTGTTGATCACTCAATTAACAGTCAGGGGTTAGCGATTCATTTTACTAACTACCTATAGAACCTATAGATACGTGATGATCTAACATAACCTCAGGTTCGAACACTTTTCTTTCTCATTATAGTGATAACACCAATGAACATTTGACATTATGATGAACCATGGCCATTTTTTCACAAAGCACCCATGTCGTGAACTCCTGAAAAACCTTCACTCCAAGATTTTATAAGAGTGGAGTTTTGAAAATGAACTTTATAAAAATTATTTTTTATTAGTAGGGATACTATCCTAGATTATTCATGTTTTAAAAAATATGATAATTTCAAGAAAATAGATTAAAAGGTAGATATGGCTCATGTAGGAACACCAACATTTTATATTAATAATAGAAGAATATTTTATACACATCGATAATGCATTGATATGAAGCCACCAAATATTCCCAATAAATTAAATATGTGGCCCACATGTGTCATATTGGTGCCGTTATCAACTATTATGATAGTTGAATTTTATGACATATCTCAAATGATTCTTAATCTATCCTCCACATAAAATGCATTTTCTAGATTCATTGAGTCTACATTTAAATTAATACCTTCTACAGAGTAATTTTATTTAAAATAACAAAAATAATGAGGGTGTCCATGATCTAATTTTATAAATAGAAAGTGATGATATTTATAATTGAGAAAAATACTATGATTAGGCTATATAATTGGATATTTTGAGTTAGAAGAAGAGGTACTAATGCAGGAGCATTAGAGCTTCCAAGCCATCAATATTTCTAAATAAAAGCTCCAAAAGGGGTTTCAATATTGTAAAGGAATTATAATTTCTTGATTGTAAATATTCTTACTTGTGTTTAATTATTGTCGTATCAGAGCTCATAATATTCCTTCATATATTGTCAAGGAGAAAAACAAAAGAAGGTACAAGTTTATTGAAGATTTTGTAACATATTTGTTTTCTCTATGCATGTGACAGTAGAGGAAAGTGAAAATATATGTAGCATCCTAGAGCAAAGAGTGCTCGAAGGGCTCCAAAGAAGAGAACTAGGAAGATTCCAAAAGCCCAAACTCAGGAGAAATTTTGGTGAGGTATCATGTAGCAAGGTGGATACTTGTTACTATAGAGGCATATTGCAACTCGCGAGTTGAAGCTGTTATGAGAAGAGAAGAAATCATATGACCAAGAGTTCATAAATTTTTGTACCTTGGGAGTCTTATGAAGGATAATCAACCCATCCTATGAAAAATAAACAAGAATGACTTCTGGAAGGATAAAATGAGAAACACGTATCAAAAGGAAAGGGATTTGTTAAAAATCTTGAAAAATCAGATGTGTGAGGGATCTTAGGGATTATGTTGATAGCTTTGTCAAAAATATCATGTTGAGAGATTTATGGAGAAGATCATGGATATTGAAATGATCCACAATATTGTAATTTCCTCTATAAATTTTATCCTTTGGGCATTGAAAATAGGTGGCCATTACAATGAATCTTTTTCTAGACAAGGCACCAATAGATGCTATACCACATGGATCTTCATTTTGCAGTGGAAGTGAGGATGATTTTAGTTTTTCGGATTATATTCCATAGGTCCTAGTATAGATGCCATAAAAATATTGAAAATGAAGAGACATTAGAATTCGTTTTCATAAATATTCATACAAAGTGGAGATATTCTTTCCAAAGGCATAATAGAATCACCGAAGAAAATTTCTGTTATGAAAGAAGATAAGACAATATTTTTTCATCTCGGTAGTCAGAGTGGAAATTATACAAAATGGATATATGTATTTGTTGGTGTACAATTTCAAGGACATGTTAGTGTCATGAGTAAGATAAAATTGACATATGTAGAGAGTCAAAAGAAGGATCACATAGATTATTAGGAGAAACATTCAGATTCAATTCTTATGAAATTTAAGGAGGAAATAATATTGTTGGAAATATGGTTGAAGGAACCTGAGATTATAGCCATAGATGTAAAGAAAGATGACGACAAAGAAAAATTGATTCAGAAAACATAAGATAAGATGATGTAATGTGGGACAAGTTTTTCTCATAAAAATGAAATTTTATTTCATTTTCAACAAGATATAAAAGGAGGGAATTTTATTTGAATATAGTAATAAATATGAAGTCAAAATTGATAATTTTGAAGAATACAATAGTCGATTAGTTGTGGATCAATAAGTGAGAAGACATTCAAGTGTCTTAAAAATCTTGGAAAATATGCATGAAGATGAAGAGCATGAGAAGATAAGTTATGAAAGAAAAAAAATGACCATTGAGGTCATAAAAATTTTAAATTCATAGATTTAGTTACAAATGAGTGGTGATAGTAACATGTACCAACAAGAGGAAAATTTGGACATGAAAATTGACAAGATGAGAATACGAATCATGAAAGTGCATGTAAAATTTCACAGTGATGTAAGAAGAGAAATCAACTATAGGATGAAAATGACTATACAAGAGTGAAAAGATATTGGATCGCTACATCATAAAATTTGGAAACCTGGAAGGTTAAATAAGATAACGATAATGAAAATAGAGCAACAACATGAAGAAGCAAGTGATCAATTATAGGATGAAGTTTGGGATCTAGGAGGAAGCGGTCATTAATGACACATGCCAAGGAGGTCATCAATTTTTTCTACCTTGGGAGTCTGATGTAGGAGCATTAGAGATTCCAAGCCATCAATATTTTTGAAGAAAATCTCCAAAAGGGGTTTCAATATTGCAAAGGAATTATAGTTCATTAATTGTAAATATTATTAGATTCATTTAATTATTATATAATAGTTTTAGAAAAGCTATGGATAGGGGATATTGTTTTCATAAGTGTGCAGGAGCATAAAAGCCTCCAAGTCATCAAAAGTTTTGGAGACAAAGCTCCAAACAAGGTTTCAACATAGAAAATGAATTGTATTTCCTTATTGTAAATCATTTTAATTTATTTATTTATAAAAGAACTATGGATAGAGATAAATAAAATATATAATATTTTAGCGCGTTAATCTACCTTAAATAGTATTATAGATTATAGGGACATATTGAGAGACTTTAGAATTTATAAAAATATGCTTTATGAATGCTTTATGGATGATTTAATGAGTGATTTTGGGATTTAGGAAAACCTTATTTATGGATTAATATATGGGTGATTTATAAAGTTATTTTATGATTTAGAAAAGCTATTTCATTTCTTAATTCTAATTATTGTAAGCCTAAAAGCAATGAGAACTTATGGTCAAAATGAATCTAGAATTAGACTAGAGGAGAATAGATAAATAATTTTATTATGTATGTATAGTTTTAGTGTTTATTGATGAGAAGAGGATATCATTGATTATTGTGCTTTGATTTTTTGTGCTTATGTGTGAATACATGGATATGTATATGTGAATGATTACTTATTATTTTATAATATTCCATAAAAAATATATGTGAATGATTATCAGAGAAATATTGAAGTGCTAACTTTTTTAGAGAAGAGATGAGTTGTAGGAAAATTCAAATTTTATTGAACCAAATGGTATCAGAAAAAGGAAATGATCTTTGGGAAACATATATCTCAATGAAAATGTTTTTTTTAGGAGCATAACACATAGAAGCTTATGCAAAGGATGGAAGAGTAAATCTATTGAGATATGAGAGGTTATTGGTCTTGAGATTTGTTTTAAAATTAACTCATGTGCAGGTAGCAACCATTACAATAGTAAATTTATGAAAAAGGGAGAAGGAGCATGCAAATATATCAAGAGGAGGAATTGTGAAAGAACTCAACAACAAGATGAATTGTTGAAGAGGAAGAGGACAAGATATCGTTATCAGTAAGTGAGTAAGGTATATGAAACAACCAAGAGAGAAAGGAGTGCTCATAAAGAAGGTTCAAGTGAAGTGAACCATTGGCCAAATTTAGAGGAGATAGCTTGGTGAGGTGTTGCCTACATTGCATCTCACAAATGGAGAAGTATAGTTCACGAAAGGAAGGAAGTGATAACGATTATTGATAGTAACGTTAAGGGTTTAGTTATAGGTCAAAAATAGATAAAATAAAATGAAGAATCATTTTCCATGAGGAATATGAGGGATGATGAACTTGAGAAAGAGATTGATGAGGTGAAGGCATAGTTAAATGTGCCTATGGAGTTACTACAAGAAGATGAGGAGAAACAAAGAAGAAAATGACATGTGAGGAAAAGGTTCCAATGGCCTATTAAGAAATTATTTTCAAGGAATCAGATACAAAATATAAAACAGAGGTTAAAGGAATAACTTAGGCCAGTTGAGTCTAGGAAAATAGGTCATAGGGGTGAACTTAAGTAAGGATAAATCCTTGGAAAGGATGGTGACGATGTTGATGGATATTTTATGTTTGAGACACCAAATGAGGCTATATATACTTACCTTCTTCATGATGATTCGTTTATGGTTGTAGGTATTATTATATATGATGGGCAGTCTTTTGAAACTATCATGAAGAGAGAGGAAGATGGAGGGGGGAAAAATATCAAGTTTGTTCTAATCCAAGCTAAAGAACAATACTTGAATTGGATTCTTATAAGCGGTGATAAATCAGAGGAAGAGTTAGTTTTCAGTTCTCAAACTGATCATGTGTATGCAAGAGGAACAAAATGCGAGGAAAAACAACTTTCATAATTTGTTACGAAGGAGGATACAACAAAGTCAAATGATGTATAATTCATTGGAAGCATGGAAAAAAAGCTCAATAAAAATATTGAAGAAGGGAAAATAATTCAAGAAACAACTTTGGAAGCATGGAATGAGGCTAAATATATCCTTCGATGTTTGTATATTTTGGAAAGAAAATTTTCACTTGAAACAGTGAGCAGTAGCATGGTAAAAATTATTGGTTTGGAACAAGGAAGGAAAAAGGAGAATTATAGTGGAATTCAAGATATAACAGCTACAATAGTACAACAAAATGAAAAAGAGGATTATCAATAAAAAAAATATGTATGGGAAGTAGGCGGACATAAAAAACAATAACTCATCGTCGGGAGACCATGAAAAAAATAAATTTCCACCTTGGAGTCTGATGCAGGAGCATTAGAGCTTCTAAGTCATCAAGTGTTTTAGACAACTCCAAACTGGGTTTCAACATGGAAAAGGAATTTTATTTCGTTATTGTAAATAATTTTAATTTATTTATTTCTAAAAAAACTATGGATAGAGATCAGACAAAATAGATAAGATTTTAGTGTGAGAATCTTATACCTTAAAAAACATGAAAATTTCTAGGGATAGATTGAGTGACTATAGAATTTATAGAAACATGATTTATGGAGTGAATTATGGATGATATAGGGAGTGATTTTGGGATTTAGGAAAATATGATTTAGGGAGTGATTTATTTTTTATTTATAGAGTGCTTTTAGGATTTAGAAAATCTATTGCATTTATTAATTATTCTTATTTTAAGCCTACGAGTAATGAGAAATTATGGCTAAAATGAATGTAGAATTAGGCTAGACAATAATAGATCAACATATTTATTATGTATGTAAATTTTTAGTGTTTATTAATGAGGAGGAATTTATTAATTGTTGTGCTTTGATTTTGTGTGTTAATGCATGAGTACATGGATATCTAAATGTGAATTATTACTTATTACTGCACAAGAGTCTTAAAAAATCAATGTGAAATATTGTAGGAGAAATAGAGAAGTCCTAATTTGTTTTTAAAAAATATGAGTTGCAATAAAATTCAAATTTTCTTGCAAGTTTCCTTGAAAAGCATGAAATATTTATGGAATAAATCATGACAGCTTTAGGGAATAAATCAGGGAGTGATTAGGGATATAGGAAATTCTATTTTTCTTCTAAAGTTTTATTTAGTCGATGTAAGCCTAAGAGGAAATCCAATGGATAAATTAAAGTGAGATAAGGAAAAGAGAGGAATTAATACTTTTGTAATTGTATCCACATGATTTTATTAATGAAAGGAAATGCTATTATGTTCACAAATTGTATAGTGTATCTATGTGACTGATAATAGTTCTAATTTTTTCATGCTATAGAATTAAATGTAAGTGAACTATTTTTATATAAAATACATTTTTGAGAACAAATTAAGGGCTTGGTGTTGAAGTTTGTGTGATCTAGAGAAGGTGAATTTCTAGGAAAATTCAAATTTTCCTGCATCAAGCGCTATCAAGGGGTTTCAATATTGTAAAGGAATTATAATTCCTTAATCATAAATATTCTTATTTTCATTTAATTATTATATAATATTTTTAAAAAATACCTTCATTGGAGATATTTTTTCCGTAAGGAAAAGACAAATTTCCTTGAAAAACATGAGATATTATGGAATAAATCATGATAGATTTAGGGAATAAATAAGGGAGTGATTTAGAGATCCAGGAAAATCTATTTTTCTTCTAAAGTTGTATTTATTCAATTTAAGGCTAAGGGAAAATCTAATGGAGAATTGAATTTGATATCAAGCGAAGGGAGAAATTAATACTTATGTAATTGTATGGAAAATATTTTAGTAATGAAAAGAATTTTCATTATGTTCACAAATTGTTTGGTGTATCTATGTGATAGATAATAGTTCTAATCTGGGCATGCTCTAGAATTCCCTATAAGTGAAGTAGGATTTTTATATGAACTACTTTTGAAAAGTAAATTAAGGGATTGTTCATGAAGTGATTTGTTGTGTGATCTACAGAAGGTGAATTTCTAGAAAAAGTTGAATTGTCCTACATCAAGTGGTGTGAAATCAATGATATGCTATTCAGGAAACATAGATATGAGTCAGAAGGTGTTTTTAGAGGAACATAGCGCATGAGATCTGATGCAAAGGATGAAAGAAAAAATCTATTGAGATCTGATAGGTTATTGATCTTGTGTTTTGTTTGAGAATTAATTAAAGTGTAGATAGTAGCCATTGGAACAAGTGTAGTTGTGACAGAGGAAGAAGGAGAATAAAAATCTATCAAGGGAAGCGATTGTGATAGAAGCAAACAACAAGACCATTTTTTGAAGAGGAAGAGGACAAGCGGAATTTTTAAGAGAGAGAACGGAGTTCTCTAAAAGAAGGTTCAAGTTAATTGAAGCATTGGCCAAGTTTAAAGGAGATATCTTGGTGAGGTGTTGGCTACATTTCACCTTATAAGTGTACAAGGAGAGTTAAATAAAGGATGAAGTGACAATGAATATTGATAGTCATGTCAAGGGTTAAGTGAGAAATCACAATAAGATAAAATAAAATGATAAAATAGTTTTCATGAGGAAGATGAGGGATGAAGAATTTGAGAAATAGTTGGTTGAAGCAAAGGTGCGGTTGAATGTTCTTATGGAGTTGCTACAACAAAATTTTTGATACCATAAATGTGGATGGGTACTACGGAAAAAGGTAACGTGGAACAAGTTGTAGGTAAAGATGAAACATAGTTTGAGTATTCAGCGGAGGAGTGAAGAACTCAAGGAGGCCAAGATGAATGTGTGAATTTATGAACCAGAGAAGGGATCATTACTTAGTGAGGATAGTGATGAGGATGATGAGAAGAGATCTAGAAAATATCTTCTAAACAATGTGGAAATTTCAGAGTAGTATGAGGAACTAATCATTAAGTCATCAAATGAGAACATAGATTCTTATGATTTTAAAACTAATGCTTTTTGTATAGTTGAAGGTGTTGGTGAAGTTGGAAAGTCATTTAAAACTGTCATACAAAGTGGCGTGATATGTTTTCGAAAGGCATAGGAGAATAAGATAAAAAAAAATTGTTATGAAATGAGATAAGACACCATTTTTTCAGCCATGTAATCAGAGTCGAAATTATACATGATGGATAGATGTAGTTGATGGTGCACAATTGCAGGAACTTATTAGTGTCGTGAGTAAGAGAAATTTTTCTTATGAAGATATCCAAAAGAGAAAGAATCTAAGATTACAACAATAAATGTAAAGTGAGATGATGGCAAAGAACAATTGATGTAGACAAAAAAAGATAATATGATGGGAGGTGGGACGGGTTTTTCTCATGAATACGCAATTTTATTTATTTTTCAGAAAGAAGATATAAACGAGGGAATTTTATTTAAAGACATTAATAATGATGAAGTCATAATTGGTAATTTTGAAGAAGACAATAGTCTATTATTTATGGAGCAATAAGGGGGAATACATTCAGGTGTCTTAAATATATTTGAAAAGATGCAGGAAGATGAAGAGTGCGATCACAAAAGTTATGAAAACAATGAAATGACCATTGAGTTCATAAAATTTTGAAATTAAAAGATTCACTTACAAGTGAGTGGAGATAGTAGCACGTGCCAAGAAGAGGAAAATTTGGACACGGAATTTGACAACATGAGAATAATGATGATGAAAGTACATGAGAACATGCACATTGATGTAAGAAGAGTAGTTAATTGTAGGAGGGAAATGACTATACAAGATTTTATCAATAAAGAGATTGGACAACTATAACATAAGATTTGGAAACCTGGAAGGTAAAAGAAGAAAACAATAAAAAAAAACAGAGTAGCACCATGTAGATGTAGGTGATCATTTATAGTACAAAGTTTTGGATAGAGTAGGAATATGGAATTAATAACACATGACAAGGAGGTCATGATTTTTTTTCTAACTTAGGATTCTGATGTAGGAGCATTAGAGATTCCAAGCCATCAATATTTTTGAAGAAAATCTCAAAAATGGGTTTCAATATTGTAAAATAATTATAATTCATTAATTGTAAATATTCTTAGTTTCATTTCATTATTATAGAATAGTTTTAGAAAGGCTATGGATAGGAGAGATTTTTTTCCATAAGGAAAAAACAAAATTTCCTTCAAAAACATGAGATTATGGAATAAATCATGGGAGCTTTAGGGAATAAATAAGGGAGTGATTTAGGGATCTAGGAAAATCTATTTTTATTCTAAATTTTTATTTAGTCAATCTAAGCCTATGGGGAAATAAAATGGCCAAATAAATGTGATATCAGGGAAAGAGAGGAATGAATACTTGTTTAATTGTATAGAGATGATTTTATTAATGAAATTAATTTTCATTGTGTTCATAAATTGTACAGTGTATCTATGTGATTGATAATAGTTCTAATTTGTGCATGCTCTAGAATTCATTATAAGTGAAGTAGGGTTGTTATATAATATACTTTTTTAGAAAAAATTAATGGCTTCATGATGAAGTGATTTGTTTTTTTATCTAGAGAAGGTTAATTTCCATGAGAAGTCAAATTTTCTTGCATCAGGTATGGAATATGCACATGGTTTTAAGACTAGGTAAATATTCATCTTCATCATTAAAGGGGATTTAGAGATGTTTCACATGAGGTCTAGGTTAATTAGCTATTTATTGGAAAATTGAGAGATAGTGGACACGGGAAGGAAACAAGGATGAAAATTACCCCATGTTGTGGAGGTAAATCCCCTCTCCAGATAGAGGCGATCCCTACTAGCCCAGACTGGGTTTAGCAACAATCGTTCATGCTATAGTGCAGGTTCCTAATTGCAAATAAACCAACTAGCGATGAAGGATTACCTGGAATCCAACGCTGTCGCTTGTAGAGAAAGTAGCGCTCTCGTTCCTTAGCTCCGGCAGATCACAATCCTCACGATCTTCGTGATCGGACACCTGCACACGCTAGAAACAAAACAAATGCAAGCTTAAAATCCAGTATATGCAACTATATGTCAGTCATAGAAGACATAACTCATCATCATAATCAACAACAACAGTAGAACCATAACCAATAGTCGCTTATCATTAATCAATCAAAGAAGAATACAACCATATCCCTGACGTTGAATTCTCCTTCGAAGGGTCGCCAGCGGAACACGTCTCGAAAAGTTTGTCAGGGATGAGACAAACCTCTCTCTTCGGATGTCTCAAAAATGATCTCCTTGCTTGGATTTGGCCTTAAGGGAATGAATCAAGGCTCTTGCAGCATAAGGCTTTGATGGCTCTTGGGAACTTGGAGACTAGCTATTCAGTCATTTAGCTATTTAGCCCTTCAGCTATTCAACCCTTCAGCCCCTTCATCAATGGATGAAGGCTGTATTTATAGAGGAGAGGAGGAGGTTGGGATCCCTAAAATAGTGGAAGGGAGGCCTTATCCCTGAGGAGGTTCCCCATAAGGTGGAAAAAAAAGGCCAAAGGAGGAAGGCCGTGGTTATTCAGTTGAAACCACTCCTGATGACTCATCCACGAAGTTGTTGTAATCGAAACTTCACCTCTTTTTTTAAAAAACTTTCTGAAAGCATATTGGCGCAGGTGCTTAACTGGGACAGAGCACCAATTGGCGCGGGCTCAGTGTTAATTTTACCCCATTGGCGCGAGGACATAATGGGCTACCAGCGCCAAGGCAAAACAGGGTTTTTTAGGGGTCTGTTGAGGAGGTAAATCCCCTCTGCGGACAGAGGCGATCCCTACTAGCCCAGCAGGGGTCTAGCAACAAACAAACAATGCTATGACGCAAGCTCCTAGTTACGAATGAAATACTTGGGATAAGAGCCTACCTGGATTCCAACGCTAGATCTGAAGAAGAAGATGTCCCCGTCCTTCAGCCTTGGCAGATCACAATCCTTCCACGATCTCTGTGGATGAACACCTGCACACAGAAGAAACGAACAGATACATGCATAGGAACTAGCATACGTAACTAAACATCGGTCAGAAAAGATATTACTCGCATTAACATGAGGGAAAAAGGAGTGGAACCATAATCATAGTCATCTATTAAAATGATAAACGAATAGAAGTTACAACCAAGTTCTGACGTCGCAGCTTCCTTCGAACGGGTCTCCGGTCGTCCACGTCTCGCAAAGCTCGCCAAGGAAATGGAAACCTCTCCAGAGTCTCGTAACAATGGTCTCCTCGCTTGAATGGGCCTTAAGGGAAAGAAGGGATTCTTTACAGCACAAAGGCACTTGGGAATAGGGAGATGCAAAGCTTCAGCACTTCAAGACTAGCCTGCCATGGATCTGAGCAAGCTTTTATAGATGGGGAAGGAGGGAGTTGGGATCCCTATTATCATGGGATTGGTCCTATCAACAAAAAAGGTTCCATAGAAGGTGGCAAAACCACTTCCCTTCCATAGAACTCCCGCAGCCAAACCTCCCAACTCAAGATAGGCAATGGTTGTGAGTTTGTTTGAACTCAAATTCCGCCATCCATATTTAAAAAACAGTCCCTAAAATGGGTGGCGCGATTGCTGCTCTATGACAGAGCGCCAAGTGGCGTGACCTCTTTACAGGATTTCCCTGATTGGCGCGAGCACTGAACTGTCTACCCGCGCCAATGCAAAAAGAGCTGTTTTTCATGGATTTTGCAAGGAGATGTCTCAAGGGGAAATGAAGCTCATACTCAGAGGGGTGCATTGATGATGTTTTCAAGGCATGACAGTGTTCACAGGTCACATAATGGGTCCTCCATTGTGCGGGACGGGGAATGGTAAGGACGGTGACAAATTACTGTGTAACAGGGTCTTCTCAGGAAATGATCAACAGAAGAAATGTTGTCCTCATGGAACGGGATGCAATGATGGTATTTGCAAGGCATGACACTTCTTATTCATCACAGAAATGACCCTCCAATGGGTGAGATGGGGATTTCAGGGACGGTGAAAAATTACTGTGTAACAGATGCCCCCTAAAGCATGAGGCCCGAAAGAGAGAGAGGGGTGAAATTCTTTACGAGAACATGTCCAACTGAAAACACCGCTGTCGGAAAACCTGCGTAGAGAAATAAACTTGATATCTCTGATACATGACATATATGTGGTATGGGCATAGCCATCCATAACAGAGTATGCAATAATCCAGATCCAAGGCATGGACGCAGCCATCCAGTGAGGATCGATAAATAGACTCAGGTATGGTCGCAGCCATCCAATCAGTGATTCATGTAACTAATCATAAGAATCCACAAAATCGCAGCCTGGATTATAACAGATAGGAATCCAGGGTCTTGCGCTCCATCTTGACCCGAACAAAGTACAAGTTCAAGCATGCGAATATGTGAGCTGAAGTCGAACATGCAAGAACATCGCCTGATTACCAGCCAATGATGAAAGTTGTTAACAAACGCGAGAGGTACCACCAATAATGACGATGGTCCTCAAGGTACTATAGGTACAATCCACGATGTGTGAATCAATGAGCTAGCATCAAACACTCGTAGAATCACTCGATTGGAGGCCAATGATGAAAACCTCACGTCGAATGCGAAGAACCTGCCATTAAGGCATGCAGGCTCCAAGGTACTAGAAGGGAGTCTCTAGATCAGCTTCCTGGATAATGAACTGAAGTTGACAGGAGTGACCTTGACCGATGGTGGGCCATAGTGTTTCCCACATCATCGACACGAGACAGAGGAACATAATGTCTTTGTTAATCAAGATCAGATGAGAATCAGAGGAAGTTTGAAATCTGTAGAGGTCAACTTCTCTTGAACATATCGGCGACACGACAGTGGATTCGGCAGTATTTGACATCAAAAGATCAAGGGTCATGATGACAAGGCAAAGATCAGATGAGAGGTCAAAAGGGATCACCCAAACCCATGGAGGCAAGTGAAAAATGAGGTGAGATGTCCCGAACCTGACACGAATGCAGAAAAGTGGCATGTTCAAGAGCAACATACTGCTGACACGACAATGATGCTGGTTCCATTTTCCCCACCATTTCTGGCGAGTACCTCTTTATTTTTACACAATATTGAAGAGGATACCATATGCTTGTCATATAAGTCTGTCCTAGTACATTTAACGAGCCCTAGGAAGGAGGAATTCGGATATCATCATTTCGACTGAATCCAATGTCATCAGGGTTTAACGAGTTTGACAAAGGAAGAACTCGGTGTCTTTTCATGTTTAGAGAGTTTGAAAAAATAGCGGAAAAGTAAACTCCAACAGTCCCTTTTCGTAGATAGCTCCTCAGATCCGAAAAGGTAGAAAACTATGTCTGAGAAAACCTCCTAGTCGCAATAGGCTAGGGTATTCCTTTTTCGTAAATAATCTATCCCAGCCTGAAAAAGGGGTAAATGTATACTGGGTAGATGTCGTTTCGTAACCACTTTAACGAGATCAAAATGACAAGCGACTCGGAAATCTTTTCATGTTTAGAGAGTCAGAAAAGAGATGAAATTTGACTCCACCTAGAGGAACGAGTGGTATAAAGGGCAGCAACTAGTTCCGGTGATGGTGGAACTACTCAGAACAAGATAAAGGTCAAGAGGCTGGCTAACAAGACCACTCATCGCAGCGGTTCCTCAGGAATGGGTAACACAACCAAGTGAAGGCATATGATCGGGCAAGCAGATAGTGACGATGGAGTGAGAAAACGAAGGCTCATCTAGTGAAAACAGGCTGATAAAATGGCAATCACAAGAGGTAAAATAGGAAAGGTTTCATTTTTACACAAGCTTGAAATCTGGAAACTCTGCTTGAAGTTGGTTTCATTTTTACCCAAGCTTGAAGCAAAGATAAACTATGCTTGAAACCAATTTCATTTTTACACAAGCTTGAAACGAAAACAAACTATGCTTGAAAAGGTAAGCATGCCCCCAGCATGGTGACTCAATTCGAGGTACATGCCCCCCAAGCTTCAGTCCATATGAAAGGCATATGGAGTGAAGGTTCAAGTTACGAGATCAAGAGAAAGACTCGACTGGGATTTTACGAGATCTTATCAAATACTCGAATTGAACAACAACATGTTTCATTATTTTAACGAGGTTTACACATTAAAAGAACTATCCTCTGGAAACCTTGTTTCATGGTTTAAGGAGCTTGACACAAGACAAGAAACGCTGCTCCGACCAAACCTGGTTTCATTTTTTAAGGAGCTTGACACAGGAAAAGAACCATGCTCCAACAGACTTCATTATAATGAACAAGAAGTCATTGCTTCCAAGAGTTCCACTCCTGATGGAAGGAAAACATCTTGGAAGTTAGGACCCAATGCCCCCAGCACACGATGCATGACGGCACCATCACTGAGTACATGCACGGGGTAGGTAGCCACATAGTTGACCTGCGGTGGGGCAGATACAACGGGTGGATAAAGACCAGGAAGGGATGACGGCAGGCCAGCTGCCACATCAAGACCAAAGAAGGAAAGCTAATTAATGGTCACGATCCGTCCTTCATGTGGAAAACAAACTACACAAAAAAGGGAGGAGACAAGCGCTCCCATGGCACAGGTGTAATCGCGCCCCAAGAGCAGATTGAAATCCAAGGGGCCTGGAACAACCATCATGTCCATATGGACGGTTTTACCTCCCAAAGTAACAGGTAACCTTGGAAGGATCCCCGATGGTTGACTCGTTCTTATGTTAAACGCCAACAGATTCTGTGTAACAGGCGCAAGTGGCGGCGAACCGAAAGCTTTCCAAGTAGTTGAGGATAGAACACTAACATACATGCCTTCATCTATAATGGTGCTGGGTACGACCAGATCAAAATCCTGTACTGTTATCTCGAAAGGCACATAAGCTGAAAGGCAGTATCCTGCAAATCGACTCCAATCAAAGGAAGCGACAAAACTACTCGGAGGGGCTGCCATCGAATCGATATGGTCTTCCCCTGGTGTTAAGGAAGAAGAAGGAGCATCCTCCACGACCTCCATCTCGAAAGTGGGAGGGGTATCCTCCAGAACCTCCATCACGGGAGGCGGAGGAGCGGCTTCTTGAGGTATAGGGGCAGGAAAATCTTTCTGCAAGTCTGAGGAATCTGAAGAAACAGGAAGAACCTGAGGGATGTGAGATCCACTCTCCACGAAAAAGACCTGGTGCTCCATAAACGTGGCTAGTTCAACCGATCCCACGACCAATGGTTGGTTGGGGATGGATTCCTGAATTTGAATTTCCGAGGGAGCGGGATCGACCAAGGATGAATCTTAACCAATTGTAGGATCAGCTGGTGGAGGGCTCAAAGAAAGCTGTTTATAACCATCCGGGAGGCATGGTGTAGAGACAGTTAAGTTGTCCAAAACTCTCTTGGCTTCATCCATATACAGATAAAGGTGAATGGCATGGTGCCATTCACACAACTTACAGGGATTGGTAATCTTACCCTACTTCTTAGGATCCTTACCAGCACCAGTGGAAGATGTGCCCCCAACCTGACTCTCGGAAGCCAAAGGCAACGGTGGACGACCGTTGGACCATACTTTGAGTACCTTGGGGATGCCAGGGCAGTCTCAAAGAAGATCGTCTCCCATGCAAAACATGCAAGGGAACTTGAATTTCTGCAGAGGGTTGGAAGGTTTATCAAGAGGAGATGTTTCGGAAGCAGTAACTGCAACTTTAACCTCTCTCTTATCAAAATTCTTCTTCTTTTTCTTCTTCTTCTTCTTCTTAGCCACCTGGTTACTCGAATCCAGAATTTCACTAGGCGAAGTAGAAGAGGAGGATGTAGAAACATGCGAAGAAGGGGAGAGGTCCACCTTGGAATCAACATGATCTTGCTCAGGTGGAGGGATTTATTAAACAGTAGCCAAGACATTCGGGACCACAGAGGTTGAAAACAACAAAACAGGCAACCCAATAGTTAACCCAGAAAGGGACAACGTTACCATATAAGGAGCACCAAAATTTCCAAAAGGAGGAAAAGGACCAGGATTCCCATTGGAAGGGACTCCTTGGTTAGTGAACTCTGGAAAAGTTGCCATCGGAAACGACCCAAAACAACACCCTAAGGAAACTAACTTTAACCAGGAATATTTCGTGGGAAGTTAATTTTTAAAACATCAAAACAAAACTCTGTTGTTTCATATTTTAAGAGTCAAGAAACAGGAAAAAGGTGACTCTATCACTTTCAGATTGGAAACAAGTGTGAAAGGACAAGCGCTTGAAGACCTTTTCAAATTTAAAGAGTCAGAAAAGATCGAAATGACTGCTCAGGAATGCTAGGCAAAGGGTGTACCAAATAACTGTGAACTGCAATATACACCTTGGTTTCAAAATGAAAGAGAAATCAACCAAGGACTTAACGTATGTGCAGGAAATCTCCCCGAATGTTGTGTTCAGTGTATCACGAGTATAGGGCGGAAGACTCGGCTTCCTATAGATAAAGGATAGAAACCTAGTGGGGTCTCTCTTTATATACGCGACGGTACGAGGAGCACAAGTCCGTACTAGTGATATCTAAAGCCAAGAGGTGAACGACAGCTACTAGGTTTAAAGACACCGGAACACGTCTCTAGCCTAGACCTCTTAATATTTCGTTAATGTTTCAATGCTTCCTTAGGTTAACTCAATGAATTTTAAGGTTGATCTTCAATTATGTCTTGGTTTCAGGCCCTACCGAATGTCATCTGACAATCTCCTATATGCATCTATATGAGAAAAGAAAACTTTTCAATTCGATGAATGCTATCTAGTTAAGGGAAGAGCTTCAAACAATGATGCAACAAACAACAACACTGAAAACGAAAATTTTTCCAAACCAGATGACTTTCACTATCCAAAAGTAATTTCAAACATTCAACGATGTGAATAATGCAATGTAATCTATGAAAAATCCTCTTTTTCGAAAACTATGCAATTGTAATCTATGCACAATTTCCTTTTTCTTTTCAAATTATAAGAATGCACTCAATGCATTTTTCGATGAAACGAGAATCTACTTAATGCATACTTTTAATGAAAGAGAATGCACTCAAAGCGACTTTTAGCTTTCAATCATTAAACAATGTGATCTAAGTTCAATGATAAATCTCAAAAAATACTTTTCGATGCAATGTGATCTAATGCATTTAAACAAAAAGAAAACTATGAGACGAAAACTAAAAGAACATAAATCTTCTTAACGAAGGATGAATGCAAAAGAGATGTAAACAAACACTAAGAATGCAATCGTTGTTTCAAACACTTTGTCACGAAATCCCTCAAAAGGCGACAAGACATATGAGGTCAAACACAAAAAGGACTTCCAAAGCAAGAGATCAAAACAAGGCATTCATTCCCTTTTACATCAAGAAATCATGGAAAGAAGAAATTTCAAACAATGAGCAATGTAATCTATGCTCATACAGTGAAAATACCAGAAGGGAAAGACACACAGGTGAAGGATTTAGGAAAAAAATCTCAATTTTCACACACCCTGAAATTGGCTCGACTTTGTCATTGACAACTAGCGCCAACTAGAGCGACTTGCTCATTGACAACTAGCACCAATGCCTAATTGGCGCGGGTTGCTAACTGACAACAAGCGCCAATGACTGAAAATGAAAAAACAAAGAATTTCTCCCAACCAAGACTAGACTTACCACTTCAAGCAGAATCTAAAACAAACCCAGAAGGAAAGTACTAACCAAAATAAACTTCCGAACAAGGCTAAACCCTAGCACCTATAGGAGATGGCGCGACTGTCTGGCTATAATCCACGCCAAATAGGGGATGGCGCGAGTGATGAACTGGAAAACCACTCCAATTGACGCGACTGTCAGGGTGGAAACCGCGCCAATAAAGCCAACCCTGAAAGGATGAAAACTCAGAAAAAAAGAGGTCAGATCCGATCCTCTGGGGCTGAACCAAAAGCCAAACACTCAGAAAAGAGCCAGCCAAAAGAGCTGACCAAGAAAGAAGAATCGAGAAACAACCGAAAAGAAACGACAATACTCCAAGTGTTCAGTTCATAAACTGAACTGGAGATTGACTGAAGCAGCTTTGATCTACTTCACTAATGCAGAGAAATAGCGTTTCTAAGGCTATCTGGCTAACTTCAGGATCCATCTGTAGCTTACAAAGCAGAACAACAACAAGCTAGACGATCCCCAACGGAGTCGCCAATTTGTTGTGGAGGTAAATCCCCTCTACGGACAAAAGCGATCCCTACTAGCCCAGACCAGGTCTAGCAACAATCTTTCATGCTATAGTGTAGGTTCCTAATTGCAAATAAACCAACTAACGATGAAGGCTTACCTAGAATCCAACGCTGTCGCTTGTAGAGAAAGTAGCGCTCCCATTCCTTAGCTCCGGCAGATCACAATCCTCACAATCTCCGTGATCGGACACCTGCACACGCAAGAAACAAAACAAACTCAAGTGTAAAATCCAGTATATGCAACTATATGTCAGTCAGAGAATACATAACTCATCATCATAATCAACAACAAGATTGGAACCATAACCAATAGTCGTTTATTATTAATCAATCAAAGAAGAATAGAACCATAGCCCTGACGTTGAATTCTCCTTCGGAGGGTCGCCAGCGGAACACTCTCGCAAAAGCCTTTCAGGGATGGGACAAGCCTCTCTCTTCAAATGTCTAAAAAATAATCTCCTTGCTTGGATTTGGCCTTAAGGGAATGAATCAAGGCTCTTGCAGCATAAGGCTCTGATGGCTCTTGGGAACTTGGAGACTAGCTATTCAGCCATTCAGCTATTCAGCCCTTCAGCTATTCAGCCCTTCAGCCCCTTCATCAATGGATGAAGGCTATATTTATAGAGGGGAGGAGGAGGTTGGGATCCCTACATTAGTGGAAGGGAGGCATTATCCCTTGGGAGGTTCCCCATAAGGTGGAAACAAAAGGCAAAAGGAGGAAGGCCGTGGTTATTCAGTCGAAACCACTCCTGATGACTCATCCATGAAGTTGTTGTAATCGAAACTTCGCCACTTTTTTTTGAAAACTTTCCAAAAGCAGATTGGCACGGGTGCTTAACTGGGACAGAGCGCCAATTGGCATGGGCTTAGTGTTAATTTCCCCCCATTGGCACGAGGACATAACGGGCTACCAGCGCCAAGGAAAAACAGGTGTTTTTAGGGGTCTGCTCAGGAAATGATCAACAGAAGAAATGTTGTCCTCATGGAAAGGGATGCAATGATGGTATTTGCAAGGCATGACACTGCTTACTGGTCACAGAAACAACCCTCCAATGGGCGAGATGGGGATTGCAGGGACGGTGACAAATTACTATGTAAGACCCCAACATTAGGAGGTAGTGATAAATAATAACAATACTAGGTTTATCAAGTATAGTAATTCGAATGAGTTTTATCTAAATACATTAAGAAGGATCCATTAAAGGGAAATTATAGTGCCAAAAACCATGGTAATTCTAAATCTAATATTGTACATTTATGATATTATAGATAAAAATATTTTATTTTGAATAATGATTAATAAGTATTAATATAATTAATGGTTAATATCGATTATCATTGGAATTCATATTTCATTGTCATAGCTGAAAGTATTGAATTTATAAATGGTGA
The DNA here is from genome assembly GCA_034641835.2 of Pinus albicaulis. NCBI lineage: Eukaryota > Viridiplantae > Streptophyta > Pinopsida > Pinales > Pinaceae > Pinus > Pinus albicaulis. The sequence goes on along the minus strand of CM076578.1, from coordinate 1,110,588,108 downwards.
ACGACTATGAAAAAGTTCGGCAATGATGTAATCATAAATAAAATAAAATTTTGGAGATTGAAGATGCTTATATACTATCATAGTATACACCATAAACAATGTCGACCATGTATTAATAAATGTTTATGTTAGTACTCCACCAATACCTCCTATGAAATTAGACTATTTGGATTGTAGGTGAAATATGGTTGTTATGATGAAACCGAAAGGAATTAATAAAGGGAACCACTAGGAGTATAATATCTTGGGTTTTTATCCCATATTTAATAATGTATATTTTTACATAGTGAAAGGCCAAAGATCCTAGCTATGTAATATTTTTTAATATTATTAATCATTAATTATATATATAAAAGGAAAAGAGTATTGGATTCTATGATACCATTAGAGAAGGTTAGCTAAAGACACTAAAGTTTCTATTGACATTATATTATAACCATATTTCAATTACTTGAGAAGAAGGTGGGAATGTGAGCTTATTGGAAAAGGCATGTGTCATTATGAGATAATTCATATTTAACCTCACCTTTTTGGGTGTTCAGGAACTCAATTCATTCATTCCTCTCATTATTTGTTGATTTTCTTGCTTATTGGTGAGAATACGAATTTTATTACTAGGATGAATTATCTTTGGATGTTTGTTATGATTTATCTCATTTTAATTGAATATATATCCAAGTTCAAGTATGGATTGGCATTTCTAGTGAAATTGTTAATGGTTGAGAATCTCTAGAGATTATAGCATTGATATTTCCTAACCAATGGTGTTCGATCCGTGGAGGGAAACAAAATATCTTGAGGGAATGCATTGGAAATAAGGGGAATATTTTCCTTATGTTATGGAGCCTGAAAGGAAAATATCATTAGGTTTTGAGATTGTTAGGGGACTTGTCAATTTTATTTTAGTAGTTGTGATTGTCGTGTATTTTTTAACCATAGAGAGTCTTATCACTCTATAATTTTTATGGATTTGAAAGGAAAACCTAGAGGTAACATTGGACCAATATTGGAGATCAGAAACTGGCCCTTCCAACCTCATAGATAGATATCTCTACAACTCAGCTATCCAATATCACTTATTGGTTGTGTGCTCAGATTAGTGGCCATGTCTTCTATAAATGTTGTTCTTTAAAAAAAATAAATGGTAGGGTTTAATAGAAGTCCATAAGGAATGGATTCATAATAAAGAGGTAAATTAAAGTTTTCAAGACTAGTTAATATGAAAAATACTCTCAAAGCAAATATAACCAACAATTTCTAGACATAAAATTTGTTTTAGTGTGAAGATGATCAGAAAAAAACATCTCAATCATAATAGAGCATATAGGACTTGAATTATATTATAATACCAACAAACTATAGAAGGTTGAATGTAAGATAAATAACATAAAAAATGAATTCTGTATTTTTAAATTTGCATTCAAAATAGAGGAATATAAACCATAATGAATCAAAGAAATAAAAATTAAGAAAGAGAGAGACTAGAAATGGCCAACACAAGAACCATTGAGGAAAAATAATTGTACTTATTCTTGAAAATTTTATTAAGAACCAAAGAATTTTTACAAACACTAGTGTTTTCCCCAAAAAACCAACCATTTTCTCTACTTTTCCAGCTAATTTATACAAAAATTACATTAGTTTTTATATCCACAATTTATGGAAAGTTTAATTACAAATTTTGACAAAATATAAAAAAGAAATCAAGATCCAAAATAAATGGACTTGAAAACCCCCTTATCGATCTTTAATTTTTTGTTTGCAACAATCAACGAGATGGTAAGTCTGATCCCAAAGTAAAATTGATCAAGTGGCTCATCAATAGATGTTTATGATCTTTGTTGGGAAAATTTATGAAAAATAGGGTCCAAATATGCCTTTGTATCTTCCAAACTATGATAGTTTTGTAAGACATGAAACAGGTTTTTATAAATGAGCCGGTTTTCGACAAAATATTTTTTCATGTTTGCAAAATTCATTTTAAAATTCTTGAAAATCATGCAAAATTTGATTACTAAAACAATAAATTATTTAATATTTAAAACTGGAAAAATGGTCTACAAATATTCCCTAAAATATTACAAAAAAATACACCTATGTAAAATCTGAGAGATGTTTTTTTAATGAGATCATTCCCAACAAAATATTCTTTTGGTTTTTAGAAATTCGTTTCCATTTTTTCAGAAAAAAATATTCAAAGTTGATGACTAAAACAAGAAAAACAAAGTAAAAAAAAGTGTGGCAATTTGATTGGTCAGCACCACAGTTTTAATTTTTTTGAGATAGCACTAACAAATTATCTATCTGCATGCCTACATTTTTAGTGGAAGATTATAAAAAAATAATCCAATCCATTACCACTAGAGTCTTTGTCTTGAAGCTAAATTGTGATAAGAGAGAGTTTAAAATATAACTATCTATGAGAGATAGACTTTCCATAGACACACATCCTCATGGAATCATAACCTCTAGTTGGGGGTGACCTATTTTTGAGAATGCATGTGAAATAGATCTTGAATTTTGGTGGAACATCTAACATTTGCAGTAAATTGGTGACTCTATTTAAATATAAGTGATTTCTATGTTCTCTATGTATTTTTATATATGTCTTGTAATTTATACAACTATGATCTATATTTTAAATTTTTTGTTTAGTCCATTGTGTTTTATGTATAGTGATTCTTGTTTAATTCCTTGAGCATGTTATTTCATTGAAGTTTTATTTTATTTCTTATTATAAATGAATGGTAGAAAAATTTAAAATTTTACCATGAAATTAGTTTTCAAGGGTACTAGGTACATCAAACATTCATATCAGATACTAGTTTGTAGCAATTGGGTTACATTGGCTGAAAAATAGGGGAACTTTTCATGTAGAAGCGAAGGCAGGGAATCCTTGGTAGTTAGAATGATTACTTGAAATTATAGAATTTTATGAATTCTTGAATGTGTAGAAAACATGGGGAAAATTTTCATACATTGATGTTATTAGTGATGTGAATGCCACATGACTCATGAAGTGATGATGATGACATGGAGGATCCATGGTGGTACAAAAAATAAGGGATTGTGGTATATTATTGTAGGTTTGCGAGATGATGGGAAAGCCTCATCATGTTGGTGTTATCGGAGGGGAGGTAAGTAGTATTAAAAATTTTATAAGTGGTTTAAAGATTTCAAAATAATGTCGGGCTATTAGTGAAACACATGTACCTGAATATGGCCTATGGGTAAACCATTGTATTAGGAATTCCATTCATATTAATTCACATGGATATAAAAATTATGTTATGAGATCTCCACTATAGATCTAGTGTAGACGATATTAGCCATCATGGAATATGTTCACTTGGACAATGTAAAAGCTTCAAAATGATCGTACTCACCTATCACCTTCTTCATCAGATGACCAATAGGTGTACGGTCGATCCCTACACCTGATGTGTCTAAGAAGTTTCATGTGGGGCACACAGATAATGAGCCAAAAATTGAAAATTAAATATTATAAATAAAACTCAATAATATAAAAGGAAAATAAAAAGAAGATTAAATAAAAGAAAGGTAGTGAAGAAGTGAAGACAAGAAGGAAAAGAAAAAATATGGAAAGGTAAAGGAGAAGGAGAGACAATTAGGATTGACCAGTAATATGGTAGGTCTAGAGATAGGTATGGTGACCTATAACCATCCGAACTTTCCATGTCGACTTAGATGCCACATTAAAATTATATTATGAATTCATTATAAATTTTCCTATAATTTTCATGGGAATTTTTTAGGCCCTAAAAAATGTTTTTGGATGTTGAAATTCAAAAATAATTTTTTGCACCAATATCTCACATAATATTTGTAGCTTAAATGAGTTGTTTGTCTAGGTGGATATTGATGGCCACCCGACTATTCCACTTGGGGCCCAACCATTTTTTCTTTCATTTTTTTCAGTTTCATTAATTGTAGCACAATTTACTATTTTTAGCAGTTTTTCATGTCCTGAACTTCCAAAGTCTTTTTGAGGCCATAAATGAAACTTTTTGGGAGCATTGAGAGAAAATTGGTTGTTACTTTTATTTTTCTCACATCAAAATTTGTAGTCCTCGGATAAATATTTCTAATGAGGTATTTTGCGCGTCAAATAGAGATCTTATGCCAAAGTTACGTCCCTGGGAAAATTGATGTACAAATTTATCAAAACGGGTCCCATAGTTTTGGCACTCCTAAGGTTAGGTTTCTGGATGTTTATGGTTTTACATTGTTTATAAATAATAAATATGCCCTCAAACCTCATTTTAACATAATTTATAGGCTTGTAGCCACCACATCTCTTCTCATACATAAGCTACCAATGTCCTAGCTAGTTATTTCCATTCTGTCTGTAAGCATATTTCAGTTATTTGCTATTAATGAAATGAAGTTTTATTTCTGTTTCATATTTGTGTTTGTGTATTTCTATATTTCATTTTGTTCTTGCATAAATCCATATTGGTGGTATCAGATTCATCCGCTACTTCTCTATCCTTCTTTGCATGTCCCCAATGAGGTCAAGGTATAAGTATTTATGGCTCTATCTAGTTGAACCTTTGCAAGATCAGCCTCACAAACCACGACAGTCGCCCGTGGGGGAAGAAAATAAAGATAAGCGATTAGGAGATCCTATCAAAATATTGCTCGAGGAGGCCCTCGAGAAAAAAAATAACGTGATGATGGATAAATTTTCCCAAATCCTTCAACGACTACCCACCGACGATGCATCTTCATCCAACAACCACTTTGGAGGCGCAACTCCTTTTAAAGTACAAGTAAACTTTGACATTCCCATATTTGAAGGCCAAATAGATGCAGACGTCATATATAGATGGTTGAATCTATTAGAAGGTTATTTATTGGTTCATGTTTTTTCCGACCTAGAGAATATTATTTTTGCACTCCTCAAAGCTAGCCCCCATGTCAAGGACTGGTGGGAAACCTACTGCGAGAAATAATATGTGGGGGAACCCTCTCTGTTCTTAGTCGTACCCACTTGGAATTTTTTTTTGAGATGCCATAAAGGAACAATATTATCACATGGGGAGCTATGAGGATAAGTACATACAATGGACTATGCTGCAACAACAAAGGGATCAAGATGTGTATGATATGATGAATCTGTTCCATACCCTCCACACAAATTTTGGTATCAAATATTCAAAGAAACATTTGGTGCTGACGTACTGCAATTGTCTACACATATACATTCAAGAGGAAATGGAGTTCCTAGACATCTCCTCGCATGGTACGACATATGGGTATGCTGCCAAGATTGACCAGAATTCAAACAAAAGAAGAGATACTTTGGATCTGCAAATCAAAAGCAAGGAAAAGTTGCCCCCAAACTGTAGAAAAAAAGGAAAAATCCAAGGCATGGTAGCCTAGGATAACCTGCCAAATATGAAAGCAAATAAAAAAACTTTGAAGCTAAATAAGGACACAGGAAAGTGGTATGAGTTCCATAAGAGCTCCACTCACAACACAAGTGAGTTTCAGGCCAAACAGTCAATGGTGGTCGAGATGAGGACTTCTAAATCAGATGCATGCTCCGACGAAAAATCAGAACCATACAAGGGGAATGATAAAGGGAAGCATATTATTGATGTGAATCCCAACACCATCACTGCCACTGCAAAGTTCCAGAAGGAGGAACCAGAAGATCCATAGGAGGAGGAGCATCTCTTCCACTCCAAAATGTGGGTAAAGGGTTCTGCGCTATAGTTCATTGTCGATGGTGGGAGCCAAAAGAACCTCATTTCAGTAGAGGATGTGAAGAGGTTAGGCTTGTTGACCACAACACACCCAAAATTGTACACCATCAGGTGACTTCACCAAGGACAGGATCTCTGCGGCAGCCAACAATTCCACCTTATGTACAACATCATGGATGAGGTATTATTAGGCCAACAATACCACCTTAATGGATGAGTTATTTTCTGACATTTCTCCTCTCGATGTTTGAGATGTATTGTTAGGCCAACCATACTTGTAGAAGTGGCATGTTGTTTATGAGTCTTGGCCTCACGCTATTATTGTTACTTTGGTAAGTAAGTTGGTAATCTCATTTCCTAATGATCTACCCTCATGGAAAGAAGAACATTGTGGCCACGACCTCTAGACAAGGCTCCTCTTCATGACTAAAACAAATGGAAAAGGTTGTGGAGGAGTACGGGGACATATTCACCTCACCCATAGGGGTGCCTATACACTGTCAAGTCAAGCACGCCGTCGATCTTACCCCAGGTGCGCCGCTACCCAATGGACCAATATATCAACGCTATGTGCCAGAGAATGATGAAATAAAGAGGCATAGTTAGGATATGTCTTAGAAAGGTCACATCCATCTGAGTTCATCGCCTTGTGGGAGCCCAATCATGTTGGTGTAGAAGAAGGATGGGAGTTGGAGACTCTGTATTGACCATCGGACACTGAACAAGATCACTGTCCAGAACAAGTACATGTTCCCATGGATTGATGACCTTTTGGACCAACTCAAGGGGGTAAAATTTTTCAACAAGATCGACTTGAAGTCCGGCTATCACCAAGTACCCATCCAACCCTCCGATGTGTGGAAGAATTCCTTCAAAGCCAAGGAGGGCCTTTTCAAATGGTTGGTCATGCCTTTTGGGTTGACGAATGCTCCCACAACATTATGAGGTTGATGGATGACATCTTGCGGCCATTCACCAACTAATTTTTGGTATTGTACTTGGATGACATCCTGATCTTCAGGCCAACTTGGGAAGAGAACCTCCAGCACATTCGAGAAGTCCTCTAAGCACTACGACAACACAATTTGTGTGCCAATTTGGAGAAGTGAGCTTTTAGAATGAACCAGGTTCAATATATGGGATACATTATTGATGAACGGGGGGTGCATGCATATACAACCAAGATCCAAGTCATTGAAGATTTCCCAGCCCCAACCACTCTAACAGAGCTTTGAATATTTCTGAGTCTTTCTAATTTCTACCACTGGTTCGTGCTGGGATTCTCTGATATCACTTGGGCTTTGAGTCAAGTCAACAAGGGAGGACTGAAAGAAAAATTATTTTGGTTGGAATCTCAATAGAAGGAGTTCAAATAATTAAAACATCGCCTCTGCTCTGCCCCAGTGCTTACATTACTAGACTTTCAAAAACCATTTGAGATCGAGATATATTCCTCTGACTATGCTATTGGGGCAGTTCTTACTCAACAGGGGCATCCAATGGCATATCACAATGAAACATTATCTAACAGAGTCCACAAGTATGCCACTTATGACAAAGAAATTTATTCCATTGTGTAGGTAGCCTCTTTATTGAGATAACCAAAATCTCAATGAATTAGTTGCGCTTTTCACTGTGTGGAATATATGACTTCCATTTCTAAGAAATATCTTCCTTTTACTGCATCACTGTTTTGAAAAAGAATTTGCAACAAAGGTAGCTATTATTCCAGACTAGATGACTACAAATTTATTACCAAAAAAATGTCTAACCTTCGACACTAACATAAGTTAAAATAGAGATTTTAAATTATTTTACGACTCTAAAACATTATGAAACCTATTCACTTAAAAATACCTTGATGTTGGGACTCTTTTTAACTTTTATTGGAAATGACTCAAAATTTGGACATGGACTAGGACACAATAAAAATATGAAAACAGTGACATAATGGTGATTGCACCATTAACATTGTCAGTGCTAGCAGAAGCATTACATTTTGGGGAAGGAAATGGTCATCCACACAGACCACCGACCCCTGCAGTTCATATAGACAAAAGGAAAGTTGTAGAATGATTTCCATCAGAAGTGGTCCACATATCTGCAATAGTTTCATTTGAGCATTAAGTATAATAAGGGAAGCACCAATAATGTTGCAGACTACCTCAGTTGACCATCGATTATGTGTAATATCCCAAAACCGTGATTTTTTACAACAATAAAAATACCTTAAGGTATTCAAAAGTTGAAGATCAGTAAGTGATCAACTCATATATTTTATTTAAACACATAGCTTCCATAGAACAATCACAACAACAAATTGTGCCTTTAAACAATGTCACCAAGTGGGGAAAAGCAGCAGTTTTGGCCCCAAAAACGTTATTTTCTGAATATTGAGTTATAACAGTGAAAAATAATGGTTTTTTCCCTTATAATAAACAATATAGGACATGCATGCAAAATATTTTCGGAAACAAATGTGTTTAGCCTAGTTAAATAGGCCTCCCATGCTCAAACAACATAAAATTGACAAAACCCCAAGGCTGCAAAACATCGGAGTTGCTACATAAGAGACTGCGTAGTCTAATGGAGCTAAAAATCAGAAAATAGAGAAATAAATCAGATATTATTATTATATTACTCAATGAGGCATAAAATCAGAGATCTAATCTCTTTTATACAAATCCAAGAAGACCCAGCAAAGGTTTCTTGACAGAAAAGATATACAAGAGAAAGTTGCTACAAATATATGGCTGAATCATACTGTATATATGAAGCTATACATAATAATGGCTGAAAATACAAATAAATGGTTGTCAAATCTTCTTCTAGCTCTCCCAAAGAAAGGTTGATCCTCCTCTTCGGAAACTAGCTCCTCAAAATGGGGTTTTGACCTCTCCCACTGCACACCTTAAGAAATAATGTAGTTTTCTAAAGGGACTATGTTTTTACTGAAGGTAAGTGCTTGGACCAACACCAGGTAGTGGAAAATTCAGATCATAAGTCTCCTCTTATATTTCTCAAACAATATCTCCAAGAAAGAGTATGGAATCCCCACCCGGGAAAAACCCTTGCACTAAGCAATGCATCAACTTAACTAAACAACCAAGTATGCAGGAATTATAATCAGACCATATAAAAATATAATCTCCAATATGTCCATATGATTTCCATCTCCTCAATTATATAATTTATGAGCTTTCTCACTAAGGGTCCCACCCACTATGAGGTTGCTTCCATGCAAAGGCTCCTCCATCAAAACTGCACTATCCATCAAGGTGGTTCAATGTATCTAGACAACTTTTTTGACTTAGTCAACCTTGACTGAATCTTCATGCCCTGTCCCTTTTTACACTCAAGGTGCCTTCATTTTGACTAGCTAGATTTATCTCTATTCACATTGAGTTGGCTTTATTTAGGATCCACTTCTTTGAGAATAAATCATGTTCACTTGGTCAAACTTGACCTTTTCCTCATAGTTTAGACCTTTTTCACACATGTGGATGCTTGATCTGGTTATTCCATGAACCCTTTTCACACTACGAGGGATTTTTATTCTTACTTGAGTAACTAATGAGCCTCTTTGCCCATTTATTCATTCAGCTGGATTTAAAAAGGCAAAATTAATATTCCTATTAGCCGCATGCTAATTTAAGAATATTACAGTCTCCCCCTCCCAAATGTTTCTTGTCCTCAAGCAACTACAATGGTGCTACAAAATCTCCCCTCTCCTCATTGTGGCCTTCTGAAGACAAACATGGGGAATTTTATAATCAATGAAGGCCTTCCACCTCCATGCTATCATCCAAAGAAAATGAGCTACCTCCCAGCTTGGTAATTTATAGAAAAGCTCCTCCCAATGGCTCATGAGAGGCATGCCCCAAGTGCTCCAACCAAAAATATGGTCCACCACATAAAGAAACAAATGGTATACAATAGGGGCCATATGGTTCCTCATGCTCCTCTTAGAACATGAAGTGCAGAGAATGTAGGGACTTTCTTCCCCCAAGGACACACACAACAAATGTGTCTCCCCTCCAACCATGCTCCCAACAAAGATAAGAACATCTTCAGCTAATGGAATTAGAATTATAGTCATGCTAGCTGCCATATGCAATAATGGAGAAGGAGAGTGGTCCCTCAAGTGCAACCAACGTAGTTTTATTCTTAACTGCCATAGGATATGATATGAAAAGTGTTTTCCCCAACATTTTCTTGCTGCCTCATCCTTCTTACATGCTTGGAGAAAGTGTAGTATGGTTTGTGTTGATGAATCACACCATGAAGAGTACATCATCTCTCCAATATCTCCCAAGGAATGGCCAACATATCCATTATTCATGGCCCAAAGTGGCTTATGAAGCCCATCAGAAAAGGTGCCCCCTCTTGGAGCCAAGACCTACACATGAGTGTTAAGAAAATAAAAGTATATAATAAATACATCATGAGATTGAGAAATACAATGTTTATCATACACTTGTTTAAAATCAGCAAGGTAGCTGATGGATGAGATCCTTCTCACACTCAATGAATAAGGAGGTGATAATGATAACTCTTCCCAAGAGCTATGTTCCTCCTCAACCAGCAAATGATCCATGCAATTACTCATATGAGAGTGCATCTCCTCTTTGAAATTTTCCCACATGAATCCATCTAAGATAGTATGATATGTTCTAATGAAACCAGTGGGGTTTGAACGCAAGACCTCATAGATTGTGTTAAGTATTTTATTCTTGAGTTTGGAATCTTTAGTTAAGTATATCTGATCATGGACATAAATGATCCCATCAACTACCTTACACTTCCCATCCATTGCTTGCGCATCAATAACCTTACATGTGAATAGGTCCTTGGAATATTCCATCAAGAGTTGGGACTCCCAATAAGGGTCTAGGCTTCCCAACATTGAAAATGTTGTAGAAGTCTAAAATGATGCATTTGCCATATGATGGCTCTCCTCCTTGACATGATTGATGTCAAAGTCACATGTTGGAGTATTCCCAACTTTATTTTGCTACCTCTCTTGCAGTTAATCTTTCTCAAGACAAGTTTGAAGTCTAGGAGAGTCACCCTCTATTTGAAAGGTTCGCTTCCTCAAAAACTTCCATAGTTTTTCTCCTGCATACAAACATGGAAGTATCTTTTTGTTATGTTCAGTAATTTTCATTATATATTGGAGTATCATTTTCTGCTCCAAAGCTATGGAGTAGCCTTGTGATACTATGCTCATGTCAACACAGATTTCTAAATCTATCCCCTCCAACGCAAATAGATGAATGGAATATAGCAAAGTCAATTTCAGAAATTTTCTTAGCCTCTCATCAATGATTCTCAGCACTGTAGTGGCTCCTTCCAAGGTTCCCTCTCTAGAAAAATATGTTTCTGCTACATATAGTTTAGAGAACACTTCAGTTTTCCTCCAATCAGGAGGTCATCCTAGTGAAATGCCTCCTTGCAAAGAGGCATCAAGCCATAGAGTAGGATGGGGATGTAGGTGGACAGACTTTCCCCTACCTTTATTGCATAGGTCCTCTTGCCTTATTTATTCTTTTTAGTTTTGAAATAGAGAAGGGTACATGCTCTCCATCTTGTGATGCCTTTCCTCATATTTTTCTCCTCCTATCCTTGTGATGCCCTTCCTCCTATTTTCCTCCTCGTATCCTCAAGATCTCATGCTGCTCATGTGTTGTGCCAAGAGCTCTATGGGTGAGACCTTTTGGAACTCCTTGCAAGAGTGCAAGAGTTTCTTCTCTTGGAGCAAGTGCTCCATCCTCCTCTTCATGAGGTGCTTTAGGTTCCATTGTCATGACTGCGTTATTCTGTCCTGCCTTCCCTTTCTCCTCTTCAATAGTTGAAGTTTCCTTATCTTCAACAAGAGACCTTAGATCTTGGTCTTCTTTTGAAGAAGGAATCTTCAGGTTCCCCTTTTGAGAAGAAAGCCCTTCATCCAAATGAGATCTTGCCCTTGGAAAAGTATCAAACAAGCTCACCTCCTCTTCAGTGGTCTTTAGAAATGGATTTGGATTTATAGTCCCTCCCAACTCATGAAAAAGCTTTGTTTGATATGGTTTGATAGTTTCAATAGAAGATGTTTCACATGAAATTCCATGAAAACTCTCTACCAATGTTTTAATGAACCTTGCATAAGTAGATTTATTTGCATTATTTAAGGAAAATGATTCAAAAAACCACTAAGCATAGGCCTTACCCTAAAAATGTAGCATTGCTACTTTGATGGCTTCAATTTCTGAAACTTGATGTTGTTGCACAAATGTGTCTAGCTCCTTCACGCAAGCCCTAGCCGGACATAGAGGTTATCCATCAAAAGTAGATAGAAAAAATTTACCCCCACCCTGCTTCTTGCTCCTTGAGCTCCTTTCCTTCTTCATTTGGAAAAGCCTTTGTAAGTTAAATTGATCTTTGAACTCAGATTGAGCTTCATAATCCTGCAAATAATCAACAAGAGTGTTCCTCTTTGACACATCTCCTTTCTTCCTCTTCATGAAGAAATTTCTGATAGAACATGGCAGATCTGATGATATGGCTAAGTGCTCATATCGATAGTATGAGGATTTATAATCTTCGTCTTGTATAGATCTTGCTGAGGGATTTTCATATTTCTCCCTCATTTCTTTGATGCCTTTCTTATACCCTCCAAATTTGTAAAGAAAAGTTTTGAGAACCTATTTTCTCCAGACAAAAAGGGTTTTCTCCAATTTCTTCTGCAATTATCCTCCTCCCCATGAGAATACTCCATAATTCTTGAAGGTCACAAGCTGAGCCAAGATTGTTGCTTTGATATTGTTAGTTCCCAAATCCACCTTAGGCTGAAATAAGGCAGAAGAAGGACAACACCAAACCACGCTCAGCCTCGTAGCTAGCCAATTTAAGCTGTGTTTTTAAAAAATAAAAGGTGGAAGTTTCATCCTAACAAATTACTGGGCTGATTTCTATCTTGAGTTGGGAGGTTTGGCTACGGATCTCCATAGAAGGGAAGTGGTTTGCCACCTCTCATGGAAGCTTCCTTGAAGATAGGTCCAATCCCACAATTATAGGGATCCCAACTCCCCTTCCTCCATCTATAAAATTTATCTCATTTCCATTGCAAGCTAGTCTTGAAGTGCCTAAGCCTTGAATCTCCAATTTCTAAGTTCCCAAGAGCTTTCATGCTGCAAGAGCCCTCATTTTTCCCTTAAGGCCAAACTCAAGCAAGGAGAATATCGTCAAGAGACTCTAAGAGAGGCTTGTCCCATCCCTGGCAGGCTTTGCGAGACGTGCACGACTGGAGACCCCTCCGAAGGAGACCTCAGCGTCAGAACATTGGTTGTACTCTCTTTCGATTGCTTATTAATGAATGACTACTCGTTATGGTTCCACTCTATTTTTCACTTATGATAATGATGAGCTATATCCTTTCTGACTGATATATAGTTGTTTATTCTAGATTTTATGCTTGTATTCATGTTGTTTCTTGCATGTGCAGGTGTCCATTCATGAAGATCATGGGGATCGTGATCTGCCGAGGCTGAGGAACGGGAACGCTGTCTCTTCTACGAATCATAGCACTGGACTCCAGGTAGGCCTCCATCGTTGGTCTGTTTATTCGAAATTAGGAACTTGCGCTGTAGCATTTGATGATTGTTGCTAGAGTCGTGCTGGGCTAGTAGGGATCGCCTCTGTCCGTAGAGGGGATTTACCTCCTCAACACTAGCCCTACGAGGACAGGAGAGGGCTCTCTCCGGGTCAATCTCGATGAAAATATTCAAAGGAGCTTGAGATAACTAAAACAACAACTGATATTAGGCTAGATAAACAAATAGGAAGGTTCGATTTTGATTTTTAGGGGTTTTTGTTGAAAAAAAAGGAAAAAAACAATTTTTGGGCTTGGGGATGAGGCCAAATCTTGTAGAGTTCAAGTTGGGGCAGGGTAGGCAATGAATTTGATGTCTTAGATTCAATGGATGGATAGAAAATACTGCTGAGGAGCTGAAGAGGGAAAGAGAGTGCAAGAATCCTCTTCAAACTGACGAAAAAAACGTAAAACTAAACAAAATTTTAAGGCACAGCACCAGCAAATCAATGAATTCTACCTCAAATACTCTTTTGTTTAATTCTGAAGCATAGAGAAAGGAAATGGCATACATATAACATTAATGAAACTTATAATAGCATGATAATTACATCATTAAAACTCAGAAGCCACAAGGATCCCAACAAGTGCTGCAAAACTCTAGTCTTTCCTTTGCCAAAAATCTGAAATGAATGTACAATGAGGTGCCAAAATTTTCCCAAGTATCCAACCCTGAAAATGTCTCAGAAAATACAATATATAGTCAATCCTAACCCCATCCCATGCCTCTAGGGGTCGAGCTCATCCTTCTAGGAGCTGTTTCAACCAATTCTAAACATGGAACTAAAATCTAGCCAGCCAAACAACTTGCCTCTATATGCTAGGAAACTGATCCATTCACTTAATTTTCACTTTTTAGTGAATGAAACCTCTAGAACAAGTAAAAACATGCCAAATTTAAATCATGGTTACCAAATTACATCAAGAGAGATCAATCATCACATGAAAAAGTAAAACTAGTCAAAACTGGGCGAATTTTTGAGCTGAACTGTAAAATTTGGGCAAAATTCCTCTATGCGTCGTGCCCAAATTCTCTATGCCTCGCGCCACTTTGACCCTGTGTTTGGGGCACTTACCAAAGTCCAAATTGAGATCATGATAGCTCGTTGGAAATCCCTAGATGTCTGCTATCCAACCCAAGTGGAATGTTTCAATCTTGATGTCATTTTCCCTTCCAAAACTGCAATCTCCCAAGAGTGGTTCCTGCTGGTGCAAAAAGTGGCAGAAAGGCCATTTTTGGAGTGTTTTTGGCCCTTTAGGCAGCCCAGAATTTGATGAAATGCTTTGGCCATTCCTGAACATACATAATATATCATGAAAAACCCAAAAATGCAAATTTTTCCTGCAGAAGATGTCCCAAACGTAAGCGCGCATCGGGTGGCGCGACGCGTCGGGCGGAAAAACCTGTTTTGCAACCAAAATTTTCAAAATGATAAAATCTTCTCCAAATTTGCTGAAATTTGGAGTGAAGGTCTCCCATCATGTCTCATGCTCAGCCAAGGAAGCATCGGCCAATATTCCGAGCGGATCCGACCTTTTCCGACGTTTAAGTGCTCTGCTTAACCTTGCCTTCAAGATCTTCATTTTTTCTCTGCAAACGTGTGTGTGGGCCCAATAGTGATTCTTCATATGTCTGAGCATGTATTTTTCCCTGTTGGACTTCACCAAGAGCTTCTCTAGATGAATGTTGATGTGCGTAAGGCAAGTCTCTCGCTCAAATGGTGTCATGTCACCCGGTCTCTTTCGGGCCAATTCTCGATCTTCACGGATTTGCCGCAACTCTATGAGTGTCTGCTGATCCTCCAGTTTTTTATTCCACTGCTCCAAGTAATATATAACCCACTAAGCTCTCTGTGATTTCTCAGTCAGTGTGCCGATCTCAGCTTTCTGCTCTTGGATTATCTCTTTCAGCTTTGAGCTGGGAGAGCTCGCATCAACATCGATGAGTATAAAATCAGTGTCGTGGCCTCCTAAAGGGCCCTCATCGTGCATAGGCCTCTTGCCTCTGTCCTCAAATTGTACCTATGCTAATGTCGAAGGTGAGACCCCTTCCACGCCATGTGGAGATAGTACTCGCACTGCTGATGAAGGCAACGAGACCCCTTCCACCCCTGGTGGAGATAGTACTCATCGTGCTGCTGCAAATAAGGCTCTGTGGCCTCTCTGATATGTCATACACACTGGAGCACTGATAGGCTCAGTCTCAGGAACCTCAAACTGATGCGAAGGCTCTGCCTCATCATGAACTACCTTGGGAGGAGGCTGAGGGGCTGCAAAGAAGTCGCGAGAGATGAACTCATCCCATGTGATGCCCTGCAAACCAAGCTGATGTACCACTATGATTTTGATGAGCGCATAATGATAGATGTTGTTATGCTACTGCTCCAGAGTCTTCTTCTGCACAAGGGTAGTCATCCGCTCTATATTCTGACACATGAAGTATGGAATATTCATTAGTCGCACTCTCGTCAAATGCATCAAAAGTCTGATATGGTATGCATAAAGGCGTGAGAATCTACCCTCACAGCTGAAATATTGGATGATGAGTTTCATCAACGGTGCATAAGACTCCTGCAGAAATCAGAATTTAAATACCCTGCTCAATTGCCTCAAATATCCAGGTCTGATGTAAGGCTCATAATATGCTCTATCCAGCTACTGTCTCTTATTCCATTCCTCACCAATGTTCGGTATCCCGGTCGCATCAGAAATGGTCCCTGCAGTCAAAGTGAATTTCACTCCAGCAAGATTTACATGACCATTATGCAAATCTAGGACAAATACGTGGGCTAATTCATGATGATGCTGAGTTTGGGCAATCATCTCACAATACTGGAAGCATGACTGACGCTGAAAAGAATCCATTGCAAGCAGACAGGCCTGCAATTGGGTCAAAGAAGTGGGCTCCTCCCTGACATGCCTGCCACTTTTATGAGATCTCTTTGGCACATTAAGCTCGGTAGATGAATCACTGTCTTGCTCATATCCCTGCTCATATGGTGAATTTGTCTTTGACATGGTGTTGAAATGTGTTTGTCAACTGTACGCTTGGTTAGTTAGAAAATGATAAATTAGTGTATTTGTTTCAATGCCAAATGTGTCACATATATAATAAGGTGCTATAGGAAATATCACAGTGGGAAAAGGACTGTCAAATGAGTTTTAAGTGTGAAGACAGCCACTGTTTGAGGGACTTAGGGATCTGGGGATTTATAAGAAATGGGAATGAGTGATAATGATGGGGGAAGTTTTAGGAACAAGGGTCCATGAAATGACAGAATATAAGTGCAGTCAAAGATATAAGGGCAGCCCTTGGATCTTGTGGAAACTTAGATTTTTATCAATGAAGGGAAGTGGTAACAAGTGATAGGGTTTGGGAATTCATTGATATGGGAACAAAGGGTAAAAGGGATATGGGACACTGGAAATGGGGAAGGGACTGTGATATAATAATATGACAATTATAGCAGTGATGGAATTCAAAGAAAAGGGTGACCAATGGCAAGAATTTAGCACCAAAACACGATTTTTTAAACTTCACACATAAACCCTAGGAGTAGATTTTGGTATAAACATAGGGTTTGTTTTTTTTACCAATTAAACTCTTGATCTTCGATCCCAAACACACCAAGCACGTCTTCAAATAAATGAGCAAAGAGTTTCCACTTACTTGGAGCAAGAAAAATTGTTTGATTTTGAAAAATTGCAGAGCGTTGATGAATTTCGGGCTTGATGGCTCAATGCGCCGCGCGCACACCCAGTGTTCCGTGCTCTGTGGGTGCGCCATGCCTATGGAAAAATGCACTATCAATATCGGTCTAATGCGCTGCGTTGATTCTGTGCGCCGCGCCTCTTTCCTATGCGCCGCGCGCAATCTTCACACACAGTCACAACCTTTCTAAAATGTAGTTTGTTCTCCCAATCTTCAATTCGACTTCACCTTTGGATTTTTGGATCTATTTTGATGCAAATGAATGAATGGCTTTGTGAAATATCTCATATAGACATGGTTTTAATCTTTTCTTCTTCAAAACCCATTTTGTAATGTTTTTGGCTATGGCATTTTTTCATTTAAAACAACTTTGTCTTTTGGTTTCCCGAATGACCTTCTGAGCTTTGAATGATGAAATTGGTTGATTTTTTGCAGGGTTGTTGGTGTTGATCCTTGGAAAAGGAGAAACAGAGTTTGCATGGTGAAGAATTTCGTGGTGGAAAAATACATATTATTACAAAAACAAATTTTGACAGTTTCTTATTCAAAATAGAGTTTTGAACAAGAAATGTCCTCAAGCATGTTTAATAATAAAAATTTTGAACTGAAAACTTATGGAAAACCTCCTCATGGCCTGCGGGCATTATTTAACATGTCAAAATACTAAACCCTAGACTCAGAAACTCAAAGACTCTTTTTAACCAAAATAACCATTTATGACTGTAAATGATATGAACTGAACTTTGATAAAGTTTGAGGAAATTTTGACCAACCCAACAGGTACAAACATGAGGGAAACGAGAAAACCAAACCCCTCTGTCAGTCAATGGCATGCCCCTAATGGAATGCAAATGAATGATCAGAATGAGACACCTAAACAATGAAAAGCAATAAGAGAAATGATCTCTGACGGAGGGCTGTAAAGACCGACTCTAACATTGGCTCCAATGGGGATGGTAGCTCCTTGGAGGTGCCAAGAACACCATATCTTTGGGAGAGAAGACCAGTGCCTTCGTCCATTGGGCTATGGAATCGATTATTTTGACAAATCGACAAAGACTGTTCACTGAATTTATTTGACTAAAATTTTGACTCAAACTGACTCAACGTTTTAAAATAGAAATGACTGAACCAAACCGACTAAACAGACTAAAAAGAAAACTGAAATCCTTCTTCAGAATTATAGCCTTCACTTCGGGCCCCAGATTGAAGAAAATACTACAGTGCACACTTACAATGAAATTGAAATACATGATATGTACAATGATAATGATCAGCAAAAAACATCTTAGAAATGGTACTGCTTGACCATTGATCGGCCCTCCCGGACAGTCTTCACCATTCATCTTCTTCAAAAGAAAGGCGTTCTGACCTCGATATGCTGCAATCTTGAATGGACCTTTCCAGAGGTTTTCAAACTTACCGTGTTTACCTTTGTCCTCGTTCCTAGCATCCCACTTCAGTACCACTTCCTCCAACTGGAATTTATCTGCCTTCGCTTTCCAGTCATAGATATTTTTTATTCTCTCCTGCAACTTAAATGTGTTCTGGAAGACCTCTTCTCTCATTTGCTGCAAATGAATCATCTGATTTATCCTTCTCTGCATATGGCTTTCTTCACTACCAGCCTCCTGAAGAAGCTTGACCACCGGAACAACAAGTGATGTAGGAAAGACTGTATCTACTCCATAAACTAATTCGAAGGGGGACATACCAATAGACTTCTTTTGACTTACCCGATCAGCCCATAGCGCATTCACCAGTTTCTTATGCCAACTCTTCTTATTAATGTCCAGCAACTTTTTAATGATATTGACTAGAGACTTATTGGAAGATTCCGCCAAACCATTTCCTTGCTGATGATAGGCGGTTGAATGTCCCAAAATAATTTTATACTTAGCACAAAACTCAATCATCTTTCTTGACTTAAAAGCCGCTGCATTATCAGTAATCAATTTACTCGGGCAACCAAAACGAGACAAAATGTTGTTCTCTAGGAAAGAAATAATAACCGAATCGGTGGCTTGTCTTGTAGGAACTGCTTCGATCCATTTTGTAAAGTAATCGGTGATTGTTAGAATCCATCTATGTTGTCCTGAGGAAGGAGGATGGATTTCCCCAATGAAATCCAAACCCCATTGCTGGAAAGGGGTGCTTACCTCAATAGGCTTGAGTGGAAATGGCTGTAATTTCTGTCTTCCTTCAAAAATATGGCACTCATGGCAGCCTTTGACTGTTTTATAGACATCAGCAGACAATTTCGACCAATAGTACCCTGCTCTCAAAATCTTCTTGGCAGTTTTCTTCCAAAAATGATGACCCCCGCAGTCTCCTTTGTGAAAATCTTCCATTACCTTTTTCGCTTCTTCCTCCACCAAACAATTCAATAACACACCACCTGGATCCTTCCAATAAAGTGCAGAATTCAAAATACAGAATTTTTCAGCCTTCAGTTTCAAGGTCCTACCTTTGTTTCTAGCCATGCCGGGCGGTAAGGAAAAATTCTGAAGAACATAGATGATATATGAATACCATGGGGAATCAACAAACATTTCTGATACTTGAAGTGGTGAATTCTCCTCATCTTCATCAAACATAGTAGCAATTAGATTTATGTCTAATGCATGCAAATTCGATTCAGCCATAAGTTTCGCCAGCCCCTATCCCTTGATTAGTTTCGTGGGCTTTATTTCCACATCATATTCCAGCAAAGCTACGATCCACTTGACACGTCTTCCTTCCGGATCAGTATGTACTAAAACATCTTTCACGGCAACGTTAGGAACATAAGCTAAAATATGGGAATGTAAAATGTATACCCGGAAATCCTTCAATGCCTTTACCAATGCCAAAGCTTGCTTCTCAATGATGTTGTATTTCAAGGCTGCGTCTCTAATAGTTCGACTAAAAAATGCTATAGGCTTCTCAGGTCCATCTCTTTTCTGCATTAACACAGCTGCCATGGTGTGTTCTGAAGCGAAGGAAAACAAAATAAAGTCTTGGGTGTAATTCGGGTTGATTAACACCGGAGCTGAAGATAGTGCCAACTTCACCAAATTAAAAGACTTTACCGCATCTTCAGTCCACTTTACTTGGCTGTCCTTTTTCAACATATTTGTTATTTATCTCAAATGTTCAGCAAGGTTTGGGATAAAACGGCGCAAAAAGTTCATCTTACCATTAAAAGACTGAATCTCTTTCTTGTTTCTAGGAGGGTCAATTTGCTGGATTGCTTCAACACGTGCTGGATCAATACGAATGCCATCTTTGGAAATAATGTCACCAAGTAATTTACCTTCATCCATGGCGAATAAGCTCTTATTAGGATTAAGCGAGACACCATATTTTCTGCACTTCTGAAAAACAAATTTCAAGTGATACATATGCTCTTCATCGGAATTGGAAAAAACCGTCAAATCATCAAGGTATAGAACAAGGAAAACATCTTTTTCATTCGCAAAATCCATGTCCATTCCCCACTGGAAAGTTGCACCAGCATTCTTCAAATCGAATGGCATCTTGGCATAATGAAATGTCCCCCATAGAGTGGTGAAGGTTGTTTTGTCGCGGTCGTCCTCATGAACCAAGATTTGGTTATATCCATAATAACCGCCGAGTAGTGACATCCGAGATGCACCGACTACTCACTGCAATATATGATCCATCTTAGGCAATGGATAATTTTCCTTCAATGACAACTTGTTCAAATTTCTGAAATCAATACACAACCGGATCTCACCTATCTTTTTTTGCACTGGCACTAAATTTGAAATCCAATCAGAAAATCTGATAGGAACAATGATTCCTGCTTTGTACAACCTGTTTACTTCCTTCTCAATCGATGGCAGAAACTTCAGATTGATTCTTCTTAGCTTTTGTCTGAAAGGATTTTGATTAGGCTTAATAGGGATAGTATGCTGGATGATATTCGTGTCGTACGCATTTAAATCTGAGTAATCCCAAGCGAAAGCATTAGCAAATGAAGACAACAAACTCACATATTCAGCTCTTACCTCCGGTGACAATGATTTGGATAACTTCACCATTTTGGGGTCTTCAGTTGTCCCAATATTTACATCCTCAACTCCTTTTTCAGTCGGTCATTAAGTTGGCTTCTTGGCCACATCATCCTGATCGAAGAGTTATTCTAAAGGTATCAAACCTTTAGGAATAATGTTATCTTTCAGCTACAACACCTCCATTTGATTTACTTGAACATCATCACCATTATCATATTCTACATCGATTGAGGTATCTTTGAACTTACCTTTACTTTGCAGAAAATCATTAATCTCATCATCATCTTGGAAAACTTGCCAACATCTTTGATTATCCCGGACGGTAGGACGGTGCTTCACATGGATCTCGAATTTATTACTTGAATTCATTGGGATCTTCAAGTTACTTGCTGCCTTAGCAAGTGCATCTGCAATTCCATTTTGAATGCGAGGAATACAAGTCAAGGTATAATCTGAAAACTGCTTCAAAATATCAAGGACAGCGTTCCGGTAAGCTCGCATCGGGGGATGTTTAGTTCAATATTCACCCTTTACCTGCTTAATCACCAATTCAAATTTTCCATAGACTGTAATTCTCTTAGCATTCATCTTTCTAAGAATCTTTAGGCCAGTAATCAGAGCTTCATACTCAACCTCATTGTTCGAACAATCAAATGCTAATTTGTAAGAACATACCCGTACATTGCTCGGTACCTTATTTGGAGCGAAGAAAGGGCTACGTACCCAAATACCAATCCCAACACCATCGTTGCCCATGGCACCATCGAAATCCACGGTCCATAGACCCTCTTCATCATCCTCCAAGTGCTGAAATTGTGCTAGCTCTGTTTTTTCTTCTTGCTATCCACTATCTTTAGCTGATTGCTCAACTGTGCTTTCTGGCTTTTGCCTTTCTTTCTGCCTTTCCGGTTTAAAGCCTTAACCCTGGGTATTTTGCAAAACTGGGATCAATTGAAGGAAAATTTATTGAGAAAATTAGGAAGTCAGGTAAATATTGTTTAAGCCTTGACTGGATATAATAATTTGAAGAAAGATAGTAATGAGTCAGTTAAATATTTTTCAAAGAGGTTCAATAAGGTTTATAATTCTATTTCTACTCATATAAAACCTCCCCCAAGGGCTACCCAATTACGTTATGCCGAAGCCTTTGATTATGGTTTTTCCATTTTTTTGAGTGAGAGGGAATCTGCCACTTTGGATGATATGAAAAATGATGTTGTCAATTTTGAGGCTAACATTCCTACAATAAAGATATCTAAGATTGGAAAAGGAAAACTAAAACAGGAAGAACGACCCTCTACATACTCGGATGTGAAATTTGACATCATGATGAAAATCATGGAGAGACTTACGGATAGATTAGCTATTTGAAACAATCCTCCTCCTATTTCATAAAAAGAAACAAAAATAAAATATCCAAATGATAGAAGACCTCAAATTCAACAGAGACCAAGTGAAAATAGAAATCAGCCTGATCAACAAGTTAGACCTCATTTTCAGCAAAACTTAGTGGATGAAGAAGAAACGCGGCCATAAATTTAAGAGGATATCATTCATTATTTCGATGAATATGTAGAGATTTTCTTAACAAAAGAGGAGCATGATGAATGTAGCAATGGCATGGGAAGCATGAGACTAAAAAAGAATTTGATTACTTGAAAGGTTATCAACATGCTATTTTTGAGATGCAAAAACAATACAACCTTAGGAATATAAATTTTCCTATAGTATCCAATAAAAATCAGCCTAAGGAGGATGGTCCAAACGCTGTTGAACAGAAGAAAGATAACCCTCTTGGAAAAGAAATTCAAAAAACATAGTCAAATTTCAATCTAGAAAATAAAATTTCAAAAATGAAAATTTGTGTCCCTTTTGGTGAGATCATAAAAGTCACTGAATCAAGAATCCAAATTGTCAATATGATTAATAATCAACCTTGACCCTCTGATATTCTTAATTTTCAAGAAGATCATCCTACCGTTTTCTTAGGATGAAGAGTAGAAGATGAGAAAAATGAGGAAGTTCCACCTTTCTATGTGAGCCTAAATATTCATGAAATGAAATTAAATAATTCTATGTTAGATTCAGGGGCATCTCATAACTTAATGCCAAAATTCATCATGGAGAGAATGGGTTTGGACCTAGCTAGACCATACAAAGACTTGTTTTCATTTGATTCCAAATGGGTTCAATGTATTGTTCTAATTAAGGATGTGGTTGTTGGTTTAGCTCAAGTACCTACTAAGATTGTATTAATCGACACAGTTGTAGCTGATATTCCAACAAAATTCATCATGATACTATCTAGATCTTTGGCTGCCAAAATCAAGGGAACCATGCAAATGGACATGACCTATGCCACTATCCCTATTTTTGGCAAGAAAAGGAGGTTGTATATAGAGTCTAGGATGGAATATATGGTCAGAAAAAAATACAAACCTCAAAATTTCCCAGTATATGCAGTGGAAACAGAGTTATGATCCTCCATTATTTTCAATCAAATCACTAATGAAGCAGAAAACCAGCAAATAGAGAAAAATCAACCAACAGAAAACCAACAAGTTGAATAAGTTGATAAAGAGGGTTGGTGGCACATGAATTTTGATGGTGTTGTTGGAAGAGAAGGCGATGGTGTAGGTATTTGGATAATCAGCCCAAGGGATGAGAGGAAGTTTTTCTCTTACAAATTGAATTTTGTTTGCACAAATAACATGGCAGAATATAAATATATGGTTTTGGGTTTAGATGTTTTGAAAAGTTTAATTGCTAAGAGAATATCATTCTTTGGTGATTCTGAGTTAGTCATCAAATAAATAAATGGAACCTATCAACCTAAGGATGTAAGAGCCTATAGAAACATGATCCTTGAAATGCTTGAAAATTTTGAAGAACATAATTTCACCATCAATTATAGAGATCAGAATATCGTTGTAAAAATTTCTTGGTTGTCTTCGCCAACTTGTTTACCATTCCTATTCATCCTAGAAAGAAATATGAAATTTAATTTAGGCATAGGCTAACCATTCTAGACAACATAACAAGCTGGAAAGTATTTGACAGTGATCAACAAGTCAAAAAATTTCTTGAATTGAAGGAAGGGTTTGAAAAAATTCAGGTTTACCAAAAAAACATGTTTGCTGAAACAAAATATAATTTAGGAGTCACCCAACTGAAAAAAGAAAATTTTATTTCTAAAGGTTTGATTCATCTTAAAAATTTGTTTGATCAAGATGATGTGGCTAAGAGTGCTAAGATGAAATCAGATGATGAGGAGGTTGAAAGTTGTAATCTTGGCACTACAAAAATTCCAAAGTTTGTAAAATTATCTAAGCTCCTTTCTACAGAGGTAAAACAAGGGTATGTTGATTTTATGAAGAGGTACATTGATGTTTTTTCACGGAGTTATGCAGATTTGAAGAGATATGATTCTAGTATTATTCAACGTACAATATCCATAAAAGAAAATGAAAAGCCTTTCAAACAAAAACTGAGGAGAATCAATCCATTGCTTATGCCATTGATTAAAAAGGAAATTAAGAAGTTGTTTGAAGAAATAATAATTATTCCATTGAGGTTTTCCAAGTGGTTGGCTAACTTGGTACCTGTAAGGAAGAAAATTGGGGAGATTAGAATATGCATTGATTTCAGAAATTTGAACAAGGCATCTCTTAAGGATAGTTATCCTCTTCCTAAGATGGGACACATACTACAAAACATTGTTGACTATCAAAGGATGTCAATGTTATATGGCTTCTCAGGCTATAATCATATATTAGTACATCTAGATGACCAAGAGAATACAACCTTCACCACACCTTGGGGAACATTTAGGTATGCTAAAATGCCCTTTGGACTCATTAATGCATGAGATAATTTTCAAAGGGAAATGGAAATTGCATTTTCAGAAGAAAATGATAGATTTGCGGTTGTTTATTTGGATGAAATCACTGTGTTATCAAAGAAGGAAGAAGAGCATCTCGAACACTTGGACAATATTCTCCAAAAATGTAGAAAATCTTGTATTTCTCTAAACCCGACAAAAAGTGTTTTTTCGTTTACAACCGGAAGATTATTGGGTTGAATAATATTAAAAGAGGGAATTAAGATTCTTCCAACTAGGGTTCTTGCTATTTGGAAGATAGAACTTCCTAGAAACAGAAATGAAATCCAATCCTTTGTGGGTATGGTGAATTTTGTTAGAATTTTATCCCTAACTTTGCAGAAATTGTGAATCATATCACCAAGATGATAAGGAAATAATGTGATATTAAATGGACAACAAAGGCTAAAAATTATTTTGAAGAGAAAAATAAGGCTCTTACTCAAGCTACAGTACTTATAAATCCTATTTTTTCAAAATAATTTCTGGTTTTTACTTTTTCTTCTCAGCATAAAATTGCATGAGTTTTACTACAGAGGAAGTAGCAAGGTAGTGAAAAACATATTTAATTTTTACAGTAGGACACTTGGAAATTCCAAATTAAATTAAAACATTATGGAGAAGCAAGCCTACACTTTAGTGAATGAACTCAAAGACTTTAGATTTTATTTTGTTCATTCACACATTGTGACTTTTGTTCCTAATGTTGTGGTAAAGGACATATTAACCCAAGCTAATCAGGATGGAAAGAGGGGTAAGTGGATTGCCACTTTGCTGGAATATGACTTGGAGATCAAGCCTACAAAATTGGTGAAAGGACAAGGACTAGTAAAGCTAATAACTCAATCAAATTTTGATTGTCTAGATATGAATTTTATAGTAGAAATTTCAGATGTGGTGGAAGATGAAGAATTGATCCCCGTAGAAGAAATATTCATTATATTAGACTGATATAAGGATGTCATTTTTTTTACAGCATCATAGAGCTCCTCCTTAACTAACAAAGTCCAAGTCCATATTTTTCAAGGTGAAATCTCTAAGGTACTGCATCTTTAAAAATAATTTGTATTGGAAAGATATCGGTGGGATACTCCTAAACTACGTAGTAAAAGATGAAGCTGAGAAGGTGATTGATGAGTTTCATAAGGGTGACTATGGGGGTCATCATTATTGGAAAGGAACATCGAACAAGATACTTAGAGTAGGCTTTTATTGGCCTTCAATGTTAAAATATTTTTACAAGAATATTGATTCCTGCCATGAATGTAAAATATTTGATGGAAAAGGAAAATTGCTTCCATTACCTTTGAAATCCATATTTTTAGAAGCCCCTTTCCAGCAATGGGGATTGGATTTTATTGATGAGATACATCCTACATCTTTAGGCCAACATCGATGGATCTTAAAAACCACCAATTATTTTACAAAGTGGATTGAAGTGGTCTCTACAAGGCAAGCTACAGACACAATGATTATACATTTTCTAAAAATAATATTTTATCAAGGTCTGGCTATCCCATGAATATCTTCACTGACAATGCTTAGGCCTTCGAGTCTAAGAAGCTGGTAAGTTACTGCAATCAGTATAATATCACCCTTGGTCACTCCACAACTTATTACCCTGAAGATAATGGCTTGGATGAGTCATAAAATAAGAGCATATTCAGGATTATCAAGAAGATTTTGCAGAAAAACAAAAGGTCATGGCACTTGAAGCTAATTTTTTCCTTATGGCCTTACACAATTTGTACCAAAATATCCATAGGGACTTCTCCTTATGAGAAAGTATATGGAACTGAAGTTGTGTTTCCTAGTTCTCTTGGAGTTTCGGTGATGAAATTATAGCAAGGATTGGAGGAAGAACCAAATGCAATCCAAAGAATAATTAATCATCTCATTTATTTGCAAGAAAAGAGAGAAGTTTACACCAATTATCAGTAGTCTCAAAACAAAGTAAAAAATAATTTGACAGAAAGACAAAAGAGGAAAATTCCAATATTCAAAATGTTTTTTTGAAGTGGGAGGCTAAGATAGAAGACAAAGGGAAACATGGAAAATTTGAAAATATATGGAAAGACCCATATAATATCTCAGCACATCATGGAAGCAACACTTTCTTACAGCAATAAATGGATGGAAAATTGTGTCAAGGAGGACATGTCAATGGCAGGTTTCTCAAACACTATTCTTCTTAACTCAGTATGTTGAGAGAAATACCATTGTATATATTACATTTTTCTTTATCATGCTTTCAAGTGAAGGTGTTACTTTCAACAAGTTTTAGACTAAGGTGAAGGCCATAAATAGTTGGAGAGGACATCATCATATTTGTAATTTTTAGTTTTCAATAAGGTACTAGAGTTGTTGGTTCTTTGCTGCACCACAGGGGCACAACATCCCCTTTGAAGCCACTGTTATCCAAGATAACTACTAGGTTTTCTTTTAGGCAATTAGGTTAAGTTAGTTAGGGTTCAATAGGATTTTTAAATTTTATTTTTAAAAAAAAATCACATGTATAAAGGTTCTTTAGTGATTTTGAAATGTCATTATGAGTCTTTATGTGAGTCATTATCAAGGTAAAATCCAACTTTTCATTTTCCACAAGCTATATAGTCATTATTGTGAGTTTGACATCTTTACATACTTTCGCAACAACTCCAGTCCAAATAGGTTAGGGTTTTCTATGGAAGTTCCTGACACTTCCATAGCAAATTTACCTTTCCAAACAAATATTTTTCTACAGAAGTTAATTTTTATTGATAATTGTATTGAAACAGTACAAAGTATAAAAAAGGGTATGGTTAGAGGTGGTGAGAGCATATTGGGTCATGGTTTCTCCTTGTTGTCGTTATCCATCATCTTTAAAATGCATGCATCATATAGCTACTCATTCATTTTGTTCTCTTTACACTTTTTCTTTTCGATTTATTGTCACAAATCCGTTCCCATCTCCTCCTTGTGGGATGCTATTGTTGTCTAAGAATCGGTCTGGTTGTCTGGTGGTATGTCTATCTGTCTCAACGAAAATTCTGTTAGTTTCAAGGGTGAAAACGCGAAGTTGGGAAACAGTTTTTGGCGGATGGTAGAATTCGGGAGAAATTTTTAATTTCTCGGCCGAGAAAAAAAGTCAACTTAATTTCTCGGCAGAGATTTTTCAAAACTCTCGGCCGAGAGTTTTGAAAACTCTCGGCCGAGATTTGTGGTCACAAAATTCTCGTCCGCAAACTCTCGACCGAGATTTAGAAAAACTCTCGGCCGAGAGTCTTTAACATTCAAAAACTCTCGGCTGAGAGTTTTTCTAACTCTCGGCCGAGATTTTTATTGCGCAAACTCTCGGCCGAGAGTTTTTAAAACTTTCAGACGAGAGTTTTCCCGCACGTTAAATTGGTTTAAATTTTTCGGTCGAGAGTTTTAAAAATTTCTCGGCCGAGAGTTTCTGGTCAACGAAAAACTCAGAAAACTTTTCAGTTTTGAGAAACCTACAACTTTGGAGGGACAAAACACCTACAAAAACAAAATGTTATATGTCGGACCAAGTACCATTAGATTCGTCTCTAAATCTAGTTTTTGATGATGTGAGATTTATGGAGTTTCATTAAAAAATTCAATTTTTTTATTAATTTTTTACTAAACTATGTCACTATGGAATTTCATTGTTCGAAAAATTGCACTGAATGAAAATTCAATAACTTTCAAGCGAGGACACCAAAAAATTTAAAAAAATCATAGTGCACTTCCTCTCCCTGTCTACTTCAAAAGGGTACTCTCATTTTTCTTATTGACGATCACATTGAAAAGAAAATCAAAGGATAATAAAATGTACTGAAACATCATTGTTTTTTTGTCTTCGTCCATTTCAAAAAATAATAAAAAATAGTGATTTGATCTGAAAATTACCAAAAAATAGTCTGTGCACTAGTGCAATATATGCAGATTATGATGCTATGGTTTTTTTCCAAAAACTGAATAACCTTCCCTAAAAAAAGTAAAGGATAAAAAAGTGACTATTTATGTTTGCCTGAAAATTTCAAGTATATGCAGTTAGTAAACAACAAATTTACCCCTCTATATGTCAATATATATATATTTTTTAAATATCAGTATGGAGGTAAGATGATTCTCTACAATTCTTGTTTTTATGTCAAAGCATAATTTGCGATAAAAATATGAGTTTAGTGGAGTTGAAGTTGAAAAACATAGAAAATTACAATTTTCAACGTCAAAAAAGGGCAAAAAGTGTTTCCCAACTTCACATTTTCACCCTCAAAGGTCAATTTTTTTTCCCCAAATTTTTTGTAGGTGTCAAGGAGTTGTTCACTGCATATTGAAGCCATGGAAGCTTGAAGGAAATAGTATAAAGGAGGTCATGTGGTTAGGTATGAGCCCATAAACATGAGGTTTCTATAAGAAGACCACACGTTCTCCCAATAATTTGCCAATGTGGGTTGCCTCTAGTTCTATAAAACATTGCAGGGGTATCAGGGGAAAATCTCAAAGAATTTTTCCATCAACTTTACAGGCATAGGGTAAAAATTAGGCATGTTGCTAAATTTTTTTGTGTCCCCTGACACTATTGCCCAAGGCACTAAGATCCCCAGATAAGGAGAATCATGGTTCAAGGTGAAAAAGTTTAAATTACATAATTGTGATGAATTCTTGAAGGAAGAACATAGAGGCATCGATATGGCTACGTGCATCCCCAGAACATGCCTTAAAGATTATTTTTCCAAGTTTCTAATGGTGATCCATAAGTACTTCACTAGTGAGGGTAGATTTAACATCGTATATCAATACCACTTCAAATTTTTTCTACACTTTACGGGTAAAAAACCTTGAGATATGCCTTTTTATTTGTTTAGAAGCTTGGGTAAAATGGCAGACAAGGTTCAGGCCAAGCCTAAGGCTAGTGATACGTCAATTTTTCATCATGATCCTATCAATTTTCTGGTGGTTGAAGAGTTAAATAGATTGAATATAGATTGGCACACATTTTTGTTTTTAACTTGCTATGAAGCTTATGTTGTCACTCCTAGGGAAACACCAAGATCCAAATCCATTACTGCAGGGAAAGACAAGAAATATGAAGCAGAACTTGTAACTTATCATGAATAAAATATGCAACCTATGGCTGAGCTAATGGAACTAGAGGTTGAACAAGTGAAGAGGCCTATGGAACTAGAGAAAATTTCTAAAATAAACCAAATAAAAAATTATACAAGGAGGATCACTAGAAGCCAAACATAGGGAAGAGGAAAGTTATTAGATATCTTGGAGGCTATTGAAATTGAAGAAAGCCCCATTGTATAGCCTGTTGAGATCAAGGAATCACAAACTCAAAAGAAAAACAAAAGAGCCAATAAATTTGACTTTTCTCAAGAAGATTTAGGTTTTGTCTTAAAGCCTAGGAATCCATTCACAAGATTACAACAGTTAAAGGGAAATATGCCTGAGAAACCATTAATGGAGAATCTTCCATAAGAAAGGGAGGTACTAGAATTGCCTCCAGCCAAAGTGTAACAAGTGAAAAAGAGGAAAGTAAAGAGCCTGTTCAAGAGAAAGGTGAAGTGGAGATGTTGCAGGAACAAATGAGAGATGCTCAAAATGAGGTAATAGAATCAAAATTTATTTTGAGGAATTGAAGAAAGAAATATCTAAGCAACTAGATTTTTACAATGAAGTGGCAGATAGATCAAGAAGATGTTAAAGAGGACATTTCCTCTACACAAAATGGTGAAGCATCTATGCAAGAGAAATAGATAATTTCAAGTAGACAGGAGAAGACTGCAAGGTCAAGTCAAATATTTGGAAACACAAATGGAAATCATAAAACTGAATTTTGGAAGAGGGGCCTAAAATTCATTATTGTTACTGATGATGCTCGATAAGTATGGTAAGACTACACATTTTTTACTATACTATGATTAATTGTATTATAAATTGTTATACAGGATTTTATAAATATTTTGGAGGCGAAAGAATGATGAAAGTACAAAATCTCAGAAACTAGGCACTTTCGTAGAAAATCCTATGCTTGAAGGCAGAAATTTTCTACAAAAGTGTTGTAGCTTTCCATGAAGGTAAACACAAGCTAAAATTTCATAAACAGGAGGAATCAAGGGATGTATTTAACTCATTAACCTCAAAGAAGACCCTGTAATAGTCAAAAAAGTCAAATAATAGGTACAGGGTCAATTTTGACATTTTCTACTGAATTTCGCTACCAAACTACCTATACTCTGTCTTTTTCGAGCGTTATGGAGCTATTGATGATTTTGGGGCAGTCAAATAGTAAATAAATGGATAAACCATAGGTAAAGAGCATACACATCATTATGTGATTTTTTTCGAGAGTACAACTTAGTAGGTCAACCTCCATGTGGTTGAGAATTCATGATGCCAACTCATCACTACAACTCACCATCCCAGCTCAAACCTATAAGGTCTTAACTCTAGTGCATCAACTCTCCAACACCTCAATAGTCAATTAGGTTCAATATGAATGACTAGAATTGTCTGTCATAATTTGGTTGAAGTTATTAAATCACCATAGATTCCTTTTTGTATATAAACTTTGCAAAAAATGAAATTATCCCTATAAGTTCTCCATGTGATGTAGTCCTACTAGAATTAGGTCTCTTGGTTGAGGTATCGAGTGAAGCCTAGGTGGCATATTATTGTCAAGATACCTCACTCTATAAATGAGGGATTTTTTCATTTTGAAAGGGTTGTTGAATGTTGTGAGGAAGATACAAGGTAAATTTTATTTATGAAGCTAATACAAGGTTGACAACAGATTATCTTCAAAGCCTGAGATTCTCCTTGGCTTATGTATTTTTGTCTCTTCAATTTGTGTATTGTTATTTGTTTCATGGTACTATGATTACATGGAACTCATGATTTAATGCTCCAATTTCAATCATATGCTATGTTTGTTGTAAAATTTTATGTTCAAGCCAATTTTCCTCATCTTCCATGGATACAATTTTTTTGTGATTGAATTTATTTAGCTCACTCCATGTCGAATGGTAGTTATTATACACTCTTCCACCTAAAAAAATCACATAAATCATAAACATATTTAGCCATCTAAAATATATATTTTATCTTTAGTATTCCATTTCTTGCATTGATAGAGCCCTCTCTGATTGGAAGGGCTAACTTACAGTCAAAAGTGGTTTGAAATAGTTGTGCTAGGTTGATAGTTGAACAACCCAACTTGCTCCATCCTAGTGATAAAAAATCCTATCAAGGGACATCCTTTGATTTTAGGACAAATATGGTTAGCTACAGTTTAGGCTTACATAATTTTTCGATCCAACAATATGTTTATTTTACAAGGGGACTCAAGGAAGAAGGCCACCATATACCCATGTGCTACATCCATAAAGAAACTTTATGACACAGTGTGGTTAGATGATAGTACTAGTGATGAGGAAACTAAGCCACTCTCTATCATAAATTAGGTAAATTAGTATACAAATAGTACTAAGGAAAGCCATACCCATGATTTTCATTTCAACTTGGACACTATGCAGAACACTAGACTCATTCAACATGTTTATAGTCTGAGCTTTCAAGAGAATTTCAATCGACAAACCTTGTCACCTATAGAAATATTAGTAGCCACCACAGATACTCATGAGCCCATTCTTTCACTTGTTGAGGTGAGTCCAGGAAAATACCTATATATTGATTTGGAACTCGAACCATCTCAACGGGAGAATTTTATAGACATTTTGTGAGATCATATAGGTGGAATCGCATAGAGCTATGAGGACATGAAGGGTATCCCTATTATACTTGTACCCACCATATTTAAATTCATGAAGGAGCTTATCCTATTTGAAAACGTCAATGCAGAATGAGTCCCATGCTCTAGGAAAATTTTAAAGAAGAGCTTCAAAGGATCTTGGATTCTGACTTCATTTACCCAATTTTCGACAACCAATAAGTCTCTACATTGGTAGTTTTCCTAAAAAATATGGGAGATAGAAATTTGTTGTTGATTATCGAGAATTAAATAAAGTCACTCTCAAATATTACTTTCCCCTCCCTTCATTGATAAAGTACTAGATTCCCTAGCAAGGAAGAAGTATTTCTCAATTATGGATGGAATTAGTGGATACAACCAAATACGGATTGCACCTCATAATCAAGAAAGGACTACTTTTACATATCCATGGGGGACATTCACCTATCAAGTGCTTCCCTTTTGATTATGAAATTCCCCTACTACCTTTCAGTATGAAGTATTAGATATCTTCATTTATCTCGATTGCATAAAGGTTTACATGGATGATTTCTCCGTATTTTGCAATTCATTTTATGATGCCCTTCATAATTTGAAGTACTAATTAGGTGCCAGAAATTATGCCTCATTTTGCGTAATAATAAGATTTGTGTGTAAATAAGGGATATTTATTGTACACTTGATTTCCAGTGAGGGTATATAGGTGGACCCTGCAAAGTTTGAGCTCATTATCCCCCTTCCAATACCCAAATCTTGAAGGGGAGTTAAGTTTTCTTTTCCATTCAGGATATTTCTGGAGATTCATCAAGCACTTCTCTAGGATAACGTCACCTCTTTTCAGTTATTACCTAAATATGGCAATTTATCTTCAACTGATGCTTGTCATCGCACCTTTGAGGAATTAAAGGAGAAATTAGTAAATGAACTTATCCTAGGGGGACCCAATTGGTCCCTTCCTTTTCATATCTCCTTTGATGCCTCAAACACTGTTATTGTCAAAAAATTTGTACAAGAATAAAATCAGTGATGTTATACTATATATTTCACCAATGAAAATTTACCACCTAATATACGGTAACCGAAAAAGAATTTTTAGTTGTAGTCGTTGTTATTAATAACTTCAAAGACTATATAACAGGTTATGAATTATTTGTTCATACTCATCACTCTGTGATAAAATATTTGATGAATAATATAAGACTAATGGTTTGTTACTAGGTTGCTTTTATCATTACGGGAATTTAATATTGTAATTCTTGATAGACCCAGAAAATCAAATGTTGTGGCAAATTATTATTCAAAATTAGACAATCCTAATCACGTTATTCCTATAAATGATTCATTTATCTATGAACATATATTTGTTGTGTCGATTAAATAAACTTGGTTTACAAATATAGAAAACTATCTAGCTATAGTGAAAACACCACTTCACCTATCTTCCAGACAGTGGGAGAGAATTGTTAAAAACAATGCTTCATATTCATGGATTGAGGGAGATATCTTTCACAATGGACATAATTTTATCATTAGAAAATTTGTAAGAGAGGAAGCTCTGTTTGAAATCCTAAAGGTACCCCACGATGAAACTTTTCCATTTCACAGAAAAAAGAAAAACATAAAAAGTGCTTCGTGCAAGCTACTTTTGGCCTTCCCTCCTCACAGACACAAAACAGTATGTGATTCTATGCGAAACTTGTTATAAAATGAGTTGACCAATATAAGATGATGTAATTCCCTTGTGTTCACAAGTTATGATAGATCCCTTTGAAAATTGGGCTATTAATTTTGTTGAATTTATTGCACCTACGTCTTTAAACAAGAGGTATATTTCTGTTTGTACTTATTTGGTTACAAAGTGGGTAGAGGCTAGAGATGTTCCTTTCGCTACTAAAATGTATCTTATTTATTTTTTACTTAATGAAATATTTATTATATTCAGTGCTCCTTGAGATACTTTTACTGACCATAGATCGCAGTTTACCTCTAATATGATTAAGGGAGTTATAGATTAGTACAAAATGAATGAGTGGAAGTCCTCTCCATATGATCCACAGTCCAATTTCTAGGTCGAGTACACAAAAAAAGTGATAAGTTCCATCCTGAAAAATACAATGAACATTCAGAGAAAGGATTGGGTAGAAAGTACACCTAAGGCCTTGTGATCATATAAAACCCCTTGGATAAACAACCCGGATCATACATCGTATGAAATTGTATACAGAAAATTGGCAATGTTGCCAATAGAGTTCTATTTAAAGATTTTTAGAATTGTCGTCTAGCTAGATTAGATCTCTTAGAATAACAACAACAACATCTCTTACAGCTGAGTGAACATAACTATATGAGGTGGCATGTTGTTCAACAGACCATTGTGAATAGTAGTAACACAATAAATGGCATGATAAACTGATCAAGAAGAAGAAATTCCGACCAAGCATTCGGGTGCTCTTCTATGACTCTAAATTCGAAAACAGTAAGAGGAAATTCCATACATGCTATCTAGGACCTTATGAGGTAATTATACCACTAATGAATAGAGTTATTGAATTGAATACCATTGATGAGCAAGGGACTACCTTCCTCGTATATGGGCATAGACTCAGAGTCTATCAACAACCCATTACTAAGGAGGAATTCTTCAGAGAGATTAAGAAGAAACTAGATCCAGAACTGGTAGGCAAGGAGGACCTCCAAGCTACTATGAGTACTTTTTTATCATTTCATTTCCTTTGAAAAAAATAAACAAATAAAAAAGAAAAAACATATAAAAAATAAGAAGAAAAAAATCAGAAAATGAAAAAAGGGATGAAAATTATTTAATAAGAGAAAATGTGTGTAATTGTAAAACAAACTTGTTGTTCCGCTTATTCAAATGGATTTCTAAAACCGAGGGCACTGAAAAGAATATTCTCTTTTTAAATTTCTAATAAAATGGGATAGCTTGCTGGAATTTGTATGTAATCTATCATTGTCACTAAGAAGAGACATATTTCTAGAGATAGTTTGGTGGCAGCAGACAGTCATATATAAATATTATGTTCCTTACCAACTTTTGGATAGTCATTTTGCCTTATATCTATCCAACTAACACCGTGTCCCACTGCAGCTAATGCTTCTCTCATAAGCTACAACATTACAACTTGGTGACTCTGTTTGACTATATTCCCTCTTTTTTCTTCTTTATTATCCCCTAAAAATTTAACCCTAGTCTCTATTTGTATCGTCCGATATGATATTTCCTTTCTTTTTTCCTTCTCATTCTTTAAATTCGTCTTGTCCATATTTATGTCTTCCCAACAATATTTCCTAAGTCTTATTCCTTCTCATTCACCAAATATTCTTTGTCCCAAATTCTATTTTTTCCCTATGAATTTTCCAAATTTTATGTTCCCTCCCATTCTTATAAATGCACTCATGTTCCTTTTCCTTTATTCCCCCTAATTCTCAATTCTGCTAATATTTTTTAGTTCCCTATGACTTATGAGTAACATATTGGCAACCCATGGCATCAAAATTGTTGGGCCGCAGAGAAGAAATTCGTCTCATATCTATCATGATCCAACACAGGAATATATATTTTTTTTACGACAATTGATCAACCATAATATTCTTGTGAATAATTAAAGTGTAGAGAGTTGATTTCTTTTTAGGAGTAGTGCAAGGATATTTCAACAGTGAAGGAATTTGCAGACCCTTAATTAATCTATTTCTTGTTGCACTAATCAATTTTTTTGCGTTGCAAATTAATTAATCCAGAGGATATGATCATATATGACTTTAGTTTTTGAATATATGATAATTTTAATCCAGAGGATATGATCATATATGACTTTAGTTTTTGAATATATGATAATTTTATTAGTTTTATATGATCATATATGATAGTTTTAAAATAAAATGGGACAGGTTTGATCTCCATTTTTGGTCTTCATGATTATCTTTAATATACATATTTAGTAATACATAACTGATTAGCATGATCGACTTACCATAAACCTATTTCAACTTTCTATTTTCAATAAAGCAACTACTATGTCTCATGTATCACATTCATTAAATTTTGGGATGCTATGATAGTGATTACTCCCTATAAATTCTTTATCATCATTATGTGAAATCCTGAGTACTATACCATGACCGAAGCATCAATTTTTTTTTTTTTTAATTACTCTTTCCACTCTCCTCCAAAAATATCATTGCACTCATCGTAATCATTGGTCCATTATTATTTTGAAATATTCACCAAAATATTTTATCCATAACTATCATATGTGTCAATACATTTAGTTTGTATCCATAATAATCTTTATTGGATATTTGAACGTCTTGGGTCACATTTGATTTTAATGAGTGGTAATTTCGATTTTATGAACATGGATAGCTTCAGCATGCGTCGTATAGTTGCACTCTTTCTTATGCGTTGTGTGTGCTTGCAGTGAGAAATCATTACTGCACCTATCAATTCTTGTCAACTGCACGCCTGTGAGTCGAATAATTATCATTGTAGGGTTGTAATTAAGTGTGGAAGTGTGCGCAATTGTGGGGAACCCATGAGAAAAAATCCTTGGTCAGTCAATTAAATCAAAGGCACCCTTGAATATGAATCTAGCGTCCCAATTCTACAAGAGTCGGGATGGCTTTCCTTTCTATCCAAATTCGGTGGGTTCGATTCGGCTATTAGGAGAGCTTTTGCAGAAGGGTTTGATGACAGAAAAACTATTATTGGAATAGTTTTGTTTGAAGTCTAAATAGTATATTTCCCAACAAAAAAATTCTTACATTGATGAACAATGGTTTAAGAAGGTTGGGGTAGAACAACAAACTTGACATCTCTTCACCTTGAAATCAAATTGCAAAGTGGACTGGAACAAGGGAATTTCTTAAATTTATATAGTTTAGAAAAGGAAATATCTACCAAAAAGTTTCTAACATGCAAGAGGTGTTACTCAATAACATTTTTGTACCGTATATGACTCTTGTTACACTTTGAATCTAGTCAATATATTAATTTTCCATACTTTTTCTTTACAAGATTAGTTAATATGTCCAAGAGGGTTTAAAAGAGTTATGAAACATAGGTGGCCCTATAAATTGTGCCATTATGGTTTGATTAAGATATTGGTTACTGAAGAATTGGAAAAGAAGGGTTCCACATGGAATGAATTCGTTGTAATCCATCAGTCTAGGAGCCCTAAGAAGGTGATTAATATTCAAGAACAATCAAAGGAAGGGTTTATAATGAAGATTCAAGGTTCCAATTCAATGTCTACACAAAGTAAGAAAACTAGCACCAAAGGAGAATAGGAGGTTCCTAAATCGGAGCAAAAGGAGGTGAAGAAAGGTGTGCCATCTAAGTCATTGGTGCTAACACCAACCACATTGGTGCAAACACCAGCCAGATTGGTGCTAACACCAACCTAGAGAACAACAAGAGTGATTTTGAGAAGTGCACATGCCCTTATTCCTCTAGAAAAGTATCTTTACCATGTGAACATCCTCCAATATCGTTACCATATAATGATTATGAAAGAGGACAGGGGTTGCATGCGGATGATGAAGTATGTGTGCCAACAAAGGGAAAAAACCATAACAATGAAGACCCTACAAAGGAAATTTTCATGGACAAGGGTGCTAAATGCATAATCAGTGATAAAGGATCCGTCTTTCATACAGAACCTATACATGGGAAATGAATTTTTTCTGTCTTGATAGATGCAAGAAGAACTATGAATTATTCTGGTAATATTTTTGGGTGTGAAACCATTAAGGAGTAGGAAGATTCAGTCCCACATACACTTTTAATGAGGAAAACTAAGGATGGCAATAATATTCAAGGTTTGAAATAATAATTTGAAGAAATGGAGACTTTGGATCGCTACTTGAAGTCTCATAATTTGATATTGAGGGCTAGGAATGTATAATAGGTGAAGAAGATCGAATACTTAAAATAGAAAGTCAAGAGATGAAGAATACATTCGGCATACATGAAAAATAAAGTAGAGAAGCTTAAGAGGAGATTGAAGAAGATCCACGGCACATGACTAGAAATCAATATTCAAATTAAAAAGTGATGAAGTTGGGTTTCAAAATTTTGGTTTTTTGTAGATGTTGGAATATTCTCATTTGAGTGAGGACACACAAAGGAGTCGGATTCATGGAGTGTAAGGTTCCAAAATTTTCCTTTTTCTCCATATAATACCCTCACAATTTCCGCGTTTTATCATTTTTGAATTCTTTGTCTAACTATTTTCATGCTCTTTTGTTGTGATCTCAAGGATTTGAGTTCAAGTTACTTATCATTAAAATTTGGTAGTTTAAATCTTTAAACTAGTCGAAGTGGTTTAATTTATCATGTTTCCAAGGTGTATAGTATCTATAATTCATTTCCCAATGTGAAGTCTAATTCATATACTCATCATGGAATACTTGCACACATTACATGATTCATGCACCAATCATAGTTTCTTACATTATAGTCAAAGTTGCGTAGATCGTTCATTAATAGAACTAGCCAATGGCCACTTGGAAGTTCGAGTAGTTTCCAAATATTATTTGGAATGAGATATAAGGATAAAGCGCAATCATTTTCTCCCTGCATTCAATAGGTAATTATAAGAAGAAGAAATTGTTTACAGAAGAAACCCTCACGCAGTGGATACAATCTCCTTGATTAGAGAATAGACTTACTAGGACCCTATTACTGGAAGGTTATTGTTATTTTTTTATTATCATATTATGTACACGATTGACTCTATCATAGCGAAATCTATGATGTAAAATTTTATATAAGTTGAGCAACAGAATATATATAGGTTGATAATACTGTGATATTGGTGTATTATTAGTTCAATATTGGGTATTTCTCTGGATCAACTAGGTATGCATCAATAAGATCATTATGTATTGAATAATCAACTTTATTAATCAATGTAAAATCCCAAGTTTCTTCTCTATTATTGGTATGTTAATGATCTATCTTTCTCTGTGAATTACTTTTATTTTAGGAGGGTGTGAGATGGTTTGTCAGGTCCTAATCAACCTAGCTCATCATACCCCCATTAGACTAGTGTTGTGTGGTTTAGAATCAATGTGGATTTATTATATTTTTCTTTCATCAACTAAGTGCTTCATCTTTATGCGTCTTGCTTCAGTTTCCTTTTATACTTTTCTCTTTCCTAAAGATATACATTGCATCTCGATTTGTGGTTGTTTGATTCTTATATCTGGAAGGTGATCACCATAATCCTATGGAATATTTTTGTTTCTTTTATATAAATTGATCTATGCAAGTTCGATCTCTAGTATAGTTATATTTTCTACATGATTCAGTGGAAACAATGATTTAAATTCATATTGTCATTTTGGGTATTGGTAGATCATAGGTTTAAAATACTTTCAATGTTACAAAGGTTTAATATTTATATTGAACAAGGTCTTTTCTAAATCTCTTGATTCATTTTAGACTCAGGAGCTTAAGGCATTTCATTTTCCTTTGAAAATCCCTTGTCTCTGAGTGTGATTCAAAAAAACTCGATGCTACTAGAAACCCTAGATTTGTTTTATAATGAAATGGGTTATGTGTAATAGCTTTAGTGAGTAACAATAGAACTTGTGATACCATTGGTCTACAATAGGTTGTACCTCGACTTCTTTCAT
Organism: Pinus albicaulis; assembly: GCA_034641835.2. Lineage (NCBI taxonomy): Eukaryota > Viridiplantae > Streptophyta > Pinopsida > Pinales > Pinaceae > Pinus > Pinus albicaulis. The sequence goes on along the minus strand of CM076578.1, from coordinate 1,110,547,726 downwards.
TCCATCTAGAGCATAGTTATCATCACAATCTTTGTTTTATTTTTTGCAAGCTATCAAATCACATTGAAATCCATGTCTGCATAATGTATCCCCTGAAGTATTACTAACCTATAACAAACTATTAAAAGCAACTTCATTTGGTATTGATTGGTATGTGTATGGAGTGAATACTTATGGTGTTGTTAGTTGTCCAATGTAAGAAATATTTTTGGAGAATTATTTCATTATATGAAGCTTTATTAATATTTTTTGTTATTCAACATTGATTTTCATTCTCAAATTTGTAGCATTGTTTCCTCTCTCTGCGTTTCTTGCATTAAAAACAGAGTTTCTAGATTTACTATTTTAGTGTTTTTCAAGTTCAAAGAAGAAATAAGACAAAGTGTCATTATTTCTTGTAAATGAATGGTAGGTGTTTGCGAAATTGATTGATACACTTGAAACAAGTTGAAACCACACTTTCACTTTACATGCACAAAGTGGAGTGGAGAACATAGTATAATGCATGAATCTCTACATTACAACACTGGAATTTGAGTGGCATGTTTAGCATTGGTTCATATTGTGAAAGGCTTGTGTGTGTGTTTTTAGAAATTTACTCATTTGGACAATCTGCAAGTTCAATTTGATTAGTGATTGAATGAATGAAATGAACAGAACTTGAGTTGATTATTTGTTTTTTTTTATTTTAGTAAAGTTTCCAAGCTCAATGCATGAATTAAGCTAGGGATTTTATGCATTTTTTCTAATAACCTAGAAGATTTCTAATGTATATTTTCGAGAAAGGAGTGATTTTGCATGATTCCTAGGATCTTTTTAGCATTTCTAATGTTGTGCATTGAATCATACGACCTCTAGTTTGACAATAAATGTTGAGTCATTTACATAGTAAATACTAAAACCAACAAACTATATTATAGATAACATGATTATTTTCCTTGGGTTTTGTAAGTAAATGGGAAAGAGATATAGTAGTTGAACCTATCATGGGACTAGTTAAATTAGTTCAACAAGTATGACTATTTTTTATTTGTGTGAGGATGGAAATATTATGATCTAACTATCTTTGATAGATAGAGTTTTCCAAGTCACTCATCCTCTTACCATCATAGCCTCAACTTAGTGGCTTGTTAAAATGCGAGTGTAAAATAATGCCTACTATTGGGTAAAATGCCTCACATATTTAGTCACATAGTGAAATTGCTTAAAGATAAGTGTTTTCTATGTTTGTGTTGTATTTGATTTTTTTTTGTATAATTTATATATATAATGTTATCTATATTTTCAATGCCTTATATAATTCAAAACATTTTATATTTTTTCTGGTTGATTAATTACATGTGCGTGTGCTTGTCTTACATGGTTTCTTTATCTTCTAGTTTTAAGTACCAAAAGTTGAAATTTCACTGAGAGATCAATGTTTGAGGGTACTCAAGCATAGGCATAAAACAAAGTGGATCCAAGTTTAAAATAAATTTAAACTAGCAATTGCACCATATGTTGCAAAGGAAACGTTGTAAAGCAATAACATAGGAAAATTGTTTGGATAAAAAAATTCTATTGTTGTAAAGGACATGAGCATTTCTAAATATAATATCCAATATCCTTGTATGCACATACATTACCATATCTCATATAGTTTCTTGGCTTTCTTTCACTTTGCATACTCATTTCATTTGTCTTATTGTAGAGATAGTGAAACCCTCCTTTCCGAGTCATTGATTACTCTAGCTTTGGAGATAATACCATTATATTTGTCACGAATATCATCTAGATGGATTTCCATTTATTCAAGTATCTTCTATTATGTTTCTTGAATCTTGTATTCTCTCTTTTTGAAGTAGTAATATGACTCCTATAAAATTCCAATGCTCTTTTTCATTTCTAGATTTAATTTTTAATTTTATCTCATTTATGTCTAGAGATTTTATGGTTTTCAACAAACTGAATCAAATAATACTTTATATTTCTGAATGCAACATCACCACTTTGTTATAATGATACCCTACTTAGATGTAGTAATCGTGACCAAAAATAATTAATGTTGCATCAAAGAGGTTAGTATCACTTGTTATTTGTAAACATTCTCTTGTAATCATGGAGTAGAATTTGAAATTTCCAAAATTTGAAAAGGGGAATTGGTTGACAGTACTGGGCATAAGTAAAGTAATTGATTTGAAGCCTACACATAAAATGGAATTAAACCCAAAAAAGTTACAAAATATTCTGCTTTTCTTTACACCAAGAACAAAAAAAAATTTAAAATCACTTCGAGTTAATAATTTTGTGAAGTGCAAAATGCTAACTTTAGTGGAAGTGGTCCACTTAAAAAAACATATAAAATTATATCATTAAGTGAATAAATATTTTCAAAGATCTTAGTGTAATTTAGCAATAAACATTACCACTCATGTGCATGTGCACCAAATGTCACTTAAAATCAAATCTCTCATCATCAAAAACATCATGAATCGTCAATTGTATTTATCTAAAGACCCTACCTTAAATATTCTACTAAAATGAAATTAATTACATAACTTAAATTGATTTTCATGAAAATAAACTTTAAATTTGAAACGTTACATTTTGAATTAATTGTTATCATGAAAATAAACTTTGAACTGCATGTCAATTCTCATTTAAAACTAATCCATGATTCAGCTATCTGTCTTGTTGGTAATAACTTAATTTCAGAGGATGAAGTACATTATATATTAATTTCAAAATGGTTTTCTTTTCTAACTGATTAATAATAACAGTATTTAATCCTAAGGTTCACACTATTTCAATCGTCTAACATCAAAATCAATGGTTCATAATAGTACACCTAGCAATTTAGCAAAGTTGTTTTCAAATAAGAACGCTTTACATCGTAATTAGTTTCATTATTTGTAAAATAATCACACATATATAGTTATTTATTTATTTTGTTTTAAAATTTTCAATATTTTTTTAATGTAATTTTAGAGAATAAAATTTTAAATTTTTAAAAATATATAATTAATTAGTGATAAAAAATAATTATAAAATGAATTAAATAATTAAAAATTATAATTAAATATGAGATATCCCAATAAATATTATTACAAATGAGAAAAGATATGGAATGAAGGCCGCTTTATCTGGTCTTATCTTGTTTCAAGCTTAAGGATATTCTATTTCCCAAACTTATACCTTTTCTCTTTTAAAGATATAATTGACCCACTACTTTCTCAAGTTGTATACCAAATTTTTTGAAATAATTAGCCATTCTAAATTCATTGCAAATAACAGGTTGGTGATACCTTTAGTTTTTAGTTAGTTTTATATTTTTTTATAAATAAAACTAAAAATCATTATTACATTGATAGATCAAAATTTTAATTTAATTATTAATAATTATTAAGTGGATTATAGGGATTTAACCTTCATAAAATATCCAAAAATATTCATATTAGTATACATAAATAAAAGATATATATATATATATATATATATATATATATATTCAAAGTAGTTATGCCCATTTTCCCTTTTTAATTAAATTGATTAATTTTAAGAAAAAAAAGTCATATGGACAAACACATATAAACAAAGAAAAAGAAATAGTCAAAATATTTTAATGGTGTGCTTCATACAAGAGTAAGATTAGAATCTATTACACACTCAACATGAAAATAACAAACAAACAAAGAAGCAAAATAAAATTGTTTTAACTTTAAGTTTATTAAGTTGAGAGAGATCAAACCTTTTTAAATAATAAACTTTGTTAATTAAAAAAGCTTAAAATTTCAAAACTAAGATATATTATAGATATATTTATATCTCATCATAATACTTACTATATAATATATCATTTAGTTATACTTCATCATTTCTTTATTTTTCCATGTTTTTTTAATTAAATGGAATATCTTAATAAAATATATATCTAATTTTACTATACTGCATGTCTATTTTGGAATAGGGCTCTTATATTTTTAATATAATTACTAATAATTATTAAGTGGGGAGGAATTCAACCTCCATGGAATATTATAGAATACTTACAATAGTATTCACAAATCAATGGTAGAGGTTTGCTCTTTTTATACTTTTAAGTAAATTTACTAATTAAAAAAATGTGATATGAACAAGTGTTATATGAAGAGAGTTATGGTTTTTTGGTCATGTGGTATTGATAAACCATGGTAATGTCCCATGATGTTGTAACAAAGTCTATTTAGAAATAAACAATTTCCATGTTATAATGATACTAAATCTCCATGATTATTAATGTACTAGGGGAACCTCTCATCAATCAATCTTTAGATAGACCTAAGAGCTCTTTAGAATTTTACCAAGAAAAATATTTCCCTTAGAAAATTGGAAAATTTGTTTTAAATGTAATATTTTAATTGAGAAGAATCTGAATAGTTAAATAGTTATGCTAAGGTGTCCTTAAGGGAGAAATGTAGGAGGTTCATTAAGACATAGTCCCACCTGACTTCTACTTCTCGATATAGGGAGATGTGTCATTAAGGAGAAGATTTCTAGTAAGTATCCTCCAATTTGTAATGAGATATCTGCTTTTTCGTGGCTAAGAAATAATCTCAATGAAAATCAAGGAAGAGCGGCTCAACTACAGTTGTCAATGAAAATCAAGGAAGAGCATCAGCAAAGAAATTGACTCCACCACTGAGCCTCGTCATGGCGTCCTCTGCCACCCACCTGGAAAGCACCAAAAACGTTGGTGTCCAGTCCCCATCGACTAATGGAATTAGTAGCTGAGAATATGCCTGCCGGTGGACACTTGTGTTGGTATCGAGACTGTGAGGAAATTACGATGGATGAAGAACTTATTTAAGCATCAAAGAATGCCACTCATGACGATGCAATAGTGGTTTATCACTTTGTCGGGCCTTTGGGCCATCGAGAATTTTCATACTCATAGTGGTCTATCAGTCTGATACCCAGCAATAATTTCTGGATAATGTTTATCGAGAAATTTGAGATAGTAGAGTGGTAGAGACGCAATAGGGCTCGAGAAGCAAGACCTGCTATCACGGTCAGTTAGGAAATAGAAAGTGGGAGAAGTGACTGTCAAGTAACGATGAGTTGCCGTGAACATTAGGAGGTTGTTAGAATGGAGAGGTAGGTGACAAGTGGCCACAACCAAAAGGTCTCGACTAGCGAAGGACCAATAGGGGCCCGGTTATGGGTGCGGTAACGTAGTGAAAGTGTTGTTAAGCCCTCGTACTACGGGCTCCTAGGGATAGAATTGCACAAGAGATGTTATGTTGAAACCTTTAGAAGGAGTTGGGGTCACACATTTTAGTGGAGTATGAAGACTCGTGTTGTGGAGGTGTAACCCCTATGCATTGTTAGAGGTAAGAGCCAAACAATGTTACACATTTTCAACACATAGCTGACCCACTTCATTATTGAATGAGAGTAGTGAGTAGTGATCCTAGGCCACTGGTTGTAAACATGGGTATTTAGAGGGAGTAGGGGAAAGAGATGAGCTAAAGCCTTTTGTCTCAAATAAGTGGTATCTATTAGACATAATTGTCATTTATGGCAAAGGAAATGATGGGTGGCAAGAAATTGATCAAATATTGTGTCTATTTTTAGTTTAGATCATCTCAATAGCTCTAAGAATTTATTCATGTGGATAATGCTGAAAAATATATTTCCAATGGTAAGTTGAAGTCTGAAAAGGGCCTCCGAGATTGAAAAATATGTCTATTCAAAACTAGTTGACCAAAATCCTATGTTGTAGAGCTAAATTGGTGCTAAGGGGTAAGTTGGAACTAAGTTTCACAAGGTTATCCAAAGATGGTGAAGGAGTTAGTTGAGAAATAGTTAAACTGTTGGCAATTTTGTGGGTGGATCACATGCCACACCACCTCTAACTCTTTCGAGAAAAAGCACGGGCCCATGCCCACCCAAGGGTTAAACAATAGGGGGGTCCGTGATGGGCTAGATATTCCAAACCATTAATTATGTGATCGATGGTCCTTGTTAAAAGAAGATCCCCTCCCCCCTTTACCATGAAACCACAAAAGGGGGTTCTACAAAAACCATCGGTGGTGAATGAAGTGGGAAAACATGGTGGGCCAAGAGAGTAGTGGTTGGTTGGTGGAGGACCCCACATAATACATGTATCCCTAGAGGCTTGTAGCCAAAAGTTTCGAAGGAGGCACAATATAAACCTCTCAGGATAGGGAGTTGGGAGGACTTGGCATCTATGTGGTTGAACGATGATTGCTGGTTGGAGGAGGGAGAACCCCATGGGACAGATCACCTCAAAGGTCCTTTCCTAGAATATAAAAGGGAGACTCAAGGTTTTATTCCCAGGGTAATAGAGATGCGAAAACGAGAAAATTCCTAACAATTGTAGTTGAATTTCACGACTCGACAAAAAATAAATAAAGAAAAATCATTGAAAAACGTAAGTCTTGGATCCCCTCACCTCTGCATCCTTCACGACATGTGGACCAATTAGAGGATGCAACACATAGTGATTTTATTGGCTTACAAAGGTGACATGGAGCCATGGTGGACCCATGATGGCATCATGATGTCAGTGGGACACATGGCATGCAGATTTTGAACTTTTAGGTGGCCAAGTGGGCCAAAAATGGATGGAACATGGCATGTTTTTCCTAGGGGCATGTGGCAGAGGATTACATATGGAATTGGGAAGTGGTCCCACATGACATGCAACCCTAATGGAATGACACAAGAATTTTTAGCGGGTTCACATGTTATTTTCTCTAGGGGGACCAACACGCGAGATGGAAAATTGATGAGAGTTTATGGTTCCCATAGATGATGAAAGGTGCTCGAGGAATTGGTTTTGCACATGGTTTCCCATGTAAATGTTTTAGGTTGTTTGGGCTAAAGAAAAGTGTTGTAGGTGTATTTTAAATGGTTATGTGGGCTAGTGTTATGTGACCAAGGGTGCAAGCCATGCAAGAATAGGTCAACAACTATATTTGGTCATTATATTTGGCGATTTTCTCCATATTTGGTGATTTGGCCAAAACTAGCAGAGTGCTTGAATGAGTTGGAAACTAGGTTAGAAGAATGAATATACTTGGTGTAGTATTTGGTAGTTTTCACCAAAACTATTGGTAAATAGTGTTGGAACTATAGATAGAAATTCTGTTAAATTCTCTAGAATTCCAGAACTGTAAATTTGTGTAGTTAAACTTAGATTTTCTCACAGAGATAGGAGATCATAAATTGCATCACTTTAGAACAAACCTAGAAGACTTGATAGAAGTGTTACATAAGAGAAATTAAGGATTTATACATGATACAGAGTTGAAGTTAACTAAAGCTCCAAAAAATAAAATGATCAATCCTTATACTTTATAAGAAAATTTGAATTTGAAGGAGATGGAGTCGATTTTATTACTATTGGTGTCAGTGTTATGCATGTCAATCAAAGATTAGAGGATGTTGAAGGTAATTTTTGGTGATCGAGGTGTGTGATAGAGAAGAGATTTATTGGTTTTATGTATGAGAGTGGCATTCATGGTTTGAGTTTGAAAATGGAATGAAAGATGAATCAAGGAGGTCAAGCATATGGCATCTTGCAGTCTAGGGGTTGTAAGTGGCTGGTAAATATTTAGGGGTTTGAGATAATTTCAGAAGTAGTTAATAAATCAACGTTTGGATCTTCTTTCAATGGTAGATGATAAACTAGAAGTAGTTACTTCTTTCAGTAGTAGTTGATAAATTAGGGAGTATTATCTTCCTTCAAGTTGGAGCCAGAGAAATTTGAAACGAAAAGTTGAAGCTTTCCTTTGTGAGAGTAATTCAAGTGAATATTGAATAATATGTCCCAAATTTATGTTTCTTGTGTTTATTCTTCTAATGCTTATATGAATAGTTGCTAAATTTTTTATCGATTTCCTAGTATTCCTTACTTCATAATGAAAATTGTTCAAATTATCACAATATTGATTCACCCCCCGCCTCCCCCACCCCTCCTCTAAGTATTTTAATTAGTTTTAACAATTGTTATTAGAGAAACCAGGTTACATCACATTATTTTAACAAATAGAAGAAATATTAAGTGCCATGGAAAACTAGGAAGGAGGATACACCAACAGGGAACATATGTTCAATGGAACGAACTATGTTTTTTAGAAGGCAAGGATGAAAACCTATAGTCAATATCTTGGTGTTAATGTATGTGATGAAATTCAGGAAGAATATCAAAATACCGAAGCCTCCATTACCAAAGATCAAAATATGGAGTTTACATGCAATGCTAAAGCTATTAATTCTCTATTCATGGAGCCACCTAAATCAAAACTAGTCATGGTCATGGATTGTACTATTGCAAAAGATATTTGGGACAAGATGAGTAGCTACTATGAAGGTGATAACAAGTTAAATCAAGACAAATTTCAAGGTTTTCGAATGGAATTTGAGTCTTTGGAGATGCATTATGATGAGAAAATTTCTAAATACTTTCTTAGAGTTGATGAAATTGTGAATATAATAAGAGGTCTTGATGAAGGGTTAAAGGAGCTAGTAGTATTTCAAAAGGTGTTGAGATATCTCCCTGAGAAATTTAATCCTAAAGTTTTAGCCATTTATGAGATGACAATATTGAATGCCGACACATTGGATCAACTACTTGGCACTCTTATTACCTATGATATGAGAATTTATAATGGCATTCCTATGAAAAAGGAGAGAAACTTCAAAGGAGACAAGAATCCCATGGAAGAAAATAATGATTCATGTCATGAATAAGATGAATAAGCCTAGTTAATTTCATGAGGAAGCTCAAGAGAGGCTTAGGCAAGCACAAATGTAAGCTACCTTTCAAGCTCCTTAATTGTGGTAAAGTAGCTCACTATGATTCTAAGTGTCCTCGAAAGGAAACGAGTGAATATGACCTTAGAGAGAAGTTTAGAAAAATACAAAATGAGATAAAGAAGGCTAAAAAGAAAAACGTTCTACATCCAATACTCCAACTCCTCTACGAGTGAAGTCAACGAGACATTAGATGAGGATAGATATCCTTAAATCTCAAAATAATTTATGCTTGTGGCCATACACAATTTAGAAGTATAAGTTGTTTACTTTGATGGAGAAGAGGTTGAAGTTGACCTAGAATATGAGCTGGTCAATTCTCTTGAAAATATATAAAGGATGAGGAAGAAAAATGAAACAAGAGAGGAATTACTAATCAAATACAATGTTTAAGCAATAGAACCTCTCCTCCTACAAATTGAAGAAGGTAAAAAATCCCAAACACTCTAACTCAACAACTCAGTGAGAAGGATCAAGCATGTCAAACGCTTGAACAATAAATTGTCTTTCTAAGGAAGGAGCCTAAAAAAGGAGTAACCTAGCTGAGATTTAATGAGAAATTTGGAAAAGGTACTAAATGTTTAAATAAACTTCTTGAAGCTCAAAGAGTCTTAAATAACTGAGTAAGTCTTCAATTTGAGGCCAAGCCAAGATAAACCACTGATATGAAGGGGAAGAACCACCATTAGTTTCATATCAACACTAAAAAATGTAGACAACATAGTAGTCAAAGATCACACAATGCAATAAAAAGGAGAAAAACAAGCCACACATTCCAATTTGTAGCCAAAGACAAATCAATTGTTGTAGAAAATGAATAGCAATTTGACTTAAAAATTATAGTAACTCAGGAGATGGAAATAAATTTCCCTAATAGAGAGGTTTGGATCCCAAACAAACTCAAATTTCTAAAATAACATCTCAACCAGTCTTTAGACATCGATTTTCTCCGAGGTATGAAGAAATATTTCAAGGTTACTATTTTACTTGTACAAATTATGGTCATAAGGTAGGAAAATGTAAGGCGAATTAGTCATTTATATAGATCAAGCGACGAAGAAGAAATTACCATCCAAATAATCAATTTGTGGGATAAAGAATGAGAAGACCTAGGTATCACAACTCATTCTCTCCATTTGAATCTTTGATTCAATGTTATATCAATCAAAAGTTTTCTACAAAGCACCTAATTTCATACATAGAAACAAAATGCCTAATCCAAAAATCATGAAAAGAAGCCAACAACCCAAAGTCTGGAAGGAAGAGGAAAAAGTAGAAAACTTTAAAGTGGTTTTATATTCTCATAATTAAGGAAGCCACTAGTATGTTGACAATAATTTTTCCAAGCACATGTGAGGAGAGAAAGGTAAGTTTTGTGATGGAAACCAATAAAAAAAATTAATGTGACCTTTGGGAGTAATTCACCTCGTAATATTTTGGGTAAAGGAATGGTCAACCTAGCTAATGGAAGAAGTAAACCCAAGGATATGTTATTTCTTGATAGGTTGAAGCATAAGTTACCCAATGTGTCTCAGATGTGTGACCAAGGATATGATGTATTATTGAAATCTAAAAATTGTTAGATTAAGTATGCAACCACAAGAAATATAGTAGCTAAAGATGTTATAACAAAAATTAATGTCTATGTTCTAAAATATAAGACAAAGAACTGATTTTTGAAAAATATTTATGAGAGTTTGTTGTGGCATCGAAGTCTAGGGCATCTTAACTTTTATCATATTATCAAATTGGGAAAGAATAATGTTGTTATCGATTTCCCAACTCTTTAAATGATAGAGAACATGATTTTCAAGCCTTGCCATATTGGAAAATAATTTAAAGCATCATTCAAGTAAAAGGAGAACTCATCATTCATACCATTGGAATTGATATAGTATGGAATTTTATGGTCCTTCAAGAAATCAGAGAACTTTAGGTAAATTGCATGTCATTATTATCATTAATGATTTCAATAGAGTGGTGTGGGTAACATTTCTTACAGAAAAATCAAATGCCTTTGAGAAGTTTAAGAAGTTTAAGGCCATGGAAGAGAATGAGACTGACTATAAAATAAAGTGCATAAGGTCTGAAAATGGAGGTGAGTTTTCTTCAAAAGAGTTTGATGAATTTTGCAAGCAACATGGTATCAGAAGGAAATTTACCATAACATAGACTCCACAACAGAATGGTGTAGAAGAGAGAGCCAACCAAGGAAATTTTTCAGGATGGAAGTTTATCTTAAAGTTTAAAAACCTTGGTGAATCATACTAGTCCCCAATATGTAAATTATAAAAAAAATTATGATATTTTTTTGTAAATATTTAGGTTTCTAATTATTTTATATTATTATATATACAATTTTGGCAATTTTTAGGGTAAAATAATTTTATACTGTAAAAGTTTGGCGAATCGTTTTTCAAAAAAATGGAAATTGGCGAATTTGTTTTTTTGGAAAAAGCATGGAAAATTAGCCCACGTGAGAATATTAGCCCCTAAAATTTTCACTGGAGCCAATAGATCAATTAAGTAATTGGCTAGAGACATAATGGGAGAAGTAAATATTCCACATATATGTTTGGTTGAATACATTCACATAATAATTATGATTCTAAAAAAACACACTTGATACAAAATAGTGATAAAACTCCCTATGAGCTCTAGTTTGGAAGACGTACTAAAATCAATAATTTTAAAGTGTTTGGAAGAAATTATTATATCAAGAATAATTATGAAAACCTTGGCAAGTTCAATGTAAGATATGATGAAGTTATTTTTATTGGATACTCTCACATTAGCAAGGGCTATAGATTCTACAATAAAAATACAAGAAAAATAAGTGGTTGCATTGATGTTAAAGTTGATCAACACGTTGGGATTGAAGAAAATAAGCTGGAGAATAAGCTCTAGTGATCCAGTCAGTAATGATGAGAAGGTTGATGAGCCATTTTTATATGAATACATTGAAGAAATCCTAAGTCCAAAATCCAAAGTTCCTTCAAGGTATATGTAAAAATCGAAAAACACCACCCAACAGGACAGATTTTTGGTGGCTTGAATTCAGGTGTTCAAACAAGAAAAATATTGTTAAATCGCCCTAATCAAGTCCATCAGGATTTGTTATGTATGATAGAACCAAAGGATTTTTCTTAGGCTAGCCAAGATGGAATTTTGTTAATGGCCATGAATGAGGAGATTGATTTGATCGAGAAAAATAAGAGATGTGAGATTGTTCCTAGACTATAAAACAAGAATGTTGTTGGCACAAAGTGGGCCTTCAGGAACAAAATGAATGGACATGGTGAAGTGGTGGGAAATAAAGCAAGGTTAGCTTGTGAGGACTGTGCAAAAATTTTAGGCTCAAGATCTAATGAGAACTTTTCTCCTTTTTCTCAGTTAGAAACAATTCACATGTTTTTGGCTATTGCTAGTTTCAAGAGATTCAAGATATACCAAATGGATGTCAAATATGCCTTTTAAAATGGGGAATTGAAAGAATAAGTTTACATTGAGAAACATGATGGCTTTCAATTATCATATTAGCTTTACTATGTTTGCAAGCTGAAAAATGCCTTGTATGGTCTCAACCAATCTCTAAGGGCTTGGTACTTCGAGTTAGATAGTCGTTTGTTGAAGTGTGGTTTCAAAAGAGGCAGAGCTGATAGTAATTTGTATGTGAAATCTAATTGTGGAAAAATTTTAGTGGTGTTTGTGTATGTTGATGATATCATTTATTCTAGTGATTTAGATAAAAAAATATGCCAATTTGTAGTTGCTATGAAGGCCAAATTTGAGATGTATATTGCTCGAGAACTTTCTTATTTCCTTGGTTTTCAGATTGCACAACATTGCAAAATAATTTCTATCTCAAAAGAAAAGTATCTCAAGGACGTTTTGAAGAAATTTAACATGGAGGAATGTTCTTTGGTAAGCACTCCAATGGTTATTGGTTGCAAACATAGCAAGATTGATGACACACCATAGGGAGATCAGAATTTATATAGATCAGTTATTAGCATCCTTTTATATTTGATAGAATCTAGACTATACATTATGCAATCAAATGGAATTTTTGAAATATTCCAAGAAACCCCCAAACACAGTCGTCCTATATTAGCAAAGAGGATTCTTAGATATCTAAGAGCCGCAATGGACTGTGGACTTTGGTACCCCAGAGGTATATAATTTTTACTAAATTGTTTATTGATTCTGACTAGGGGGATATTTAGATGACCAAAACGACAATAGTGGTGGTGCTTTATTTCTTTTTGAATGTCTTATTCATGGTTAAGCAATAAGGAAACCTCCATCTATTTCTCTACTATTGAAGAAAAATATATAGTAGCAACTTCTTGTTGCACTCAACTATTATGCATGAAGTAGTATTTACAGGATGTGCAAGTGACACATGATCATCCTATGTGAGTCGTTTGTGATAATACAATTGCAATCATCATGTCCAAGAACCATATTTTCTATTCAAAGACAAAGCATATTCCATTCAAGTATCGTTTCCTAAGATAACACATTGCAAATAATCTTGTAAAATTTGAGTATGTCCCAAGTGATACATGATCATCCTATGTGAGTCATTTTTGATAATAAAACTGCAATCGTCATGTCCAAGAACCATGTTTCATATTCAAATAAAATTAATATTCCACTCAAGTACTCTTTCCTAAGATAATAAGTTGTAAATCATCTTGTAAAATTTGAGTATGTCCCAACAAAATAGCTTGTAATTGATATATTCACCAAACCTCTCCCGAGAGATAAATTTGAGTAATTAAAAAAAATATTGGGATTAGTTCCTCTTACCTCCCTCCATTAGGTCTTCCATAATATAACACCCCACCCCGCGTTTACCCACTTTTTACCTGCTTTCCAAGGTAAATATGAGCTGAGAGTTACTATGCATAACTTAAATTCCAAGATATGGTTATGGAAATGGGGTTTGCTAAAACTTACTCCAACACCCAGGGGCACATGATTACACTTATTTTCAATATATTTTCATTGATGATAATTTTCCCTCACTCGTGGGTACCTCTTGACCTAGATTATAGCCCAACTGCACACATGCAGATTTGTTAGATCACCTAGAAGTGTTCGACCACATAGATAACCAATCCTTAGTGTGGCCACACGAAAAATTTGCCAACTCTTAGGATGCAACCATAAACCCTCTTCTTGAATTTTAGAGCTAGCCTACAATCAAACAGCCTATAATTCTCCAGAACTTTGTCAACATGCCAATAAGTCTATATTCTCTATTCAATTTAATTTTCTTGCTCAAACTTGTCTAAAACATATGAATCATTTATTCAAACACTTTGTTACTATGGTACCCGTTGTCACAGTGCCTAGACAATCTATGTGACAACAGGTCATGAATACATAATTGTTGATATTTTCATAAGTTTTATCTGATATTCACTAAGAATTCTTCCTTCCCTCTCATACTAGCTACAATAAACACATATTATCTCATGCATTCATATAAATTATCCAAGAGCCTATCAAACCATGAGAAATATAATTAATAATAGTACTTAATATAATAATAAATACACTATACATGTGACATACACTTAACCAACAATAGAGCCATGAAAAACCAATCACATAATAATCACATTAAATTAGAGCTTGTACTCATTTATATCATTCAAGAATAACACATAACATTGTAAGCATAATACCAACCAAGTTAGGGATGTCCACGTATGACATGACCCTATATTGGGACTGAACGAATGCTCTCTTCCAATCCAGTCAACCTAGTTCCATATTGTAACCCTAAATTTGGGATTACATGGGATAAAGAAAAACATAAACAAATATGGAATCTAGCGGAAACCACCTCCACCCTCAAGATATAGTGGTTTCACCCAAAACTGCGTCCTGAAATCACCAAAAATAATACAAGCTTGGATGCGTTAGAATTTCTTCACCATACCTAGAGTAATTATCTTTTCTCCACCCACTTGTCAAGAGGTTATCTCGATAAAACCATCTCCACTATTAACCCTTAGAATTATTTGAGGCCACCTGAGCCAAGATATAAAACCTATTAGAAATCCATAACTCAACCAAACAGGGAACCCATCACATCATGGCTATTCAGGAAATGGCATATGGAAAATATATACATGGTTTTCAACCTAGGAAAATCCCATGGAAATGAAAACAAACATGACCAATAAACCAATGCATGAACCATGCATTAAAATCCCAAGAATATAAGAAACCTTCACATTGTTAGCTACAAAATCCACAATTATTTCTTTCCCTTCCTTACTATTTCCAAAGTCTTCCTCTTAGCTACCACTTGAAATCCTCTTCTGTTGATTTCTTTCCTTGCTTGTGTCTTTCTTGTGTCTTGTTTGTCTTCCCAGGGATCCTTCTGTTCTAGTTTTCTCTCTCCTTTTTCCTTGATTTTTCCAAAAGTCAATGCTAGAATGTTCTCTTCAATTTTCCTTTTTCGTTTCCTTTTCCTTTTCATTCATTTTTCCCTTGAATGGATATTATTTTACTATTTTTCTCCTTTTCTTGTCCCTTCCTCTTCCCCACCCACTAAAGTGGAATTTCATTGATTTTCCTTTATTTCTATTTCTTTTTTGTCTCATTTCCTTGTCGGTATGTAATAATTAATTTTCCATTTATTTCCTTTTTCCTCTCACAAATGCCAATATCCATACCAAAAAAATAATTAACCATAAGTGGACCTCAATGTAATGTTTTTCCCTAATTCATTTTGGAATATGTTTCCAATCACCTTGGTTTTATTTTTTCTTTTATAATTTCCAAAAATTATTTATTTACATGGAAATTTGACCCGGGGCTATTACAAACCCCTCCGCCTTGGAGTAAAATTGTCCTCATTGTTTATGACTCTTGTGACAAGATAAAACAGTCGAAAACATGACAAACATACTTCTTATTGTAGATTTATAACATAGCTCAATATAGTAATGACACACATATATTAATGTATAAATATCTAAGCACATTTTTCTTAAACCAAGAAATAAAAAAGGATATAATGCCTACATATGACCAATCATCTCCCATGTATATTCCTTAGATCCAAAGTGCTTCCATTGCACTTTAACATGCTCTATTTCTTACTTTCATTTGGTTGGAACTCTCGTTATGGTTCCACCTGCAATACAAACTAGTCAATCACATGATCAACATATTGTACATATCTTATAAGAATAGAAACATGAAAAACATCATGGATTTTCATTGATGGAGGCAAAGAAGTTTTGTATCGCATTAGTCCAATCCTATCAAGAATCTCAAAAGGCCCACCTTACATAGGTTCCAACTTAGCACATGACCCAATCCTCATTTAACTCTTATTGGGATTAATATGCAAGTACACATGCTATCCATCATGAAACTCCTTGAATACTTAGTTATGATCCACATAGCTTGTAGTCCTATCTTATGTTTCCTTCAAATTATTTTTGATATAATTCATCTCTTGTTCTATATATTTAAACATATTAGGTCCAATCGACACCCTACTTAGTAGATCACTCTAGTTTATAGGATTATTACAGAACCTTCCATAAAGAGCCTAAAATGTACTCATCTTCAATTATTCCTGATACCCATTACAATAAGAAAATTCCACGAGTGGAAGATACTCCTCCCACTTCATTTTTTGATGCATGATGTACATACTCAACATATCCTCAAGGATCTTGTTGATTCTCTCTATATTCCCATATTTCTATAGATGATAAGCTGTACTGAAGGCTAGATTGATCTCCAAGCTTGAAAAAAAATCCTTCGAAAAAGTAGAAGTGAAATTGGCATCTCTATATGATACAATCATCATGGGAACTCCATGCAAATTCACTATCTCTTTAATTAATATTTGAGTCACTTCACTAGTTGAATTAGTAGACTTTACTCCTATAAAGTCAGCTATCTAGCTTAGACTATCAACCACTACCATGATGGAATAATGTCGCCTTGATGTCCTGGAAAATACTATAATCAAATCAATGTAAATTACCTTCCATTTCCATTCCTCAATTGGAATAGGATGCAACAGACCAATATGATCCTTACGTTCAACTTTCACCTGTTTATAGTCCACGAACTTAGTAAAAAACTTAGCCACTTATTTTTTCAAATTAGGCCAATAATAGAACTTCTTAATAGTTCTCAAAGTCTTCTAGTATCTTGGATGGCCTAATATGGCTTGGTATGAAACTCTCTCAAAACAAGCTTCTTTAATTCACTACTATCAGACACATAGATATGTCTCCTGAATATAACCAAGCCATATGTTGTGAGATTATACTGCAATATTTTCTTCAAATGATAGTACCTCTCATCATGTTGCACTCCATGTAAGTTGTGCTCTCTCCAATTTGTCCCATAAGAGCTTAAAACTAAAATATGATTCACTTGTACTCTCCTACTAAGAGAATCTAAGTCCTAATTTTTCTTTCCTTTGATGTGCCTGATTTCAAATTAAAAATCACTGCGAGAATCCAACCATCTAGGTTGTGTTGCATTTAAATTGGGTTGGTTGAACAAATATCTCATTCCACTATGGTCACTCATCAAAAGGAACTTCATGTCAAGGAGATAATGTCTCCACATATTCAATGCATGAATGATAGATGCCAACTCAAGATCGTGAATCACATAATTCTTCTCATGCTCATTCAAATTCCATGATTCAGAACAAACAACCCTCCCTTTATGTATCAAGATTACAAAAATTACTTCCTTGTGGGAATCAGTACAAACCAAAAATTATTTAGGGATATGCAATCCTAAAAACCAGAGAATTGGTAAGCAATTTATTCAAGTGATCAAAGCTAGAAGCACACTCAACAATAATTTTCAAATTCTTCCCTTTCCTCTACAAATATGTGATAGGATACCCATCCTTGGAGAATTTCCTGATGAAAATTTTGTAATAACCTTCTACTACCATGAATGATTTGACCTCATTCACATTCTTTGGTTTTTTCCACTCCACGATAGCCTTAACCTTTTCCAGTTCTACTGTTATCCCCTACATGGAAACAACATGTCCCAAGTAATGAATCTAAGTCTGAAACAAACTACACTTGATACTTGATTGGAATACAATTTATTCTCTCTAAAAAATATCAATATTTTTGCTAGGTTCTCTACATGCTCTTCCTCATTATTTGAATAGACCAATATATCATAAACAAATACTATCACAAACTTATCCAGGTAATATTGCAACACACTATTCTTCATACACATGAAGGTGGAAGTAGCATTGGTAATACCAAAAGGAACCACCACACACTCATAGTAACCATACCTTGTATGAAATGAAGCATTGTAGATGTGTTATTGTTTGATGTGCATCTAATGATATCATAATCTCATATCAATATTCGAAAATGCTACAACTCCTTTAAGTTGATCAAACAAATCATCAATCCGAGGCAATGGATACATGTTCTTGATGGTCACCTTGTTCAACTATATATACTCAATGCAAAACCTAATAGTACCATCCTTATTATTTAAAAAAAAAAATGGTCCACCCCAAGGAGATACACTTACCCTTATGTATCCTTTCCACCAGCTCATGAGTGCTCATCCTGTATGGTACCTTTGATGTTGGTGTTGCTCCAACCATTAACTAAATCGATAATTCCACCTCCATATGAGGTGGAAGCTCTATAATCTTTGAAGGAAACAAATCCTGAAACTTTTTTAAGGTAGGATACATCCTTAGGACTTTACCATTCTCATCATCTAACCCTTTCATCGGGACTTCATGAGAAACATGAACTGCAAACAATAAATATCATTTCCTATGGTTGCACTTATCTTGCATGGTTGCAACCATTCTCACTGATGTAGGCTTTTTCTTTTCCTACAAGATTCTCTTTTCTTCATCCTCATCAAGACACTAAAATGATATTCTCATAGGAAATATAGCTTGGTCGTGCGAATAAATAACCAATCCATGCCCAAAAGCATACTTATGCTTCAAAAGGAAGAAAGTTCAATTTTTTTCATTTAGGCACGCCATTAAGCTCAAATGCACAAGACTTCACCCAATGGTGAGCTCTTCTCTTTTTCCTTGTAGCCAACTGCACCAACCAAGATTATGCATGCACTCTCTCATACAAACAACACTGATGCACGATTTTGGGGCTAATATAACTATAATTTGATCATGGATCAATCAAAATAGAAACAAATTGATCACAAAGTTGAGCTTCCTTCTCGATAATAGATTACTAGTGGTTTTCCTTCCTGTCATCAATTGCTACGTAAATATGGGGAATATTATGACCTGCATCCCCAACATTTTGCGCCTCCTATGCACTATTTATCTGAGGCCTTCCACCCTGATACGATGGAAAATTTATCATATGATGGTATCCATGACAAGTTCAACACATTAATGGTTCTCTACCACTTCCTATATTCTGTTGCTCCATAGGCTCAGACCCCCGTCCTTTATCAACTGCATTGGAATTCTTATGAGGAGCCATATTTTCCTTCTCACCTAAATCCTAAGATCTTCCTAACTTACTGTGCCATTTTCATTTCGTATTTTCACCACCCTCCTAGTCACGCTTCAAATCCGGCTTGTGCTTTGATTACTGATAGAAATTCTTAAAATTCCCTATGGATTTCATCAATGAATGAGGCTCATAAAACTCAATCTGCTCTTTGAGTGATAATGTGAATCATTAATGAGCCTTTGGATATTTTATTTCTCATCCTTGAGATAGGGCACATATATCAGTAGCTCTAAAAATCTGGTTGGATATTCTTCATCTGACATGGAACCCATCTTGACCTCATAGAATTATTTTTTCTTTCCATCATAAGACCTCTCAAATAGGTAGTTATTTCATAAGGGTATTTCATATTCTTCCCAAGTTGGATTCTCTTCTCGAATGCCTCTAAAATTCTTGAAATATTCCCACCAGATATCTACTTTTCCTTTGAGACAGAAAGTAGCTATATTGGCTTTCATATTCTCTAATTAATTAGGAAGTCGAAAAAAAATTTCATTCCAAGAATTCATGATTTTCCATATTCTTATTTGGTCATCTCACCATAAAATTTATGAGGCTTGTATTTCTTGAATTCCTATGGTAAATACTCCTCCTCTCTCCTCTTATGATGATGTTTGTGGTGATGGTGATGATGTCTCCTAAAAGTAGAGCTAGAATAAAATACATCCATACTAGCCCTATGATAAAGTTTTCCCAAAAGTATACCACACTTTACTATATCATCACAGTCCATCATGTACCTTTTCAGAGACCAACTTCCATCTACCCCATTAGTATTTTCTCCGTATATGTCTCCATGATTCATTCCTAGTTGTCCATGCTTCTATAAATATGAATGACTTTGAAGAATAAATGCATTAATCTCAATTTTTTCTTCTTGATATTTTTCAATCCTTTCGTGGGCTTAAATAAACTAGTCATTACCAGCATTATAAATTCTAGTATCTATCCTCAAACTTCTCAGTGTGTCTGCTAGATTAGGAGAGTCTTCCTCCCACTGCTGCTCAACTAATTTCTCCCATCCCACTGATTACTCTTCTATCCTATGTGGGGATTCATATGAAATGTACTCAACCATTATGCTCTTCATTGGTCTTATATTTTTCCTATAAAATACCACTATTAGAGAAAATAAATAAAAGGAATAATCAAAGCATTACCTCAATCTATTTCTGGTGAGAGTATTACATCTTCATAGGTCAATCTAGATTATAATGATAAATAATAATATCATGAACATATGATTTCATACATGAATCAAGATAATAACATAAAATTGTATCAACAATAAAATTAAAATAACTTTCATGCATGCATGATAACCGTATACATCTGCATCACATTATGCATTTAACCCGAGGTCCAGTGCTGTGAACTTGCTCTGATACTACTCTATAACACCCTACCCCATATTTACCTTCTTTTTACATGCTTTCCAAGGTAAATATGAGTTGAGAGTTATTATTCATAACCCAACTTCCAAGATGCAGTTATGGAAATGGGGTACACTTGTCAAAACTTACTCAAGCAACCAGGACACATGATCACACTCCATGTTAATATATTTTCACTGGTGACCATTTTCCTTGAGTTATGACTACCCTTTAACCTAGATTACAACCCATTCACATGCATGAAGACTATTCAGAGAGGCCAGAGACCTCCAGCTGCATGGATAACCCATCCTCAATGTGGCCAGAGCCAGAACTTCCCAACTGTGAGGGTGCCTCCACAGAAGTTGTTCTTGAATTTCAAGGATAACCTATAGGCCAACTACCCAAAATTATCCATAACTCCATCAACAATCCAGATATTTTTCTTGCTCAAATTTTCGAGCAAATGTGAATCATTTATTCAAACACTTTGTGACTATGGTATATATGAGGTATGAATGCATATTTTTTCACTCTTTTATAAGTTTTATCATTTGTTCACCAAGAAAGTTTATTTACCTCTCACACTATCTACAATAAACACATATTAGCTCATGTATTCATATAAATTATCCAATATTCTATCAAAACATGATCAAGATCAATAATAAGAGTACTTCATATAATAAGAAATAAACTATGCATGTGAAATACACTTAAACAGAAATAGAGACATGAAAAAATTTTCACATAATCATCACATTAAATCAAAACTTGTAGTCATTGACCTAGTTAAATAATAACACATAATATCATAGGAATAATACCACCCATGTCAGGGAATTCCACGTATCACCCAACCAGAGATTGGGATTGAACAAATTCTCTCTTCCATCCCAATCACCCCCATGCCATATTCCAGTGAGGAATCTAGAATTACATGGGCTAAACCAAAACATAATCAAACAAGGTATCCAGAGGAATCGACCTCCACCCTCAAGACATAGTGATTTCACCCAAAAACAGGTCCAGAAATCAGCAAAACTAATACAAGATTGGATGCCTCATATTTTCTTCACTATATCCATAGGATATTTCCTCTCTCTATACACATTTCAAGAGCTTACCTAGAGAAAACCATCTCCACTATCAAACCTTGGGGTTTTTCAGATACCACCTCAACCAAGATCCAAAATCTATTGGTAATCTAAAGCTCAACCAAATAGGGAACCTACCACATCATGCTTATCTAGGAAAGGACATATGGAAAATTTATGAATGGTTGTCAATCTAGGAAAATACCATGCCATTTACAACAAACATGACAAATAAAATAATGCATGAACCATGCATTCAAATCCAAGAAAGATAATAAACATACACAATGTTACCTTCAAAATCCATAAGTAATTTTTTTTCGTTGCTTACTATAGTCCAAGTCTTCCTCTTTGTTGTCACTCAAACTCTTTCTCCATGATTTCCTTGTTTGTGTATTTCTTGTGTGTTGATTGTCCTCCATTTTCTCCTTTTGTTCTTGTCTTCTCTCTCCTTTTCCCTTTCTTTTCCAAGAGATAATACTACAATGTTGTCTCTTCAATTTATTTTTCCTTTTCCTTCATTTTTCCGTTGCATGCATATTTTTTTACTAATTTTTCTCCTTTTCTTTTCTGTTCTTCTTCCCCACCCGTTGAGGTGGAAATTATTTGATTTTCATTTATGTCCCTTGCATTTTTGTCTCATGTCCTTACTGGCATGTAATAATTAATTTTACATTTACCTTTTGGCTCTTGTCAATGCTAATTTCCATAGACAATAAATAATTAACCACAAGTGAATCCAAATGTAATGTTTTTCCCTTCATTCAACTTGGAATATGTGTCCCATGATATTTGTTTTATTTTTTCTTTTGTCCATACATTATCTATTTACATGGAAATTTGACCCAGGGTTGTTACAGTTAAGAGGAAGAAAAGAAGCTAGCAAGGACAAAAGATGTTAAAAGTGACCTCACAAGTCCACGGGATCAACGCTATAGGGGGGGATTGTTTTCAATGGGATCACATTATTTTCTTTTCCATCTATGTTAAAGAGGAAGAAGTAAACCAAAGGCTGAGGAGTACCTAAAGGGGTAGAATTCGAAGACATGCACTTTACTTTTATGATTTCATTTTCTTTGTTTCCATCAATGCCAAAGGGGGAGAATGTTATACATAAGCTTTCATTGATGGTAAAGGAAAATATGGATGCAAATAGTTTGATAAAAAAATAAGAGAATTGGGATCCATTTTAGTTAATAAGATAATCTCCATATTTATTATAAATTTCTTAAATGGATAGTGATCAAAAAGATCTTTCCTATGGTATATTGAAGTCCAAAAAAAGCCTCCCCGATCAAAATATATGTCTAGTCAAAATTAGCTGACCAAAATCCCAAGGTGTAGAGATAAAATGGTGCCAAGGAGAAGTTGGTGGTAATTTTTTCAAGGTTATCCGAAGTTTTCAAAGGAGTTGGCAAAGAACTATGGGCATGTTTATGGAAATGAGACGGAGAAATATGGAGGGCCATAATGGATATGCCTTATCTATACAAGGTAGGTCCCAAAATAGAAACAAGAATAAGGTTTCAAGTGGGAGATCCAAATCTAGAGGGAGATCTAAATCTCCTAGAAAGTTTGTAAAGGTATGTTTGAAATGAAAAAAGGAAGGGCACTACAACAGGGACTGCGGATCTAAAGCTCCTGGAAAAGGAAAGGGATCTGAGGATGTTCCTTCTACAAAGGCAAAAACCACCTCGGATGAAAGTGGGGATGTGCATTTGGCTTCTTCTTCAAATACACATGTAGATCATGAGTCATGGTTGATTGACTCGGGTGCATCCTTTCACTTCACTTCCCATAGGGAGTGGTTCTGCGAGTATAAGAAATATGATGGAGGTGATGTCTTCCTAGAGGATGATAGGAAGGCAAGAATTGTCGGACGTGGAAAGGTAAAGATGAAGCTGCAAGGTGGAAGGATTAGAACACTTCCTGCTGTTCTGCATATTCCTGCATTCGCTAGAAATCTGATTTCTGTAAGCAAGATGGATGATGCAGGTGTAAAAATAGTGTTTGAAAAAGATGCCTGCAAGATGGTTTTGGGAGCACTGGTATTAATGCAGGGAGTTCGGAATGGAACTCTATACAAGCTACAAGGTAGCACTATTATTGATGGGTGTAACAGTTCTGTGGTTCCTGAAAGTGGAGCAGAAAGCCTAGCTGTCTCTGTAGAAAAGACCATGCTATGGCATGAAAGGCTTGGACATATTGGAGAGAAGGGCATTCAGATACTGCATAGAAATGGTATGGTAGAAGGTATGTATAATTTCTCTCTGGATTTCAATTTCTATGAACATTGTGTATATGGGAAGCAGAATCGGGTGAGTTTTCCTTCTGGTGCTAAGAGGGCGAACAAGATATTATAAATTATGCACAGTGATGTGTTTCGACCTGTGTCAATTCCATCACTGGGAAAGTCTGTGTACTATGTTTCATTCATAGATTACTTCTCAAGGAATACATGGATATATTTCTTGAGGAAGAGATCTGAAGTCTTTGACAGATTCAAATAATTTAAGGCTCTGGTGGAAAACCAGATAGAGAAGAAGATAAAGGCGCTGAGGACAAATAATGGTGGGGTGTTCTGCAAGAAGGAATTTCAAGAGTTCTGTAAGAAGTGTGGTATAGCACGGTAGAATACTACTCCATACACACCTCAGAAAAATGGAGTTGTAGAAAGAATGAACAGAATACTGATGGAAAAGGCAAGAAGCATGCTCAGTGGTACTGAGTTAAGACAAGAATTCTCGGCAGAGGTAGTAGAGACTGCATGGTATCTGATTAATAGATGACCTTCATCAGTGTTGGAGGATAAGACTCCACATGAGGTATGGACTGGTAAGAAACCCTCTCTTTCACATCTAAGGGTATTTGGATGTGATGCATATGTACATGTTCCAAAGCAGAGAAGGATCAAGTTGGGTAATAAATCTGAAAGGTTCATCTTTATTGGGTATAAGGATGGTTTAAAAGGTTACAAGCTTTGGAACCCAAAAACAAGGAAGGTTATGTACAGCCGAGATGTGGTGTTTAGAGAGGTAAAGGATGTTGTTAAACATGAAGTCATACCAAAGGAACCTGGGAATATAGATTTTGAGCTAAAGGAGTATGAATCAGACCCTACAGTAGAAGAAGATTCAGAAGAGGAAGAGCCACAACTCCAGCTA
This sequence comes from Pinus albicaulis, assembly GCA_034641835.2. NCBI lineage: Eukaryota > Viridiplantae > Streptophyta > Pinopsida > Pinales > Pinaceae > Pinus > Pinus albicaulis. The sequence continues at coordinate 1,110,522,740 of CM076578.1, read as the reverse complement.
TGAGAAGATCAGTTCGGGAAAGAAGGCAACCAGAAAGGTATAGTCCATCTTCTTTTTGTTCAGGTTTCGCCTTAACTATAACTAATGATGATCCCAGAACTGTCAGGAAGGCAGTAGATTCAGAGGATATAAAACTCTAGAAGGAGGACATGGTTGATGAAATGGCATCCTTGCACAAAAATAAGGCATGGGATCTGGTGGAGTTTCTGGCTAGAAGGAAGTCCAACGAGAGAAAATGGGTGTTTAAGAAGAAGATGAATGTAGAAGGCAAGGTGGAGAAATACAAATCTTAGTTGGTAGCAAAAGGTTATTCCCAGGTGCCGGGAATTGATTTTGGTAATATTTTTTCTCTTGTTTCCAAATTCACCTCTATTAGATTACTTTTATTTGTTGTTGTTGCATTTGATTTTGAGATAGAACAGATGGATGTGAAGACAACATTTCTTCGCGGGGATATAGAAGAGGAGATCTACATGAAGCAACCTGAAGGCTTTATGGTGAAGGGTAAGAAAGAACTGGTATGCAGGTTGAAGAAGTTTCTGTATGGGTTAAAACAGTCACGAAGGATGTGGTATCAGAAATTTGATACCTATATACGGGGAATTGGCTTCACCAGAAGCAAGGAGGATCACTGTGTTTATTTTAAATTAATTGGTGACTATGTTATTTATCTGGTCTTGTATGTGGATGATATGTTGTTGATTGGAAATGACAAATAAATTATCCAAGATTTGAAGAACCAACTGTTCTCCAAATTCTACATGAAGGATCTTGGTGCTACAAACTATAATTTGGGCATGAAAAATTAAGAGAGATCGGGAAAAGAGGAAGCTCTGGTTAAACCAGAGGAAGTATGTCGAGACTATATTGTAGAGTTTCAATATGTAGGATAGTAAAGAGGTGAATGTTCCTATTCATGTAGGTGTAAAGCTATCTGTTGAACAGTGTCCCAAGACACAAGAAGAAGAGGAGGATATGTCCCGTGTTCCATATGCAAGTGCAGTGGGTAGCCTGATTTATGCAATGGTTTGTACTAGACCATACATTGCACATGAAGTGGGAGTATTGAGCAGGTTTATTTCAAACCCAGGGAAGGAGCATTGGACAAAAGTGAAGTGGGTTTTCATATATTTACATGGCACTAGTGATTATGGCTTGTGCTACCAGGGAAGACCAGGATTGGAAAGAATGTTGGACATTTGTGGTTTTGTTGATGCAGACTAGGCTGGAGATCTCTACCAAAGAAGATCTACAAGTGGGTATGTATTTAGATTATTTGGAGGTGCAGTCAGTTGGATGAGTAAAAGAAAGTTTGTAGTGGCTCTTTCAACTAAAGAGGCAGAATACATGGCAGGCACTCATGAAAGTAAGGAAGCAGTTTGATTGCAGAGATTGTGTTCAAGTATGGGGTTGGTACAGCAAGCTATAAGGAGAAGATGTGATAGCCAAAGTGTATTTTTCTTGGCTAAGAACCCTACTCATCATTCAAAGACAAAGCACACTGATGTTCAATATCACTTTGTTAGAGATATGGTTGACGCTAAAAGGGTGTTGTTGGTAAAGGTGGACACTTTGAATAATGTTGCAGATGCATTGACGAAGTCTATGAGCACTTAGAAGTTCTATTGGTGTAGAGAAACAATGGCTGTTGAAGAATTGGGCCAATAACTAAGCTCTCCTGTGGCCTGCTGTGGAAAGAAAACAACAAGTGGGAGAATGTTGGGTATGTGTTATATTCTTTCTTTTCATGACTTTGGAAATTCTTTGGTCCTTAATTTCTGGTGGGTGGTCCGTGCCCATGGTTTTTTGCATGGTTTTGCACATGGTTTTGGGGTACGATGGTTTTGGCCCCTGGTATTTTTGTAGATCCGGTCAAGGGAACTATGGTTATGTTCTAATCTAGGGTTAATGGATTAGGGTTTATGTATGCTTTAGAATGTATATATATCTATTGTAGCACTAAAAGGAATATAATGAAATATCAAGCTGGTTGTCCCGATTTTGGATCTAGGGGAAAATCTCTGTGTTTATTTGATTTATGTTTTATGCTCTCGCTATTGTTTATTTTCTGTTATAAGATTCGTGTGTAGATAATTTATGTTCAAGGTTAAAGCCTACAAACTCAAGGTTTTATTCCTTGGGTAACATACCTGAGGAAACACGAAATTTATGAACAGTTGAAGAAGAATTTCCCATTTGGGGTCAAAAATAAATAATAAGAAATCATTGAAAAACATAAGTCCAATACCCCCTCGCCTCCATACCCTTGATGACATGAGGAACAATTGGAGGATTACATGGTATGATTTCATTAGATTATATGGGTGACGTGGAGCCATGATGTCATGATGATTTCATCATGAAGTCAGTGGGACACATGGCACCACTGAGGATGTGACACATTGCATGTATATTTGGTGTTTTTGAGTGGATAAGTAGGCCAAAAATGGTTGAAACATGGCACCTGTTGGCTAGTGAGGCATGGCATAGGAATACATTTGGAATCATCATGGAAGACACATCATCTCAACTATTTTTTATTGGTCCATGTGTAAATTTGATGGTCCTATAGGGGCATATCACCCTAGACTTTGGAAGGTTAGGCACTACGAAAGTTTTTGAGTGAGTCACATGTTTTATTTGTTGGCTGACGTATCCCTTGGACATGGTGCTAAAAAAGGTGAGATGCAGTTGGAGAGATAGACCAATGAGAGTGAGTGCAAGTGGAATTGAGAAGCAGTCCCACATGATACACAACCCTGATAGAACATTAAAGAATTTTTTAAGTCTAAAATGGGCCTCCTAGTAAACATTATAAAATAATAGTAGAAATAATAAAACGATATTATATTAAATCATCAAAAATTTGAGAGAAAAAATAAAAAAATACTTTTTGAACTGGTATTTTCAACTTATCTCCCTATAATTTAACCACAATTTTGAGTAGAAACACTTTTTCAATGATGATTTTGATTCCTCATCCAAGGATTACCCATGTTGCATACTTTCAATGGACCCTACTACAAGAAAAATGAGAAATACATAAAAACAATGTGGCTGCGATCACATTTTTCATTTATTTATCATTTTTCATGTAGCAAGATCTATCAAAAGTATGCAACATGGGTACTCCTTGGATGTGGAATAAAAATTTTCATCCAGCGAGTTCTACCACTCAAAATTTGAGTAAAATTGTAGGGAGATAAGTTGAAAATATGAATGGAAAAAGTAGTTTTATTTTCTATTTTTTGATGTTTTAATCCTTTTATTTTTTTACTCCAAAAATGGTGAATCACCCCTTGTGCTTGACATCATCATCCTGAATCATATTGGTTCTTATAAAGTTTATTTTAGTTGTGAATTTTTGTTTTGAAGCCCATTTTATATTTCAAAATTTCTCTAATGTGACCCTCAAATTTTTCGAGGGGGCATAAGTCATTTTCTCTATGGGGAAAGACGTAGGAGATGGAACAATAAATGATAGTTAAAAATTTTGGAAAATGATGGAAGGCACTCCAGGACTTGGTTTTGCATGTGATTTCCTGTCTAAATTCTTTAGGTCTTCTAGGCTAAAGCAAATCATTGCATATATATTATAAAGGGATACAAAGGCTAGTATTATGTGACCAAGGGTGCAGGCAAGGCATGCATGGGTTGACAAATATATTTAGAAGTTCTGTGACATATTTAATGGCTTATACAAAATAGACAGAGTGCATGAATGAGTTGGAAGCTTGCCTAGCGAAATGGATAGACTTGGGAAAGTACTTGGCAATTTTGGCCAAAACGAGTGGTTAACTAAAGTTGCAATTATAGAAAGAAGTTCTTCTAAATCCTGTAGAATTATAGAATTGCAAATTTTTACAATTTAACTCATATTTTGTCACAAAGCCAAGAGATAAAAGGTTAAATAATTTAAGAACACACCTAGAGGACTAGACAAAAACGATACATAAGTAAAATTAAGGATTTGTGCATGATAAAGAGCTAAAGTTAACTAAAAATGTAAAAATAAAAATATCAGTCCTTATACTTGATAAGAACAATTGAATTTGCAAGAATTTGAGTTAATTTTATTTCTATTGGTGCTCATACTGTGTGTTTTGATCAGAGATAAAATGATGTTGAAGGTAGTTTTGTGGTGATTGGGTGTGTGATAGAGAAGAACTTTACTAGATTTATGTAAGAGATTGGCCTTCATGGTTTTAGTTTGAAAATGGAATGAAAAATAAATCAAGGAGGTCAAGAAAGTGGCATCTTGAATTTGATGGGTTGTAGCTCCTTATATTTGTAGTTAGTAAACAATTAGAGGTTAGATCTCCATTAAGTACGAGATGATAAACCAAGGGTTGTAGTTCCTTTCAGTGGTAGGTCATAAAATAGGGTTAGTTTCTCCTTTTAGTATTAGTTGGTAAATTAGGGCATAATAGCTTTCTTCTTGCTATATCTAGAGAAATTTATAATAGAAAGTGCAAACTTTCCTTTTTTTAGAGAAATTAAAGTGAAGATTGAAGAATATATATGTCACTTTTTTGCTTCTTGTGTTGATTCTTATGATGCTTATATGAATGGTTTCTAAAGTGTTTATTTGTATCCTAGTATTCTTTACTTAAGAAAGAAAATTGTTAAAATTTCCCACAATACTGATTCATCCCCCCTTTCAGTATTGTCTTATTTTCTAATAGTATTAGGGTGCATGGAATAAAAAATTTCATGCAGGATATAAATAGGAATAATTCATGGTAGGAGATTAGATCAAGAAAAATTCTAAAGGAAGAAATCAAGATATGTGAGAGTAGAGACTTTAGGTATAAGGTGGTGAACATATTATTTTCGTAATGAATTGAGTATATGGCTGACAATTAAACAATGAAAAAATAACTTTTCAAGAATAGAGGATTGGAGAAGGAAACCAAAGTATAGAGGATCTAGTGTAAATAGGTCCTATAGATAATTGCATCCAAGGAATAGAGTCGTGGAGAATTTTCAATGACAATCAAAGAAGATTGATGCAAGGAGTGTAGCAGATTTTGCATCTCAAAGCTTATGAGACATTGAGGTATCCTAGACTTTATGTGTTCAACTTAATATGGATATATAATTTCTTGTTGCAGGTAGTAGTAGATTAGGATGAATAATAATGGCAGAGAACCCTTACAACAAGATATTGTGAACATAGAACAAAAAACCTCCAACTAAGGCTAGGTAGAATCTTTCAAGACAATTACATGGATGCAAATGTGAGTAGATATGTCTAAATTAAGAGAGAAAGTGAAGCTAAGGAAGTGAGAACTATAAAATTCAAGAGGAAAGAGTGCTTGAGACGATTCTATCGGAAGGAACCTGAAATACCAAAACGTCAAGCTTGGGAGAATGCTTGGTGAGTATTGGGTAGGAGGTACAGAGGCTTTCTATAAAGGAAGACTATTTACAACTCATAGAGAATATAGAGAAGCTCACAAAGGGAAACAAAAAAATGACTTTGCGTAGCCATACTAAGGGTTCAAGAAGAAGCCACAAAAAGATGAGTGATGAGTATTTGGAGAGAGATATAGTTGAGTTGAAGGAAAATTTTAGTGCACTAATGAAGCTAGTATAGGATGATAATGAATAAAAAAGATGTGTATGGATGTTACGGAAGAGGAAGGTGAAATGAACTATTTTTCAAGATAAGCCGAGGCAGAACTTGAGTGCTTCATTAGAGAAGGAATATCTCACAAATATTGAGTGAAAGGAAGAGGATATTTACCTTTATGAAGCAAAGAAATGACCACTTCTTGGAGAGTATACTAATGACGATAATGATACAATCATTCATGGAAGTCTCATGAGATGTTTGGGAATATTAGCCCAACATTAGGAGACGATGCCATATGCATCAATAAAGACTCAAGAGTCTCATGTTTCTAAAACAATCAAATTTGTACATGTGCAAGTTATGCAGATTGTGGGGGTGGAATTTCATTAGAAATTTTTGTAAGGAAATAGGGAAATAAAAAGTTGTATCAAGTAGACAAAGAAATAAAAAGAGCTATGTAAGAGTTATCTCAATAAGAGAATAAGGTGGATGAAGAGCAGCAATCAAATGCAATTCTCATGAAGTGTAATGCAGAAATTGAATTGTTAAAAGAACAATAGAGAACTTGAGAGAGATGGAGGAATTTCAACAAGTGATGAGGAACGTTAATGAGTACCTAGTGAAGAAAAAGTGCCCATAGCCTCTGAGTGTAAAGGGATGATATTTTCTTGTCCATCTAGTTATATGTTTGTAGGTACGAAGGGAGATGGTGAACATGAAGTTATAATTAGGGAGATAGAATCCATGTTATTTCCTAGGGATGAAGATGAACTTGAAGGAAACAATTTAGAGGGAATGATAAAATATATTGAGGAAGATATGAGGTCCTTAGAGGAATGTATGAGAATGGCTGAATATTGAATGAAGTCTACAAATCCATTTCAATTCAAATTTTCTAATGAAGAGTTAAAAATCTTGGAAGAGAGGTTAGTGAATTCAAAAGTTCATATTTAGTCTATGAATTTGGAATTGGAGGAAGAGAGGGTTTTCTTGAGAGTATTCAGGAAAACATTGAATAAGGCTTTTATACTATTTATGTAAGGGGAAGAAATGCGCCAACAAACAAGAGATGAATACAACAAATTTTAGTCAAAAACATAGTTGGATGATGAGATTGACAAGATGTGGATGCCGGTAACGAGGATGTCCAAGAGAAGATATAGAAAGAAGAGAAGGATAGCCAACAACATACTATAGTTGAATAAATGACTTTACATTAACAAGGAGAATACGGTACTACAAAATCAAGTTTGGGATCATAAAATTTTGAGGTAAATATTGAGGCAGCGACACAATTAGAAATGTTAACAACAAAAACATTACATATGGGATCTACAAGGAATGAAGAAATTGAAGACACATGATAAGGAGATTGTGAATCTCTTCTACCCCAGATTCTAATACATGAGCATAGTCTTTCATAAATCAACATTGTTACTAGACCTAACGGGTTTTTTAAATTTTACCAATGGAGTTGGTTACCTTTAGATTTTTATTTCAAAATGTAATATTTTAAATTGTAAGAATGTGTATTGTTAAATATTTATGCTAAGGTTTCCTTAAGGGCTAGATGTAGAAAGTTTACTAGGACTTAGTGGCACATGTATTATAGAAATAGGGTAGTGTATAATTATGCCTCCATTTTGTAATAAGATATTTTCCTTTTCTTCACTTACAAAGTAGGTCAAGGTACCTTAGGGAAGAGCGGTTGTAGAACACAGCGAGAGGAAAAAAAAGGGGCAGGGAAGAAAACACTCATATCAATATGATTAAGAAATTTATTTTTTGTTTTATTTTATGTAAAATTTATGATTAATGAAAGCTTTTCTTAAATTTGGAATTGGATGTGCGTTTTTATTAGTCAATTTGTGGATGACCAATTGAGTAAATGCGTTAATATAGGTTCATGTATTTATGATTGGAATTCCTATAATTAGTACGTGTGTATGTATTAAAATGGTTGTGTGTTTTCCCTATGGTAATTAGCTACAGGAATAGAAGGTTCAGAAGTGGTCGGATTTGAAACACCCTGTTAATATTGAATCAATGTCATTTATTTATTAGTCCCTACCCAAAGGGCTGGAAGGGACTCTTCTAATCGAAATGCTTTGGGATATGAACCTAAGAAAAAAAATAGATGCTTAAACTGACACTAGCCTCAGTTTTTAGTCTCGGTTTCTGTTCACTTTTTCCTCATCCTATTAAACATTGACGAGCGTTATAGTTGACAAATCAAAAGTTTCAAAAATTTTTAGGTCTTATTTGGCCTCTTTTCGAGGCAAAAATATGCATTTTGTATCAAAAAAATTTATTCTAAAAAAAATTGTTGTCAAGTCATTTTCTCCTATTCCAGTAATGCTACTTTTAAAATATTTCACATTAAATGTTTCTATGGATTCAAGCGGTTATTCAAGCGGCTATCTGTCCACCTATCATTATTTCTCACCATCTCTCCACTTGTCATTATTTGTCATCATCTCCAAGTACACCAGGCTTCTTTTCTCTTGTTCTTGGTCTTGTACTGCTACGCGGCTTATTTTTTGCTCTACACATTTTCCAAGTTGCTTCAGAAAACCCTATGCCAGAATTTAGGCTTCATTGGAGTCAAGCTTCATTGGAGTTTTTTGTTTTGTGCTTCATTGGAGCTTTTACGTTTTGTGGTACCAGAATCATGAATGCTTACGATCAGTGAATCCCAATTGCATCTTGTTTTCTTGTTTGCTGCAAATTCAATAAAAGGATACAACTCTTTATCAGAAAAGAACCTAAATGCTTAACGGTACAACTCTTTATCATAAAATAACTTGAACAACTACTTATCAGAAAATATCTTATTTTGTTGTTTGCTAAAAATTGAATTAAACGATACAACTCTTTATCAGAAAAGAACCTGAATGCTTAACGGTACAGATATTTATTAGAAAAGAACCTAAATATATATTTATCAGAAAAGAACACGAATGAACCTGAATGTTTTGATCACTGAAGCCCAACTACATCTTGTTTTGCTTACTGCAAATTGAATAAAATGTACACTCTTTATGAGAAACTCATTTTGCAACTCATTTTACAAAACTCCACTTATGCATTCAAAAACTTCATGATTTTGAAAATTGTTTTCTTGCAAAAAAAAAATCTTGCAAACTACTCTGGATTATTAATTTTTAGTATTACTATTATTGAGAACAATATTTAGTATTACTATTACCATAGTGGTCATTTAATTAGTATGTTTTCTAAACTGGAAAATAGCAAACTATTTTACCACTGGTAAAATTTGGGAAAAACTGTGTCTTAAAGCAATATGCAAGTTATTTCACCATTAAAATTTAAGTTAGAGCATCCAAAAACATATACCACAGTAAATTCGGGTAATTAAAGAAACAAAAATTTATTTATAGTTAAACGTTTTTCTTTAACGGGCCTCCATTGTAAAGAAATTAACAATTACAGAGTAAATAATAAAATAGAAATTTGTGAAGCAATTACAAATGTAACACTTATACATAAAAAATAAAAATAAAAATTACACCTGCTTAATAACATTCTTACCATAATTGGAAGTTAAAATCATACCTAATAGTTATTTCCATGTAACATTATTAATTTCACCATAGGAAATAATATTTAGGTTTGAAAATTATCCTATCACATTAAAGGTTTAAACATATAAAATGTAATACATTATTTCAATTTTATGTATTCGATAACCACAACCGTAACTTCGCATTTAAGGTTAGAACTACGTGGATTACGTTTTCAATGCTATGGTTGTTGGCACGTACTGGTTGGTTTAATGTTCTCGGTATTGTTGAGTACTTTTCTATGCATATGGCAATCATCCATGGATCTGCTACAGGATTCAAGGCCACCTTCCCTAATCCCCACCGTTCATCCACTAGGAGATCTACGGTGCAAACCTCTAGCGGGAAGAATGAGTTAACCCCGTAGAATCCTTTGTAACACTAATCATTTGATCTCTCAGCCATCTTTCTGACTTCTTCCTTGGCTCTGTGTTTAGAATGGTTCCACCATGCTGTGGTTAAGGGTCTTCGTAGGCATATACATTCTGGTTCACCGTGAGAAGGAAACTTTTCCAAACACATATTTGGTGTCTCTGCACCTCTTTACTCTAGTCTCCAGAAAGCTTTCCACTCCAATATATATATATATTAAATGGTACCACATATTTATGCTATAGTTGAATACACTGCTGGTTTTCTAAGTGATGATAAAAGGTTCTTATTTATATTGTATACGTATATCATTCTATAGATAAGAAAATATATCTGTTAATGAAATTAATACAAAAATTTATCTTCCTGACATTATAATAACACTTATCTCTGCAAATGAAAAGTATTGTCTCGGTCAATAAAAATATTATTTTCTTTCGACAGAAGAACATTATATCTCCTATCATTAAAAATAGTATTTACTTTCTCCAAAAGAACAATGTATCTCCTGTTATTAAAAATGGTATTTTCTTTCTGCAAAAGAATAGTATATCTTTTTGTCATTAAAAATAGTATTTTCTTTATGCAAAGAACAATATATCTCCTATCATTAAAATTAGTATTTACTTTCTGCAAAATAACAGTAAATATTATGTGATTAAAAATAGTATTATATTTCTGCAAAAAATTTATCGATTCTCAGGCTAAATTTATAGAGTTCACTACTACTGAACATTTCAATCAATTATTTTATCTTACTCACAACACAAATTAAAACCAAGTAACATAATTAACACATATTTGTGTTTCAGTCTTGTTGTGTCATTCTGTAACTACGAAGTACCCAACATAATCAGAAACTTATCTAAAATTATTTGTTGTTGATGATGTTCCTCCCAACCTTCAAGAGATGCAATTACATCCTCCTCTTTCCCCTATGCTCCAGTCCTGAAAGGTACGAGTTGACAGTGGATATTTATGTTGTGACCTCAGGACACCTAGTCCAGTCGGTACCATAAATAATTTCAAGATTGCTGAGTGTTTTCAACTGGTCTCTACCAGCTCTGGAAAAATATACACTCTCCCTTAGTCCATGAACATAACCCCTGCTCCTCACTGGGATCAGCGTCTTATCCCCAGAGGAGAAGGTAACTGTTTCCAACTATCCAAACCACCTTCTAGTTTTTGGAAAACATTTACCATCAACTTTTTAATTTTTTTATGGATTTTCATTCCATAATTGATTTTTATTATTCACAATTAATCACTAATGAAAATAAATTTTCAGCAAAATATTAATAGTTCCAGTGTTTTCTTAAAACAAATAATTAAAATGTATTTTAACTAGCTAACAACTAGTTATCATTAAATGTAGTTGTCACAACTTCCCCCCTGGAAGTAACACTTTCCTCGGTGTTTCATTCTAGCTCCATAAATAACTTTGGGAAAGCCTCACGCACAAACCCCTTATCTTCCCAAGTAGCCTCATCCGAGCAGAAGTGCTTTCACTGCACTTTAACCTGGGTTATGACTCGCTTCCAGAGCATAATTTCTCTCCAGTCAAGTATATGTTGTGGCTCGACTAGAAACTTGCCATCCGGCTCTACTTGAAAACAACAAATTTCCTTGTCAAATTCTCATAACGAAATCATATTTCAAGTTAGGATTTTTAATTCTATCCTACCTGTATATTCTGCCAATGAATTACGTGCTTCAGATCATGCATATAACGCTTCAACAGGGACACATGAAACACATTGTGTACTTGGCTGTGACTGGGTAAAGCCAGTTGATTGGCCACAGGTCCTACTCTTTCCAAAATTTGGAAGAGTCCACAGAACCTGGGAGCCAACTTGACACAAGAGGTCCACCACAAGGTACTCCTCTCGGGTCTGATCCTCACATAAACATGGTCTCCTACTTCGAATTCTCAATAAGTCCTCTTCTTATATGCATAAATATTCTGCCGATCTTGTGAAACCTTCAAATTTTGTCTTATCTTCTTTACTTCTGATTCCATTTCAGTAAACATTTCTGGTCTCAACATTAATTTTGTTTCGGTACTGCTCCAATTTATAGGTGTGCGACACTGCCTCCAATATAGGGCTTTGAAAGGGCTCATCTTAAGGGACTCATGATATCTATTGTTGTAATAAAATTCAATAAGATGTAAATAGTCTTCTCATTCGGTTGGCTTTTGCATCACATACATGCGCAGCATGTCTTACAATACATGGTTTACTCGCTTTGTTTGACCGTATGTCTAGGGATGATAAGTTGTACTAAAGTTTATTTGGGTCCCCTGACCTATAAATAGAGTCTTCAAAAATGTTGATATAAACTTAACATCCCTGTCTAAGATATCCATCTTCGGAATACCATGCAGCGTGAAAATTTCTCTCATGAAGATGTCTGCTATCTGTATAGTCTTGTAAGTAGACTGCACAGGTATAAAATGTGCAAATTTACTCAATCTGTCAACTACCACCATGATGGAGTCATTTTTCCTCTCTGACCATCGTAAACCTGTAATGAAGTCTAGGGATATGACCTCCCACTTCCATTCAAGTACCGGTATGGGCTGCAACAATCCTACAGGATTACGATGATCCACCTTAACCTGCTGACACTCCAAACATTTATTTAGATATTCAACAATATTTTTATCCATACCAAGCCAGAAATATACTTTTCTAATAGTTGTCAACATTTTTTGGTATCCTGGGTGACCTGCATAATTACTTCTATGGTATTCATCCATGATTAACTCTTTAAGTTCCACACAATTTGGTATGTACATATTTCCTCTAAAGGTTAGCATGTGTTCTTGGTTAACTGCATATTCATAAGTACTTCCTTGTTTTCTGGTCTCTTCCATTTGCTGCCATAGGAATTGATACTCTGGGTCTTTCTGTGCTTCTTGTTTTACTTGATCTAATAATTTATTTTCAAGCTAATTGTAGTAAAGCTCATAGACACAATGCAGCTTTCTAATTAAATCATCAGCCACCCGGTTTTCCTTACCTTTCACATGTTGGATGTCCATATCAAACTCACTTAGAAAGGCATTCCATCTTGCCTCGCTAGATTTTAAATCAGCTTGCTTGAAATAACTAGTGAAGCTGCTATGAGCTATTTTTAGCATAAAATTTTTGCCCAACACGTAGTGTCTCCATACCCGGAGCGCATGTACTACTGATGTTAACTCTAGATCATAGGTCAAATATCTTTGTTCATGTTCCTTAAGCTTTCTTGACTCATAAGCCACTACTTTTCCTTCTTGAGATAACACTGCCCCAACACCTTCTTTACTTGCGTCTGTATAAAATTCAAATTCTTTGTTGGGGTTAGCTACCCTCAGCACTAGTGCAGTGGTCAATAATTGCTTCAGCCTCTCGAAACTATTTTGGCACTCAACAATCCACTTAAATAATTTTCCTTTTCTCTAAAAATAAGTAATGGGAAAAGAAATTCTAGAAAATCCCTCAGTAAATCTCTAATAATACCCAAATAAACCATAAAGGATCAAATATCTGCCACATTCTAAGGTACTCGCCATTCCATGATTGTCTTGATTTTCTCTGGATCAACATCAATCCCCTCTGCTAAAATGACATGGCCTAGGTACTAGATTTTTGTTTTAAAGAAATCACATTTGATGAAATTAGCGTACAACTGGTGTTTTCTTAGCATTTCCAGCACAATCCTTAAATACTCTCTATGTTATTCCTGGTTTTTAGAATAGATTAAAATTTCATCTATAAATATAAGCACAAAATTATCCAGGAAAGGATGAAATATATCATGCATTAACCCCATAAAGGTTGTTGGTGCATTTATTAGTAAGAAGGGTAACACCACAAATTCATAATGCTCGTACCTGGTATGAAATGCAGTCTTACAAATGTCTTCATCCTTAATTTAGATCTAGTGATATCCAGATCTTAAATTTATCTTTGAAGATACAGTGACCCCCTGCACCTGATCGAACAGATCACTAATCCTTGGTAGAGGATATTTATTTTTAACTATTAATTTATTGAGCTATCTATAGTCCATGCACATTTGCATGGTTCCATATCTCTTCTTAACGAATAGCAATGGTGCTCCCCATGGGGACACACTTCGATGAATTTAACCTTTGTCCAGTAGTTTTTGTAACTGCATTTTTAACTTAGTTAGTTTTGGAACACTCATTCTGTAAGGAGCCCTTGACACAAGAGATGCTCCTAACATTAATTCTAAAGTAAAATCGATATCTCGTCATGGTGGTAATCCAGGAATATTTTCTGGAAATACATCCATGAAATCTTGTACCACTGGTATATTTTCTATCATAGGTGATTTTTCCTTGGAAATAGTATATCCCACCTAAATAGAATATATCTGAAATCCATTCCTTATACATTTATTCATTTGGGATGATGTAATTGGACGTAGATGTAGTGACTTATTGATTCCCTAAATCCCCTTGCATGTTCCATCTTGGATTTTGTAATAGATGATCTTGTCCTTGCATTCCACTAAGGTTGAATGATTTTCTAGCTAATCCATGCCCAGCAAAACATCATAGGACCCTAATGGAAATATGTTCAAATCCACATTTAACTATTGTTCTGCAATTTCTAATATGAAGTTTGGAATCTTGACAGTTACCTTTATTTTTTCTCCCGTGGCTAGCTGTACCAGCCACGAGCTTTTGAATTTATGTTTTTTTCATTTACACATTTCCACTATTTTGGGACTAACATAACTTAGATTTGCACCTGGGTATACCAAAATAGAAACAGATGGAGACAGAAATTTACCTTATAACTCAATCATTGTTAGTTGATAATCTTCCTATCAATCCTCCAGCGTCGCGTTAATACGAGGAATGTTTTGCACCACATCACCTACTATAGAAGCCTCTTGCAGATTTGCAACTGTGTCGTTTCTTGCTTGCCATGGGTAGTTTTTATAGTAGTGTGCCTCACCACACCCCAAACATTATAGAGGTGGTTTGGTCACCTACCCTTGCTCAGGTTTGCTAGATGCCTTTGTAGGCTCCTCTTTTGCTAGCCAGCGGGTCCTTTCACGATTTCTGCCAAATTTTTTGCTGACAGAACTTCGTGCAAAATTCTTAAAGTTATTGATTTTGGCTCCTTTGTAGTTGGAGCTGATTTTCTGTCCTTTTCTTGGCTACCAAATTTTGGCAACCTCTCCTTTAGCCTTGGACTGTTGATATCACATTTGTGTCTTACGAATGGCTTCATCCATGGTTCTGGGATTTACAAATTCAATTAGCTCTTCAATATGTGTTGGTAAACTGCTTAGAAATATTTTCACCTTAGCCTTTTCCTCTGAAAGGTATGGAACATATCATAACAGGGAACTGAACTTGGTGATGTACTCATCCATAGTCATTTGTCCTAGCTTTAGGTCATGAAACTCTTTAGCTTTTTCATCGTAAAAATGTTCTGTTAAATACATGTATTTGAAGTATTGCTAGAACGATTCCCAAGTAACATTTTGGTCCTCAATGCTATGAACATTCTTCACTTCTTCCCACCACAAAGTGGCTTTCTCTCTTAACTGATATATGGCCAATCTAGCCTTCAAGTTGATGCTGTACTCGTACACCTGAAAATATTTGTTCATGTTTATTAAACATGCCTCTACCACTTCCTCAACTTCACCATCAAATGTTGGTAGTTTTATTTTACGAAACTTCCCCTGAAGCTCTACTTTCTGCGTCTTAACTTCTTCCTAATGTGACAAATTGTCGAATTCTGCTTCATTGTAGTTTTTGTTCTTGTTGCTTCGCTAGGATGGGCTTCTTTTGACTCTATAAGTGGTGTTGTCTCTTGTTTGTTGTTCATCACCTTCTTGCATACCCCTGTCAGCATTGGGGTGTTCCATTTCTTGGTTTTTCTTGTCTGACAAGATCTTAAGTATCTTTTCTTGCTCTTGCATTAATCGTTCATTATTCGTTCGAACTCCCACCATCTCTTCCTGTAGTTGCTATACCATATTCAATAGTATGTTGGTTTGATGCTGTTGTTTTTCCAACAACGTACTTGTTTCTCGGTGCTGATCGACACTCAACTGAACCCACATCTCAGAGTTCACTATCGGCTGTGTCTGGGGTTCCCCAGTGTCTTGAGGTGGTTTTTGCATTGTTCCCCTTCTCAAGATGTTTCCTCTTATGCTTGTATTATGTGCATCAATATACAAAAGACGTAAATTGTTAGTTGACCCTTATGGTCCCAGCGTATGAACGCTGCTCTCATACCATTTGTAACACTTATACATTAGAAAAAAAAAAAATTTCTACCCATGCTTAGTAAAATTCTTACCATAATCGGAAGTTAAAACCATACCTAATAGCTCTTGCCATGTAACATTATTAATTTCACCATAGGAAATAGTATTTAGGTTCGAAACTTATCCTACCACATTAAAGGTTTAAACATAGAAAACGTAACATATGATTTCAATTTTATGTATTCGATAACCACAACCATAACTTTGCATTTAAGGTTAGAGCTACATGGATTACGTTTTCAATGTTACGGTTGTTGGCACATACTAATCGGTTTAATGTTCTCGGTACTGGTGAGTACTTTTCTCTACATGTGGCGATCATCCGTGGATCTGGTGTGGGATTCAAGGCCACCTACCCTAATCCCCACTGTCCGTCCACCAGGAGACCTACGGTGCAAACGTTGGTGGGAAGAATGAGTTAACCCCGCAGAACCCTTTGTAACACTACTCATTTGACCTCTCGGCTATCTTTATGACCTCTTCCTTGGCTTTGTGTTGAGAATGGTTCTGCATTCTTCTGGATTACGTTATTCATATGCATATACATCCTAGTTCACTGTGAGAAGGAAAATTTTCCGAACACATATTTGGTGTCTCTGCGCCTCTTTACTCTAGTCTCCGGTAAGCTTTTCGCTCCAATATATATATATATATATATATATATATATATATAATGGTACCACATAAAAGGTTTTCTAAGTGAGCATAAAAGGTTCTTATTTATATTTTATATGTATCTCATTCTATAGATAAGACAATATGTCTCCTAATGAAATTAATACGGAAATTTATCTTTCTGACATTATAATAGCACTTATTTCTGCAAGTGAACAGTATTTTTTCGGTCAATAAAAATATTATTTTTTTTCTGCAAAAGAACAATATACCGCCTATCACTAAAAATAGTATTTTCTTTCTGCAAAAAAAAACAGTATATATTTATGTCATTAGAAATAGTATTTTCTTTCTGCAAAAGAACAGTATATATTTATGTCATTAGAAATAGTGTTTTCTTTCTGGGAACGATTCATCGAGAGGTAAATTTACAGAATTCACTACTATTGCTGAACCTTTCAATCAATTATTTTATCTTACTCACAACACAGCGTAAAACCAAGTAATATAATTAACACATATTTCTGTTCTAGTCGTGTTGTGTCATTCCTGTAATTAAAAATTACCCAAAAGAATCAGAAACTAATCTGAAATTATTTGTTGCTCATGATGTTCCTCTCAACCTTCAAGGGAGTCGATTATGTCCTCCTCTTCCCCCGTGCTCCAGTCCTAAAAGGTACGGGTTGACAGTGGATATTTCTGTTGTGATCTCCCTACACCTAGTCCAGTCAGTGCCAGAAATAATTTCAGTATTACTAAGTGTTTTCCATTGGTCTCTACCAGCTCTCGAAAAATCTACACTCTTCTTTAGTCTATGAACAAAACCCCTACTCCTCACTCGGATCAGTCTCTTATTCCTATAGGAGCAAGTAACTTTTTTCAATTGTCCAAACCACCTTCTAGTTCTTGGAAAATATTGACCATCAACTTTCTACTTTTTATGAACTCACTTTGCATAACTGATTTTTATTATTCACAATAATCACTAATGAAAATAACTTTTCAGCAAAACATTAATAGTTCCAGTATTTTCTTAAAACAAATAATTAAAATGTCTTTTAACTAGTTAACAACTAGTTATCATTAAATGCACCTGCCACAACAAAGTAAATAATAAAAACAATAATTTCATTTTTTTTAACCATATCTTCCAGTGCCTCCATTGTGAAGAAATTAGCAATTATAGAGTAAATAATCAAATAAAAATTTGTGAAACAATTACAAAGTAAATATTAAAAACAATAATTTCAAATTATAATTTCATCCAAAGTCTTTCTTTAGATAATACAAGAGGAAAAACCCTAAAAATCCTAACCAGAAGAAATTAGATTCACAATGAAAACTTGCTCGGAATAAGGTGAGAAGAAACAGGAAACAAGAAGAGAGAAATATTATGAATAGTATTAAAACTCTTGATCTGGAATAAAAGAATAAATATTTTCAATTTAAAATATAAATGACAAATATTTTAAAGAATAAAATTTGAATATGAGTTAAACACAAATAAAATTTTAAATCGGTTAGAAGTTACAATTTGTAAAAGGTATGCTATTAGTTGAGAAACATTCCTCGTGGTTGTACCAACCATCCTGTCCATTTACAGAATATATGAAAAAGAGTTTTTCGGTTCACCTAAAAACAACCAGGAACTAAATTACCAAGAACTAAATTATTAAAAAAAAATCCAAGCCTTTGTATACGCACCTCGAAACAACTAAGAACTAAATTATTAGAAGAAAACCCTAATAGAATGGCTGAGAGGAATGTGGAAAATAGAAAACTTAGAAAAAAAAAAGTGCTACAACATAGAACCAAATAAATGAATTAAAAATAGAATTCTTATCAATATTTACCTAAAGCATACATGCCATTGTTCATATATCTGGCGAGCCATCCAACCGGAAATTGAAGCCAAGCCTTGACAGATTTCGTGGCAGACTTCTTCTTGGATCCTCCCTATCTGCACCCTGCACACTTCCCTGATTTAGTAGAGGTTTCCATAACTTCCTGAGTAGCTCTTTGTCAATATACAACAATCCAGGAGTTACACAAAGTACACAATTATGAAGATGCTACGAGACCAAGACGAACGGAAAGTGTACTTCTCAATCTAGGAAAGCGAATGGGTTTAATTGCATTGGTCAGAATAGACTTTGAAGATTGTTCAGAAGCTGCAGAGCCACTCTCAGAATTAGCTGGGAATAAAATGAGACTGCGCAGCTGGGGTGGGTCATTAGTACCAAAAAGAAATTAATACGTGTGGCTTAAAGTTCCAAAGAATTACCTTAAGGTGTTTTTTTTTTTCTTTTTAAATTTGGTGGGACTATACTATTTTCTATTTATAATAAAAGGACAGGTTACAAAATATAACGTGTTTTTATTTGAAAAACAACTCCCTTAAATTACCACGTGTATATGTTTGAATTATCAAATCAAATGTTAGACTATTGAAATGTTTTAGGCCATTCATCTACAAACTCCTTCATTTAAGCTAACTGACTAACTAAATCTATAACCTCTACTGCTATCCTCATCTTACACTCTCACTAAATCAAATGATACTAAAAAACATTCATATCATCAACACAGTTTAGGCTCTCTAATTAAATTTGCTGTCCAAACTAGAGAAAATGATACCAGAATGGGCACAATGGCACGGACAATCGGTAGATGGAAGAGTAAGAGAGTAGGCAGCTGAACGAGCAGTAGTTCAAGTTGCGAAGGAGATGGAAGAGGAAGAGAGCAGGCCGCCAAATGAGCAGTAGTTCAAGTTGAGGAGGAGAAGTTCGAAGTCGCAGTTCTCTTATCCGTGGAGTGAGGAGTTTTTGTATGGATTTCAGTCATAAAAAAAATTATGTATGTACACAAGGCCGAATTCCATTACTTCTTTATTTTCTTGAATACTTCTCTGACGTACACAAGGTCGGATTCCATTACTTCTGTGTTTTCTTGAATACTTCTCGGACTTACTCGGTTTGGTTTTTCTTTTTCCATTGTGTTGTTACTTCCACTTGTTTAGAAAGCACATGTTTAGGCACTTTTATTTCTATTTTTTTTATTTGAAGAAGTTGTTTTATTTGTTTTTCACTTTTAGTTTTATTTGTTTTTCACTTTTAGTTTCCAGGAATAAGAAAATGATTACTTGCGATTTCTACCCTGCTGTAAGTGTAGCAAAAGTTCGCAAAAGTTCATTATTATTAAGCCAGAACTTGAGTGTCACATTACCAGCGCTACCCAAAACATAGCAGGCCAACCAATCGATTTAATTCTAAACCAAAAAGCTCATGCATGTGAACCATCAAATTTACAGTTGAATGTATTCTGAAATTCCATCTCTGATTTTTAAGACACAGAGATTGTAATAATATATCCAGAATAATAATTTAATCCACGTTGTTGACATAATTTGTCTATCAGTGTAAGCTATTAATCAAAAGGAAAGCCAGATTGATTGAAGGTTGCCAACGATCAAGTAAACAATCACGGTATCAAAATGAATGTTGATACAGTGGCGCATCCGTATAAATATAAAGTATTTCTTTTTACTTTGAATTTGTCTCACTACATCCGTATAAATATTTTAAATATCTTATATCAATTAAATAAAAAAAACATTTCAGTGTGAACTTTGATTTGATGAAGACAAATTTAAAAATCTATTAAGGGTAAATAATTAATTTATATATATTATTAACATATATTTAATATACAAAATGTTTTATATATTTTTATTTACGTACTACTTTTAAATTTTTATATAATTTATAAATTTTATTTTTTATAATTTATGAATTGATTTATAATAAAATGTGTATGTATAGATTACTTTATTTTCAATAAATATATTTGGTATATATAAAATACACATGTATTGATTTATTTTCTTCTCCATAAATATATTTAGTATATATTATGTAATTTTAAAAGAAAAATGTGATACAAATTTCAGAATCTAATAAGTGTAAATAATTAATTTATATATATTATTTAAATGCATTTAATATATAGAATATTTATATATATTTATTTACATATTATATGTCTTTTAAATATTTCTATAATTTATAAATTTTTTATTTTTTATAATTTATGAATTGATTTATAATAAAATGTGTATGTATAGATTTTTTTTCTTTTCGAGAAATATATTTGGTATATATAAAATGTGCATGTATTGATTTATTTTCTTCTCAAGAAATATATTTGATATATATTAAGTAATTTTAGAAAAAAAATGAACAATTCATTAGAACATTATATTACTCTTTTAAACTAAAAGATCTATATACAATCTATTGAAATCATCATAATAGTAATTTTTTAGAAAATCTAAATAATATTTTAGAAATTATGATGTGAATAATAAACAAAATTCTAAAATAAATTATTTATTTTTTAACTCAAATCTCTCATCCTATAATCTTTCTAAAATGACGACTATTTACCATCCATTAAGAGTTTTTATATGGTTTTCATTCAAAAAAAAATATGTAAGTATATAAGAGGCCTCTTGGAGTAATCACCAAACCTTAGGTCTATTGGAGTAATCACCACACCTTTATGGAATCTGTAATGTCTTTATTTGGTTTAAACTAATTCCATAACAATTGCCAAATGTAGTTGACAAATTCATTGTTTTGGTTATAGATGATTTTTGGAAGATAAAATCTTAATAATTATTTTTGTTTAATAAACATTTTTGGGTTTATTTGGTTTAAACCAATTCCATAACAATTGCCAAATGTAGTTGACAAATTCATTGTTTTGGTTATAGATGATTTTTAGAAAATAAAATCTTAATAATTATTTTTGGTTAATAAAGATTTTTGGGTTGTTGATATCATGAATTCAAAGGATATTTGGAATCATAGTGCAATTTTCTACCTCAATTGATCCATCTAGAACTTTATTACATTTGAATATTTCTAATTGAATATACATAATGATGGAATCATAGTGCAATTTTCTACCTCAATTAATCCATCAACATGTGAGCGGCTTGCCTTTGTTTGGTTTAAACTAACTCCATAACAATTGCCAAATGTAGTTGAGAAAATCATTGCTTTGGTTAAAGATGATTTTTGGAAGATTAAATCTTAATAATGATTTTTTGTTAATAACGATTTTTGGGTTGTTGATATCATCACTTGAAATGATATTTCTTATCTCTACAATGAATTATTTGTCAATTACACTATATAACCAAAAGGAGAGAACTTGATACTAAGGATATGCCTGTCATGTCAATGATGCAATTCCAATTCGAGACACCCCGCTCTTTAACTAAGATCCAAAATTCCACTCAGACCCTTTGGCAACACCTTCATTGTCATCATGGAATAGTAGCAATTAAATGCTACTCTTTCCTTTGGCTACATCTTCATCATCATCATGGAATAGTAACAATTTAATGCTACTCTTTCCTACACCACTGCCTTACGACGTTTCCTTTGCAACATTTGGTGCAATTGCTAGTTTAACTACTGTGAAACACAAATAAGTTGTGCATAGCAATTAAATTTGTTGGGTTCATTGCCTTATTTGAATGGATTAAATCGTTATGGTGGTTCAAAACAAGTGGTGTCTTCAAAGGGAGCTTCCTACACATGTTGGTGATACAAGTGTCTAGGCCATACTTTTGTTATTAAAGCATATGTGAGTCGTCTTAATCAAGTTTTGTTATCATGTTAGTGCTAGGTGTTGTTTGAATCAATGTTTAAAGAATAGGCTAAAGATTGGTTATAATTTTGTTGGAATTAACATTATATGAGGATATTGAATTGCATTTTATTTGGCCTCATTATTAGCATGGGGACCCACATATTACTTTATAAAAATATATAATAAATAATATTTGAAACAACAATATTCTTTTGTAGATTTCAAAAATGTTTTTGAGTTTTATATTAGAGAAGAAATTATTGCATAGATTAGCATAAAGGTAGAGTTTAAATAGTTTAAGGGTGGTGATATATATAAAGGTGAATACTAAAAATAAATTATTATAAGGAATTTAATGACAAAAATAGTGTGCAGTACTATAAGAATATAGTTAATACATTTTCCTTGAACATATGCAAAGGTGGTTTTAGACATTATCTACTTGTTTGCATGTTCCCAAATATGCAAGGGCAGGTTGCCAAAATGTAAATCCACATATTTATTTTATCTTGTATATGACTAGATACACAGAAAAATGTATCATATTTTTGATGATCTCATATCCCAATTTGAGAACAGTTATCCGGCTTTCACCAGAAAGCGCACTCAACATGCAAAGAAAATATTATAAAAAGTGTTAACTTGCACTAATTAATTATGTAACAAGATTTTTATGCAATGTCTGATAGGGACACATCGATGTGTGTGTCCAAACGTAGATGTTAATGGTGGTTTATCGACTTGTGGGGCCTTTGGGCTATCGAGAAGTTTTATAAGTGCCGAGACCCAGCGGGGGTTGAGATCGGAGATGACGTCGGGATGATGTCTATCAGTAATGCAGAGAATTCTGAGATAGCACAGTGGCCTAGACCTAGTCGGCGTCGACAATTGTGACATGCTATCAAGGTTTGTTAGGAAACAGAAAGTGGGAAAGGTGATTGTCATGTAACGGCAAGCTGGGGTAATCTTGGGAGATTAGGTTTAATATACATATAAGTGTAGGTTTTATTTATATATGTTAACTTCTTTTTATTATATAGGTTTATTTTATATATTAATTGTTTTAATATTTATTATAATTATGTAGGTTTATTGGTTAAGAGCATGTGTCTTTTTAAGAGGATATAAGTTTAAAATCAAAGGGGTAGAGTATGTATGTATTGATAGATTTAGTAGTCAAATAGCAACACCTATTATATGATAAAAAAATTAATATTAGTTAAATATAATACATTTTAAAAAAATATGAATCAAAGGTTACACATATTTACAATATTTTATCGTTATATTTTTAAAATGTAAATCCCTTGTATTACAATTTCATGGGCCAATACCAGGGCTTATCAATATTGCATGCCAAAAAAATCATAATTCATATCATAGAACACTTGTCTATAAGAATTTTTTTTAATTAATTAGAAGTGAAAAAAAGCATAACTACTTTGAAGGTAAATCTTTACCTTTTATTTATATATATTCTATAAATACTTTGGAATATTCAGTAAAGGTTAAAACTTTATCTTCTACCTAATATTTAATAATAATTAAAATAAACATTTAGAAACCTTATTCTAAAATAGATATACCCATTAAAATAATTAATAATAATTTTTTAATTTTAATTATTTTTTTATGATTTTTTCATTTTAATTGATAATATAAAATATATTATAAAAAAAATATTTTAATACTTATTACTACTTTACCAACCATATAACTAATAACATTTTATTAAATATTTTAAAGTTTAACAAACATCTAAAAGTCAGAAATATGACCAATTCTCTTTATTAAAAATTATAAAATTTAACAAATATCTAAAAGTCAGAAATATATCAAATTCTCTTTTATAAAAACATGATTACAAATAACGAACATATAAATATACCCAGAAAATAAAATAAGAAAATTAATATAGTATTATGGTAGAACCTATGATATATTTTTTGAGTGAGATAATAAAACATACCACAATAAAATATACTATATAAAATAAACAATCAAATATACTATATAAAATAAGCAGTATAATAAATATATTATATAAAATAAATTTGGGTGGACATAATTGTGAGAGCGCGTGTTAAAGATCGTTGATGGGAAGCTAAGGAGAATATGAACTAACCTTCTTCAATCTAAATTAGAGGATCTCAGAACCATATGTTCATAAAATATTGGCATTTTAACTAAGGAAGGCTTTGATTGTTAATTAAGCAATGTTATAATAATATATGTGAAGCATTGTTAATTAAGCAATGTTATAATAATAATTATTTTAATAATAATATATGTGAAGCAATGCTAATTAAGCAATGTTATAATAATAAGTATAATAATGTGAAGCTCTTGAAGCATTACATCAATAAGTATTTTTTCTTTGATGGAAAGATATAACAGTCATGGCAGGGAATGGAATCGAACCACTTAAAGCGGAAGACTGGATTGATAAATGACGATAGTGAGAATGAACGAAGTAATTTGCCGACCTGAAAGTGGCACATGAATGAATTCCAATGGACAAAGCTGGTTGCGTCTAAATATTAACTTACATTATTACAAAGGATCCGATTCATCTCATGGATTCTATTCCACAGTTCGTTATCAGAAGGACAGAGTAATTATAGTCGGCGCAGGCATCTCACGGAAAGGCAGGTTGTTTGAGCGTGGAAATGAATTATTTCTTTCATTCTTCTGTTTGTACACTACTGCACTAAATGTATTTTTAAGATATTCTTTCAAGAGTAAATATTTTCTATTAAATCGTTTCTCTTAATTATTTTATATTAAAATTTAATATTAATTAAATTGTTTTAAATATAAAATTGAAAATAAAATATTGTGAAAAGACAAAACTTTATATTTAAAACCAAAATAATTTGAGACAAAAATATTTAAGACAAAAACAATTTAAAACAAAAGTATTTTAAGACAAAAATTTACATTTAAGACAAAAGCTTTATATTTATGACAAAACTTTTGAGACAAAAATATTTTAAAACAAAATCAATTTGAGACAAAAATATTTAAGAGAAAACTTTATATTTAAGACAATGGCAACTTACGACAATAACAATTAAGACGAAACTCATTTAAGATAGTTAGCAATTAAGACAAAATCATTAGCATTCATAAGTTTGCATTGAAATTCCATGAGTGGATAATGGATAATTATATTTTTTTCATTTTTGAAAATAGATATTCAAATCAAATGAAATTTAAGCATGTCATATTTATTTCTTTTATATATATATATATATATATATATATATATATATATATATATATATATATTTCATTAAACCACATTCTAAAAATATAATAAATAAATAGATAAAAAAAAAAAATATTCTTTTTTGGTTGGCCACTCAAGAGGATTTG
The DNA here is from genome assembly GCA_034641835.2 of Pinus albicaulis. NCBI lineage: Eukaryota > Viridiplantae > Streptophyta > Pinopsida > Pinales > Pinaceae > Pinus > Pinus albicaulis. The sequence continues at coordinate 1,110,497,246 of CM076578.1, read as the reverse complement.
AACTTTGAATGTCATGTTTTAACATAATACTTCATAACAAGGTGATTGTCAATTGAGTTACATTCCATGAGCTAAAATTGTTTATTTGTTTAAATATGTGAAAAATTTTAAATTAGCTATTGCATCAGATGTTGCAAGGGAAACGTCGTAAGGCATGAAATAGAGGAGAATCCTAACATACAAGAAATCATTAAATGATAAAAATTAGTAAATAAAATGTCATTCAGGAAAATATTCAACGAAGTAGGATCATTAGGTATAAGGGGTGAAAATTTGATTTTCAAATAGTAAATTGGCATTTGACATTCACCGATATGAAACATCAAATTATTCAAAAAAATTAATGGGAACAATAACATAAATATATTGTTGGGGGTATAGAACTGATGCAGTTGAGAGAGTTGTTGAGCAAGTATTGCCTGATGAAGGAGAAGGCAGTGGTCCTTGAGGGAGACGAGTGGTCAGCTTCAGGAGTAGGGGTTGTTGTTAGCTTAAATTTTGTGAGTTTCATTTTTTTTTGGTGTGCCACAACCTTGGTCTTGCTGATAGTTCATCAACTCGAGACTCGAATGCCTCCTCGAAGAGGTTATCTACTAGTTGATTGAGCTCATGATAAATGTGGGTGGAGGATGACCATTCTAGCTCCTGAATTCGCAGCCAAATTTGAGACATCGGGGATTTAAGCCCCACATTGTACCTAAAAAACTTGCATTAGCCCGGTCAACAACTATTTGAGATTCTCGTCTCTTGCAACCTCTTCAAACCACAAGCACTTTCCAAATAAATAACAACAAACAATGTTGACAAATCGACCTTTAAATTGGAACCAGGAGCCAGAGTATATCTGATATGAATGAATTGAAATGAATTTATATATAAAACACAGTGAAGAGAAAGAATAATCAACATATAAGGAGAAACATACTTTTTTAATGAGATCACTTGGAGATTCTTTGATAATTTGGGTGGGATTTCCTTCGAAATTCCTGCAAGACATGTTTCCGGTCAGATGTAGGAAAAAACACGAGACATTATAGCTTTGTAACCTGATCTTGGAGGAAAAATGAATTTCTTCACTCAGAAAGCTTTATTATGAATACCATTTTCGTGTGATCTACAGATGTGGGTAAAAGTGCATTATATAAGAAAATAAAAATGTTCATGAACTTCCCATGAAAGTGAGTGCGTCGATCGATTTGAAGTTTGTTGTTCCATGTTGGTCTCTCTATTGTAGAGTTGTGGGATAATTGTATCATGTGACCAAACTATATTCAATAAATAATCTTGCACTTACCCTGATATTTGAGTAGTGCATTTGTATGTGAAACAATATGGTCTGCGATCTCCTAATTGTGAACTACATATAACATATCTAATTGGATGTTAGTTAAAAAAATGGAAAATTTTCCTACCTCCATAAGGTATCATCACACCTAGATAGGTGACAACATGAAAGTCTAAATATTATACCTCTAAGTCTCAATAACACTTCAACATGTCAATAACATACTTGCAACAATGCTTAATGCATTTTGTCTATTAGCTAAAGAGATGTAAATCCATCCATCCAAAAATAAACATATCGATCCAACACCATAAATTTTGCTAAATAGTTCATCATGTTATCTAAAATATTACAATATGGTCTTATATTAGCTCACATATTCCTTGAATATTTGAAAACCAAACTGACTTAGCACAATAGACTAGAAAGATTTGTACTCTAAAAGAAAAAACAAGACAACAAACTAAAATAGCAACTTTAACTCTAATCCAGACACTTCATTCTTAGCAACATGATATCTAATGAAGATGATATGTGGAAAAAAAGGCTTCTTATATTGTCTATCACATGTCAAACCGAGTGAACAAACACATGCACAGAACACATCAGAAATAGGGTTCATAGACCAACTTGTATTATATGCTATCAAACCCTTCTTGTCTTCTTCAAGGGGGTTTCTTAAGGTGTTCAAAAAGACTTCCTTTTTCTAACCAAATGGATTGTTTCTTTCACACATGTATGGAAACGTACTTTCCAAATCATATTGTAATAGATTCATAATATGATATTATTGGTATTAACTACACCTTATTTGGAGACATCATTTTTATTATAGGGGTTGGTACCTTTCTATTTGATGTGCTTGGTGATGTGAAGACTACTCAACTTCTAGTAAAGAGTCATACTAACTCTAACAAGCTTATGGATGCTTGTTTACAAAGGGAGACCCCTCTAAGATTAACACATTGGATTCTTTGTTTTTTTATACTAATTACTATTCTCAAATTTCCTTCTCCAAGGGGTTGATACTATTTTCTTTATTTATTTTTCATGGCCCGGTGAAAAAAGAAGAATGGAGATTGTCTCCACATCTTTTCCATTTCGCTAAGTTACAAATAAAAAGAGTCAAATTCTATAGCCAATATACTAATAGCCTCTTGATACACCTTTAATGAGTTATGCATAGCTCTCACCTATCATTGTAGCTCAATGAAATGACATATAATAGCTCCAAGGCACCATTATAAATGGATTAGCTGTGAATTTTTTGTTAAATGATCACCTCCAAATGTTCAATTCTCATGAATTTTGTGGGAGGGGGATATTTTGGTGTATTGGACGGGGCAAGGGGACATACGGATAGCATGGATGGGTAGAAGTGAGAGGTTCGAGCATGGTTTAATGAGATCTATAATCCTAACATTAGATAATGAGAAGGAGCCTTACGGCCTTAAGGCATAGGGGCTAGGGGACCTATAGGTAAGGAAATGAGATAAATTGATAGGGGAACCCCCAATAGTTGTGACAAAGGGATTAGGAGGCACGTTATCAAAACCCATACACACTTAACCCATAACCACTAAAGTCCTTATCCCTTTAACCCAAAATCCACAATCCCTTAACCCCTACACTCATAAATCATAACAAATTAACCCCTTGATCCCTTAAATCCAAACCCTCTAACCCCTTAACCCCTAACCTCTAACTTAGAATCCTTAGAATCCTCTTAAACCTTGACCCTTAACCCATAACCCCTAGCCTCTAAGCTCATAAACCCCTAACCTCATAACCTGCTAAGACCTAAATACCATAACCCTTAGGCACTTAACCCCGAAATGCCCTGATGTGTAAGCTCTTGATGGTTAATCATTAACCCCTAGATCCTTTAACCACTAAGCCATTAACCTCTAACCCTTAACCCCCCTATACCTCAAACCCCTAACCCCTAAACCCCGTAAGCCCTAACCCTTTACCCTTTACCCTTAAGTGCTTGCTCCTAAACCCTTAAACCCATTAACTCCTAGAACCCCTTATCCTTTCTCTCAAACCATATGTGCTCCAACACTAATATTCTTGGGCATATTATGCTTTTTCCTACTAACTTCTCCAAATAAAACCTCTAAGAACTAGTAGGGTCAAAGGAAAAGAGCTTCAAGGTCCCCAAATCCGATCTACATTTTATGGAAAATCACATTTCCCCCAAATATCCTCCACGTATTTGCCTTGGTGTATTGGAGTTTGAAAAATATATAGGATGCCACAATTAATCCGAATAATAAGAATCAACTTTCATAATGACTAGGAGGCGTTAAAAATCAAACAACATCTTAACTTATACCCGAAATTACTAAAATTTCCTATCCTAAATTTCAAATTAGAAATTCTACAAAATTATAGGGCAACAAGGAAACCAACTTCCTCTTCCATAAATCTCTAAGACCTTTCGGAGTACAAATACAAATTTTGAAATAAATTGTTGAAATTATGCTCTTGCATCGATAGCTACCAATGTATCCTTGTAGGCCACCCCCTTTAACAATAGTAATACCAATTTACTTTACCTAGAAGAAACTCCTTACATAATTCTCTCTTAGATCTTACCAAGCATGAAATTTTTTAGTAAAATGGATGTTCACCCTACAAGATTCTATCCTCATGGCCTAAGTTAAGGCATCCCTCTATGTCACCCACGACTATTGCATTAATGGTACACTATTAAAGAGCAACAAAATTTGAATGGATCATTATTTGTCTTGAGTTTCATGGAGAGTATAGGTGAGTTTGTTGATGAATTTTTGTAATTTTTCATCATACTCGTGAGAAATTTCTCCAACCATTTTCTTAATCTCCTTCATCTTAGTGATTTTTTGTTCTTCAATGTTTAGCCTCTATAACTTAGATATAAATATAGCCTTTAATTCGTCTAAGGCCTTAGCTACACCCTAGGGATAAATCTGTATGAACTTCATACACCATTAGAGAAGATTCCCCCACAATGTGGTTAGGAACTTTATCAACTTAGAAACTAGCACTACAATCCTTTTCACCCTCCAAATGAATCCACATAAGATCGATTTGGTTTTTCATCACTATCACCCTTCATAAAGTTCTTGGAACTACTATAACCATATCGTTGGTTGGCTTGTTCACCAAGATAAAACCTTATGGACATGTTTTAATAATTAGGGTTACTCCCCCACTTGAACTAAAATTCAAACATAACATATGCCACTTCTACTTTTATTCCCACCTTCATTTTTTTTTCACTACTACTATATCCCAAAATACTAAGAAAAGGTGCTTTCAAGTCAAAAGTAAAATAAAAAGTTGGGATTACCTCTAGGCTTTTAAAATTCATAGGGTGGTTGGCTTGGATTGGATCCACTTTTCTTAGGATATATCAGGTATACTACTTGACCTTCCTCTAGCTCAAACAATTAGAACACATTATTCAGTGTTTCTTCCTCTTCTTTCTATGTGATGATATCTATCTCCATAGGCTAATCAATACCTTACAAACCAAGGCTTCCTTTTAGACAATCATGGTCCATCTAACTGAATGTGCTCACCTCCTTGTGTCAACAAATCTTTTTTCTCTTCCAAATTTCTAGACATATTCTCCCCACCTATTCTTCTCTCTAAGCTCTTTCCAATTTTTAAATCCCCTTATTTGAACAAATTTTTGGGATTCTCTTAACACGTTCGAAACCTTTTGAACTATTTTAATTGCACCTCTATGTTTCCATCCTCACTAATACCCGTTTTCATTACCAATGTATTGTGATGAATCCCCTTTGTTATATTCATCCACCACTTCTTAATTATTAAATTTTGATTAAAATCCTATTTTTCCCTCTTTAATACATGTTCTTCCTCCATGGCACCTTATTCCCTTAGTTATTCAATATCATTCAATCCATTCCAGGCCACCTCCAAGCATTGGTGCTTACACTTCCATTGTTGGAGAACTAAAAAAACAAATAAGTTATGTTTATGGGTTACACAGAAACTCCCCACAACACCGTGTGTACTTTCCATCCCTCATAATGATAGTTGTGTGAAGGGATGTGAAGTTTAATGAGGAGAATGCGATGTGGTGCTCACTTGAGAGGGATCTTTAGATCCCAGTAGAAGAGGAGATTTTAGCTCCAAAGGAGGAGCCTCATGAATTTGTGGAGAAAAATAAATATTGAGGAGCAGAGAATGGAAACATTCACTCAATAAATAACATCTAGAGAAGGTAGAAAAAAAACCAGGGAAGCTAATATACTTGTGCAGGATGCGAGGAAGAATGTGGGAGCTCCTTCAAATTTGTGTAGGAAAACGAGGTCACCTGAGAGGTACACTAGCTACATGGCTCTTATGGCTAAGCTTATAGAGACTAAGACATCCTATTTCGAGGAATAAATAGAGAAACCTATATGGGTTGATGCAATGGTGGAGGAATACGAATCCATTGTAAAGAAAAACGTTTGGGAAGTGGTCCCTAGACCATCATATAAATCAAGAGTGGGTTTGACATGGATCTTCAAGGTGAAGTTGGTAGCAGATAGAAGCATAGAGAAGTATAAGGCCAGATTTGTTGCCAAGGGGTACTCTTGAGTTGAGGATATTGACTATGAGGAGACATTTTCTCATATAGCAAGGTACTCATCCATTAGATCAATTCTTTCTCTGGCTACAAAGATCGGGTGGAAGATCCACACGGTGGATGTAAAAACAACATTTCTCAATGGGGTTATTGAGGAGGTGTATAACGAGAAATAAAAATTATTTGAGACATTTGATCGGGAGTCTCATGTGTGTAGGCTCAAACAAGCATTGTACAGTCTCAAACAATTACCTCGTGCTTGTACTCCGAGACCGATAACTATATCACTGGTTTGGGCTTCACCATAAATGAAGCAGATGCAAACCTCTATCACATCTTGGTAGAAGGTAAATTCCTTATTATTGCCTTATATTTTGATTATTTGATTTTAACTAGTGATTAGTAGTTGATGAGATCTTGCAAGGAGGACCTTGCAAGGGAATTTGAAATGAAGTACATGGGTCTCATGCACTACTACCTCGGGTTGGAAGTATGGCGAGGCGATGGGCAATTGTTTGTGTCTCAATGAAAGTATGAAAATGAGATACTACATAGATTCTACATGGAGAGTTGTAAACCCATGGAGACACATCTAATGAGCAACTAGAGGAAGGAGGATGCCACTTTAAGTGAAGGAGTTAATGCTACCATTTATCGGTATCTAGCGAGTTCACTCATGTATCTTGTGAACATATGACCAGATATCCATTCATCTCTATTCATAAAATTAATGCAAGCAAACATTGGATTTTTTTTAGCAAATTGCTTCCCCCAAGAAAAACATTGTGTGCATGTGTGTTATTTTCTTATCCTGAGGATCTTCTTTCTCCTTCTTTGATTTGGGATTGGTCGATTGGGGGATTTTCAAGGATCTTAGCTATTACCTATTGGTCTTCTTTGTGGTCTATTTGAGATGCACTAGCTGTTTGTTTTATGTTGTATTTCTTTCGAACCTTTGCTCATGTGGATCTTCATTCTCCTCTTTGGTTTGTGATTGGTTGATCGCGGGATTTCTGAGGATCTTTATTGTTATCTAAGTGCATTCATTTTGGTTGGTGGATTTGGAAACATATTTTAGTTTTGAATTTGATCACAAAGGAGTCTCTTGGAGTCATTAATTGGTCTAGGGGGATATTTATTTTCCAAGTTGTTCATTAATTATATGAGGGACAATCCATTAATGTATTGCGTTGTCATTGAAGATATTTGTCGATTATGTGCTTAATGAGATTTTCTGAAGGATATTGGTCAGCAATGATTCGACAATCCATTGCATTTGAAGGGGTGTCCTAGTGGATTGAGCTAGTGATGATCTACATCCAGTGGGGTCTATAATTTATCAATAACATTAATTTTCCTTGTTTAAATATTTTATCGAGGTTTTTTCAAACACTACTACATAAGGTATTTTTTCGTAATGTTATCTAATTTCATGAACACATAGGCAGGATTGCAGAGTGCCAGCGGTGTTAGCTGTAACTGAACTTTGCATCTATTTATTATAATGTCACTTGATACAAGGAAACTGGGGTGGTGACATGACATTACTTGATGCGTTGGTACATGCAACTATTGAGGCGGAGGTTTGTCGCCCACTTGACTAAATTTGTGACCCAAACAACTAGGAACAACCTTTCCAACATCCTAGCCCTAGGGAACCTCTACAAATTCTGTAACCCTCTATGCCCAAGCACTAATTACCACCCATAGTGTTTTCAAACCGTGTGATCATATCATCAAGTTCCTATCACCTCTCTTAGCCTCCTTAGAGAATCATTGGTATCCAAAACCTTTCAACTTTATTCCTCTCCTCTCTCCCCAAAACTTCAACAAACCCAAATATGACAAAATGACCAGAGTCCCTTCTCTCCATACTCTCCTTCCAAGACTTATTCCCTATCCTTCCCCAAAATATTTATTCCCCATTAATGGTTCACCTACCCATTCTTTTAAGACTCATAACTGACATTCTCCCCCCCCGCCCCACCAAATAATAAGAATTACCACATAATAAATAATCAAATGATTTTACTTATTTAATCAATGTAAAGAGTCATGAGAGGGCCAAAATTAATTTAATATTAAACTATTCATAGGATTATAGTTAAAAACATAATCAAGATTAATCAATGTTAACGCTAATGACAAGCTTAATCATTAATCAATCTTCTAGCATAATAAACCACATAATACTAAATTATCCATGTGAGTTATGTGTATATAGATAACATACACATAACTTGTATGTATACTAATAATACCAACAATAAATTACCAATAAATCAATATTTTAGTAGGTAGGATAATAACTAATCATAACATAAAATTGTTGGGGAGTAGGTGTTACAAATTTCTCCGTTATATTTATCATATATATCTTATATATTATTAATATTTTTCTATTAATTGGTAAATGGACTATTGTATATTTCATTTTTCAAAGAATATTTTCCCTCACTCGCGAATGTTTTAAAATTATTAAGGGAGGATGGTACATTTTCAATCTCCATAGGTTTGCCTTTATTTGTCTTCAAATGGAGCACAATAGTAACTATAAACTAAAATACCAACTAGTAACCCTAAAACAATTAATAAGATTTTGTATCGAGAGCTCTATGAACTCTTTTGCAAGAGCATTTACCAATTGAATTAATCCTTATTGCTACTAGCTTTTAACAAAACCTTTGATACTTTATTATTAAAAACATTGAAATAAAAAGCATGTATAATTTGTGGTTGATATATGCCAATTTATCAAATAACTTAACAATCACAATATCAATTAGTTAATAAGGGGAAATTTTATCAATGACATGAGGACAAATATTATTGAAGTAGCTTAGTTCTATGGTGTGCATGGAAATTGTTTTATACCTCAATGCATTTTGCTTTTCAATTTTTTCCAATAGTTCCTTTCTTGAGAAACATATCAAACATTAATATTTATTAATGACTAATAAATATTTAAATCTCCGTAGTGGAATGATATTTGTTCATTTGGAATTGCAATCCACTAGTTCTACCTATTAGGATTAGTAAAGACACTTCAATAAGTTTAATATATCAATTCAAATTGCACAAGTGACACCATATAAAGAGAAAAAATTAAGTTGAGTTTGGCTATTATCATATTTGAAGTGAAATTATATTTTCATTACGAAAAAGGGGCAAACTAGAAGTTTTTTTTTCTTGCAAGTAAATTCCAAATACATTATCATGTTAGTTTAGTGGATTTCATTTATTAATATGAGTATGCAATTGAGGAATGGAAATGGAATCGAAATGAGAGACCATGAAATTAACAAACCTTGGACTTGGTGTGATATCTCTGCCTTCTACCCTCATTTTCTTAGGAGTTTCTCCTATGATATGATGAAACATGTATCCCAACATAGACTAAACTAAATTAACACCCAATTTTGCAATAGTGTAGATATTACATCTTGTACCAAATGGAAGTAGTCCATAGCCATGGGCATCCATATCAACATTTTTTCAATAAATATCTTAGGCCTGAAGGTAAATGGGCTCTTCCATATTGTTAGGTCTTTAAAAACTACCTACATATTTAGATGTATAATAGATCCTTTACATATATATTATGGGAACCAATTGTCAATATTCTATGTTTTGCTATGCAAAATCATTAAAGAAGTGGGTGAAAATGGCCTTTTTTGTCATATATTACATTAACTATGAAAATGACCTTTTTTGTGATATATTGCATGAACTATAGATAATGAAAATCAATGTCACTCATCACTTTATCTAGTTTTTCTTGTGCTAAAAATATAAGCTTACCATTCCATAGGTGATAATATAAATAAAATCCCAATAGAAAAACCATTAATGAAAATGATCCCAAATATTAGGCACACCACCATTTGCCAAAAATACCTTCATCACAACATGATATCTCACACTACTATGTGATATTACATATATTTCCTTTATTGATGATTATGGATCTTATGTCACTCTAAACTTTAATGATGAAAATAAGAAAGAAAAACATCCTCCTAACCATATTTCCACTCCTTACACATAAATATTAATATTAAATATGTTTTAACATTTTTTATAATAGTAATTTGTCATAATAGTAATGAATATAAAAAATGCAACATAAAAAAATCTAATTCATTGCAACTCTAACAACCTTTATATATTTTCCATGATCAAAATTTGTTTTGTTTAAAACTATTTTTCAAGTAGTTTAAATGTATTTTCTTATAGTTGCTCAATAATTTTTGCAATACACTCAAGTTTCCCATATCCCTTTGGAAAAATTATACTCGCTCAATTGATTCGGTGGGAGCCCGAAAACTAGTTTCTACTCGCTCAATTGATCCGGAGGGAGCCCATAACCAAAGGGGAAAACTTGAGAGAAGCTTGGAGATTTCCATAAGCCACAGTAACTATTGTTTGGCGGGAGCCCATAATAAAAAGGGGGAAACTAGAGAGCATCGTTGATATTGCCATGGTGGGAGCCCATAACCAAAGGGGAAAAATGAAGAGTAGCATGGATATTTCCATAAGCCACAGTAAATGTTCTCTGGTGGGAACCCATAACCAAAGGGGAAAAACTGAAGAGAAGGGTGGAGATTGCCATAAGCCATAGTAAATTTTGTCCCGAGCAGCATGAAGATTGCCAGGAGCCACAGTAACTGTTGTCCCTCATCATATTGACATAGCTAGTGCGACCACAATATTTTCTCTTAGCATCCATGATGTGCATAGTTTGGAACGAAGTTCTCACGCAAAAAAATCCAAAGATTAGGCCCCATGTTCTCCTCCTTTATCTCGTTTCTCCCTTTTCAAACACATCAAACACTTAAATATTTCTATATGTATGGATCAGTTGTAGGACCGAGATCTCTAGTGCCTCCAAATCCCTTTAAAACCTAGTTAAGGAACCCTGACCAACCACAAGAATAAATTTCAAATCTAGGGTTTGTAGGGTCTGTGAATAAATTTACTCTATTGGAGGATGTTGCCACTTTCATACCCATTTTGCAAGATTTAGGTATTAAGGCCTCGAATAGGGTTTGTAAAATCTTGGCCCAATTTATAGCGGGAAAATCATAAAGTTTTCCTACTTGTTCTCCTTCCCACACCTTGACTACACTATATAGTATTGTACGCACTCTATAGTCTTGTGCACAACTCCTCAATAGTTTTCCACATGGGATATATTCAAATTCGGAAATCCTCTGAGATATCCAAGATCCTTGGGGATCTCACCAGTCAGGTTGTTTGCGGAGAGATCTATAATTATTTCAGTCCAAAGGTTGACATATTTATATGCCAATTCATAACCCTTCTCCACCAAATAAACTTCATCACTATAGTACTATGAAGAGCTACGTCTAGTGGGCCTTAACCTTGTGAAATCTGGATTAGTCATTACTGATATGTTTTAAATATTTTTGGCGATGAGACCTAATAGATGGTTCATTTCAAGGTAAATAATTTGGATTTTTTGAAGGTAGTGAATCTGGATAGGTATTCCCCCTTCTAAATTATTTTATCTAAGAAGGAGGATGTGAAGCATGGATAGATATCCAATCCATTCAAGCATAGTTCCTGATAGACTATTTCTACTCAAAGCCAATGATTCCAACATTTTGCAATTTTTCAAGGTCAAGGGTATATGTCTACTTAAACTATTGTAGCTGATATCCAATACCTTAAGTTTGTTCAATTTTCCAAGCTCCACTGGTATCTATCCTTTTAAATTATTTTTTGCTACATTCAACACATTGAGAGAAGAGCAATTACTAATCTTGGAAGGCAGGTACCCATGTAGCTTATTACGTGAAAGATCTAGAACTTCTAAATTATTTGTCTAATTACAAATGAAAGAAGGAATCTACCCATCGAGTTTATTGGATGGTAAATATAGGAAAACCAAATACTTCAACATCGTGTAGGTTCCTAAGGGGATAAGACCTATAATGTTAGTGTATCCCAGGTCTAGTACTCTAAGTGAGCAGAGGAGGGCCAGTGATTTTGGAACCCTTCCCTCTAACATGTTGTTGTTCAAATTCATCCCAGCTAGAGATAATAGATTTCCTATAGAAGATGGTATGGATCTGAACAAACTATTGTTTGACATGTGGAAAAAAGTTAGATTTTTCCATCCACATGTGGAAAATGGTGAATTTTAATTTGAATGACACTTTCTACAAATTCTTAAATCAAGGGCAGAGAAATTTGGAGTTTATAACACTGCTTTGGAAGTAGTATCATTTGAGTGGTTGAAAAACTATATAGGGAAGTGAAGTACATATAAGATGCTATAGTGATGCCAATTTTAAACATCAATAAAGGAAACAGTATCTATAATGGGAGGTATCCCTCTTTTCTCAATGAAAAAGTATGAAGGTTAGGAACGTATGTCAATTTACCAAAAAGCTAAATAATTCTACAAGAACACTGATGGTAAAAAAAACTCCCTCAAAAGGATGTCAACGTTAAGATGGAAAGGTTGTTCTATCTGACAAAAGGAGAGTTGAATTTCAGTTCCACGATTTGGAATTCATCTAATAATGACAACAAATAATCATCATAAATAGTAGAAGATTCACAAGTTGAATATAAAGTTTAAACTGATGGTTGTCAAGAAGTCTTGGATATCAGAAACATTGCATCATGATTATTTGCCCCTAAATAACGTGTATGATCTTCTTCTTAGATAGCACATCCCAATTGTATTAGGGAGTAATTTGATTCACCCAAACTTGATTAAATTGATAAAACTGGTAGGTCCTTGGCTATCACAACAATTATATGTTCAAAGTTCTATTGTAATACTTGTTAAGTTGTTACTATTTATGCATGTGCCAACCTAATTAGCATCAAATGCATATAATAAAGATAAGCACACTTGATTACAAATTTGTGTTTGTGAAGTAAATAGACATCTGTCTTTCAGTCTGGAAAACTTATTAATGTGATATGTTTGAAGTTCTATTATAGTTTTAAATTTATATAACAATGATTTTCTATGCTTGATGCACTTTTACTTCAATCTTTCTTAGGCCCAATACAAAATAGCAATCACATAAACTCAATACTTTTTCTTTTGCTGCCACTGATGCCCATTGATGTTACTACTGCACATCCTACTGTTATTGTCACAATTGTTCCCACTGCTACCTACTTCTATCAACCTGCCACTGTACAGTTGTAACACACACTGTAAATGTTGCCACTGCCTTACTGTTGTAACTTAATTTTCAGTTGTGTTTGCTTCACTTCTGTTGCCACTCTTTCTCAGCTACTGATGTTGCTTCATCTAACTATTGTTTATCATGCTACCATTGATATACTCACCATCACATTCACTGTTATTAATCAAACTGCCACACATCTCCAGATCATGTATTTACAATTATTATAGCAAGGTCACTATCCAAATATGCTGCTACAATCATATCATTGTCTCATAGTCAAGGATTCTCCATCACAAGGTTTTTACTGCAAGGTTCACTTTGTTTTTAACATATTCATCATAATAGTATATCATCATCATCACCCAAGTTCAAGGCACTGTCAGTACTGTCATCACAGTCTACTGTAATAGCCACTATCTTACCTTTGTTGCCAATGTCATGGTTAAGTCACAAACATCACTATAGATCTGTCATATCATCACTACCTTTTCAAGCATCACTTCCTTATTGTTACGCCCATCACAAGACAAATATCATTGTTAGGTCAAAACACCATGTTGTTTTCATTGGTCAAATTGCTACTGTCATATTGTTATACATATCTACTACTATTACCCTTTCACAGTTAAGGCTTATGTCACTGTTATACAGTCATCATTTCATGTATCAGCATTACTACTACTAGCATACTGTCTCAGGGTTGCAAGGGAATGTTATATGAAGCTCCACATTAAGGTTACTGCTATCAATATCAAGCTCAAAGTAATATTAGTAACTGTGCACAGAACAACCCTTTACATGCAACCAATCTACTATCAATCATGTTATTGCAAGCCAACAGACTTTTTCATGGAAGCTTTGTAATATCAGGGTTATGTATCACATGTCGAGTGCTCTTTCAAACATCAAGGTTCATCAAGGTTGTTGTTATGCTAGTAACATCAGGGTTCCATTGTAGTTATGCATCATGTGTCATATATCATAATTTTACCATCAATGTTGCTAGATCAGATCGTGTCATATGCAAGAGTACTGTATAGTTCTTTAGTGATTGTGGTTTTTAGATCCTTGGATTAACCCTCAGCGTAACCAACAATCTTCAACATGGTTTCCTAAAATTGTATACTACATAATTGCATCCAATACTTGGAGTTAAGAATATGGATTCATCTCTATCTATATGATCCCATGTTAAGATATAACGATGGCATCTTCACCTGAAATGTCGATATTTTGGTTGTGTTCTTGATTTTCAAATTTATGCGCTGGAGCCAAAATATTAAGCTGATGGAATTCCTTATTTATTCACACGTATGCGAAGTTACTATGATCCTCAAAGGCATCCATGAAGTGAAGTTTCAACTCTTCATGTTATAGTTTCTGTCTCGGCTCCATAAAATAATCAACCAGCAGGCAAGTCAATGATATATATTTTTTCTCCTTTTTCTCTATATGCTTGCGGCTATGTGGATGAAACACAAATCAATTCCCGAGGTAGCGAGTTTTATAATGCGGCTCTGAAGCAAGCACTAACCATGACCTCTTTTTTTCCTACGGCTAGTTTGAATTCAATATTTGCTGTGATCTGAAAGGAGTTCTTGTGTTATTATGTTGATTCTTCTTAGAGGGTTTCATTGGATGTTTGTTTTATGCTTGCAAGTATCTCTAGAGAAAATCAAAATATGAAACGAATCGAAAATCTGGTCTTGTTTGAACTAATTTTCTTGGGACAACGTGGTTTTTTCAAATAACTCAGTGTTAGTTTTGGCATTCAAAACGAGTTTAGCTTAGGCACATTTTCGGCTCAATTAACCCTATGACCTGAATGGTAGATCTTTGCGTTCTAGGGAAACCATGGTCTCTGATGCAAAATAAAACTTTGTAACACATCATTGTAGCATAATGATCACCCTTGCAATCTAAAGATGCCCATGTAATGCGAATAATGTATCATGGGGTGGATCTGAACAAGCTAGAGAAAACAAAATCTGGGTGGTGAACTGTGAATCTTGAACAGAGGGTTGAAGCCCCTATGTTTCTTTACTTGGAAGTTTGAATTTTATGAAATAAATTGCTAAAGAAAAATATTACTACTTCAATAGTCGAACCTACTCTAATAAGAAATGGTTACTACAACCCAAATGGAAAGCACATCATTATATCAAAATGAAAAGAGACAAGAAGAAATTCATACCTCAAGTTAATGTTTGTGTGTGTGCCAATCTAATTGGCATCAAATTTAGATAATAAAGATAAGCACACTTTATTACACATCTGTGTTTGTGAAGTAAATAGACATATGTCTTCCAGTCCGGAAAACTTATTAATGTGGTATGTTATTAGTGGACCACATCCTACAAACTCAAATCATAACCATATGTAGGAAAAGCATGAACCACCTCCTACATGCATGCAAAACACCAAGAGTAGGGAAAGGATGAACCATGTCCTACACGCATGAAAACCAACAACAATGGGAAGGATCCTACATGTGGGGAGAGGATGAAGCACATCCCACTGACAGGTCAACCAAAAATTGTAGGTAATAAACATCGTATAGGTGGGGGAAGGATGAACCATGTCCCCCTGATATGTCCTCAAGAAAATTCCCGAATGCATCTCTAACTGGGGTATCCACAGAAGAAGTTAAACCACTCAGCCTGTGCATATTTGTTCGCAATCATAAGGGAAGGTGAACTGCTCACCCTACACACATGTCAAACATCATGGGGTATCACATCCCAAAAATAACCCTAGGCCCCTAGGAGCTTCCAGAGCTCAATATTTAACCGATATTCTCATACTAGGATCTTACCACAATTCCCAGCCTCTTGCTGAAGCGAGATAAACTTGACCATGTCAAGAGGCTTTGTGAGGATGTTGATAATCTGCACGACCATCCTCTAATGGTGGAGCTTGTTTTCTCCCGACTGTGTCATATCACATGTAAGGTGGTACCTGATGCCATAATGATTGGAATGATTTTGGAACACAGTATTATGTGAAAGGATAATCACATTCTACAACATGCAATGACGATTTCAAGTATGTTCTCAAGTTTCTCACAGGAGAGATCTCTCACCCAAATGGCATCCTAATAATCCATGCCTCCTTCTTTAAATATTTAATCTCAACCAATGTTACTAGACTCGTAATCAACAATCAATCGGCAAGGGAAAAGAGCGAATATTTTTAATCGAATCAGAAAAAAATAGGGAAAAATCATGAAAAAATCAATGAATACAATAAATAAATATATACACATATATGGAATTAAAAAAGAAAAAAATTACATTTTTCATCGATATTAAATAAATTCATGTCCAAACAATGCATATATCAATAAATGTCCAAAAAATCACGAGGAAAATGTGCATGATTGAAGTATAAAATATATTTAGTATTGGAAAACATTCAAAGCAGGTACAAATATTCAAATGAGACGAGAAAAACCCAAGTTCTTGTCAACAAACACAGTAGACCTGCTAAAATTTTACTTGGGGTTACAACAACATGGCTTCTAAATTGGGTTAAGTTTGGATTGGTAATGCGTGATACCCATTGGTTTATCACTTATACACTTGATGATCACAAATTAATTTATGGATTTTTTTCATTATTATAGGTCCTTGTAAAGTTCCAACATTTTGAATGACTTTCTTTTATTCAAAACGATATAGAACATGAACATACTACAACTAGTTTCTTTTAACCTAAAAATATGAGTGGCTCGTCGAGTCCTCTACAAATCTTCGAAATCATGAGTCAAACTTGTTCAACATGATTTTGAATCACCAAGTTTCAAATTGGCTCATTTGGTTGAAGATTAGAGTCAGAATCGTGAGTACTCGTGGGTGATCGGAAACTCCTGTAATACTGTTCTCAAAGATTCTCCCAGACTTTAGTCCTTAATTCATTCATGAAATAAAGGTGAATGGTCAGAGATATAGCACAAAAGGCTGCTAATTATCATCCTGCCAAATCAACAATTTTGGTAAGGTGCTACTGGTCACAGTCAACAGGGGTATCTTCATGAACATGAGAGCCTTGTGATCAACATATTCTCCATTTTATCTGGGAATAAGTACATTAAAGCTAATATTGAGAGGATATTTATCTATAAAAAATATTATCTATTGTTGTAAGCAGAACATAGCTCCCTCTAAAGATCAGAAAGGTATCCTTGTCCAAATCATAACCATCGGTCTATCTGTAACTTGCCACTAATCCATAGTAATTCCTTCATCTGACTTCTGAAGATCAACGTCTTATGACATGGTTTTTCGGTTGAAAATTTCATCGAACAAGAAGTGTTGACAAGCCATTCTTCCAGGGACTCCATAGCTCCTTCTGAAGGTTTACTTCAGTTGATAATCTAACTTTCATCAATGAGACTTTATCATGCTGCATCCGTGTCGGTAAACTTGACCTAGAAAATTTTCTCACATGCTAAGAACATTCAACAATGACTTTAAACAATACTGTAATCAACTGAGAGACCTTAATAGCAGAATCAATTCTTGATATCATAAGTACTTCTGACTGTATGAAGATACAAAGAAACTTGCTTTGAATTATATATATATATATATATATATATATATATATATTTGTCTTGGACTGATCTGCAATGTTCCTTTTTCAATTGACTGCTATAAATCTGATTATGTCAAGGTGTCTTAGAGCTAGCCCTTTTTAGCATTGTTCTTAACATATTTTTCCACTCTCTAGATAGACTAGAGAGAGCCCATGCAATGCATAGATTAAATCAAGATGAGCCAATTTACAACCACAAATTTAAACTCTAGAACATATATATTTAAATATGAATATATATATATATATATATATATATATATATATATATATATATATATATATATATAAAACTGCTGGTGCACTAGAAAAAGAATGTGGTAATGAAACTCCTTGACCATGCACCTTAAACTATTGAGAAAAGAAATTGAATTCTGCCCTAAAGATTATGATACTTGCCATTGGTTGAGAAAATGAAAAACTTATTGTAGCCATACACAGTGAAATACAATTTGAATTATTTCAGAAGCCAATGGAGGGTCCAAACAAACTTCCAATGTATGGTGTGCAAGAGAAGAGATCTCAGATATAAAGGAGGTTTGATCATAAAAAATCTTAAGATGTCCACAATTTTGTACATATCCTAGATTGTTTCTTTCAAATATGTTACTACAGGGCTTCAATATTAAAGTATAGAAGACATTTTTTCTTCTCAAAACAAAAAGAGGATTAATGTCATTCTCATATCTCTTCAATTTGATACCCTTGAGATAAGTAATTTTAAGACTAATATGAAATGTTGAACCTTTATTTGCTGATGAAGAAACCTTTACTCTGCCTTTTAAGTAGTTTCTAATTATGAAGCCCTATTGTAGGATGAAGAGAAACTCTTCCTAAGCCTAGTCCTGCTATAAGAGATTCATACTTTATGAAGTAGGAATTTTGATAACAAATCATGATTTTCTTTACTGTTGGACTGCTCTTATATCACAAGAATTCAATGATTGTTTTGAGGAGAAAGCCACTGAGGATAGATTTAGATTCTACTTCTCATAATTAATAAAACATCTTTGGGAAACATGGTAGCTTCATCAATCTAGAGGTAGGCTTGGATGGGACTTCATGTAAGCGAAATAGCTACCAACAGTTGGTCCAACTCCAGGAATTGAAATTTACTCAAGATCGGTTCATAATAATTAACAAAACATACCTCCAAAATTTGCATTGTCAATTTCTGGAGAACAACGATTGGTTCTAAAGGACACTATATATAATTTTTTTATGCAAGCATCAACTAGTAAGTGCTAGATGTTTGGATTTTCTCACAGGAGTCGGTCCTTAGTGATGGACATAGAAGTGATTAGATCACTTCTCCACTGGCCATGAAGGACATCCATACTTTGAATCATTGGTTTAAGAATGATGAAAACAGAAATTTCTTGACATATCTTAGATCAAGCGGATGTATGGAGAATACTAGGTCACCAATGTTTCGAGAAAATATCGTAGGCATACTTAGAAGAATTAATTGATTTGATTGCTGATTTTGAGCTTCGACCAAGTCCACGGAGATTATACTTCTCTTGATATTTCCAGATCCAAAACAAATGCTAGATTCCAATGGAAATACTTCACAAAAATAATGATTAATAATCATTATAATGTACATACCATTCCTTATGATGAATCCTTACAAAGTGACCTTCTTTCCTTGCCCAATTACATATGTAATATTTTCATTTGGTGAATTTTTCCAGCCCTCTAATGCTTCAGAAAAACTACAGGTTCGAATCCTCAGTTGTGGCTACTCCTTTATGCATGTTTCATCCCTTACTGAATTTGGGTTTCATTTTTTGTTTTGATAGGAGCCCTGAAATAAATTTTAGTTGTGACTGGGTCTTCTTACAGGTCTCAGCTTTAGAATAATTTCAGATCGTAGGTAAGACAGACATAAATATCGACCTTATATGATACTTGAAAACATAGATCTAACCTCTGCAACATTACAACCGAAGGCTAAGAGAATTCAACGATGTTTCTTCAAAACATTCAAATTTCCAGACGAAGGAGATCACTGAGACTTGTAGACAAAATTCTAAGTGATTGATCTTTCTCTTTCTTGGGCTTGACCTCACTTGAGCCCTGATACCGTGTTAGTTTAGGTTAACATGATCTTTTCTTAGGATAATTACTTTAATGAGCCTAAGATTAATTCCATTTATATCAATAACAATCACATAACTACTCTCCATTGACAGTAATTATCAAAAGATCATAAGAATTCATATGCAGAAGACAAGCCAAGACAAGAAAACACCAAAATTGACCCAAGCTAGGGAAAAACTTCAAGACAGGGAAAACCTTTATCAATTCTTCTTATTATAGTATAAAATATTGACTTGCAAGAAATGCCACTTATCCAAATCACAAAGAAATAACCCATAAAATCTTTCGTTCTGTCTTTAGATGTCAAAAACCCTTGCCTTAACCAGTGATTATCTAAAGTAAAACAAAGTAATCCTTAAAAGGATAATCGGACCAGATTATTTGTGCAGCCTTCATTGTTGATGATGATCGATCTAGTTTGATGAGGATTTCCGTCCTGGTTAGGGCACATATTCTAGCATTGAAATAATCTTTATCCAACATGCTCTTACTAGATATGACAACACCTCGATCATGATTCTCAATCAACATAAAACATAGAGATGAACCTAGAATATTCTAATGCATGAATGCAGTTAACAAGAACAAGAGAATGTTGCCTCAAATGATCCAGACTAGGCTTCCAACAATATTGGCCTTTTTCTTGTAGAACTCATCTTGCTAAAGGATGGTTTCATAACAGCACATGCCTTAACACCTGTGGCTAGAAGCTTCAAACCTGAAGGAGATAAAATTCCCAAAACAAATCATAAATATGTGCTAAACAAACTCCTCCTCCATCCTATGGAACTCTGCCCTTGGATATGACTAAATAAAACCCAACCTTGCCTCCATCTCCTTTTCTAGAAGTCACCTTCTTCTACAGCTACTTCAGAGACAAGAATAATGAGTATTGATGAGCCAAGGATAAGTTATTTATATCCTTCTTGGGTAGCCCGACTTGATTACTCGTGGAGGGAAATTCAAATTTTCAATTTTCAAATTTTCCCACCTAAATAAGTTTATGCCCCTATGCAATTGTGTTTTATTTAATGAATACTTTTCCTTGTCCAAATTAGACAATATTTATATTGATTTTGGTCCTCTCGAGAAGAGTAATTGAGTGAGATTATTATCTCCATCAACTGAGCATACCATAGTGGAATTTGGCCATAGTTGGAAATTCTAACATTTTCACTTAGCTGACATCCTTTTGATATTGTTGTAATTTAGCTTTTGTTTATAATTTTTTATTTCTTTTGATGTTGTTTAATTTATATTTTTGTTGGGTTTTTTATTTTCATATTATTGACTCATTACTATATGAAAACTAGCATCTGCAAATTTGGTTCAAAATGAAAGTTCCACCATCCAAAAGATAGGTTGGAAACCTTAAAATCAGAGGAGAATGTTGATGGAAGTGAGGAACTCAAGTCAGTCTACGTTTTCCTCCATTATTTCTTGTCTTCCATTTAATATGATATGTAATCAGTCCTTATATTTATATTCTCTTGCCTTTGCAGGTCAAACCTACTACTCTTTCACTACCAGAGAAGCATGGGAGCCTGAGTGTGATGTAAGATACTCAATGATGAGTTTTTTGTTTTCATGTTCTACAGTTGTTTATAATCGGATTATATTTTTACTTTTGGAACTATTGGTTTACTTAATTTCCTGTTTTGGATCTCAGTTTTTTGTTAAGAGAGGTATTTGCAAGTATGGTGCCAAGTGTAAGTTTGATCTTCTAAAGCACAAAGGGGAATATTTAAAAATATCAGAGCAGAAAGGGGATGGGAATGTTTCTGTTAATGTAGGAACATAGGAATAAGGGGTTTCTAGAGTTGTAAATGGGAAAACAATGGTCACACCTATAAAGCTTACTATCATGCACAATTCCAAGGGCTTACCAATTAGACCTGTGAGTATTTGTTTGGATTTATGTATTGCTTAATGTATGGATAAAGGAGTTTGTCATCAATAATTGCGAATTAATTTTTTTTCATTTCAAAGTCACCTTGATTTACTTTGTTATATGGTTATTTTTGTTGTCTAGATCTCTCCAATCATGAAAACCAAGGTTGTACTTCCCTTATGTGTTATGCTTGATGTAATTCATTGGAATCTGGTTGGCTTCATTGCCTTCTGTTTCCATACTTGTGGTTTTGTATTGAGATTGTTTGGGCTTGTTGTTAGTGTTTTTCAATTCTGAGAATTATTTCGTTTTGTTTTTCTCTAATTATTGTGGATCCTATGATTTTGTAGGGTGAGACAAATTGCCCATTTTATGTCAAAACAGGGAGGTAATTTTACAATGTGATGCATTTCTTTCTATAAATCATGAAAGGAATTATAAAATTCTTATCCATGTCATTATATATGTATGACTAAATGGAGTGATAATATTATTGTAGTGTTATTTTAAAACAAGTGTATGTTTTATTGAAATCTTCCTGGTTGATTAGCATATTTTTTTATACAGAGTTTACTCATTGATTTTACCTGTGGTTTAATCATTTGTGTAGCTGAAAATTTGGATAAATTTTTTAATAAAATCATCCTAATAGGATATGCAAGTTTTAGCTTGATTAGAAAAGTATGGATGTTGGATTTTTTTAAACTTTCCCCTTGCCATATTTTGCAACCTTGCAACAACTAATATAACTAATCAATTTTGATTTCATGATGCAGTAGTAAATATGCCACCAGCTGTTATTCCATTTTACACCAATAATTAACCTTTAGTTGGATATTTAGGGGTAATTTGGAGCCTCCTTTATATTTTAGAGTAATTTTGCTACAGTGTTTTGTATTTTTTATCAAAATCTCTGATGCTGACGTTGAGCTCTTCTTTAGTTGTGTTTTTGTGGTTAATTAAATATACTCTAGCACCATATTTTTTCTAGTGTATTATACTGATCCCTTGACTATTATTCATATGTTATCAAATGATTCCCCAACATAGTTTAGGAGCTCCTATTCCTCCACAAAGGCTTGGAGAGTTGGACTGTATAGTGAGTAATTTATTCTTCAATTTTTACCTTGTTCATATATACATTTATCTATGCAGAGATGTTTCATATAGCTACTTTCTCCTTGTGATGACTTAGGGACATGGTTTGTCTCTATAGGGGAGCATAGAGCATTGATATAAATTTATTTATGGCTAGGAATTCATGTCTGAAGATTGATTAATTGTATGTTACTACTGATTTCTTCTGAAAGTGTGTTTGGTTGTTTGTAGTGTTTCTATATTTTGTTTTCTAGTTGAAGGTTGCTAGTCACAATGTGATATTCAAAATACTTCAAAAGGCCAATTATATTATATCTACGTGGTTGGGACCAATCTAGATTAATGGGTCTGTAACTCCTCTTAGGGAGGACATTTCACCTTAGAATGTGTACACATATTGTACAAATACATTGTTTGATCAAGAGATAAGTGCTCTTTTATGCCCAATTATTTAGTTGCACCCGGTGTTTCTCTTGTTCATGATATTCTCTTCTCTTTGCGTGTTTTGTGTTTTTTTTATATTTACGGTGTGTTGTTGGTTCTATTTGATCTGTGTTTATCTTTCATGATATAAACACTTAGTGAACTTTTCTCTCTAGGGAATTCTGATAAGAAAGAGACCTTAATTATCATATAGAGTTCCAACTGTGTTGGAGTTCCTACAAACTAGCCACTGAGAATCGGCCAGCTTGTCAGCCATCCAGTTCTAAAATTCATTTTTCCTTAGCATTAGTAGGTGCATGAATTTTACCAAGTTTTAACATTCAACTCTGTAATGGGTTTTTTCCCCACCCCACAACTGAAGCAAGGCTAGTAGAAACTAAAGTGAAAGTCTTCCTCTTGGCATCCATATGACTAGAAACAATATGATCAAATTGGAAATAGAATTTAGGACCATTTGAAGTAAAAAGACAGTTAACTTCTTTAATCACAAAATACGTAAACTAGGGATCATAATTCTAATGTTATGAACTATAAATTTTATACAAGGGTGCATTCCTTCTTGACATTCATGAGCTCATTATCATTGTGGATTGGCAGTGATGTAGTTCATATTCTCTTACCTTGTAAGGTTTTGGTGAAGCCATGTCTTTAAGCCTATAAATTTGTATCCAATTGCCCATATTAGAAGCCCTGGGGCATTTCAAATATTCCCCATTTGCTGAAACTGCAGGCTTGCCAACAATTGACACTGTTATAGTGGCCACTTTCTTTCTTTAAGAGTTCTTCTTCTTTCAGGTGACATGAACCCACCTTTTTTATTACCTTGAGAGACATTTTGAGCTTGGTGCCGAGGAGTAGAATAGATAGAGTAGTTGGGGCATTAGGTCTAACCATAATGGGGAAATCCTATATTCTATGGCCAAGTCTTTAGAACCTGAAATAGGGATTCTGGAGGTTGACGTACCTCATTGGATGTTTAATAACTTTGTACCCAACCCTAATTCAGAGAAATTACTTGAAATAATTTGATGGATAACACCACAATAGGCACATAAATTCTATCTAGAGAGCCTTGAAACTGCATAGCAAGTTTGGGTTATTCAACCCACTCAGAAAAACATAGGTGGGCAGATTATTTGGGCGAGAAACTCACATCTATAAAGATAAAACCACTAAATCAAGGCTCTTTATTTACCAATCTAACTGGATTCTTTCATATTCCTTATTTGACAATCATTTCTAGTTCGAGTTATGTGGAATACAATCCTCAACAATGGAGGGAATTTTTTCAAGTGACCAGGTCATTCCAATTTATATGTAGTAATCTATTTTTTTTTACCAAGGAATTCATAGTCGAGCCACATGGCATCATCATTAAAGGTTCTAGATGAATGGAAAATGACAATTAATGCAAAACATAAATTTCATGTCTTTGACTAGAGTTTTGTTGAATATCAACCATGTGAATTTTTAGTCTAATGGATGTTATGATATAGAGTATAAGACAACAGTGGAAAAGATACAATATTTCATTTTTTGACAGCACTATGCAATCCAAGGAGAAAAGATACCAAACTATTTGGATAAGTTTCAACCCTTTAGGGAAACTTATCCCACATAAACCAAATCAGATTATTCACTCTTGCAACAGTTATAACATCAATGAAACAAAAAATATAGCAGTCCCAAACCAACCCTTGGATTCTTCAATGATAATGTCAATTCATTCAACAAATTTTCCTTTTACTTATGTCAAATGATCAAGAAATATAGAGTTGTAAATAAAAATGCATGAAGAACATATATGGCTGAAAATAAAATATGGAAATTTGATAATTTTTAGATAGTTGAAAATTTGCAGGTTGGGTTATTCAACCCACTTAGAACAACATAGTTGGGTAGATTATTTGAGTGAGAAACTCTCACATATGAATATACCACCACTAAGGTGATCTTAGAGAGCCAAGGGCCATGGGACACAATATCAAGTGTAACTCTTCTTTTAGCAAAAACAGAAAAAAAAACTTGTGTCAAGGTTTAGGAGCTTCGAGAGTGCAACCATGTGGCTCCTGTACTTCTTAATCCAGGCCCTAAAAATGGCTTGGCAGAATCTGCTGGATGGAACAATAAGGAGTTTGTGTTTTTTGAACATGTCACAATCACCATATTGCTTAATAGAGATAAATATCCATTGTAATGTCATTAGGAGTAGTTCATTACCTTGTGGAAGGTTTTTGGTACAAACCTTTGTGGCTATTTTTGGTGGAACCATTCTCATAGTTAGAAGATGAAACACTTTAATGGATGATAACCATGTTCTAATGATCAAATGTCATGGGTTTGGATCATGGGATGCAATTAAGATTCCCCTTGGCTGCCTTTGGATAGGTGTAATGACCACTTGGAGACACCACAAGCTAGCTAAACTATCATGACAAGTAATGAATACAACAATGCACAAGGAATGCATATATACCTGAAAATTTGTTGTGGTTGTAATAAGGATTCCAATATTTATAAATTAACAACATACATTGTAGGTTTTTGGATTTTTGTTTATTTTATTTTAATGTTATTATGACTTTTGAGTATGGTTTGAAGGTTGCAACATTTTATTATTATTTATCATTGTTATTTTTTTGGGTAGTTTTCTTAATAAATTTGACTAGGCATCATTTTTATCTACCTTTTTATGCACTTCTAGTAGTTGTATTAATGCCTTGGTGCAATAACATTGTTGCACATCATTTATTTGCTCATTTTAAATGCAAAAGTCACTTATTTAAAATAAACATTACATTGTAAGCCTTGATCCAAAAAATTTGTTAAGTATTCTGAGATTTTCTTTGAGTTTTTAGATAGATCTAGATAATAAAGTTGAGTATCTTAATTCTGACCCTCAATAATTGATTTTGATTTTCCATCTCTTAATGTTCAGACTCCATTCAATTATTTCATGTTTAGTAATTTCTGGTTTCTATACTTCTTACAACAACCAATACCTTGATGCTCATCGAATGTAGTTGCAGTTTTACTTCCCATGTCTGAAAGTTTTCTTACAACAACCCATAAATTGATGCTAATCAAATGTAGTTGCAGTTTTCCTTCCCATCTCTTAAATTTTTTGCAACTATGCTTCTCCATATTTGACTGTATGTGTTTCCATGTTTTCATTTTAGTGTAAGAAGTCTCTTTGAATCTGAATTTCAAGGCAAAAAATACCTATGAGTTGATGTCCTTGCAGTTGTCTGCTACCTAGATGATTTGAAGAGCATTGTCTACACTGCTAGTTTTCTTATGCCCTTTTTTATGGACATATTTCTTCCTTGAACATAAATTTATTCTACAAACTATCAGATGCATTTATCTACCTCGGGTTCACAAAATTTATCCCACTATATGCTCTGATAGTCAGTACCATGTACAGTTTTTTCCTTTGTCTGATTTTATTTTTTTGAGCAGAAATTGATACTTTCTTGTTATTCAATACCCTGTGGATTCCAGGTGGTATAAACTAATTCAAAAACCCTTTGAGGAAGGTGATAAAAGTGGTTTGAAATTATTGAAGCTAACTTGAGGCCCTTGACGTTGCGAAGAACAAAAAAAAATACTGCAAAGAGGGAAGGTATGAATGTAGAATTGGGCTTTCATCTAGCTTTTGATGTCCAGTCCTTTTGAGTGATTTCTAATATTTGTTCATGAATATTCAGACCCATTCTTATTCTTCCTCCTATTGATGTACCAGTGATTGAGTGTGAGTTTACTAAATCTGAGAACGAATTTTATACAGCTTTGTATAGAATATCTAAGGTAAATACTTCTCTCATCCATGGAAAGGAAATATAATAATAGTTTTGATTCATTTTTTGTTGTGATTTTAGTTTGACTTAAAAAATATTAGGTGTTTATTTCTATTTACAGGTTGAGTTTGATAATTTTTTTGAATAAGGCCAAGTTCTTCACAATTATGCATCTATTATGGAATTTCTTTTGAGGTTGTGCCAATTGTGAACGTCCTTTTCTTGTCATGAGGTAAGTTCTACTTTAGAATGTCCTTTGTAAAATGGTTTTTATTGTCCTTTGTAAAATGATTTTTATTGAAAAAAATTATGTTGAGCCCCAAAGGTCAAGAGTTTTTTTAATTTTGTTATGAGCAGTGATATGTTATAATTTGTTCTAATTGCTAATTTATCAACAACTAGGGTGATACACAACAATGTTCTAATTCAAATAATATGGCATGGATTTTTTTCTAATTTTCTCTTATCAAAAACTGGCATGATACACAAAAATTATCTCACATGTGTAAGCAGGCAAGGCATTTTCTTTAAGGAAACCAAATGTGTGTTAATGGAGATTCTAGTTTTGTACCTTCAAAAGCTTACATTGAAGAAGTGGTCAGATAAATTAGTAATGGTGAATGAGGAGAGTGCCCAATCTGTCATGAATGAGTTGAGGATGCAGTCATGGCTTGTTTTGTACATCATATGTGTCATCAGTGCCTACTAGCAAGTTGTTGTAGCTCTTTGGATGGTGGTTGTATTGCTTGTGCTAATTCTAGTTAATTTTCATTGTATGGCTAGATTAATTTATTTGTAGATTATTGTATATTATTAGCTTTTTGTGCAAATCAAGCTACAACGGTGTCACAATGAGCTAACTCCATTGACTTATTTTTTTATTTAGTTAAAAATAAGGGCTTGCATGATCATATATTTTACAAGGATTATGTCATTATGTGTTGAATTTTTTTTTAAAAACAATGCCTATTATACAATTTGAAGGGCTGCCATAACTCCTCACATAATTTTTTAAAGGGTGCTAGCTCATTGGAAGAGCACCTTCCATGCAGGAGGTTGGTGGTTCGATTCCACTGTAACATAACATGAATTATTGAATGATATTTTTGATTTTTTAATTAAATATTTTTATATTGATTTAT
The DNA here is from genome assembly GCA_034641835.2 of Pinus albicaulis. Lineage (NCBI taxonomy): Eukaryota > Viridiplantae > Streptophyta > Pinopsida > Pinales > Pinaceae > Pinus > Pinus albicaulis. The sequence goes on along the minus strand of CM076578.1, from coordinate 1,110,469,115 downwards.
TTTAATGGTGAGATATTTTTCTAGATTCATTGTTTTATATTGTCTCTACAGAGACAATAGATAGGATTAAAGACATTGTCTCCATAAATACAATATGTATTTAATTACATATTGTCTTTGGAGAGACAAAAATGAAATTTTCTCAAGTTAAGACAATTTACCCAAAAATTGTCTTAAAAGCCCCCTTTGTGTTGTACTGCAACTATTGTCTCTGGTGAGACAAAAATGAAATTGTCTCTGGAGAGATAAAAATTCTTGTGCTATATATTGTCTTTATAGAGACAATATTTTAAGAAAATTTAATTTTAAGACGATTTAATCTGAGGCACCCACTTAAAGACAATACACAATTTTTCTTTTGTCTCAAATTAAGACAATTTACCCAAAATTTGTCTTAAATATTGTCTTAAAATCCCCCTTTATGTTGTATTGTTTCTTATAATTGGCATGTGTAAGCCGGGTTATAAGACATTTGTAATGAATTGTTTGTTTATAATATAAATCAGCATTTTTTCCTCTCCCAAACAAGGATTATGGTTGCTAAGGTTCTATCACACAACCAATGTGGACACTGATCTAACTAGTGGGGGTAACTTATTTAATTGGTGGGCCGCGGATAAAGCATGAGTTTTGTGGGCTGAGTGGAGGGTGGTGCACGATGGATTTCTGAGGTGGGGATAACAAGATGAATCACATATTAGAAAATGCCACTAAGCACGGCTTTAGCACGTGCTATTTGTTAAAGAATGAAAATTGGAGGAGCATAGAGTGACTGTTTCAATATTACTAATTATTTAAATAAAATTATATTGGGGACGTCAACAATAAATGGATGCAGTTGGACTAATTAAACTTAACTAAATAAAACTGAAATAGGACATGTGGATGGATGGTTTTGATGCCTAGCAGGTGGTTGAAATTAGATTCTCCAACAATCCCCCTTAACTAAAACCACATAATAATTTAATTAAGATGTTTGTTGATCTATGTCTCAACTAGTCTTGCAATTTTAAAAAAATAACTTCAACTAGATTTACGTTTCTTCTTCTCTTCATCGAGATCTCTAAATTGTTTCAACTTTTTCTTCTTGTTGTATTCTTCAAGCCTTACTTTCTTCATTTGCTGTTGAAGGTCTTCCATTGTTCTAGGTTGTCTAAGCATGTCATGGAATTCTTCAAAAAATGGTTTGTATGTGGATTGCTTCCACATAGCATCTTTTGTTGTGTGATCTTCATCATCATTTTGCTACAACTAAAGTTTATAATAAAAAATTCCTTACAACTCTAATACGTGAAAATTTCATTGATGTTTTCATCATCCATGCTATCTTCAACATTCATTTCCGCATCTTCTATGCATACTTTATCAAAACATGGTGTTGCAAGCCATCTTTCAAGGAAATTTAACTCTTCTTCATAATTGTCTTGTTTATCTGCACATTGATTTTCAACGGTGATGCACATTGAAAATGAATGGTAAGTGTAAAAACATATGAAAAACCACATTTGTTTTGTTCCTTATTCTCTAAAATGAGAGCTTTATTTTGTTGTGCTTCCTCCTCTGCCTCTTCTTCTATCTTTGTCCCTTCGAATTCTTCACTAACCTGTGTTGTTGCAAACATGTGGTTGTCCACTTGGTTTTCAGACTCAAGTGAGTTTCTCTCATCAAATACCATCATGTCGATATGATGTTTTTGTTGCATCATCTCCAAACATTCATCATTAGTAAAAAATTATTTATCAAATTTCACATCAACAATAATAATTGCTAGATTCACCATAGCATTGAGTGCTCCAATGGCAGGTTCACTGTCATCAACAACCACTATTGTTAGATTCATAAAATTCTGATCAACACATTTTGTTCTTGGAATCACCATGTTGTGATCAACAAGATTTTTTGCTAGATTTACTAAATTTTCATCCACTTGCAGTTGTGCATAGTGGGATTCACCAACATCTACATGTTATTTCTCTACTTCTTCTCCAAGTTTTTCACAATTATAATCAACTTGTTGCTGAGCACACTCGACTTCAACTAACTCTTCATTTTCAAATTGATAACTCACCCTTAAACCAAAACTCCTTTCAAGGGTATTAGAGGCCTCCTTGGTTGTCTTGGCATCTGAAATGAGGGGCATAATGATATCATCTACAAATTATTTTATGTAGTTCAATGCGAAGGTTTTTTTTTTTCCTTTTCGTTTCCAAACCTTTCAGAAATAGCTCAAGCATCTTGTGGTGTCACTTTGAACTTCTTATCATCCCCTTGGTTTTTCCAACTTTCCAATTTGTTGAGCACTCGCTCACTCTATCTCAACAACCAAATGTACTTGCATACATTGCGGTTTTTTTGCTATCAACTTCTGGCTTGAACAATAATGGTTTTGGCTATGGATCAGGGTGAGAACATGTAGCAATGGTCGCTCAAGAATCCCAAATAAATTCACTTTCACTTGATTAAAAAAAATTCACGAATCCCAAATAGATTCACTTTTATTGCTCAAATATGCCATTCTAATAAATTCAACCAGGATTTAATAATCAAATAATCACCAATCGAAATTATTTCTTACTTTAAAAAGAATTTGAGGAACCAAAAGAAATTGAACAACACCTTCATATAATTTTAAGAATAGAAAACGAATATGATAAAGTACTACTCCTTTTAATATAACATTTTTAAAAGAAATTCAACCATATTTTTTTTAAATAAATGGGCAACAGTACTCATCCCAATTGACTTTCAAAAGAACTCCTGCCCAATTGAATTCCTCCTCCCAACTAAATTTTTGCTCACACTTGGAACTTCCTCCTTTTAATATGAGACATTTTTTTTCAAAAGGTTAAAATAACCTTTTTAAGTGCTATCTAAGACTTGAAAAATAACTTCAATGTTTTTCAATTCCGTAACAAAAAAATAAAAATTTTGAAGACTTCTGCCAATCTTGTGAGTTTAAATTTTAAAGGACTTAGTGCGTCGTACTCTAAAAGAAAACTTGACAATTTCACTAGTTTCCCCTTGGATTTTACCATTGATTTCTCGTACCCTTTTTATTTTCTTGGCTAACCCTCCCCTGGCCAAGAGATTTGATTTCTCATCCCATTTCCAGAAACAGGGGGTGTTGTATCACATATTTTCTCCATAATCAACGCACTTTCTCCTCCTTGCCAAATGCGTTCGACACTAATTTTTTTGAAAAAATTGACAACAGGCTTGTGTTGGAATTTCTGTTTTATTCCAAACAAACAGGGAGAAAAAAAGGTTCTCCTCTACAACATAGAGATTTAAAAAAAAATTCTTGTTGGACAGAGATGGGAAACTTAAAACTATTTCATTAATATGAAAAGATATTACAGAATTCGTTCTTCCTCTATTAGAGGGATTTACAAAATAAACTGGACTACTACAAAATGCAATGCTCTCAAACAAAATATCTCTCTCTCTTACAAATGGCCTTGAGATATTTACCTGCTGCTTTTGACATATCAAAAAAAAAACATTAAAACAAACTATTGGAAATATATATTATATATATTTTGAAAAAGAACATAATATATATATATATATATATATATATATATATATATATATATATATATGTATATATATGTATGACCAAAGTCAAAGACTTTGTCACCACAACATTTATAATAAAATATATCAAAGTATTTCAATAAGGTTTCAAACCTTAATACTATCCGCCCGAAATAAAAATTTACAACCAAAGTTTTGTGAACCTTTAGACCTAGATCTCAAAACATATTAAACCTCATTTCAAACATTTTCACGTTACAAATCCTTGTGACATCACCAAGCCTGAAACCAACGTGAACGCAATCTGATTGGCTAGCTGATGGGGCCCGCCGGAATCCAAAATTTTTATGAATCGGATTTCAAAACAAAATTCGCATAACAAAAGGTGATAATGAAGTCAGGGTAGAAATGGTACGCAAAAACTTATGAAGTCAGATTCATAAGAGGTTTCGGGTCCGGTTTTGAATCGGCAATCAACAGACGAGCGGTGTGGATGGCTTGGACCTTTGGTGAAGCGATATGCGATGTGCGATGCTGCGACATCGGCGATATCGCATCGGCAATTCGGAGCGGCGGACAGACGAATGAAAGACTTGGTGAAGTTGCGATGTGCAATGTGGGGACCACATCGCATCGCGGCTGGGGAGATGAACGTTTTTTGTGGATGGGCAGATAGCTACATTGCAATATAGCGATGGACATTGATTGGTCCACGTCGCTGCACTGTGGCCAATGGGATCAGCCCAATTCAAAAGACTTGGCACACAAATTAAACTTCAATCCACCATTTGGTTGGTGAGGCCATTAAAGCCTGATAAGACTGTTCTTTAATAGAACCTGTTGTTGCATGGTTTGAACCACAAAATTCAATTTCTCTGCAATGGTGGTTGTGGCCCATAAACATAAATCCATCCTTAAAATTTCTCCACGCCTCTGTCAAATGCACAGTGGTGTGAACTTAACCTAAGATGCCCCTGTTTGTACTCTTTTATCCTGCACGGGGTACTTAGAGGTCAATTTAATATTTTCAACACTCCCCCTTAAAGTCAGCTGCTGGGTTATATGTCATACCCAAGAATTTCCTCAAATATTCAAAACTCTTCTGTCCCAGTGGTTTTTTCAGAATGTCTGCAAACTGCTCCTCTGTTCTACAATGTTGTAAAACAATTTCACCATTTTTCACCAATTCCTTGATGTAGTGAAACTTGGCATCAATGTGTTCGGTCTCTTATGAAACACATAATTCTTTGACAATGCTATAGCTGAGCTATTGTCACAATAAATCACTGTCCCTTTTACCTGTTCTTGACATAAAGTTCTCAACATTCTTCTCATACACACTTCTTGACATGCTACTACTGTAGCTGCCACATACTCTGCTTCTACTGTAGACAATGCTACAATAGGGTGTTTCTTAGAAGCCCATGAAATGGCTCCTAAACCCATATGAAAAACATAACTAGATGTACTTTTCCGGTCATCAATACTTCCATCCCAATCACTATCAGTATATCCAATTAAATCAGAATTTTATGAAGTGCTATATAAAATTCCATACCTCTTTGTTCCTTTCACATACCTCAGAATTATTTTTGTTGTTTGCCAATGTGCCTCCTTTGGCCTTTCCATAAATCTGGAAATTAATCTCACAACATGCATAATATCAGGCCTAGTTGCATTCAAATACATAAGGCTACCAACTATGCTCTTGTACAAACTAGGATCAAAATCCTTGCTGCTGTCATCTTTGCTGAGTTTCAATCCCATCACTGTAGGAGTAATTGCGGCCTTGCAATCCTGCATGTTAAATATTTCCAAAACTTCATTCACAAATTTAGCTTGAGAAATAAAAATTTTATTTTCATTTTTCTCTACTTCTATTCCTAAGAATTATTTCAGCAATCCCATATCAGTCATCTCAAATTCATCCTTCATGACTGTATTGAAATTTTCAATGAGGTAATCATCATTACCTGTAAATATCACATCATCAACATATAATACAACAATCAACATCTTACCATATTTCTCTTTGATGTATAATGTGGGTTCTCCTTCACATTTTTCAAACCCATTCTACAGTAGATAGGAATCTATCCTACGGTACCATGCTCTTGGTGCTTGCTTCAGCCCATAAAGAGCTTTCTTCAATCTAAAAAATTTGTGCTCTTGGCCCTTTTTCTCATAGCCCAGAGTTTGTTCAACATAAACCTCTTCCATAAAAACTCCATTTAGGAATGTTGATTTCACATCCATTTGGTAAACCTTCCACTTGTGTTGTGCTGCTATGGACAACACTGCTCTCATTGTTTCCATTCTTGCAACCGGTGCAAAATTTTCTTCATAATCTCTTCCATGTTGCTGCTTATAGCATTTGACAATAAGTCTGGCCTTGTGCCTTTCAATCTTACCTTCAGCATTTCTCTTGGTTTTATAAACCCATTTTACTCCAATGACTTCCTTACCTTTTAGGAGATCAACCAATTCCCACGTTTTATTTTTCTCTATTGCATTCATTTCTTCATCCATAACATCTATCCATTTCTTATATTTTATAGCTTCTTCAAAATGAATAGGATCGTCAACATGACAATATAATGCTAATAAAGAGTTTATACCTTCATTTTCTGCCTCTTGCTCATAAATATCATTCAAATTTATAAATCTGGTTCCTCTTTCATTTGGTGTACTTGTGCTTGAAGAAGCACTCAAATCTGCTCCTTGTGGTGTGCTTGAAGAAGCACTATCATTACTTCTCAAGGGTGTTCTCATACCTGCCTATGGCGTCCCTTGCTGTCCTTGTGTTGGTGGAGGTAGTGGTGCTAATGACGGATGTATTTCAGCCATCTCATCCTCATTATCATCAAGAGACAAACAGCTCTTCACATTGACTGTTTTCCCAATGCTTCCATCCCAAGCTTCTTCCTCAGTGAACTGAACATCTTTGCTTACAATAAATTTATTGGTGGATGGGTTATACAATCTATATGCTTTGGATTCTTTATTGTATCTAATAAAAATACACTTCTCCCCCTTACTGTCCAACTTCTTCCCTAGTTGATCCAAAATGTGTGCATAAGCCACACAATCAAAAGCTCTCATGTGGGTGATACATTGTTTTATGCCACTCCATGCTTCTTCCAGAACTCTGTTCATTACTGTTTTGGTTGGGCATCTATTCAAGATGTATGCTGCGCAATGTACAGCTTCAGCCCAATACTCAGTTGGTAAATGTTTTTCCTTCAGCATACTTCTTACCATATCCATGATTTTTCTATTTTTCCTTTCAACAACTCCATTTCACTGCGGTGTGTACCTTACTGTAAATTGCTTACGTATGCCATTTTCTCTCCAAAAACGCAGAAATTATTTTGAGATATACTCACCTCCTCTATTTGTTCTTAAATATTTTATGTGATGCCCACTTTGGTTCTGAACAAGTTCCTTAAAGTGGTAGAATCTCTCAAACACTTCACTTTTATATTTCAAGAAATAAACCCAAGTTTTCCTTATGAATTCATCAATAAAAGTTAGCATATAATGGCTACTAGCTAGTGATGGTGTTTGCATTGGTCCACACAAATCTGAATGGACAATTTCTAAGGGTGCCTTTGCCCTTATGCTCTTTCCTGATGGAAAGTTTTCTCTGTGTTGTTTTCCCAAGATGCAGCCTTCACATAGGCTGTCCGGTTTCTCAATCAATGGTAATCCATTTATCATTCCTTTCCTATGCAATAAATTTAGTCCTCCAAAATTGAGATGTCCAAATCTCAAGTGCCATAACCAATTTTCATCTTTTGCTTCTGTTTGGAATGTCTCTTGTGTCACTGTTTCCATTTCTTCTCCTTTCTTCAAATCTTCTCTCATCTTGAGAGGGAACATTATGTTCCTTGTCATCTTCACTTCAGCAATACATTGTTTTCTTGGTGGTTTATCCATGATGGTGCATACATCATCTTCAAAGAAAACATTATAGCCCTTTTGAATGAGCTTTCCAATGCTTAACAAATTACATTTCATACCTGGTACATAATATACATCAGATATGCTCTTCTTTTCTCCTTTCTTTGTCAAGACACTTACTCTGCCTTTTCCCATGACAGAGACCTTACTGTCTGTCCCCAATATAACTCGAGACTTTACATTTTTGTCTAACATGGAAAACATGGCAATGTTTCCAGTCATATGGTTACTGCATCCTGAATCTAGAAACCGTATATCCTCATTCTTTTCTTTAGCCATATTACATGCTAAAAAAAACTTATCTTGGTTGATATTTTATTTTGTAAAATTAGCACTGGGTCTATTACCCATGTCACTTTGTTTCTTCCTACATTCATTTTCATAATGACCATACTTATTATAGTAATGACATTGGACTTGGTATTTATCATACCTTTGTCCATGTGCTTGATTTTGTCCACCTTGCTGGCTACTGCCTTGGCCTTGGTTCTGATTTTGATTTCTACCCCTTCCACTTGCAGGGATTTTTCTTCCTCCTCGGTTCTGGCTTCTTCCTCTTCCTTTTCCTCTGTAGTTTCCTCTTCCTTGACCTCTTCCTCTTCCAAAGGACATTTGGGTCTTGAAGGCATGCTTCAAAGATGAGTGTGAATTTCTACCCAATCTTTGTTCATGTGTCATCAATGATGCATGAAGTTCATCAACTGAAAAATTTGAGAGATCCTTTGTCTCTTCAAGGGTTGTGACTATCATATCAAGCCTTGAGGGTAAGCTCCTCAACACTTTCTCCAGAATCCTTATTTCTTCAAGTGTCTCTCCATGAGACCTTATCTGGGTAACCAACCCAATCACATGTGTGAAGAATGAGTCTGTGTTATTAGACTCTTTCATACAGAGAGTTTCAAAATCTCTCCTCACCAATTGTAGCTTTCATGTCTTCACCTTCTCCATACCTTAATAAGAAATCTGGAGGGTATCCCATGCATCCTTGGATCTCTTAGTTGCTGATATCCTTGGAAACACACTCTCTTGTATTTCTTGATAGAGATAGAAGAGGGTTTTTTAGTCCTTTTTCCTATTGTTCTTCAAAAAATCCTTCTCTGCCTATGTCAAGGCATTAAAGACATTTTCATTTGCTAGTTCTTCAAAACCATCTTCAACAAGCTCTGATAAGTCTTTAGAGACAAACAGGGCTCTCATGGTAATGGCCCAATAGTCATAGTTCTTCCCATTAAATTGTGGGAGTTGAGTATTTCCAATACTCATACTTGTGCTGGCTCCAGCCATGGCTTACACTCTAAAATATGCAATAAACTTGACTGTTTTTTTTTTAACAAATTGTATTTCCTTCTTTAAAAGACAAACTCTATCTCTGAGGACTGCACTCTTTTAAACAACACAAAACTCTGTTTTTTTTAGAAATACCTGAACTATTGTTGAGCCTTCACTCTGCTGAAGAACTGCTGCAACAAATCCTTCCTTCAGCTTCTTTGACACCTTCAAAGAGCCTTGACTAGCTCTGATACCATGTTGGAATTTCTAATTTATTCCAAACAAACAGGGAGAACAAAAGGTTCTCCTATACAACAAAGAGATTTAAAAAAAAAATCTTACTGGACAAAGATGGGAAACTTAAAACTATTTCATTAATATGAAAAGCTATTACAGAATTTTTTCTTCCTCTATCAGAGGGATTTACAAAATAAACTGGACTGCTACAAAACCCAGTGCTCTCAAACAAAATGTCTCTCTCTCTTACAAATAAGCATTCGGGCTCTTCTTTTATATGGCGCAGCATATAAAAAAAAGGCATTAAAACAATCTATTGGAAATATATATTATAAAATTCGAAAAAAAAATTTTATAATATATATATTGACCGCATATATATATATACAAAATTCAAAGACTTTGTCACCGCGGCATTTATAATAAAACATATCAAAGTATTTCAATAAGGTTTCAAACCCTAATACTATCCACCCGAAATAAAACTTTATAACCAAAGTTTTGTGAACCTTTAGACCCGGATCTCAAAACATATTAAACTGCATTTCAAACATTTTCACGTTACAAATCCTTGTGACGTCACCAAGCCTAAAACCAACGTGAACGTAATCTGATTAGCTAGCCACTGAGGCCCGCCGGAATCCAAAAGGTTTATGAACCAGATTTAAAAAAAAATCCGCATAACTAAAGGTGATAATGATATCAAGGCAGAAATGGTATGCAAAAACTTATGAAGTCAGATTCATAAGAGGTTTCAGGTCTTGTTTTGAATCAGCGATCGGTGGACGAGCGGTGTGCATGGCTTGGACCTTTGGCGAAGCAATATGCGATGTGTGATGCTGTGTCATCGGTGATATCGCATCGGTAATTCAGAGCGGCGTACGGAACACTTGGCGAAGTTGCGATGTGCGATGTGGGGACCACATCGCATCGTGGCTGGGGAGACGAACCTTTTTTGCAGACGAGCAGACGACTACATTACGATATAGCGATGGACGTTGATTGGTCCACATCGTTGTGCTGTGGCCAATGGGATCAGCCCAATTCAAAACACTTGGCACACAAATTAAACTTCAATCCACCATTTGGTTGGTGAGGGAATTAAAGCCCGATAAGGCTGTTCTTTAATAGAACCTGTTGTTGCGTGCTTTGAACCAAAAAATTCAATTTCTCTGCAATGGTGGCTGCGGCCCATAAATATAAATCCATCCTTACAATTTCTCCATGCCTCTGTTAAATGCACAGTGATGTGCACTTAACCTAAGCTGCCCCTGTTTGTACTCTTTTCTCCTGCACAAGGTACTTGCAGGTGAATTTAATATTTTTAACAGCTTCCAACCTTGCCACTTCACGAATTTATTTTAAAAACTAATTCTTCCAACCAAGCAATTGCTCATTTGTCGAACATTCTTCACAACAATTTCTTCAAACATCGAAGACTTCTTCCACATATTCTTGCTCTCATTTTCCATTTCTCTCAAGGTAATTTACATAAAATGAGTTCTCATACCATGTTTAGAATACCATGTTTAAAAGAATGAAAACTGGTGGAGTGGAGAGTGTTTTTTACCATGTTAAGAATCAGTAAAATAAAATTAGATTGGGGGCATCAATAATATAACAATATATGATGAAGTAAGAGAAAGGAAGGGGAGGGGCGAGGATGGACGCTGCTAGGGTTCCCGATTTTCTTCCGATGGCCGCCTTTGTGCTGCAACTAGGCCCCAAGGGCCACGGGAACACATTGCTCCCATCATCATCGTCACGCATGCATGCCCACTCTACGGGGTCTGATCCCGGTGACAGAGCCTAGAAGGTTGAATTTTGGCCCCCTGGCGGCCCTGCATCGCACTCAAAGGTAGATCTAGAACCAGCGTCACAGAGACTCGGTGCTTGGAAAACTAGAGACTCCCCAGCTTCTGATCCCTTCAGCGAAAATGCGCCCTTGCCATTTCATGGGCCACACCCTGCCAAACTAGAATGACCGCAGATGGGCCAGGACATCTTCGCGCCCACGCTGGCTGCCAGGGTCGAAACTAAACTCAACAAAAAGGACGGCTGTGCTCAGGTACACCAGATTTGCAAGAACCCACTACCGAATTAGAAGAAAGGAGAGTCAGAGACAAGGAGGGATCGGCATAAGCAGGGAGCGCTTTTTTCAACAACCAAATCGTTCTCTGAACCCCAATAAATAGGTAAGAACCCTTTTCTGCTGAACTCTCCTCCTTTTCAAATATTTATTAGAGCTCTTGTGGGTAAGTCTCGTTTAGTCTGGGTAAACGATGACACCTCTATTCTACATCTCAAGCATAAAATATGGGGACTGACGGGGTACCCAGTGCCGATCCAACATCTGGTCAATGGGCACAGCTCTCTCCAGGATTGCAAGCTCTTAAAGGATTACACCATAAAAGAAAAGATGACCATTACCCTAAATTTGCATCTGTGAGGGGGTGTTGTAAACCAGAGCATGCCAAGATCCATAGGGGGAGATAAAGGGAAAACACCAATCAGCCAACATCAAACAAATGGAGGCCCCTCCTACAAAAATATCCTACAGGGGAAAAAAGCAGTAGGCTCATCTCTAGAACAGGCTGGAAATGCTCCGAGGCCCTACACAGTAGAAAAACAGGATCAAACCCCAGCACTCAAAATCAACAGTTCAACAACAGAGGAGCATATAAAGACATATGAAGCCCAGGCATTAATATGCCACTTCAACTGTTTCTGGCCCAAACCCATGGATCTTTTTCACTGGATTTTTACCCAATGGTCTCTGGAATGTGAAATACATCTCTGTTCCAAGGGTTTTTTTATTGTTAAATTTCAAACCTCGGAGGAAAGAGATATTATAATCAGAGAGGGGCCTTGGTTCTGGGGGTCCACGGGGCTGTTTATCACCCCATGGTTTCTAGATTTTGACCCCAATACCATGACAGTTTCTAGATTACCAGTATGGGTGAGACTACACAACCTGCCTCTTCATTTCTGGAACGAACAGGTCCTAGAGAGCATTGGGAACAACCTTGGGCGGTATATTAAAACCGACATGGAAAGATTAGAACAAAGAATTTTCACCTTTTCCTGAATCTGTGTAGAAGTAGATTTAAGCAAAGGATTACTGGAGAACATCATGCTGATTTATAAGCAACAAAACTGGTTGCAATCAATTGATTATGAGAATACTATGTTCAGATGCAGGAATTGCAGGATGACAAGACATCTACAAAATACATGCCCAGAAGTTAAGAGAGAAAACAACAAAAAGAAACCAAATAGGAAGTAGAGGAAAGCTTGGCAGTTTCCCCCTCCTGATTCAGAGGAGGATGAGTCAAAAGAAGAAGAGGAACCAACTCCACCAGAAAGTAAGAAACCTACACAGGAACCAGAGGTGCAAACAGAGGACATGACCGTATTCATGGATCCACACCTTCTGACGAAACAAATAGACAGGAACGTCGTGGACACGGGCAACAGAGGGATTAAAAGATACCACACATCAGAAACTTCAGATTCGGACAAGAATACAGGAACTCAAAATGTAGAAAATCAGATTGTCCTTGCCACTTGTGTGCCATCTTAGGGTGAATGGCACAAGGTTGAGAAGAACAAAGGGAGAAAAACGTGATTTGTGGGACGCTTTTACCACGATCTAGAAGCTTCTAGTTTTTCTGTCTCTTTCTCTCTTCCCCTTTCTCTTTCTTTTTCTTTCATTCTTTCTGAATGCAAGGTAGCCTCGCTACGTCGCATTGTGTGTGAAAGCACATGAGCCCAATGGGCAATTTCTGAAAATGCTTCAATGCATATGCTATGTGTAACTTTTCATTTTTCTAAATAAAAGGTTACCGATTTTTTTCTGCAGAAAAAAAAATATATATATAACAATATATGAATGTACTGTTATTAAATTAAAGTGAATTAATTAAAACTGAAGGAGGACATTTTGGATGAAGTGTTTTTCCACATAAAAATAATTAGAATTAGATTCTCCAACACTATTATGATTATAAAAACATTCTGTCTGGTTTTATGATAACAGGTATTTAGACAAACGGATGACCAGTGTAATACTGATTTAATTTAAGTTGTGCATGTTGTTGAAATGTTACTTTCAACAGCGGCTGCGCAGAGCTGCTTTCCATTTTTATTCTCCAGTTTTTTCTCCTCCAGCCGCTTTCTAAAATGGATGAACAGTTAGTTTCAGTTTTTCATTTGATCGGTGCAGCCCTTTTATTTAAAGACAGAGTCTTTTTTATTTGTGTTCGGGGACAGACTCTGTATTTGGTAAAACAAAGTACTTTTATTTTTTACACAAAGATATTTTGTTTTTATATGTATGCGGGCGTTTTATTTTTAAACCCCGTGGTCCCCACAGAGTCAAAGTGTCTTGTTGATGATGGAGGTTTGATGCGTTCAACGCAATCGGAGGTGTTACATATATATACCACAACCATTATAATCTCCCTCCACCGTAAGCCAAGGTCCGCGGGTCCACAGACCATGCGGTAATAACACATTGAATCGCAAGTTGTTTCAATAGGGAGCGTTTTGTGTATTGGCCCGATTGAACAATGAAAAGAACTGCACCTGATCTCTCTTATGCAGCAGAGTTAAGTTTTTGATCTCGGGTCCGATCCTCAATCGGAATCGGAAGTCTGAGGTATGGCACATTTGTTTTTTAAGTCACGGACCCGATGTGCTTTATGAACCAGATTTAAATCTTGGTTCATCGTGTCCGTTTATTGATCGGAATCGAAGTTTTTTAGTTGGCCTGTTTGTTTTAAGTCCAGACCCGATCACTTATTAGGGTGGATTTAATAGTTGTATTTCACATTACGATGGGCGCTCACGTCAGCAGGGCTCCGGTGGACGCGATATGAGATTATACGTTGGATTCTATAATCCATCGTGCACACAAATGTATACGTCACCAAGGAAAGGTTTGTAACGAGAAATGCATTAATGTAACTTGGCTCATAGTTTTGTTGAAGTTCGGAGGCTCATCGCGTGATCAAAGGTTTATAATGTTTTGTTTTAAATATATGCGCGAGGGAGTTTTATTAAAATGTATTTTGTAATGTAGCCCAGTGGGCCCCCGAAAATCGTTGTCATAGGTTTGTTGTTTATTTTTATTTTTACATAGTTTGTTTTATTTTTATATGCGCGACATATAAAAGCAAAGAGCCCGTGAGGAAAAATAGAATATACTGTAATGTAATTTTTTTTATATGCAGAGTAGTGCGTATTTTTCAACAGAGACAGAGTGTTTGTTTAACACAACAGTGTTGTTTGTGAGAGATAGAGAGCTGTTTTGGGCAGTGCATTTTTTAGCAGTCATATTTTGAAATCCCTCTTAGTGAGGAAGCATTGTAATAGTTTTTTTTTAAGGAATACAAGTTTTTTTTAAGTGTGGAAACTCTATCCCTGTGAGTGAAATTTTTTATTTCTCTGTGTTAAAAGAGGAGAGTATTACTCTCTCCATTGTTGTTCTGGAATATTCATAAATTCCAACATGGTATCAGAGCTAATCTAGGCTCTTTGAAGGTCAAAGAAGCTGAAGGAAGGGGTTATTTTTTGCAGCAACTTCTCCGGCAGTGTGAAGACTCGGGAAAAAATAATCCAAGGTATTTCTCTATACATAGTTATTGTGTTACTTTTGCAGAACAGTCAGTTATTTTAAATACACAATCAAGTGTTTTTTGAAGCATAGTTAAGAGTGCAAGAATGGCTGGAGCCAGCACTAGCATGGGTATTGGAAATACCCAGCTCCCATAATTTAATGGGAAAAATTATGATTACTGGTCAATAACTATGAGAGCTTTATTTGCTTCCCAAGATTTATGGGAACTTGTTGAGGATGGCTTTTATGAGCCAGCAGGTGAAAATGAACTTGATGATTTAACAAAAGTAGAGAAGGAACTGCTGAAGAGCAATAAGAAGAAGGATTCAAGAGCTCTCTACTTTTTGTATCAAGCACTGCATGAGAGTGTGCTTCCTAGGATAGAAGCAGCTAAGAGATCCAAAGAAGCATGGAAAACTCTCAAGACAGCCTATCAAGGCATGGAGAAAGTGAAGACAACAAAACTTCAGATGCTGAGGAGAGACTTTGAGACTCTCTGCATGAAGGAGTCAGATAACATTGACTCATTCTTCACTCATGTGATTGGAATGGTCACACAGATAAGGTCTCATGGAGAGACTCTTGAAGAAAAGAGGATTGTGGAAAAACTCTTGAGGAGTCTACCCTCAAGATTTGATGTGATTGTCACCACCATAGAGGAGACTCACGATATCACAAATTTTTCAGTAGATGAGCTACATGCATCACTAATGACCCATGAGCAGAGATTGGGTAGAAGTGAAAACTGACCTCTTGAGCATGCCTTTAAGACCCAGATGTCTTTCGGAGGAGGAAGAGGCAGAAGCCAAAACAGAGGTGGAAGAAACAGTCCAGAAAATTCTCAAGGAAGGGGTATCAATCCAAATCAGCATCAAGGCCAAGGCAGCAGCCAGCAGGGTGGTCAGCAGAATTCTCAAGGACAAAGGTATGATAAATCCAATGTCCAATGTCACCATTGTAAAAAATATGGACATTATGCTAATGAATGTAGAAAGAAGCAGCATGTCATAGGAAATAGAACAAATGCAAATTTTACAACCTATACAACCTATAACCTATACAACCTATAACCTATAACCTAACCCAACAGTTGAAATTAAGGGGGAGTGTTGAGATGTTACTTTCAACAGTGGTTGTGCAGAGCCGCATTCCATTTTTATTCTCCAGTTTTTTCTCCTCCAGCCACTTTCTAAAATGGATGAACAATCAGTTTCAGTTTTTCATTTGATCGGCACAACCCTTTTATTTGAAGAACAGAGTCTTCTTATTTGTGTTTGAGGACAGACTCTGTATTTGGTAAAATAGAGCTTTTATTTTTTACATAGAGATATTTTGTTTTTATATGTACACGGGCATTTTACTTTTAAACCCCATGGTCCCCATAGAGTCAAAGTGTCTTGTTGATGATGGAGGTCTGATGCATTGAACGCAATCAGAGGTGTTACATATATATACCACATCCATTATAATCGCCCTCCACCGTAAGCCGAGGTCCGTGGGTCCACACACCATGCAGAAATAACACATTGAATCGCAAGTTGTTTCAATCGGGAGCGTTTTGTGTATTGGCCCGATTGAACAGTGAAAGGAACTGAACTCGATCCCTCTTATGCAGCAGAGTTAAGTTTTTGATCTCGGGTCCGATCCTCAATTGGAATCAGAAGTCCGAGGTATGGCACATTTGTTTGTTAAGTCATGGACCCGACGTGCTTTATGAACCATATTTAAAGCTTGGTTCATCGCATCCGTTTATTGATCGGCATCGGAGTTTTTTAGTTGGCCCGTTTGTTTTAATTCCGGACCCGATCACTTATTAGGGAGGATTTAATAGTTGTGTTTCGCATTACGATGGGTGCTCACGTCAGCAGGACTCCGGCAGATGCGATATGAGATTATACGCTAGATTCTATAATCCATCGCTCACACAAATGTATACGTCAGCAAGGAAAGGTTTGTAACGCGAAATGCGTTAATGTAACTTGGCTCATAGTTTTGTTGAAGCCCGGAGGCTCATCGCGCAATCAAAGGTTTATAATGTTTTGTTTTAAATATATGTGCGACGGAGTTTTATTAAAATGTCTTTTGTAATGTAGCCCAGTGGGCCCCCGAAAATCTTTGTCATAGGTTTGTTGTTTAGTTTTATTTTTACATAGTTTGTTTTATTTTTATATGAGCGGCATATAAAAGCAAAGAGCCCATGAGGCAAAATAGAATATACTGTAATGTAATTTTGTTTTGTATGCACAACAGTGCCAAAAAAGACAGAGTGTTTGTTTTTTAACACAACAGTGTTGTTTGTGAGAGATAGAGAGCTATTTTGGGCACTGCGTTTTGTAGCAGTCATATTTTGAAATCCCTCTCAATGAGGAAGCATTGTAATAGTTTTTTTTTAAAGAATAGAAGTTTGTTTTAAGTGTGGAAACTCTATCCATGTGAGTGAAATTTTTAATTTCTCTGTGTTAAAAGAAACGAGTATTACTCTCTCCATTATTGTTCTGGAATATTCATAAATTCCAACACATATCCAAACAAGTTGGCAAGGTTGTAAGAATTCAGATGGTCTGATATATAAATATGTTGTTTGTGCAATGTATCTAAAAGCGGTGCTAGAGTGCCTGCTTTGCCGCTGCTTCATATGAGCTAGCAGTATATTCTTCTAATCGTGCTTTCGCCATCGAAATTGCTTCAACCATGGTCGATGTGACGGCAGAGGATCATTCTATTTCGCCATGGCCAGAAATTGAATTAGGATACCGAAATATTACTTTTAATGTTTTTATTAGGTCGTTCCAGAAATACAATATACCAATGACGGTGTGACGGATACGATTGAAGATGGGTCATTTTACCACGAGATGTTATTGTATCAGTCAACCTGGGAGTTCTTCAAAGTGGTGTTATCAGCTTCAGCCCTCGTTTGCGTGTAAAGATATCAAATGCCAAACCTTTTACTTGCGTTCTTGATTTCGGTAAAATCACATTAACTTTGAAAAAATATTGATTTGTAATGTTGGGCAGGGTTGGAAAAGGAAATCGTGTTTAAAATGTGAAATTAGAGTTTTAATAAAAAAAATTGAATTTTTTTCTATGATAGATGATGATTAGGTGTTTTGTTAAGATAGATGATGATCTGGTGTTTTTTTAAGGTACTATAAAGTCATTGGTTCAATTTTTTTGTTAACATATTATAAAGTCATTGGTTCAATTCCGTGTCTTGATTGAGGTGATATATTGGACATGATGAAGGTGTACTCTTGCCAAACTTTAAAAAGGAAAAGTACTCTTCAAATTTCTGATAAATTTTTCACCCACATGGAGGCTACAAATTTCTTTATTTATAGTGATCAAAAGAAAAAATATTACAGATTCCAGCAGGTGGTGTGGTGTTATCATCAATCAATAATATAAAGAGAGTTTATATAACATAAGGACGGTTTGTTGGAAATATGATGCAGAGTGTTGTCCTTGATGGCAACTCACTAAATGAAGATGAAGACATGCGACTGTTGACATGTGTTGTCCTTGATGGCAAACCACCTGATGAAGTTATTCTTGACTTGATGGACTTGGTAAATGATGTAAATCTGATGTTTGTTGACAATATGATGCTGAGTGTTGTCCTTGAAAGGAAACCCACTTGATGAAGATGATGACAACTTACTTGATGAAGTTGTGCTTGATAGAATATGTCTTGATGAACTAAATATGATGTATCTACAGGGTGTACAGAAGGCAATGGAGAAAGGAATTCAGCATGGGCTAATTCTATGATGAAAAAGAGTATGTCTCTAGGCATACGCAGATTGGCCTAGGGGAAGTCGCGTATGCATGCGGAAAAGAACGTTCCAAGTCGCGTATGGGCAAAAGTGCTCAAAAAGTGAAAAACCAGGGGTAACCGCCATGGTATTATTTTGGCTCATGGTATTGGAAAAGGGGCCCGTGGTATTGAAGGCTCGTGGTATTGGTTTGGCTCATGGTATTAAAAAAGGAGGGGCCCGTGGTATTGAAAAAGGATAAGCCTATATAAAGAGAAGAAATTCATTGTGCAAATCATGAGTGTGGGTGCAAGATGTCTGAGCTTGAATGAATACTTCTCTCTGAAGTAGATCTGAATGGAAAGGGTTACACTTGAAGATAAATCTGAATGTATGATGCACCAATGATGAAGAAGGAGATCTAGATCTGAAATGCACTTGTATCTACTAGATCTGCTTATGGAAGGCCTAGATCTGTGATGAGGCGAACATCTAGGCGAACATCTGTCTGAAGTAAAAGGGTAAATCTGAACTGAATATCTGATCTAATGAAGTATGCTGCTCTGTAATGATTGAAGATCTATACGCTACTTCGCCGCGGAGGAAGCGCATATATACGCGGCTTCGCTGAAGATAAAGCGCATATGCGCAATGAAATACATACAGAGGTATACGCTGGTTTGTGTGGACGGAAGCGCGTATATACGCGACATCAGTGAATGGAAAGCGCGTATGCAAACTAGGGTTTGCTGAAGCAAGGGGTATGAAATATCTGATCTGTTCTGCTGTGTTTCTGCTATCTGATCTCTGTTGATAAGTATCTGTTGGTGATGTATGTTTGTGCTTAAAAGTATGGAAAGGGTCCAGTCTGAAAATATGATGAAATGTGGCCTGCAAGTGTTGTTCTATTGAAGTTGTTGGATCGAGTGTGAAAATTGATGAAACGTGGTCCAAGGTGGTGCTGAGGGTTGTAGCCTTCAGTCAGGGGGTCGTAGCTCCCTTCCAGGTGAGGCTGGTAAACGATATCGGGGGGTCGTAGCTCCCTTCCAGGTGAGGCTGGTAAACGAGATCGGCGGGTCGTAGCTCCCTTCCAGGAGAGGCTGGTAAACGAGTCAGGGGGTTGGATCTCCCTTCCAGGAGAGGCTGGTAAACGAGCGCAGGTGGGTGCCTGCGTGCTGGTAGGAGTCTGCACCAGCACATATGTTGTAAGATGTTTTCTCTATAATAAAATATTGAAGGCTGAGCAACTGCAGCGGTGGTTTTCTCCTGACTTGGGTTTCCACCTAAAAATCCTGGTGTTCATGTGTGATGCTTTGTGTGATGGTTTATTCTGTTCTTACTGCACATGTTTACTATTTATAGATCATCTAATGAATGAATGATGGAATGATATAAGTGAAGAACTAATGGCATAATTATATCTCTGTGTATACGCGAGTTTAATAAAGGGTATCCGCGTATATACGCGAGTCTGCTTCAGGAAAGTAGCGTATGGGTTTTTAAGGAATGAAAAAGTAAAAATATTTGAATATGCAGTAAATACTGATTCACCCCCCCCCTCTCAGTATTTTTCCCAACAATTGGTATCAGAGCAGGTTCTTGTGCAGAAGCTTGATCGCTTGAAGGAGATCCATCGCAATGGGAAGTCAAGAAGGAGTAATGTCTATAAAGCCACCTCTATTCAATGGAAGCAATCTGATATTCTGGAAGGTACGAACAAAAGCATATCTGCAAAGTCTTGGTGCAGATGTATGGGCAATCGTGGAAGAAGGTTATCAATACCCAACAAGTATTCCTACTGATGCAGCAAAAAGGAAGAAGTATGAAATCAATGCCAAAGCAGTGAATGTATTGTTAGGAAGCATGTCTGAATCAAAATTTTCTAAAGTGATGCAGCTACATTCAGCAAAAGAAATATGGGACAAAGTCATTCTAAGCTATGAAGGAGACACAAAGGTAAAAAGTGCAAAACTCCAAACTCTTAGAATTGAATATGAAAATTTGAAGATGCATAGTGATGAAAGTGTTGCCAGTTCCTTTCTTCGTCTAGATGATATTGTAAATCGGATGAGAAATTTGGGTGAAACCATAACTGATACTACTCTGGTGGAAAAGGTCTTAAGATCTTTGACTTCAAAATTTGACTCTAAAGTTTCAGCTATTGAAGAAAGGCAAGATCTGAAAACTCTTACTATTGTTCAATTACATGGTACTCTGACTGCTTTTGAAATGAGACAAGGAGGTCCTTCTCAAATAAGAGAAGTTGCTTTTAAGGCTTCTACAAAAGGAAAGGAAAAGGAAGTTGTCAAAGAATCTAGCTATATATCCGATGAAGAAGAAGCGAATTTCGTGAGAAAGCTCCAACTAGGTACTGGAAGATTCAAAGGTAAGCTTCCCTTCAAATGTTTTGAGTGTGGAAAAGTTGGTCACTATGCTGCTAAATGTCCTTATAGAGAAAAGAATGGTAAAGAGAAACAATTTGAAAAGAGAAAGAGTTATTATGCTAAAGAAGATGATGATGAAGTGTCCAGTGAAGATGAAGAAGATTCTGACCATGATCTGAAAGTGCTCATGGCAAAGAAGAAAAAGAAGAAGCCTACTCGAAACAAGGAGATACCTCAGAAATCATGTATAGAAAAAATTGAAGAAGATGAACCAGGTATTAATCATTGTTCTTGTCTCTTACTTAATTGCATGTGCAACGATTATGATAGTGAAAGTGACAGTATGGATCCAGAAGTTTCTGACGAAGCTCTACAAATACTCATGGCAAAGAAGGAAAAGAAGAAGGCCACTTGTAATACTCTTCTTTGTGCAAACAATAGTGAAGATAGTAAAGTTGTGGAAGCTATCAAGATCAAAGTTGAAGAACAACAAAAGGAAATTGATACGAAAGATTCTATTTACAAAGAGATGACCTCTCAAATGAAAGATCAAATTGAAATGTTGAATGGACAGGTGGACAAGTATCAAAGGTTTCATACTTATGCATCCAATCGAATTAAAGAATTAGAAGCTGATCTTGAAAAATCAAGCAAGAAGAATGAAGGACTTGAAGCTGCAATCATCTCTCTGCAGGCAGATCTAGAAGCATCAAGTAAGAAAAATGAGGAACCTTTACAATCATTTGAAAAGGAAGGCCTTGAAGCAGAAATCATATCTCTCAAAGAAGATATGGAAAAATCAAATAAGAAGAATGAAGAGCTAGAACAAACATGTGAAGAAAACGAAAATTGGTTGAAAGAAGAGATCCTAAATCTGAAGGATCAAGTAGAAGATGGAAGAAGGAAAGAAGAAAGCATGACAAAGCAATGTCAAGAATTGGAGGTTGAGGTAAATATTCTCAAAGGTAAATTAGAAGAAAAGGTAAAACTTTTGAGGTTTCATGATAGTACTAATATTTTGGACAATATTCTGAGTAATCAAAGGTCTCCTGCTATCAAACTTGGTCTTGGTTTCCATGAAACTGTTAAAGGAGAATCTAGCTCTCAAGGAGGTGCTAAAGAATCAAAGGACATCAATGCAAAATCTGAAGTGTTGAAAGAGTCAAAATATCAACAAAAAATCATGAATTCTCAAAGGAATTCATTCAAGAACGTTGAATGTTTTAAATGTCATAACTATGGGCATGTTGCAGCAAATTGCAGAAGCAGAACAATCCAGCCACAAATAAACAGGTACTCTGGTAGCTTCAAGGGATATTGTTTCTCATGTAACAAGTATGGACATAAAGCAGCTGATTGTAAAAGGAGGAAGATCAGAAATACTCATCACGATTCTTATGCTTATTTCTCTGGACACATGAGATGTTATTCTTGTAACAAGTATGGACATGTAGAAAAGGAATGCAGGTTGAACAGATATGAGAAATTGGATAATTTCCAGCACACAAATAGAAAATTTAAACAAATCTGGAAAAAGATGGAAGGATGGAATAAGAATCAATCTAGAGAAGAAAATGATATTTTTGTGGATGCTCTAGAAGACAATGATTTTCTTGAAGAAAACACTCAATTCAAGATGGAGGACCGATCAGAAACGTAGGGAATTCTGACCCTACTGCAGTCATCTGCTCTGAAGCTAACTTTTCCTATTGACTGCAGGAATGATGTGGGATACATTATGAGATTTAGTAATGTATCGTCACAGGGGGAGCAATGTATGATGTCTCTCATGGTTGATTTGATTATTCTGGTTATATGTATTTCTGACAGTGCATCTGGTGTGAAGAAAAGACAGGAACAGAAGGTAAATTTGCAGGGGGAGACAAAGGAATGTGAAAAATTTCTATGTTTCACTTTCCATACGCGGGTTATATTCACCAAAGTCGCGTATACACGCGAGTTCCAGCTGACACAGCCGCGTATGCATTGATGATAAGGAAATTTATCTGATAGCTGAAGATCTAGAGCAGAGGTTCAGGGGGAGCATCAGTCTGATTGTTAATAACTACAGTTTTGACTCTGTATCAGCTTAATTTATCAGTTCTAAATAATGATGATATAATACATGGTTTCTTATGTTGAAGACTATGGATGAGTCCTGTTTGCTTGAGTATTCGTTGCTTAGATGAAAGTCTTATAATTCAGAGACAAGGACAGATCATGCAAAGATTGTTGCTGATGAATTGCTGTTGAAGGTGTTTCAGATTACACAAGTTAAGGAAGAGCACTGGTTTAGGGGGAGAAGCAGGTTGAATACTAATGATTGCATTGTTGGCAATATGATTGCTTATTCTCTGGTTTTTGTGATACTCATGCTCAAATGAAGATGACTTGGTACATGGTTTATTATGATGATTTTTTGAGCCCTGGTTGCTGATAAGTATCTTTTGTACTCCCACATGGATAAGTTGGATGTCATTTGATTCAGAAATAAATCATGCAAAGTTTGTTACTATGGTTGAGAGATCATTTGCCTACATATGTTACTTCATGTTAAATCCTGAAGATCATGATGATGTTGGACCACATGGATGATTGCTTGACACCTATGTGAAGATGTTGTTCTGATATGAGAATCTCTCTTGGAAATATTGTATTGATGCTGCAAAGAATCTGAAGGCTTGGTTACCATTGTGCTGATGCTACAACCATTGGATGACGCTTGAAGACACCACTACACTGTTCTATCTATCTGTAGTCCAGGGAAGCATTCAAATATCTCAGAAAGAAGCTGAACACTGTCTTTGCCTCACAGAGAATCAGATCTGGTTGAAATTTAGAAGATGGCATTGGATACGCGGGTTTCATGAAACACAGTCACGTATATACGCGAGTTCCTGCACAGAAAACCGCGTATGTTTGGTTGCTGGCAATTTTTGGTTGGTTCAGCATTCTTCAGCACAGCTGCAGTGCTGTTTGGTATCTCTGATATTGTTTGGTATCTCTGGTGGTGTTCCAGTTCTCATATTTTTGTTTCTAATGTTTTGATGAAGATGCCTTGATGATTTGTTGGTGAAAGTGTTCAGGATGCACAAACTAAGGGGGAGCCTTAGTCATATGAAAAGGATGCTTGGATGCACAGTTTCAGGGGGAGCATTAGTTTTGCTGAGTATAATGCATTGCTGGCATTATGGTGGTTCTGATATATGATCTCTCTTGAGGTCTTTTTGGTATTGATTATGAAAAGTCATATTTGTATTTTGATGAACAGGTCTGGTTGAGACCCATGATGTAAAATTGTAATATTCAGTCATGTAAGGACTTGTCAAATTTGTAAACCCACTTGGTTGGGTAGCTGAGTCAATTTTTGTACACCCACTTGGTTGGGTAGCTGAGTTGAAATGTGTAAACCCACTTGGTTGGGTACTTGAGTCTTATATGTAAATCCACTTGGTTGGATATTTGATGTAAGTATGAGTCTTTGGTGATAGGAAGTTCATAGAGTCATGTACTTCATTGACAAATATGTCTGAAGATTCAGCATGAACTCAGGGGGAGCTTGGCCACTTCAAGCACATATCAGATGTGCCGAATGCTTCTCCCACATGAGGAGAAAAGGGGGAGAGTATGTTGGATTTTGATCCGCCCTTTGCCCTTGATGTCAAAGGGGGAGAGTGACATGGTGTTTGAATGAAGAGACAGAATGGTGTCAAATATTTGGGAGAGTGACATGGTGTCATTTTATTCTTAATGTATCTATCTGTTGTGGTAACCAAACACCATCATGGTTGCCATCAAGTCCAAAGGGGGAGATTGTTGGAAATATGATGCAGAGTGTTGTCCTTGATGGCAACTCACTAAATGAAGATGAAGACATGCGACTGTTGACATGTGTTGTCCTTGATGGCAAACCGCCTGATGAAGTTATTCTTGACTTGATGGACTTGGTAAATGATGTAAATCTGATGTGATATGATGTTTGTTGAAAATATGATGCTGAGTGTTGTCCTTGAAAGGCAACCCACTTGATGAAGATGATGACAACTTACTTGTTTGGTCTGTTTGGTGTGCTTGATAGAGTGTGTCTTGATGAACTAAATATGATGTATCTGCGGGGTGTACGAAGGCAATGGAGAAGATTTACGCATGGGCTAACTATGATGAAAAAAGAGTATGTCTCTGGGCATACGCGGATTGACTAGGGGAAGTCGCGTATGCACGGAAAGAACGTTCCAAGTCGCGTATGGGAAAAAGCGCTCAAAAAGTGCAAAACCGGGGGTAACCACCATGGTATTATTTTGGCTCATGGTATTGAAAAAGGGGCCCGTGGTATTGAAGGCTCATGGTATTGGTTTGGCTCATGGTATTGAAAAAGGGGCTCATGGTATTGAAAAAGGGAAAACCTATATAAGGAGAAGAATTTCATTGTGCAAATCATGAGTGGTGGTGCAAGATGTCTGAGCTTGAATGAATACTTCTCTCTGAAGTAAATCTGAATGGAAAGGGTTATACTTGAAGATAAATCTGAATGTATGATGCACCAATGATGAAGAAGGGGATCTAGATCTGAAATGCACTTGTATTTGCTAGATCTGTCTATGGAAGGCTTAGATCTGTGATGAGGCGAACATCTAGGCGAACATCTGTCTGAAGTAAAAGGGTAAATCTGAACTGAATATCTGATCTGAAGAAGTATGCTGCTCTGTAATGATTGAAGATCTATACGCTACTTCGCCGCAGAGGAAGTGCGTATATACGCGGCTTCGCTGAAGAGAAAGCGCGTATGTGCAATAAAATACATACAGATGTATACGCTGGTCTGTGTGGACGGAAGCGTGTATATACGTGACATCAGTGAAAGGAAAGCGCGTATGCAAACTAGGGTTTCTTTGAGAAGCAAGAAATTATGAAATATCTGATGTTACTGTGTTTTACGCTGTTGGTATTGTTGATAAGTATCTATTGGTGATGTATGTTTGTGCTTAAAAGTATGGAAAGGGTCGATCTGAAAATACGGTGAGTGTGGCTGCAAGTGTTGTTCTATTGATTGTTGGATCAGTGTGAAAATTGATGAAACATGGTCAAGGTGAGTCTTTGAGGGTTGTAGCCTTCGATCGGGGGTCGCTCCTTCCGGGTGAGAATTTTGGTAAAGGATCGGGGGTCGTAGCTCCCTTCCCGGTGAAATTTGGTAAACGAGGGTGGCGGGTCGCGTAGCTCCCGCTACAGGGGCGTGGCAGTCTCGAGGTTGGAGCTCCCTTCGGGAGAGACGCGTGCTGAGGCAGGTGGGTCACTGCGTGCTGGTATGAGGCGCCGGCATATGTTGTAAGATGTTTTCTCTATAATAAAATATTGAAGGCTGAGCAACTGCAGCGGTGGTTTTCTCCCGACTTGGGTTTCCACCTAAAATCCTGGTGTTCATGTGTGATGCTTTGTGTGATGGTTTATTCTGTTCTTACTGCACATGTTTACTTTTTATAGATCATCTAATGAATGAATGATGGAATGATATAAGTGAAGAACTAATGGCATAATTATATCTCTGTGTATACGCGAGTTTAATAAAGGGTATCCGCGTATATACGCGAGTCTGCTTCAGGAAAGTAGCGTATGGGTTTTTAAGGAATGAAAAAGTAAAAAGATTTGAATATGCAGTAAATACTAATTCACCCCCCCCTCTCAGTATTTTTCCCAACACGGTTTACCATATATAATATTAGGGGGATAAATTTATTTAAGCATGGACCTAACATGAACCTTGAGATATCAAATTTCCTTAGATGCAAAAAAGCAATGTGTAATTTTTTATTGTTTAAATTGTATTTTTGAATGTTATAAAGATTATATAACATGTGAATTGAGTCATTCTATGAATCTACATTAAACTCGTTTTTTTATTATTAATATATTTTTAAATATATGTCAATATTAATTTATATTAAAATATTTTCATCAACTCACATTGAATATTTTATTATATATAACATTAAAATATTTTCTTTTAACATTTTGTTTCTATAGTTAAAATATTTTTGAAAAGTATACTCATATTTTTTTTACTTCTAACTACTTTAAATGAAATTATATTAGATAATATGGACAACTAATTAAATATGTATAGCATATTTTTTTCTTTGTTTTTTATTATAATTAATAGAAAAGCTAGCATACTTACAAAAACATACTTAGAAATCACCTTCACACTTCCTTTTCGTAAAATAATCCTCCCAACTCAATAATTTCTATAATAAATACTCAAATTATTGTCATCTATGTTACCAAACATGTAAAATACAGATTGAACATTCTCGTTGTGGAACATTCTCGTTGTAACAATGTAACATATTTAAATTTTCTCGTTGTAACAGTGTAACATACTTAATTTTGTCTACCGGATACCTAGTTTGTATGCAAGTTTTTTTTTGGCTCTTAGTTTTGTATACAATTTTTTTTTTTTTTCCTTACTGAGAATAATGACATCTTCTCCATTTGTTACAACTTTAACGAAAATTTTCACCGTACTTCAACTAACTTTAATATTATATGAATTCATTATTGAATCTTTAAGGAGATTTTTCACTGTACTTTCAAGTAACTTTAATATTACATGAATTCATTAGGGACTCTAGAGTACATCGAGTTATAAGTAAAATAATATTCTTTTCTACTAGGACACACTAACCAATTTTCTCCTTTGATGTGTAAGCGATGATGCTATCATTTCCATTTTTAAATTATAGAGACTCCCGACTCTCTTTAGTGACCCTTTTGTCTTTCAGGTTTATACAAAGAGACTCCCAAAACCTACCATCTTACTTTGGGAGTAGTTATATATATAACATTTTAGGTTTTGGGAGTCCCTTTGATTATTATTATTTTTAATAGTGTTCGAATAATAATGGATTTGGAAGGATTATACTCTCTCGTACTTATTAGTCCCTTCCCCCTCTCGGGCTGCAGGGTCTCTTGTAATTATTTTTCCGATTTTCATTAATCTCGGCACATAAACCAAAGTTAGCTAATTTAATTTAACCTAATGTTTTCTATTTATATGGTATAAAGTGTTTTTTTGAACCTATGAGTTTGTCCAACGGTTATTTAAACTAATACGTAATTTTGAGGTCTTATTTGGCCTCATATCGAAGCCTTACATACTAAAACTTACCATAAATGTCCATTGATATATAGAATTTTAGTTTCAACTCATTAATGCTAACATTAGTTTGTAAACATTTTATGTTCACTAATTAAGAAAATAACTTTATATATACAAGGTTTCCGAAGCTTTACATCTATGTGACACATGGATCACAGATGTTTTACATTGCATGGCCATACTCACCACCAACCGCTATATCCGTTGCTCTCGCTTAGAAGCCGAGAAGCGCAGTGTGTGTCGAGCAAGGCATCTCTCAACCTTGCTCTCTCAATTAATACCTGCAAGCTCTCAATTAATGAACATCAATGGAGCCTTGCAATTGCATCCCTTGCTCTCGCCCAGAAGTCCAGAAGCGTAGTGTGTGTCGAGCAAGGTATCTCTCAACCTTGCTCTTTCAATTAATCCCTGCAAGCTTTAAATTAATGAGACAAATGGAGCCTTAAATTAATGAGAGAAATGGAGCCCTGCAACTGCATCCCTTGCTCTCGCTCAGAGGCCCAGAAACGCAGTGTGTGTCGAGCAAGGCATCTCTCAACCTTGCTCTTTCAGTTAATCCCTGCAAGCTCTCAATTAATGCAGCAATGGAGCCCTGCAACTCTGCCAAGGATTGCAGAAAGTTCAGAATCGCCCTGCCAATGGTCGCAAATTTTCAGAATTCAAAGGACTGCAAAATTTCAGAGTTTGAAGGACTACAAAATTTTAGAATTAAGCGAAATGAGAAAGAACAAGAAAAAAATAGAAATATTTCAATAAGAGAAGAAAAATTCTAAGAGCATTGGCTGGACTTGATCTGCCTGTGTTCGACAAAACATCCTTGGTTCATTGTTGATTCCATGTATCTCGCTCGAGGTCTAGGAATTTCTAGAGAGTGAAAGAAAGGCAAGGGTGTTGAGGTAAATTTTTTGTTCTGTAATTACTTTATGCAAGCTTGTAATTTATGTTTATGTTTCCACAGCTGCCATCTTCCATAGCTATTCAAATGTCAGTTCTATACAGCGATTCAATTCTTGTTCTCTCCTAGTTTAAACACTTCGAGGCGGGGAGCGGCAGCGTTGCTTTTGCGTCATTTCCTTGCTTGGAATCTTCTCCATTTCGATAGTTTATTGCGGACCTGGCAGATCGATATCGAGACCCAGATCCTGTTCGACTGCTATAGCCCCACGGGCCCTTCAAGTTCTTTATGAACTAACTAAGTGGGACGATTTTTGTGCATTTCACTTCAATCGCTGCTCGTTGCACCCCGAGTCCACTCCTTCATCTTTGTTCTTTGAAAAGAGATTTTTTCTAGAAATTGGATTTGTGCGAAATAGTGACAGCTAGCATATCCAAGCGTAGCCCTTTCGCATGTAGCCCTTTCTCAGGGGCATGCTTCTAGAAAGACTTGTTGGGGATACAAGGATGCATCCATTGTAAAAACAACTGCAATTATGAGGCTCAGCCTACACCGACTCCATCGTTCACTGCAAACAACAACGTGACTGCAAGACATGTGAATCTAGTAGAGCTCTAATTTTTTCTTGCCTGCAATTCTGAAATTAATTTAAACAATTATTTCTTAATTTGATTTCATTTTTATTTCTTAATTCTGCAATTCTGAAATTAATTTAAACAATGATTTATTAATTTGATTTCTTTTTTATTTCTTAATTCTGGACACCGACTCTACCGCTCACTGCAACAACGTGATAATAGGCTTGCCATTGTAAGCCAGCACTAATTTTTATGTTTATTGAATAGAGCTCTAATTTTTTTCTTGCGTGCGATTCTGAAATTAATTTAAACAATGATTTCTTAATTCTAGCAATAATTATGGCAATAAGCAGTTCAACCTGTCAAGAAGCTGCTAAGCCCTTCGTTGCTTCGGTTAATAAGAAATTCAACCTGTCAAGAAGTCGCTGAGCTCTTCGTTGCTTCGGTTGCTTCGGTTGCTCTGGAAAAATAGCAGATTCAGAACTGGCAATAAGTAATTCAACCTGTTAAGAAGTTGCTCATACCTTGACCCGCCGCACACAACGGATTCAGAACTGGCAATAACTAATTCAAAATTTTAAGAAGTTAATCTGGTTTGCTGGTTTATAACAATGCTTCTAAATATTTATCAATTCCTTTGAAAGGTGGCATTATAACCAATGGCTTTACCAATTCATTTGAAAGGTGTCATTACAGGCAGTGGGAATGTGGCTTGTATCCAAGCACTCATGTCATGGCAAATTTTATTTTTTTATTTCAATTAACTTTTATTTTTTTACTTCAATTATTCTTTTTAATTCAATTATTTGTACCAAATAAAGAAATTGAAAAACTAACACGTGTTGGATGCATGGAAGGCAGGTGTCTACACCGCTAATTTGGTTGTTGTACAATGAGCTAATTTTGTTGAGTGGTTGGATCCATTATGGCTACAATGAATTGAAATTTTAGCCCGTGGTCTAAATCCCAAGATGTGCGTTTCATAAAGCAAAGCAAAACTTCCCACTTTAGTCCATTTTTTCAAATAAACCCTTTCACTTCTTAAACTGTGCATAACCATAAGGCAATGTAGCAGAATCTGCCATATCGAAGTACATCGATAAGTGATCCACATTGTTTCCCTTCGGAAATATCAGCACCCGCCTGCCTCATTTAGACACAACAAAATCACTTAATGAATTCAAGGCATGTATTATCAATAAACAATTTCCGAATATAAGATGCTAGATAGGGGTCTGGTCTACCCGATCTGTTAAAATTGCAAACCTAGGCCACCAATAAAAATACTAAAACAAGGTAAAATTCCATGTTATACAGCTCTCTGGCACTGGACCTAATTCCCTTTGTTGATTATATTCTGTTGCAAAACGAGTAACAGTAATAGTAAGCCTTGTGGCTAGATTCATGTTCACTTGGTCGCGATTTCTTTTATCATTGCAAATTGCACGTGATCCATCTTTATGTGATCGAACTCTTGGTTCCCCTCTTATGATCCACATATTCTTTTGACCAAAATTCGCTCACAATAATCAAAATGATTGAATCGTTCAAATGGCATTCCAAGGAAATCAGAATAAAAGCATGTATTGAGAGGTCTGTCATTTATAAGTTTCACCATTTATGATACATTCACGGTTGCACACTTATTTTTACATATGTATAAAATGGCGTGTTTTATCTTTGTATCAAAATTCGGAAAAAGTCTCACATACATGGTGTATAAGGAATTCAAGTTTTATTTATTGTAAAAAAATAACTGCTCCCAACTCCGGCTCAAGGCAGGGACTAGCTGCCTTGCAGCCATCCTTGTTCATCATTTCAAATCGTTGGAAATTTCTCTTATTTTAACGGTGGTTCATACCTCGTTAACCACAGGCCTTCACACATATACCCATCGACTATGTGGACTTCCATTTTTTAACTTTATGGCGAAACTTAGCTTGCATGGAGGATAAATGACCAAGGTTGGTCCATGGTGGCACATTTGTCGCTCCTTATGGAGGCTACTCGAGCTAATGCCAAGTGACGAGTTGCACGCAATTCTATGCAACGATGGATATCTTTTTAGAATGATCTAAGGGTGGAGATCGATTAGGGTTAAATCGAATCGATTCTCCATATTCTTCTGCTCATTATTCAAGAATTATTTTTGCGCTGGGTTTGATAGAGTAGCAAGGATTTTCTTCCGTGGGCATTCTACAGAGATTTGGCCTCCTTAAACCGTAGCTTGTTAATTTTTTTTTAGCACTGACAGCCTTATTAGTTCATTTAGACCATCGTTACTGCCATAAGTATGTCAAATTTTTGTATCGTGACAAACAATTCATCATGTGCCCTTCTTTTCCTATGAACTTGTCTTGTTATTGAAAAATCGAATGTTTCTTTTCAGAGATTGTGGTCAATATGACCATGATTTTAAAGGAGAGATATCTAATAGAGGCACTCTGTAGTTTAAAATGCTTCCCATTGCGATCTCATGTGGTTTTCAATTGCGATCCCATTTATTTTTCCCTTTTGGTATCGGTTCCAGATTATGGTGAGGGTTTTTTTTTTATTCCTCCATACCTTATGCAGGGTATTTTAGTGTCACTTTCCTTTTTTCATTGTCTTTCGATTTATCCCTGAAGTATTTACGCTATTAACTTCTTTGTTTTCGTCTGTAGGAAGTGTTAAAATAAAGGTGTGACCTTAGTCATTGCAGGTATATGGACTACAAACGCAACCCTTAACTCGTTTTTTTTTGTTTTGTTTATTAAAACCCCGTGGTGTACAAAACCTGAGATGGCTCATGGATTTTTTTTTTCAACACTTTCACGTATACTTCGGTGTCTCTACCTCGGCCTTCTTTCATTCCCCACTTCCATATGTCTGAGCTTCAACCATAATAATTCGGAAGCAGGGTTTCAGAACCCTATACAAAGTTTCTTCTAAATAGGTTGTTACTGGAATGTGTTCAACTCTGTAAGGGTTTTCTTGTTTTTAACCAAAAAATCTCGTGATTGTAATGTCTTTGCTATGACTGAGATTTTGGCATTAGATCATTAATTATGATGAAGGTAATTTTGTTTATTTTCTGTCCTCTTTTAACACCTTGATAATTTGTTTATTAGCTCTATATTTTCTTTTTTCTTTTTCTAAAACATGCGCTCATTCTAATACACTGCATTTAAAACATTGTATACTCGTGTGCTACATTATTGGTAATATTTCTATATAGGGCTAGGGCTGGTTATTACGAACTCAAGGTTTCTATGAATCTTGCCATGTTGCTTAATACTTCTACTAATCTGGGTATTTTTTTCTTTTACTAAAACATGCGCTCATTCTAATACACTGCATTTAAAACATTGTATACTCGTATGCTACATTATTGGTAATATTTCTATATAGCGCTAGGGCTGGTTATTACGAACTCAAGGTTTCTATGAATCTTGCCATCTTGCTTAATACTTCTACTAATCTGAGTATGCATTGGTTAGAGTGGAATTTTCAATTAATTCGTAGAAATTCTGTGGAAATTCGCAGTCCTTCCCATATTACAAAAGTTAGATAAATTGACCATATATATTTTGTATTAAAAAATTTGCCGTAAAATCCTTTATGGTTTATCTATTTTGAATTGTACTGGCCTCATTAATGTTATTATCCCTATGAAATGTTTATTAGTCCTTCCCGCAAGGACTATTGCAATCGAAAACGATATTTCCATTAATTTGTTTACGAAAACCCAATTGTATTAGTTCTCGTAACCGAGTGTTTTATCATGTGCACCGTTTGGTCAACGTATAAGCTTGCTCCCGCCGTTATTTCAGTGAATAAGAAACTTTTAGGTCTTATTTGGCTTCTTCCCGAGGAGAATAGACTAAACTATGAAGCAAGGAGGCTATAATATCATGGTTAACTCAATTTGCTTGATTCATATTTCCAAAACTGAAACTAATGTCAACATTAGATAGCTAACATTAAATGTTGTTCACTAAGATGTTGGTAATCTCTTGGTCTTGTAATATGTGTAGGCTTGTCGAGCCAGACCACATGTCGAGGTGCCAGATCACATGGCGAGCTATCCGAATACATGCAGCATGGCTATTTGCATGTGAACTAGCGACGCTTTCATTTAAAACCATTATTGCATTGTTTCTGATTCTAGAAAACGAGATCCAGTTGCAAAGCGAGATCCTGAGAGCCAAAACCCTTCTGCGCGGATCTGCCATCAGCAGAGAAAGGAATTAAATCAATTCATACTGAACGAAGTCATAGCTTAGATACCCCAGATCAGAAATATCAGCAGTTGTTGAAGCCACCTTCACAAGAATCTTTCTAGTGGGTACGCCGCTTATTGCCACCAGTGTTAGCACCACCGTTTGAGGTCAAGGGATACAGTTTTACCCACCAGTTGATAAGGTTCCTGCAAGCACATATGCATAGCTACATGGGTACATTTTTGCATTCAATTGACTCTTTCTGAATTTGAATTCTAGATTGCGTTCCACTGGTGTTGCTTTAGATATCAGAGAAGTTGGAATTAACACAAGTCCTATATTCATCTAACATTTGTTCTGAAATCCTTATCAATTCTAATTGCCTGCATCCATATTCTTTAAAAATAATCAAAGTTACATGAAAATCAATGAGCGATAATGAGCTACGCACTGAATGTACTCTGAGCTCTATTCCTTAGAGTGATAACGAAGAAGAATAACAATGTAACAATACATCATACCTTTTCTTAGAGGGATAACGAAGACTAATATTTTCTTCAGAGGAAAACTTGACAAGTTTAAAAATCTCTTTGCTTTAGTCGATGTTGAAGAATGCCGAGAAATTTCTACAACCTGGCCCTTAATTCGTTGCATAGCATCCTTAGTCATTCCATCAGTTGCATGGGTCATGTCTTTTATAACCATCTCAACCGATTGTAATGCATTATCCAGGGCTTCTACTGGAATGGGAATGACAACCAACTTGTCCATTAATCTCTATTTCATTTGAAACAAGCTTCTCCTGATATCTACAACATAACCTTTGGAGCCTTGCATAACACCAAACCCCTTGTTTCGCAGCTGCAAGTGCACTATCTTGGTCCTGTAATCCTTACCATTATTTTGAGGCTTGGCATGTCCATTAGCGACTTCATCTCCATTCTCAGCATCTAAACTTTTTTTTGGACTCTGAATGTAGACTCCATTGTCTAGATCATACATTTTACCCTGACAAATTTCATGATTCTTTGCCAATTAAAATTTGTTGTCGTTCTCCCTTCTCATATCCACTTCTTTCCCACTTGCTACTCTGGAAAATACAGTCTTCCCTATCAGAACCCTCTTTCAATTTCGTATTTCTAGCATTGTTCTCCCTTATTCCATCTTGTTCCTGTTCGAGATTATTTCCAGCAAGAGAAGCCTTAGATGAATTGTAAGCAGGCCTCTGGGTTGAAGGAGACGAATGGACTATGACCTTGGCATCCCTGAAATTTAAGAATGACATCACTTTCCATGATCGAAACCCAATATGGATTTTCTCCGATTTTGAGAAAAATTGAAAGATCTATCAGCATTACAAAACTTCATTATAAATAAACATCCAATCCCACCATATATTTATTAACATCTAATCACACTATACCAACTGCCACATCTGTCTCAGAATAAAACCCAATTTGTTTTTCCTCTGCAAGTGCACTTGCTTCCAGTCTTAGCAGCTCATCTCTATAAGGGTATAAAAGGGGTATTTAATGCTACAGAGGGTATAAGTACATTGGCTCATCTCGTGTGCACTAGAAACCTTGAAACAAGCATACACGCATTTTGACTAAAATAAGGCAAACATGACAACCAACTAACAATAATCTCGATTACATATCAAACTGGAAGAGCTTACCAGTTTGATCAACCGAACAAGCATCTATTTTTGTTGCCTCCATGGGCACCACAACCATAGGTTCTTTGTTAGACTTCGGCATATGATTCAGATCCGACTTTAGAAAAACCCAAAAAAGGTTCAAAGCCGACATTAGAAAAACCCAAGAAGAGCACATTCTGCAGTTGTTTCTGCAATAGCTGGGGGCTTAGTAGGTCACACTAAACTCTGGTTACATATGACGCCTACCATTGCATTTGAAACAAGAGGCTGGTTGCAAGGCCTTCGTCTTCATCTTTCTTTGCTTGGCCGTGAATTTGATGACCTAGATTATGGGGCACTGAGGGCAGGACGAGGGTAAATCTGTGCAGCGACAGATTTCATCTTGTACAGTCTCGAAGGAGGTATTGTTACTGAGAATTCAAACTGTGATGAGCTCTTTCAACTTCTTTGGACGCAAAAATGCCAGTGCAGGCAAGCACATAGGAATCTCTTCTTCGATAGTTTCCAAAAGATGAAACAAATGTTGAAACAATTGTTGTTGTTGGGTTGTTACATTTTTTATTCTCTTACCACGTGGTCGTTTTCATTTTCGTTGGTGGACGGTTATAGTTTTTATTCTCTTACTGCTTGGTCGTTTTCATTTTCGTCGGAGGTATTAAGAAAAGTTTGATTTTCTACTACGTGGTTCTTTGCTACGTGTGAGTGGTTCTTATGCCAGGTGTGAATACGCATCACTTTGTTTTATTTTAGTGATCTTTTTCCTTCAGATTATCATACACAAACCTTAAATAAATAAAATCCTAAACATTTTTACTTAAATCAATAAAATATGAAACTATGTGGCCGTTGAAATGATCCATATATATTTTCTCACATCATTATATGGTTTTATTATATTATCACGACCGTCAAACGAATTTATTACAAAATTAGATCAAATGAGATCAAAGAAAAAGTTTAGGGAAAGATCCACCTCAGCACTCAGCTTCTCAACAACACATCACTGCAAGTAAATTACACGCATATGATCAAGAAAAAGTTCAGGGAAAAATCCAGCTCAACACTCAGCTTCTCAACAGCTCAGCACTGCAAGTAAATTACACACATATGATAAGGTGGAGATCAAAGGAAAGAGTACAATGCAATTATTCTATACACATCAAAAAATGTTGTCAAGATTTCCAATTTCTAGCTTTAATGTTTCCGTGTTTCATTGGATTGGTTCACTACTTATGGATAGGATCCCTCTGTGCTCTAAAGGCAGGGACTGCATAACAGTCGTTCTTGTTTTCACTCTATTCACTTTTTCATATACACTATGAAAAGGAAATTTCTTTTCAATTGTAATACTTGCTTAATTTATGAAATGGGCCATAAAATTGACTAACATTATTTTAATTGCAGTATTAGTTTTTTTTTATTTTCACGACGAAAAAATACATGGCTTATATATTGTGCCATACAGAAGTCTGTAAAACCCATCATATGACTTTACAAGATCGATCAAAAATATATCATGTAGGATGTGCAACCACCCTCAGATGTCAATTTAAATCAAGAAACAAAAAATTTATGCATATCAAACCTGTAGCCTATATTCCCCAGGGAAACATCCCTTCCAAAAAAAGCTCCTTATACAGAATTAGTATTGAAAAAACATTAGAACCTATGCATCATTCCAGGATATTATACCAATAATCACAAAGAGGCGTGCTGCCAACAGATGTAAAAGCCCATCCGGTTGACAAAGTTCAGAGCGAAGCAACAGTAAAATAACCCCCAAGCCATAGGACAAAACAATGACATCAAAAAACAAATCATTGGTGCAGATCTTCCGCAGCTTGTCAGGGTAACCATAAACACAAAAAAAATAAGCAGTCAAAACCCAGACTTAATTGAATCTCACCATACCATAAACCCCCTGACCATTGGCATCCACCATATTGTAATGCATGCTGCAAAAAACATCAATAAGTCTCAATTTTGAGAGCCTGTCAGCCTGAACATTTGATTCCCTATATATATGATTGAAATCAATTCTACTAAAAGATGACATGAGTGTGTAAATGCGATCTAGCCACGACTTCAGATTTATTGGGGCCAGATTTGTGTCTCTGTTAAGGTGATCAATAAGAACCTTGGAGTCACCCAAGACCCACATCTTATCAATGCACAACTAGGCTGCAAACCAAAGCAAACCCCATAGAGCTAAAACCTTCGCCCTAGTATTTGATCCCCTACCACTTGAACAATGAATCTTATAATGATGTTGTGGCGTAATCACAAGCCATGCCCCACATCCACAGATCGATTGTTGTGATGCCCCATCGAAAAATCTTGCAGGGTAATGTATCTCAAATTAGCGCATATGCTTAGAGAGGTCCTTATAAGGCTTATCACCAGTTTTCAACTTACTCCAAAGGCTAATAATGCTAGAGGTGACACCCACCACACAGCCTGGAACACCATCGAAAATTATCCTATACCGACTAAGCCAGATAAACCAGTGGAAAAGTGCTGGCAGAACTCCATAAACATGATTCATTTCCTTACCCCATATAATGAACTCCGTCGTGCTTCCAAAAACATGGAAGACAATGTTAAAATAACAGCCCAATGCTTTTAAAACTTGCTTTGCAAAAATGCATTCATAAAAGATATGCTCATTATCATCTCCCCCCTTCATGCACAAACTACAAACACCAGGCCCAATCTTACCCCTTTTCATCCAGTTCTCCCAAGTAAGATTCTTGTTATTAAGAACCAGCCATAGAAACAATTTCATTTTCAATTGTACATTTGATTCCCAAATACTCATGCAGGATAAAACCTCTGCTTGAGATCTTGAATTTGAAAAGAGGCTCTGATAAATCTCCTTTACCACCGGTGTCCCATTAATTAGAGGCCCCTCTCAAGTAACCTTATCTCCATCTTGATTCTATGTCAATCCACGACTTTTCAATTCCATAATGCAAATTTCACAATCCTCCAACAGCGATTCCAGAAGGCTCAAATCATCAGTAGAATGCCACACTGGGACCCCGTTTATCTGCTCCTTTATTATCTGGCATATGTAAAACAGACCCCTTCCATTAAGCCATTTGGTTAAACGATCACCGCATAGGTGAGGACCCCTCTCGCGCCCCAAAGTTTTCTGTCCAATAAGAATTTTAAATCCATTTCCAAAATTCCAACGCAACATAGAGACAAAGACCGGCCCAATCCTCGTAAAACTGTTCCATATTGATGATGCTCCAGAAATATTGATGATGTCATAGACTCCATATCTGATTCTTTCAAGTATTTAAAACAGATAATATCATGCCATATGTTGCCTTTTGTTAAAGCCCTTCAAAGAGATTTAATCAACAAAGCCCGCCCAAAAAATTCCAGATCATTAAACCCCACCCCCATCTCCTTTGGTCTCATAATCATGTTCCAGCAAGCCAGATGATACTTACCCTTCAATGTCTTTCCATTCCAAATAAATTTCATGATAATGCTCCTGAAACGACAAAGAGTCTTCTTTGGGATGAGGTATATATGAGCCCAATACACCATTAACTGTTGAATGACTGCTTGGACGAGAATGACTCTTCTCCCCAAAGACAACCATTTCTTAATCCACTTGCCAATTCTCTTCTCCGCCTTCTTAATTAGCCATGACCAATATTAGTTACAGTCATAGTGAAATTACTCTATTATTATATTTAGTATATCCTCTTCCTCTGCGCCCCTTTATTTCTGTAGCAATGTAGGCGTCATACAAATTATTTTCTGTAGCAAAGTAGGCGTCATAAAAATTATGAAGGGTTTCAATATATCATTAAGAACACATACAACTGTAATATAAATTCGGTCCATTTGACTAGTGGTTATTCGGTCCATTTGACTTGTGGTACAGTTACCTTTATTAGTATACAGGTTATCTCATTATAAGACAATATTCTTGTTCCCAATACTATTCAAACTATGCATATTTTAATACACTTCTGTTTTAGTATTTGAGGAAAAAAATCAATAATCTAAATTTAGATCCAGTGTGTACTATTTACCGTTATTATCGCTTGTTGCGTAACTTCATTTCATTTTCCTTAACAGTGTTACTCTTAATATTCCTCTTCAATTATGCAGGATGTAATACTACTTGTATCTATACTCCATACAAATCAGTACAAGGAATACGTGGAATATAACCCTTTTCTTTATTGACTTTTCTAGATAGGCTTTACAACGAGAACCGTAAATAGATTAATGAATAAAAAAATCATCGAAATATCCAAATTTCCTTTTTAGAACGAAATGTTTCCATCTTTGTCATACATATTTCATTCACAGGTTTTGAGTGAAATTCACACATAATCCGGTGTGATGAATTTACTTCTAACTTGTTATAATTCTTTTCTTTTCGAGCTATTACATACGTATTCACACTAATAAAAGTTTCCATCTTGGTCATACATATTTCATTCATAGGTTTTGAGCGAAATTCACACATAATCCAGTGTGATGAATTTACTTCTAACTTGTTATAATTCTTTTCTTGTCGACCTATTACATACGTATTCACACTAATAATTCTCCAGTACAAAGTAACTCCATCATAATGCAATTATTGTTTTATTAAGTTTTCTTATTAGACATTAGCATTCCGTTTTTACACACTGCATATTGTGCATAGTTATAAAATGTCAATATGCACACCGCATTTTATTAA
The DNA here is from genome assembly GCA_034641835.2 of Pinus albicaulis. NCBI lineage: Eukaryota > Viridiplantae > Streptophyta > Pinopsida > Pinales > Pinaceae > Pinus > Pinus albicaulis. The sequence continues at coordinate 1,110,429,145 of CM076578.1, read as the reverse complement.
TCAAATAAAGTTACATATATATATGAGGAACTGTCTCAAGATAGGGAAGCTATCTTGGACGCACAATCAGTTGGTTGAGAGAATATCTCAACTTCACACCAAACTAGGAACTTAGTTTTAGCTAACCTAGGAAATGGGAATAGACTCTATACATAGAGAGAATCACAACTGAAAACAAGTAGGAATTACACATTCCAATACACCCCCTTAATGATTACTTGTCTCGATATCACTTCGCAAAATCTAACTGTGGTCAAACATAAAAAAAAGGATATATCGACGTCCACATAAAGGAGCAACCATCCACTAGAATGCATGAGTACCAACCACTGCAACCGCTAGACTCGTAGGATTTCCTTCGTATACATGGTTCTGTCAACCATTATCACTGCATACATGTACCTGTATCTACAGATCCCCCTCCAACGTGGGATTTATCGGACGACCTGTAACCATGCTCTTCCTTCATCAGTGAACTTTCACCGGATTTCTTCATCAGCGACCTTGCACCGGATCTTTTCATGAGTGGGTGAATACTGGCACAGACCTGTTTCCAGTCCACTTCACTGTTACAAGTGGTTTCTGGTTGACCACAAACCGACACTGTAAAATGGTTTTTGGCTGACCACAAACCTGTAATTACAAAGTGGTTTTGAGATTACCACGAACTTTTACAGGGATACACATGCCTTACAAGACTTACAACACAACTCCAACCCTTGGAGTTCCCAGGTACATAATCTACAAAGACCACTACAAAAACATCCTAGACATGTTTACAAATGTGTGACTCATAATACAACATGCTAGTGTGTCTATTCCAAGAAACTCACACAAAACAAACTTTCACTTTCGTTTTCCATCATCCTTTAAATGTTGTCGCTGCTCCTTTACATCACATTTTGAAATGTTCACATCTTGGGCATCTTTTTCTTTGTCAATTAGAACTTGGAACTCCATCCTTAACCTGTCATTTGTTAGAGTAGTCAATTCTAATAAAAATAACTTCATATTGAGGTGACTAATCTCAATATGTATATTAATTTTAGTTCCAAAATACTTTCATCACTAAAAAATCCCAATTACCCAAGCATGCACTAACAAATATCTTCAATCATCAAGTCACTCCTCAGACTGGATCTGGGTTGGTTACGACAACCAACAGTCTCATATGGCAGCCTTTCCATTGTAGGTGAGAATATTTGGCAGATCCTTAGCACAACAATTTAAGAACATAGTGCTGGAGTGGGAAGCACAGAATGCTGGCAGCAGATCTCACCGCTCTAGAGATTTCACCAGCTCAACGCTTTCACCGTTTATCACCTTCTACCGTTTATCAATTTGCAACACAACTACCTAATCGATAAATCCGATCTTAATAAACAGATAAATCACCTGAAATTCTTGTAGCCCTTGGGCCACACATGGTGCAGTGTTTCTTCCATCAAATCTTCACTCTAATCAACCCAGAACGTCTCATGCACCCGTGTCTTTTCCACCACATTGCCAGCAATATCTTCAAATCCGAAACGGATGTCATCAGATCGGCAAATGATCTATTTCTTCCCCAAATGAAGTTGAAACAATCGATTGCATTCTTCCTCTACTCTCGCGATGATTTCTGACAGGATTCCATGATGAATAAATAGGTCAAATTTAATTTGTAATGAAAACATTTGATTACACTATTCCTTGGAGAAATCGGCCACTGTTTTGCCATCGATCATCCTTCACATCGATCTTCCACGACGAGCAACTCTTCCACGATCGCTACTTATGCTGATCAGTGATCAAGCACACCTCCGGCGTAGCAGATCCGCACAGGCCTCTGCCAATTCTCTTACGCAAACAAATCAATGCTCCATGAAACTCCTCACGTTGCTGCTCCTCGGCTCAACACGCAGCAGTGAGGTCAATATCTTGGAAAATGGGATCGTGGTAGATCAAATCTGCACCTGGGCACCAGAGCAACTCCTGAACACTTACTGGACTGATCGAGGATCCGCAGTCACCATGACTCAGGCAATAAAAAAAACGCTGGCTCTCTCACCATGCAACCCTTCAACACGCTGGAATTTGCAGATCCACAACATGAACACGTTGCTCAATCCGCTATGCATATTCTCACATGATCCTCCAAGATCGCTCCACAGAGAAATGCTCAAACAGTGATGAATGGACAAACAAAACTAGAGAAATACAAATATAGTGATTTATATACTTATGCCCAAGAAGGGCCGGAGGCCCTTACGAGCTCCTATACCAAGATAAAATGTCGCTATGCACACTGTATTCTATTAATCAAATAAAGTTATATATATACATGAGGAATTGTCTCAAGATAGGGAAGTTATCTTGGACGCACAATAATTTGGTTGAGAGAATACCTCAACCTCACATCAAACTAAGAACTTAGTTTTAGCTAACCTAGGAAATAGGGACAGACTCTATACATAGAGAGAATTACAACTCTAAACAAGTAGGAATTACACATTCCAACAAAATTCAATAATCTAAATTCAGATCCAGTGTGTACTATTTACCATTATTACTGCTTGTTGCGTAACTTCATTTCATTTCCGTTACACTGTTACTCTTAATATTCCTCTTCAATTATGAAGGATGTAATACTACTTGTATCTATACTCCATACAATTCAGTACAAGGAATACGTGGAATATAACCCTTTTCTTTATTGACTTTTCTAGATAGGCTTTACAACGAGAACCGTAAATAGATTAATGAATAAAAAAATCATCGAAATATCCAAATTTCCTTTTCAGAACGAAATGTTTCCATCTTTGTCATACATATTTCATTCATAGGTTTTGAGTGAAATTCACACATAATGCCGTGTGATGAATTTACTTCTAACTTGTTATAATTCTTTTCGTTTCGAGCTATTACGTACGTATTCACACTAATAAATGTTTCCATCTTGGTCATACATATTTCATTCAAAACACCATCTTGGTCATACATATTTCATTCATAGGTTTTGAGTGAAATTCACAAATAATCCAGTGTGATGAATTTACTTCTAACTTGTTATAATTCTTTTCTTTTCGAGCTATTACATACGTATTCACACTAATAATTCTCTAGTACAAAGTAACTCCATCATAATGCAATTATTGTTTTATTAAGTTTTCTTATGAGACATTAGCATTCCGTCCTTACTTTACTTTCATTCTATGCACGCCTTCATTCCTTTGCTATTAGCTATTACCTTTGCTATTATTCATGATTAGATTTCAATTTTACCTTTGCTATTATTCATGATTAGATTTCAATTTTACTACATACAATTATCTTTAGTACTAATTCTATTTGTGAATACTTTTTTTTTAAGATAAACCCCTTCATATGAGTTAACAACAATCAATTATTCCAGTTAGTTTACATTTTTAGATCTAGAAGAATTCATTGGCTATAACTCTTAACATGGAATAATTCATTGGCTATAACTCTTTCTTGCATGCATATTCTATCTTCGTTCCTAAATTGTGTAATCCTAAATTGAATTCACAATAGAAGTATACAGATTAGATACATGCAGATGCAGGTAACTCATTGGCTAGACCATTAACTATTTTCTTCATATTTTTCTATTCTTCATATTTATCAACTCATTGGCTATACCATTAACTATTCTCTTCATATTTATCTATTCTTCATAAATTTTTATTCATTCCAGACTCGTTAAACATCATCAGGTATATATATATATATATCTATCTAATTTCGCATACATCTAATTCTTAATTCTTATCACATGAAACACATCAACATGTATGCGCGCATGCACAATCAAAACAATACGAGTATGCTCATGCAAAATAAAAACATCAATATAAAGTTATGAATTTCATCCTCACACTGTAAATTAAGTGTAACCATTCTAAACAATTTCAGTATACATGCGTGAACATAAATAAAATTTCAGCTAATATCCAGTAACCGCCTAAGTTGCACCCATCCATGAACTATCCAAAACAATTTCGCTCAGCCAAGAACTTATCACGTTCAAGAATCCAACTCCCCTTTGACTCCTAGGTTGGCTATTTTATATATTTTTTCTTCCTAACATATGTTATGTTAGGAATGTCCTCCTTTAAGGTCTAACAACTTTAGCTTATATGTTAGGAATGTCCTCTTTAAAGTTTACCAACTTTAGCAATGTCCTCCTTTAAGGTGTATCAACTTTTTGCATTTTTTATTTTTTTTTCGAAAAATATGTTTTTTTAAAGTAGATTTTTTTCTCGGAAGTGTTTCATTCCATTTTATTTAGTATTTCTTTCCAATTAAGTGTAGCATTTCTCTCTAACTAAGTGCTTCATTTCACTCCACTTAGTATTTCTCTCCAACTAATTGATTCATTCCATCCCACTTAGTATTTCTCTCCAACTAAGTGATTAACATAATATTTCTTTCCCATTATGTTAATTTAATTTTTTTCTATTTTTCTCCTAGGGATTTTTTTAGGAGACTTTTAGGGAAGTTCCACCATGTAGACACATAAATTTTTCGAAGATTTTTCGAAGTTGGAAAGAAGTCTTCTATAGTTTAGTACTCTTTCGTGAATATTTCCAAACAAATTACTTATTTATTAACTAAATAATAATACAATTACATCATGACATAAGTCTCATCATGGTTTTCCTGGCCATAAATCCAATAAAAATTCAACATCTAAAAATAGAAAATCTATAAAAAATAAATAAAGCCATAGTAACTCTATAAAAAATAGAGCCATAGATATTCAACTTACTAATTTATTAAATAAATAGTAATACAATTACATCATGAAATAAGTCTCATTATCGTTTTCCTCGCCATAAATCCAATAAAAATTCAATATCTAAAGATAGAAAATCTATAAAAAAAAATAGATCCATAGTAAATCTATAAAAAATAGAGCCATAGAGGGGTTACAAATAGTAACAACCAAAAAATCAAAACAAATCGAGGAACAAGACGATGATAAGAGGAAAGAAGAAGGGTGTTACAAATAGTAAAAAATGAAAAATCAAAACAAATTGAGAAGAGCGAAAAATCAAAACAAATTGAGGAAAATATGATGAGAAGAGTAAAGAAAAATCAAAACAAATTGAGGAACAAGACGATGAGAAGAGAAAAGAAGAAGTGAAAAGAAAAATCAAAACAAATTGAGGAACAAGGTGATGAGAAGAGAAAAGAAGAAGTGGTGGACTTAAAAAATAGAGCCATAATAAATCTATAAAAATTAGAGCCATAAGGGTGTTACAAATAGTAACAAACTAAAAATAAAAAAAAATTAAGGAAAAAGACAATGAGAAGAGGAAAGAAGAAGTGATTGAGGTACTATGGAAAGTGTTTAGGAATTGTTGGAAATATTGAATAAAACACCTGAGTGATGTGTTTCCCTGACAGCACAGAGAATTCTATAATGCGAAAATAGCATTCACACATAGACAGACAATGAGAAACACAGTAGAGGAATTGCCTTTGGAATTTATTCAACTCTTCTCTAAATTCGATTCATTCAACTCTAAAAACATATGGAGATTACATTAGGTTTTATACAAAATGGCCAAATCCTAAAAAACTAAATGCTATTCAATGCTGGATTGGACTAATATCCACTGAGTCGTCCTTCTGTAGTGAAAGCCCGATTCTTTAGTTTCCACACGAAACTGTGTACAAAACACACCATAGTAGACCTGAAATATTATCAGTTCTAGCTCCAAAAACACATTGCGTCCAAGCCTCCATCACAAATCACATAGCAGTGATTATAACTTTTAACATATGCGTGATACAAGAAAAACATAAGATTTGCGATATGCGATGTGACGTGGCACATCGCATCGCAACTTCAAAATGATAACTTGTGGGCGTTATTCTTTTAAACTCCTGAGCTTGCGATGCATGGTATGCACTATCCTCCTAAGCTTGACATGTGCCCCTTCGTGATCACATTGCATTGCAAATAACTTATCTTTGTGGGCTACTTGAAAACTCACATGAAAAATTTTGTGAAGTGCAGGTGCGATGCGGTAAATCGCGGTAAGGTGGAAAAGGTAAGGAATGAGGAATACAATGTTTACAGTGGTTTGAAAATGCGGCAATGGTTTGTGGGTCCCGCCATATCACATCGGTGGAAACTTAGTTTGGGTGTGGGCTTAAAAGTTAAACAATAAAAGCTATGATGTGTGGGTGGCGATGCGGTACACATTGTGAAGTGTGTCAAGGTGGAAAGATAAGGAAAGGAGGGATGTAAAGGTTTGTGTGTGGTTACAATGTGGTAAGGTAGGTGGGTCCCACCGATATTGCATTGGTGGGGAAATAACTTTGGCGAAATTCTTATGGGTAAGACATAAAATTTGCATGTGGCGAAGTGGTGGAAAATAGTAAGTAAATTCAAAAAAGAAATAAATGCAGAGAACAAGGACTCGGGGGGAGTGTTTTGGTTTTTGCATGAAGAAACGCCTGCAGGCTTGAAATATTCTCCTTGTCATTCCTGCACAAAAAACTTTAATGAAGTGTGGGTTTCTCCCACTGCTTCTTTATGGCGATGGTTGGGAGTTATTTTCAACACTACCCCTTAATCACAACTTCCACCATCAATCATTCATAGACATTATCTGAGATAAACACAACTCTTCTATCCCAATGGCTTTGTCAGGATATCAAAAAATTGTTCCTCTGACCTGCAATGCTACAAAATAATTTCACCATTGCTAACTAGTTCTCTTATAAAATGGTACTTTGCATCAATATTCTTTTTTCTCTTATGGAAAAAAAATTTCTTTTATAATGCAATTGCTGAGCTTTTATCACGATAAATTGTGGTTCCTTTGTCTTGTTCATGAAATAAATCTCTCAGCATCCTTCCCATCCAAATTGTTTGGCATGTTGTTGTTTTTGCTACTACATATTCAAATTCTGTTGTTAATAATGAAAAAATTGGCTGCTTCTTGGAAGCCCATGAAATGGCTCCCAATCCCAAATGAAAGACATACCATGATGTGCTCTTTCTTTCATCTACACTTCCAGCCCAATCGCTGTCAGTGTAACCAATCAACTTAAAATTATCAGATGTGGAGTATAGAACACCATACTCCTTTAATCCATTCACATACATGAATATTCTCTTTCCTGCTTGCCAACGTGTCTCCTTGGGTGTCTCCATGAATCTGGGTATCAAACTTACTGCATACATTATATCAGGCCTAGTTGTAGTCAAATACATTAGACTGCCAAATATGCTCATGTACAATGTCGTATTGACATTGTTGTTGCAATCTTCCTTGCTCAACTTCAACCCCATGACAGTTGGAGTTGCTACTGCTTTGTTGTTATGCATATTGAACCTTTTTAAAGCTTCTGCAACATACTTTGCTTGGGAGATAAAAATACCCTTTTCATTTTGCTTTACTTCAATGCCCAAAAAATATCTCAATACACTAGTACAAAATGGCTAATTAGTTACTAAAAAAATGACTAAAATTTGCATATAAACGACTATTTTTCAGTCGGTGACCAATAGTAGCTAATTTACAGTATCTTATAACGCGACCAACTTCTGGTCGTTTTTAGCTTAGTCATTAATTGGTTATCTCAATTTTGTTATCTAGTTGTATATTTGGTCATTGATTTGGTCATTGATTTAGTCACTGATTTGGTCACTAATTTAGTCATTCATTTGGTCTTTCATTTTTTCACTGATTTAGTCATTCATTTGGTCACTGATTTAGTCATTCATTTAGTCATTGATTTGGTCTTTGATTTGGTCATTAAATGTCACAATTAATGACCAAATATACAACAAAATATATTACTATATGATCACCCGAAAAAACCAATTAATGACCAAAGAACTATGACCAACATGTCGGTCGTGTTATAAGATACTGTAAATTAGCTACTAATAGTCGTATATATGAAAAATTTAGTCATCATTTGTAGTCACAAATTTATCATTTGCAGTAGCCATTTATTCATTATATAAACGATTAATTTAGTAGTTTATATTCATTTCATTTACTTTCATTAATAATCATTATAAATGACTGATTTAGTTGTATATTCATTTTATTTGTGTTCATTATTAATCAACATAAATTAATTTGTATGATTTAAAAAATGTCATACAATGTGCATGTTCATCTAATATGAAAACACAAAATCACATATTTTAATTACAATACTAAACAACATCAAGTGCAACTATAAATAATTTCAACCACATAAGTTATATTATATGAAGTGTTAAAGTATTACAATATGAGTTTCCAGCTTAATATTAGTTGGACTACAATTTACACATGAAATGATGTTTCATCACTTCAAAACATTATCGTTGTGTTGTCAAGGCATTAGAGGTGAATTCACCAACTCTGAAGACTTGATCATCAGTGTTTATATGTGTGTCTTATGCGAGATATTGGCTCTAAGAGTATCACCAGACCAGTTCTCCTCTCTCTTTTTGCATTTGTCACTCCAATGTTATTGCTCTTCTCTTTTTTCAATTCATGCTTCTTACCATCAATACTGATTTCAAAAGAAAATACAATGCAGTGTAAGAAATGAAAGACAACGAACACTATAATATAACATAAATTAGACTATAAATAGTTTATACAACATATACCTTAACATCAACAATGTCAAAGAAATTTTCCTTCAGCATCAATTTCTGCAAAATAAATGTCATGTTATTCTTTCCCATTTCTCAACATGCTACATACGATAAATTGAAAATCACATAAAACCAAGATCAAACCCTTTTCTAACCAAAACAAACAAACAAACAATGCCTCTAATAAAACTTCATTATAATATTAGCAAATGAAAAGAGAGCTAGTCGACCATTTGTGTTGTTTAACTTTGCCTATTTTTGTTATAAAGTGCTTGAGCTTCACGAACCAAAAAATGTGAGCACGAGCTAAAAACTAACCAACCATTCACTTGTCAACATGAAAGATCACAAATAAACCACAAAATTGATCAGGCATTAAAATTGTGAGCAGACTATCTTGAAATTTTCTTCTTGAGAAATACCTCAAAATCTCGGTAACATCTTAGTCTCAATGACATCACAGTGTTGAAATTACCTCTACCTCGATTCAGTACTACTCTTATAATATTATTTCAATACCACAACAATGAGAAGAATGAGTTATAAAGGTGTATTTACAGTTAAGGCTCGGTGTGACAAAAAGATATCAGTATAATCTGTATTACAGTGAAGATCTTCAGTGTTATAATCACAGGTCAACTACAGTCTCGGTATAATCAATCACATTATAAGTATGACACTACAATTTGGAACTACCACAGTGAAAAATCTATCATTGTTTCATGCTACCACAGTGAGAAAGGTCTCACTAGTTCGGTGCCATCACAGCTTGATGAGAAGTATGTCATTTCAGTTTGATGGTATCACATAGGGTCTCATAGAAATGGTCAACAGAAGTAAAAGACATGTACAATGAAGTATTTACAAACGAAGCACAAAATAAGGTCAAAACAGTAATATGTATACACGGTGAAATAGTACATTTGAGGATCTCGGAATAGCTTCTTACATTGAGTTTGAAAGAATCTGAATTCTTTCCTATGAAGTTGACAGTGCAAGAACCAACTAAAATAAAGAACACTAATATATCTTTTATCAACCACCATCAAGGAGACCAAGCTAAGGATTTTATCTTCACTTGTCAAGTAAGTATCTTTTATTCTATAATCAAATTTGGTATAATGACTTTGTTTTTGCAGGGAAATCTGTAAGCTGGTGGGGTTACCAAGATTATTTGCATAAGGAGGATAGTCACAGTCCTTGAAGAAAGTAAAGTCATGAAAAATATCCAAAGGTCAAGATTCATCTAAATACATGGAAAAGGATAGAAGGGCTCAAGGATTCTTCTGAAATCAGTCAAATTCCTTACATCCCTATATAACAGGATTGGAGACATCAAGAGAATATATGATAAGTTGAAAGAACCATTCAATGCTATAAAGAAGGTCATGACACTTAGACCTGATTTACACAAAATTGAAGGTATCAAAGATTGAAGGGATATCTTCATAAGATATCAACTATGAGATCTGAAAGAGATGATAAGATGGAGAAGCAGGAAAAATGAAAGTTTAGAAAAAGTGGAAGACTTTTGGACATTACAAGAAAGCATCCTGATCTAAGCATGGCAAGAAATCTCGGTGAATCAGCTCCAAGAAAACCTCTCTGGCAAACACTACTAACGTAAAGTAGTCATCAAGAACAAGAGTCATCATAGAAACATATCTCTGAATGTGATGACATATTGATGAAGCAGGCCAAGGAAATGAAGCTCTTCATTCTTGAGAAATTGCTACAGGATGAATCAAGGGAAAAAAGTATGAGGTATATATATATATATATATATATGTTGACATTAGATGTTTTGTAGTCATGTCATGCGGTTGCAGGTAATGGACTTCTATACTTAGAAGTATGATCTATGGAGAAGTATCTCTCAAATGCACGAACAAATGAAATCAATGTCCTTATGGAATATGAGGTGGTTGTATATGAACGAGCAAATAGGAAATTTGTACGTTCCTGGGAATAAAAAATGTGCAGAGAGGAAGAGATCGTGAAATGCAACCATGTCAAAAGGTAGTTATCATCTAGAAGGCAATAAGATGTGACTAGGTGATCTCCTGGAAAGATATGTAGAGTCTGATGTAAGCCTGACAAAGAAGGAGACCCTTGGAAAGACATATAATTAGGAGATGTGTTAATCTGTATGGTTGATGTCGATGCTTACAAGAATATGTCATGGTGAAAGATCATCACTGAGGTAACTTTTGTTTTAAAAGATTCATATGTAAATTTTTATCTGGATGAATTTGTGCAGGGCTGCTAATCATGAGAAAGGATGTATGATCCTGGGAGATGAGTCGAAAGAAAGTAGCATGGCATAATAGTGGACCATATTAGGAAGTCTGTTGAATCACTCTGATAGCTGACAAGCCTCAGGATAGAAGTGATGAATGATTTGTGCCCTATGAAGCTAAAAGATGGAGATTCCTCAGTACCGAAATCCATGACATCGAGGACAGGAATTCTTCATGAGCAGCTGGGTGTCTCACCATTGTTGCTGTAGGTCCTTGGTTAAGAGGGAGCCTGATGGTAAGTTTCTTACTTGGAAGAAACTTGGTAATTCCTAAGAATGAGCTTAGTTACATTCTTTGTATAAGAATGAGTACATTCCCTTGTGGAATAGGTCCTCCTTGGGAGGGAGAGATAGACACATCATTCTGGTCTTGGGAAGACAGAATGGAGGATTGGGTAATCATCTGGCATTCGATACTCTTTGAGAATGTGATTGGACATTCAATATAAGATTAGTTGGGGACCGATATTCTTTGAGGGCTATCTACCCAAGAGAAGAATAGTCCAGGAAGGTCATACTTTGGGAACACCCGAGTGGAGTATGTACTTTGGAGAGACAATGACGAAGGTGTCTATAAGTCATGTGTCTCGCCAGCATTGAAGCCCATTGTCTCGTTGAAGATATGGGGTTGTTAGTCAAGGCCTTGCACTAGTACAATGCTGGTTGATATAATGCTATACAGATGTGATTACCAATTCGATTTTTCTTATAATATTCTTCTGTTTCCAAGTACCTGTATGAATACCTCCCTAGTTAAGAGGGAATGTTGAAGAGTGTAACTAGGTAGGTCTTCATTATGACTATGTAATTATGTACTTATGTAAATATGAAGTCAACAATAATAAAATGAATTTTTGGTTTACTTGCTTCATGGGTTTCATGAGCAAGATTCTTAGTATAGGTCTATAGACTTCTTCTTGATGTCTATTAGGTACATAAGTGTAATTAAGAGTCATGTAAAAGGCGTGAAGAATACCCTCCAGGACGTTGTAGAAGAATGGCTTAAAAACGTTGAAGATATGCCTATGAAGTCGGCCTACAAACAAATGTTAAAGTCGGCCTACTTAATGGCTATAAGGTCGGCCTAATTAGTTGGATAGAACTACTATATATACCCTACACATGCTGCGGTTAAGAGAACATGATTTGTGGATGATACTAAGGTTATACAACGTGCAAAAGAAGAAAGTTTTGTGGATTCTACTAAGGCAATACAGCGTAAAGAAGGGAGCAAAGATTAAGTTAACGTCTAGGGTAGAACACATTAAAAGAAAGAACAGATTTGCAGATCTGTCTCTGATGTATTGCAAATATTTAAGTAACAATTACAGTCAAGTTTGAAGTTAACAAAAGGTGGAAGAAAGAAAAGGAATTGCATATTAGTTTGAAGGTATAACAAATTAGATCTAAGGACAAGATTGTCTACGTATTAGTTTCAAGGTATAACAAATCATATCTAAGGACAAAATTGTCTACGTATAAGTCTGAAGGTGACAACGTTTGAAAGATAGCAAATACAAGAACAGTTTTGATTGTAGACTTATCTAAAGGAAGAACTGAATGATACAACTTCCAAGGTAACTGAAGGACGTATTCTACAGAAGCAGCTAAAGGTTAGTAATTGTTGAAGTAACTGGAGAATTGAGATATTGACTAAAGGATATGATTAAGTTATCTCTGAGGAAAGAATTGTAAAAGTCAGAAACCTCAAGTAAGGAAGGTAAATCAGAGATTTACCTTCCTAACTATATTGAAAAATACTCAGTTACAAGAAATATCAATTTTGTCTCTACATTTGTATAAGCACTTTGATAATTGACTTGATGAAGGATTAACTCAGCAAGCTCACAAGTAGTTATCAAGAAGAGAATTTGTATTAATCTATAGCCCTTAAATTCTCAAGATATAATTCATAATCGCACATGACCATAGACTGTAGCAGTCTTGAAATAAACTCAAACTTGAATAAGAACAAACAAAAAATTTCAATTTTGTGGTTTATATGATAGCCATTTGATAATAGCTCACTCAGCATTCATGTTTCAGGTAGTATTTGGTGTCTTTTTATGTGGAAAATTTTCCAATGGGGCTAGATGTTTTGACCTTTTCTGTTTGGATCTAAGCTTAATATGAATATGTATTGGATTTTTGTTTTAAATGAAAACATAGGTTCTTCTTTTTCCTTTTATGTTTTTCTCCCTTTACATATATATGTTGTGAATTTGCGTAATTTTAAACAAAATAAACAGTCATGTTAATATGTTTTAACATATTGCAATTTTAAAAATAAATATACAATTTTAAAATTTATAGCTAGAGTTTTGGAGGAAGCATGAGAATTCTACCTGCTTTAGCCAACATTCTTGATGCTTGTGTTGATATATATCTAGAGAATAGCAACCAGGTTCAAATGGGCAGTAAACCCAAATTTTACACTTCTTTTCACCTTTTGATTGGTCTAAGCAAGCCTGACAACAATCTGCAACACTTTCTTTATGGTGCATCAGACCCCATTTAATTGCCGCTCCATCATAGTCTATATGTGGTTCTGCATGGCATTCAGAAGGAAGTGGCCTGCCAGGTATGATTCCATCTTCTGCAGAAATAATATCAAACTATGCATCAGGCTTTAATTGCACCATTTTAAGCTAGGATTCACCAAACCCTTGCTGCCCTTGGACAAATTGAACAAAGAAACAATATAACTCATTCAAAAATAACACACCTGGGAAAAGGTGGAAAATAAAAAAGATGTTAAAACAAAATAATTTGAATTTTAATAGTTCTTCACTGCAAAATGCTAAATTCCATTCTCCCGCATGTAAGTAATCAAATTGTTAAATTTAGCAACATAACAATAACCTTAAATATGCTGAAAAAAGGAACCTAGAGAAATTGTCAGGAAACCATAATCCTCAAGTCATAAACTTAAAAATAGATAAGACTACTATATGAATACTTTGTAAAACACGCTCTCAAGACATAATGCAGTGAAGAGGACAAAATAATTTGGTGATGCTAACCTAGTAGTCAAAATCCCAAGAAATCAAAAGTGAAAATACCAAACTAAGATTTCCCATATATTCATTACTGATCTCAGTTCCATCCTCCAGCATCTTTCCACTATCCTCGCTTGAAGCTTCGGGAGGTAATGAGAATCTAGCTTCCTCCAACACAGGGCCCCAGTGAGTCTCCAATACTTTTGCCACCATCTCTGTTCATGGGAACCCCAATACATAATGTATAAACACACGCCCAAATTTGGGAGCTGTGGACCAAAAGGAGCAGGGAGGAAAAGAACCTGATGTCACAAAAAAATACTATGCCATCACAACTAAGGGACAAGCCATCAGTTGAAGTCACACATAATATGAATAGAAAAATTTCATACCAGTATCTTTGGCTTATGTGGAGGAATTCACACTGGCTTTCATTGCTTCACTTTTCTTAGCTTCTTCAAGCTTTTTCGTCCGCCATTCTTGAAGGGCTGTCACTTAAAAAAATGTAAGCATTAACAACATATTGATGTGATTGCCAAATTCTAAAACAGTCAATATTTAACAGTCAATAGTTTGCATTGTTATTGAACTGGGTAACACTTTAATTTTACATTATTACTCAACTAATGGGTTAACAATTTACAACTTTTGAGGAATCCAGAGCTAAAAAGTTGCTGAGATTTATATAATGAGCAAATGTATGATTTATTGAAAGCAGTGGTGGTTTGGTGAAGCTATTATTCGAGCAAGTTGAAATGTTGCTAGATAATTTGTTTCCACTAACATTAAATAAAAGCATAAAAGAAACTGGAAATTTAGGAATCATCCCTCTAAGTTGATTGCCTCTCAAGCGAGAAAATACAAGTTCCTGCATCTACCCAAAACTATAAGAATTCGACTAGTCAAAAGATTTTGACACAAATTAAGGATCTCCAAGCTACTACATTCACCCCAACCCTCAGGGAAGGTTCCATTTTGAGTTGTCTGTAGAGCCCAAATAATCTTAACACGAGGAAGTGTGATAAGATCGGCAGGAATATCTCCTTGAAAATAGTTGAGCTCCAATTTTTCACTGTTTGATAAACCACTAGTAGGCTCAGAATCAATATAATTTTTTCCAGGGGTGTAGTCCAGCGGATTTGTGAACACAAGTACATAATGCTCATGGAAATTTCCTAGCTCCTTGTGAATCTCATGAGTGAGGGAGTTCCTTAAAACATCTAGCATTTCAAGCATGGATTGTTTGCCAATCTCTATTGGGATAACTCCATCTAAAATATTTGGAAACATGGAAATGAAACTAAGTCTAGAACAATTCCCCAACTGTGCAGCTCCAATTTTTCACTGTTTGATAAACCAGTAGTAGGCTTAGAATCAATATAATTTTTTCTAGGGGTGTAGTCCAGCGGATTTGTGAACACAAGTACATAATGCTCATGGAAAATGCCCAACTCCTTGTGAATCTCATGAGTGAGGGAGTTCCTTAAAACATCTAGCATTTCAAGCATGGATTGTTTGCCAATCTCTATTGGGATAACTCCATCTAAAATATTTGGAAACATGGAAATGAAACTAAGTCTAGAACAATTCCCCAACTGTGCAGCTCCAATTTTTCACTCATCAAGCTTGATAAACCAATAGTAGGGCTTAGAATCAATATAATTTTTCTAGGGGTGTAGTTCAAATGGAATTTCCAGAACACACAACACACTGTCAGAAATTGCCCAGCTCCTTGTGAATCTCATGAGTGAGGGAGTTCCTTAAAACATCTAACATTTCAAGCATGGATTGTTTGCCAATCTCTATTGGGATAACTCCATCTAAAGTATTTGGAAACAGGGAAATGAAACTACGTCTAGAACAATTCGCCAACTGTGCAGCTCCAATTTTTCACTGTTTGATAAACCATTAGTAGGCTCAAAATCAATATAATATTTTCCAGGGGTGTAGTCCAGCGGATTTGTGAACACAAGTACATAATGCTCATGGAAATTTCCCAGCTCCTTATGAATCTCATGAGTGAGGGAGTTCCTTAAAAGAGCTGCCAATGAATGGAACTTTGAATGTTTTGTATACAGGTCATCAAAGAGGCCTTTGGATAGACTCCTATACGTATTGTTGCCTATTGCAGGACTGCGTTTATGAGAAAAAGGTTGCAGAGGGAAAGGGATTGCATGCCCGCATGATCAAAGATGCATTTGAACCAAACATTTTTCTGAACACAAAAATTTTCATTTTTTATGCGAAGTGTGGGAATCTGGAGGATGCAGGCTAATTGTTTGACAAAATGCCTAAGCAAAATTCCGTCTCATTGAACGCTTGCTTGCAGAATACTGTTGGCGTGGGTTGGAGGAGGAGGTTCTAAGTCTTTTTGTGCAAATGGGAGAGGCAATCATGACACAGAATGAGTTTTCTCTTGGAAGTGTTCTCAAGGTATGTTCTACATTAGTAGCACTCGAACTTGGGAAGCAAGTCCATGCCTACATTATCAGAAGTGGATTTGGGTTTAATTTTGTTCTTAAAGAGATGCCAATGAATGGAACTTTGAATTTTTTGAATACTGGTCAGCAAAGAGGCATTTGGACAGACTCCTATATGTATTGTCACCTATTGCAGGATTGCGTTTATGAGAAAAAGGTTGCAGAGGGAAAGGATTGCATGCCAGCATGATCAAAGATGCATTTGAACCAGACATTTTACTGAACACAAAACTTGTCATTTTTTTATGCAAAGTGTGGGAATCTGGAGGATGCAGGCCAATTATTTGACAAAATGCCTAAGCGAAATTCCGTCTCATGGAACGCTCTGCTTGCAGAATATTGTCGACGTGGGTTGGAGGAGGAGGTTCTAATTCTTTTTGCGCAAATGGGAGAGGCAATCATGACACCGGATGAGTTTCTCTTGGAAGTGTTCTCAAGGTATGTTCTAGATTAGTAGCACTTGAACTTAGGAAGCAAGTCCATGCCTACATTATCAGAAGTGGGTTTGGTTTTAATGTTGTTCTGATAACTGCTCTTGTTGACATGCATGCAAAATGCAAATGCATCAAGGATGCACGCCGATTATTTGATGAAATTTCTCTTATAGATTTGGTGTCTTGTACTGCCATTATTGGAGGTTATGTGGAGCAAGGTAATTGTAAGGAAGCCCTGAATCTCTTTTGTAAAATTCCTTGGTTTGGCATCAAGCCCAACAAGCTCACATTTCGTACTTCCAGTGGCTTTGTATCAGATGTTGTATTAGGTAGTTCCCTTGTCGATATGTATGCTAAATGTGGGAGCATAAAGGAGGCATGACAAGTGTTTGACTTTATATCCCCGAGGGATGTGGTCTTATGGATTGTGATTGTTACAACCTATGGCAAGCACGGATTTGGCAAAGAGGGTCTCCAACTCTTTGAAGAAATGAAGAGATCGGGTTTGGAGCCTAACGATGTCACCTTCTTGGCTGTCGTGACTGCTTACATCCATTCAGTTCTAGTGAATGAAGGTTGGCATTATTTCAATACCATGACTCGAGATCACTGTATTCCACCAAGAGTAGGGAATTATGCATGTATGGTTGACCTCCTTGGCCATGCTGGGTGTTTTGATGAGGCATATGATTTTATCAAAAAAATGCCATTTAAACCTAATGTCACTTTTTGGGGGGCCTTACTTGGTGCCTGCCAAGTCCATGGCAATATGGAGCTAGGAAAAGTTGCAGCATAACACTTTTTTTAGTTATATCCAGAAAATGCTGGAAATTATTTCATGTTGTCAAATATTTATGCTACAGCTGGTAAGTGGCAGGACATGTTAAAGTTGAGGAAAGCAATGAAAGACAGAGGTATAAAGAAGGAACTTGGAAGAATTTGGATTGAGGTAAAGAGTAGGGCACACATATTCCCTGGAGGAGATAGATCACACCCACAAATACAAGAGATCTATGCCATGTTGCAAAATTTAGCTGGGCAGATGAAAGAAGTTGGGTATTTTCCTCAAACAAACTTTATAGTGAATGATCTATAAGAACAATAGAATTACATACAATGTTACACCATTAGTAAGATTCTTGCCATTGGAGTTGTGAATATCACCATACAACCTTAGACAATGATCGAAATAGTCAGTAGCCATATGCTTGCAGTGACATAATCAGAAAATGTTATGAAATTATTGTGGTCATTCAAGTTTTAGACTCGAATCCGCCACTGCATTAAGGGTTTTCCATTACTTACATCATTCCCATGTTTATTTGTGTTCTAGGTTTTGATCCATGCATCACTTTCTAGTAGCATTCCCTCAAGTCATTGATTCTAATACAAAAAATGCTGGTTCTTGTGGAGATTGCATTTAGCAATTGTTTGTTGTCTCCAATTGTCAAGCAAGATATTGGAATTTCATTTGATTCTATCATTTCAATGTAAATGAAAATTATTTTGGGATTCATTTGTGAAATTTGGAACTGTATATAATAATTTATGGTGACTTTATGGAAGGGATTCAGGCATTTGTATGGTTCTATTTCTGTCGTGATGCTGTATTTGGCATTTACAAGCCTGTTGTGATCAATATTGTTGGAACCAGAACTGGAACTGGCTAAGGGCCAGACTGGGACTAGACCAGAACTAGCTGGAAAAATATGCTGATTAAAAATAGATAAATGTGTAATCATATATATATATATTTCATGTTGGAGAGACTTCAATGTAAATCCAGACTTTTAGACACCAAATATGCAAAGTTTTGCACATGCATATAACATCAAATCCTAAAGGCCTTTTCCTCCTATTTTATTGCATATTTTCATTTACTTAGGTATGATGGTGCACCACTATGACTTGGTTCTGAAGGCAATTCCAAATCAGAACTGATGGCCAAACTGGTTGATCCAGCTGGTTTGGGATGAAACTGGTCTATCATTTCTGTCCGCTCTCTCTCTAGTGTGAATTGTTCTAGACTGGCCAGTTCTGATCTGGTTCGTCTGGTTCTGATAACACTGATTATGACAAGAAGAATTCCTTCTTGCTAGAAAAATGTAACATATCTCTGTGATTATAGATATAAATAATCTTTAGTATTCAAACCCATGAAATCTCTATGAATTTTCCATGTGCGGATGCTGCTGAACTAATTTTCCATTCATTGACAGCTCTTCCATTCATTGTGAATCTCATGTAAGCATTAACCACATATTGACGTAACTGCCAAATTCTAAAACAGTCAATAGTTTTCATTGTTACTGAACTGGGTAACACTTTAATTTTACATTATTACTCAACTAGTGGGTTAACAATTTATAACTTTTGAGGAATCCAGAGCTAAAAGGTTGCTGAGATTTATATAATGAGAAAATGTATGAGCTCCCACATGTCAATTGTTAGAAGCTATGTGAATGGTAGAATATATGCTAGAGCACTCATATCATATGGCAGAGGGTGTTCATGATGTTATATTCCCAAGGGTGAATGATGTTGATCTTCCCCTGATATTTGATTTCCCTGAAATTCAAGGCAAAGCTCTGAAATCTCTATTATGAAGCAAAAAGGGAGCTATAAATATTTCCTAAAAATTGGTTGTCATTTAATAATAATCCATAAGATTGTTGTCCTTTCATTATCCCTTTGTCTATTAATGGTGGAGAAATCAAACCAGTGAAGTTGTTACTGTTTGAAATCATGCAGCACCGTCAGACCCTTAGATAGAATGGAAGTATCTAGATTTCTTCCCCAATACCACACATAAAGAGATTAGATAGAATGGAAGTATCTAGATTTCTTCCCCAATACCACACATAAAGAGAGATGAATAAAGAGCAGCAAAGGTGGCCCGAGCTTGCGAACTATCGAAAAACTCATCTATTGAAAGCAGTGGTGGTTTGGTGAAGTTATTATTCAAGCAAGTTGAAATGTTGCTAGATAATTTGTTTCCACTAAAATTAAATAAAAGCATAAAAGAAACTGGAAATTCAGGAATCATCCCTCTAAGTTGATTGCCTCTCAAGCGAGAAAATACAAGTTCCTGCATCTACCCAAAACTATAAGAATTTGACTAGTCAAAATATTTTAGCATAAATTAAGGATCTCCAAGCTACTATCAATATATGTTATGAGGCCTAATAAGGATGATATCCTTTGATTCTCACAGAGTTCACCTTTTGCAACCTTCCTTCGCTGATCAAACATGCTCTTACAAAAGTGATTTTAGCAGTCAAGGTCAACTTTGTCATTTCAATGAGTCTTCAAGCAAATTTGGTCACTTTGCATTAGGTCTAGGGTTGGTTTTCACTCTTTTCAAATTTGTCCAAATGTCAGTTCATGTCACCATTCAGCTGAGTGTACCATCGTTCAGAGGGTTATCATCATCATGTCAAGTTCCATTGAGTCATTTTACACCTTGTTCATGCTTCAGTTGTGCCTTGGTAAGGTCCATTTCCCTCACCTAGGGTTTTGGAGGTAATTTCTCTTGGATGGTGAAATCATCGAAAAAACTTGTATCCTGATGTTCACACACCTTCCCCTATCCTTAATATACCTCATTAAACACTTCCCATCACTGAGATTCTCCAAATTCCTCATTTTTGCACAAACCCTAGTTTCTTGCCACAGCTTGGCAATTTTCTAGGCTAGGCCTGTGTTTTGCCCTTTTTGGACCCTTCACTCAATCTCTGCGATTCCACTTTCCCCTACTTCCTAACATCCCTCCCTACTTCCCAAAATTTCCCCAAGAATTTAGAAGCCCCCTATCCCCTTCATTTCGTTTCATTTCGACAAAATCCCTTGTTCCACACATCGGGATCGGTTTCACTCAAAAGATGTTTCAGAGCAATCAAAGATTAATTTTGGAAAATTGAGAGAGGTTTTTGTCCAAAAAATGCCAAGGAAGAAAAACCTCCTTCACTTTTTACACAGGTTTCATGGTTTTAGAGAAATATCAAAAATACCGTTTCCTCAGGAGAATTGAATGCACCTCTGAAGTGACCTTGGGAAAATCAAGTTTTCTCCTGGCATGTTTGGCCAACTAACTTTCTTGATGAGTCAAATGATAATTAGACACAAATATCTTTCCAATGAGCTATCATGAGCTCAATTGTGAGTTGAGGAAGACCTTCAAAAGTTGACTTCAACAGCGCTCTGCCTTGAGGCAGCCTCATTCTGATCATTTTGACTAGTGTTGGGAGATTTGATTTTTTACAGGGTAAATGAAATCAAAATTGTATAATTCCACTTTTGTTGGAAATTAGACTCCAATAGCTTTCCAACGAGCTATCACACGCCCGATTTGGACACCGGGAAGGCCTCCAAACGCTTCCTGCAAAATGCACTATGTGGCAGGAGGGCATGCGACCCACTTGAGGGGGATGCGACCCACTTGGTGGGTAATTTTTGCAGTGTGAAATTACAACAAGAGCGACCCACCTGGGCCGAGCGACCCACTCAGAGGTGAGCGACCCACTCGTCAACAGAGGTTCGAAAAATCGTTTTGAGCGCCCAGTCTTGTTTGGGATCGCCCCCAACGGCCTTCAAACAGGTTTTAGCAATTGCTTAATGTTTTTAAATGCGTTGGTGGCATCATTGATGATTTCAAACACTTGAAATGGAGGATTTAAACCCTACAGTCATGGCAATATCGTTCTTCAGGGTTTTAAAATGAATATGGATGGTTGCATGAGTTTGTCTCCTATCTTATATCAGTGATATATCCAGCCTTGTATATATTATCAAAACCCCATTATTCTCATACTCATTATACCATTGTGGTCATTGTTATTACGTTACCATGTGCAAGACTTTTGTTCCATGGTGACTATGGTTATATTGTGTCTCACTGCCCAATGATAAAAACATTCTCATAACTCTATTTCACTGCCCATTGACACTTATAACTTTGTTGTTATTGCTCATAGACAAACACATTCATATGATGCTGTGCTCCCTTTGACAAAGATTTGCTCAATATTCTGAAGGTTGCCTGCTCCCTTTGGTCAAGTTTCACTTGCATTTAAACAGAGACTGTGCCTTTTTTCCAATCCACTTAAAACAGAGATTTTATCATTGTTTGTTTCCTTATGGTGTTGTGACGGTGGGGATATTTGTTGGGTGTTGAAACACACATCATAATTTGTTTGCACTGCTTTCATATCAGTATACACAGTGCCAATAGCTTGGTCAGAGCCATGTCGGGAGATTGGTCAAGATAAAGAATGAACAAAGGACTAATCGCAGTTGGTTGTACCTGGTGATGGAGCATACTCAAAGGCACCAAGAGTGGTAGCATATCAGAGAGGCCACAGAGCTTTGTTTCAACATCACGACGAGTACTATCTCCACCCGGGGTGGAGGGGGTCTCGTTGACTTCATCAGCAACGCGAGTACTATCTCCACATGGCGTGGAAGGGGTCTCGCCTTCTTCATCAGCGCAGGTACATTCACAGGATCATGATAGAGACCAACACATACAACCGAGACATCGTTTTCACCACAGGAGCTGCATGCACCAGGAGAGCACTAAAATGGCGGAAAAGGCCTGATCCACTCCGGATTTTGGCCGAGGCTTCATTGAATGAGCAAGATACATGATGATGAGACCTCCGTCCGAATTGGGAAAATTCTGAGAAAATTTTGTCATTTTCAAATTGGTCAAAAAACAAAGCTTTTCTGCTTGTTGCCGCGCACCATGCGCTACTTTTTTTGGGACAATTTGATGGAGGAAATTTTTACATTTTTGATTTCATGTTAATAGCATCCTCAGAAGTCAACTTAGCATTTCATCAAAATCTGGATGGTCAAAAAGCTAAAAAACACCATGAAAACCACCTTGCTGCCACCTTTTGCACCAGCAGGAAGTACCTCTGGGAGAATGAGGTTTTGGAGGGTCAAATGAGCTCCAAATTCAGAAATTCCACTTGTGTTGGATAGTCAACATCCAGGGCTTTCCAACGAGCTATCATGAGCTCAATTTGGATGCCGGGAAGTACCCCAAATTCAGGCTGGAAAACGCGCGACCCACTCGGCTCAAGAGCGACCCACTTGAATTTTTCCTGAATTTTCAGCTGCCAGCTCATATTTTCGCCTAGTATGGACCAGTTTTGCTTGTGGATGGAAATTTTGGGTTTTTATGATGTAAATTCATGTTTGGCATGTAACTTTGGCTTGTTTTTATCTATTCTAGAAGATTCACTCTCAAAAGGGTAAAAATCATATAAATGAATCAGTTTCCACTCTTTTAGAGGCAAGTTGTTAGATGCCTAGATTGTAGTTCCATGATTAGAATTGGTTGAAACTGACCCCTGAAGGAGGAATTCGACCCCTAGAGGTGTGGGAAGGGGTTAGGATGGTCTATATGATGTAATTTATCAATCATTTTCAGGGGTTGGAAAGGTTGGACTCTTGGGAGACTTTGATACCATTGTACATACTTTTTCATATTTTGGCTAAGGAAAGATCAGAGGTTTTGCGGCACTTGTTGGGATCCTTGTGGTGTTCTGTTCTTGATGGTGTTTCCTCTTTGTTTACTGTAAGTTTCTTCATGTTTAAATGTATGCCATCCTTTCATATGCTTTTGAACTAAATTGAATGAGTGAATAAGGTTGAATCCATTGTTTACAGTGCTTGGCCTTTGAATTCAGTTAGTTCTATATGTTTTCAGCTGTTTGGAGAGGATCCAAGTTCTTTCTTTGCCCTCTTCAGCTCCTCGTCGGTCTAATCTGTCCATATATCCAATCAAAAGCATCAAGACATTCACCTACCTCGCCCCAACTTGAAATCTGCAAAGGTCTGACCTTATCCTCGGACCCAAAATTTGTTTTCCCATTTCTCCAGCGAAAACCAAAAAACCAAAAAACAAACATACCTATCTCTTTACTAGCCTAAAATCAATTCTTATTGTAAGTCATCTCGCATCCTATTGCTCATTTTTTCGAGATTGACGGAGAGAGCCCTCTCCTGTCCTCGTAGGGCTAGCTACGAGGCTGAGCGTGGTTTGATGTAGCCTTGAGTTTACTTCATTTCAGCCTGAGGTAGATTTGAGCGCTAACATAGTGGCGACCATACTGGGGAGAAACTCAAAACATTTGCTTGTTATAGACGGAGTCTGAAGTCACGCCAGGTAGCCTTCGAAACGCTGTTGCTATGCATTAGCGAAGTAGATAAACGCTGCTTCAGTCGATCTCCGGTTTAACTTGTAATCATAGCATTTAACTTGTAAATTGCCCCAGTATATGTATCAAGATCAGATCTGATGGTTGATGGTGGACAACGATCAGACATAAGAAGGCTGAAATCATTCACCTGGTGACTCCAATTCAAAGTCTGGAGGACTGACTCTTTCTCTGAGAAAATGGAAGGATCTTACACAAAGTTCAGGTATCTAAAGTGGAATGGTATTCGGGATCTAATCTGCTTTCTTGTAAATTACTTCTTTGCTGGTCTTGAAGCTGTCTTGAAAGTTTTTCAAAGTTTGTTGTATGAGAAAGGTCATCAAAATCTTCACTCGACCTATTCAAAGAGTGTAAATGTTGAGTTTCCCTTTGATCCTGGCCTCCTCACTTTTCCCACATCTTATGTTGACTCTCTACAGAGTGATGAGCCTAAAGAAAAGAAAACTGATTTCGCAGCTCTTGTACATACCCCTACACCTTGTAAAATTCCAGATCGGTATAAACCTCTTGTTTTGCCTTCTGTTCTTCATGCTTTTCCTGCAAATTATGACCTATATCTACCAAGATTTGACGGTGAATGTAACAATGTCAATGCTGAGCAACATGTGCAGAATGTTGAGACTTTTCTAGATCTTTTTGAAGTTGATGATGAAGATGTTAGTATTAGGCTTTTTGCTCTTTCTTTGAAAGGCCAAGTGAAGAGTTGGTTTAAAGCCCTGCCTGATGCGAGCATTTCAGATTTTCAGCAGTTTGTCAAAGTTTTCCTTGACAGGTGGATGATCGGACAGAACTTTTTGTTGATTATAGAGGAGTATAACCAGTTGAAAAGAATGCCAGGTGAGACAGTACAACAATTTTCTGCTAGATTTAACCAAGTTTATTATTCGATTCCAGTTGATATAAGACCTTCTCCTAGATCTGCTCTCTTGCACTACCCGGGTGCCTTTGATCCGGAAATGGAGTCTCAGCTGAGAGAAAAGAATATTGCAACACTTCACGAGATGCAGAACAAGGCAGTGAATGTAGAGGTTCATTTGTTGATCTTGAGGGCAAGGTTGAAGGAAGAAGAAAAGAAGAATGTTTCAGAGCAGCTGACACTTTCAGAGGAAAATCTTGATCTTTTCGTAAACACAGTAGAAGAGATGGTGCGGAAAATGACTGCAAAAAATGAAAATGACATTCAAGAACAAGTTGCTGACCCAAAACATTTTGTTTCTGATCCCAGTAGTCATAGTGATTGTTTTATAGATCAGTGTGAAGAAGAGAGAGATGTTGATATGATGTGTATGTTTGATGATGAATTGCCTCAGTTTGATCAGTATGATGATGATTATGTTCTCCAAAAAAAATCTAATCTTGCAGACAAATCAGCAGCTAGCTTGTGCGAGGAGGAAGTTCACTTTCAGCAGCTCGAGTACAGTGATCAACCGATGCATATCAGCTATGGCAATGATGAGGAAAGTGTAGCAAATTTTGATGTAAGTGAAGGATCTTTGCTTTTGTGTTTTGATTCGTTTCAGTTCATTAGAGATAACTTTCATGCAATTAGAAATCAAACGTCAACAAGCCTTGATTTGGACCATCTAGAGGGCAATGAAAGCCTTGTTCAAAACTTCTCATATTCAGATTTTCAGCCCTCGAAAGTCATTGATTGTCAAGTTGCAGCTGAAGATTTGGAAGTGGGCACACATGATTTAATGATTCAAGGTGACTTCGTACCTTTATGTTTTGAATCATTTCAGTTTTTGAGAAAAAAATTGCATAGTAAATCTTCAAATGAGCAGCCCATAGGAAATCAGCAATCTCTCAGTGTTAATGTTGAGGATGAGACGGATAACGAGATTTTTGAGCAGCTTGTAGCATCAGATTTGTAGCCATCTAATGCAATTGAAGGTCAGATTACAGATGAAGTTGTGGAAGATGAAATACATAATTTGATGATGCAGGAAGATTCTATACCCTTTTGTTTTGAAGCATTTCAGTTTATAAGGCAGAATCTTCATAATATATCTCAAGGAAAAGATGAACACCCAGAAGGAGGTCATACAGTTTCAATGGATACATTACAGCACTCTTCTCAAGTTTTTGATGATCCCATTGCTCGTGTGTTGGATGATGTTTGTTATAAAAATTATGCTCCATTAGCTAACCATGTGCCCGAAAAGAATGTTGATGATAATCTTATTCAAAGGTCACCTTCATTGTCTTGTTTAACAGATTGTTCATTGCATAGCACATGTCAAGATTTCCATTCATATGAGGAGATTGATGAAGGAGACTTTTGTTCTGTCTGGAATCAGCAACCGAGTTTCATTTTTCATGAATTTCAGGATCCTTTTGACAGCTTGCTGCAATCACCAAAGAAAAGCACCGCAGATGTGAGGAAAAGTTTAAGATCAAGGTATGGAGATTATCTGGACCAGAGCTATGTTTATGAAGATCCTTTCACAGTATTCTTGCAGTCATCCAGTCGATTTATGCTTTGCAAGTTTATCAGCAGTCCACTTGGTTCAAAGTTTCCATGGGAGTTTCCTGTCAGTAGTTGTTTCTCGTTGTTCATAAGCAAGCATTTGGGAAGAAATCAAACAACAGCCAACATGCTTGCATGGTTGCATTGGTTGTTCCATTACACTTGATCGGGTGGTGAAAAGTACAATTAGAGTAGGTTGTATTGAATAAGCTCTACTTTGAGCATCTTTTCCAGTTTGTCAGTTGTGTTTAAGTATCGAGTCAGTTTTTAGTTGAGTGAGAGTCAATTTGTGTCGTCAAGTCATCAGTTTTCAGTCATGCATTTCAGTTTGAGTTTTTGATTCCATGGCCCAATGGATAAAGCACTGGTCTGCTCTCCCAAAGATCTGTCGTTCTTGGCACCTCCAAGGAGCTACCATCCCCATTGGAGCCAATGTTAGAGTCAGCATTTGCAGCCTTCCTTCAGTGATCAAACATGCTCTTACAAAAGTGATTTTAAGGTGTCAAGGTCAAATTTTGTCATTTCAATGAGTCTTCAAGCAAAATTTGGTCACTAGGCATTAGGTCTAGGGTTGGTTTTCACTCTTTTCAAATTTGTCCAAATGTCAGTCCATGTCACCATTCAGCTGAGTGTACCATCATTCAGAGGGTTTTCATCATCATGTCAAGTTCCATTGGGTCATTTTACAGCTTGTTCATGCTTCAGTTGTGCCTAGGTAAGGTCCATTTCCCTCTCTTAGGGTTTTGGAGGTAATTTCTCTTGGACGGTCAAATCATTAGAAAAACTTGTATCCTGATGTTCATACACCTTCCCCTATCATTAATGTACCTTATTAAACACTTCCCATCACTGAGATCCCCCAAATTCCTCATTTTTGCACAAACCCTAGTTTCTTGCCACAACTTGGCAATTTTCTAGGCTAGGCTTGTGTTTTGCCCTTTTGGACCCCTTCCCCTCACTCAATCTCTGAGATTCCACTTTCCCTGCTTCCTAACATCCCTCCCTACTTCCAAAAATTTCCCCAAGAATTTAGAAGCCCCTTATCCCCTTCATTTCGCTTCATTTCGACAAAATTCCTTGTTTCACACATCGGGGTAAGTTTCACTCAAAAGATGTTTCAGAGAAATAAAAGATGAATTTTGGAAAAATGAGAGAGGTTTTTGTTCACAACATGCCAAGGAAGAAAAACCTCTTTCACGTTTTACACAGGTATCATGGTTTTAGAGAAATATCAAAAATACCGTTGCCTCAGGAGAATTGAATGCACCTCTGAAGTGACCTTGGGAAAATCAAGATTTCTCCTAGCATGGTTGGCCAAATGACTTGCATGATGAGTCAAATGATAACTAGACAGAAAGACCTTTCCAATGAGCTATCATGAGCTCAATTTGGAGTTGAGGAAGACCTTCAAAAGTTGACTGCAACAGAACTCTGCCTTGAGGCAGCCTCATTCTGATCATTTTGACTAGTGTTGGGAGATTTGATTTTTGACAGGGTAAATGAAATCAAAATTGCATAATTCCACTTGTGTTGGAAATTATACTCCAATATCTTTCCAACGAGCTATCACACGCCCGATTTGGACACCGGGAAGGCCTCCAAACGCTTCCTGCAAAATGCACTATGTGGCAAGAGGCAAGAGCGACCCACTTGAGGGGAGCGACCCACTTGGGTGATTTTCGCAGTGAAAAATTACAACGTGAGCGACCCACCTGGGCAGAGCGACCCACTCAGAGGTGAGCGACCCACTCGCCAACAGAAGTCCGGAAAATCGTTTTGAGCGCCCAGTCTCGTTTGGGATCGCCCCCAACGGCCTTCAAACAGGTTTTTAACAATTGCTCAATGGTTTTTAATGTGTTGGTGGCATCATTGATGATTTCAAACACTTGAAATGGAGGATTTAAACCTTACAGTCATGGAAGTATTGTTCTTCAGGGTTTTTAAATGAATAATGGATGGTTGCATGAGTTTTTCTCCTATTTTATATCAGTGATATATCCACCCTTGCATATATTATCAAAACCCCATTATTCTCATACCCATTATACCATTGTGGTCATTGTTATTACTTTACCATGTTCAAGACTTTTGTTCCATGGTGACTATGGTTATATTGTGTCTCACTGCCTAATGATAAAGCATTCTCATAACTCTGTTTCACTGCCCATTGACACTTATAACTCTGTTGTTATTGCTCATAGACAAACACATTCATATGATGTCGTGCTCCCTTTGACAAGATTTGCTCAATATTCTGAAGGTTGCCTGCTCCCTTTGGTCAAGTTTCACTTGCATTTAAAACAGAGACTGTGCCTCTTTTCCAATCCACTTAAAATAGAGATATTATCATTGTTTGTTTCCTTATGGTGTTTTGACGGTGGGGATATTTGTTGGGTGTTGAAACACACATCATAACTTTGTTTGCACTGCTTTCATACCAGTATACATAGTGCCAATAGCTTGGTCAGGGCCATGTCAGAGACAGAGTCAGTGTATGAGGAGGAGTCGGACAGTGACTCAATCGTTGAGGTTGATGCACTGAGATGGAGCATACCAGTGCACCAGTAGTGGTAACATATCAGAGAAGCCACAGAGCTTTGTTTCAACATCACGACGAGTACTATCTCCACCCGGGGTGGAAGGGGTCTCGTTGACTTCATCAGCAACGCGAGTACTATCTCCACATGGCATGGAAGGGGTCTCGCCTTCTTCATCAGCGTAGGTACATTCACAGGATCATGATAGAGACCAACACATACAACCGAGACAGTGTTTTCACCACAGGAGCTGCATGCACCAGGAGAGCACTAAAATGGCGGAAAAGGCCTGATCCACTCCGGATTTTGGCCGAGGCTTCATTGAATGGGTAGGACACATGATGGAGGACCTCCGCTCCGAATTTGGGCAAATTCGGAGAAAATTTTGTCATTTTCAAATTTTTGGGTCAAAAAACAGGTTTTGCAGTTAAGCGGGTCGCGCACTCATGCGCTCACTTTTTTTTGGGACACTTTCTGGAGGAAATTTTTACATTTTTGGATTTTTCATGGTTAGTTATGCATCCTCTGAAGTCAACTTAGCATTTCATCAAAATCTGGATGGTCAAAAAGCTCAAAAACACCATGAAAACCACCTTGCTGCCACCTTTTGCACCAGCAGGGAGTACCTCTGGGAGAATGAGGTTTTGGAGGGTCAAATGAGCTCCAAATTCAGAAATTTTACTTGGGTTGGATAGTCAACATCCAGGGCTTTCCAACAAGCTATCATGAGCTCAATTTGGATGCCGGTAAGTACCTCAAATTCAGGCTGGAAAATGAGCGACCCACTCGGCTCAAGAGCGACCCACTTGAATTTTTTCCTGAATTTTCAGCTGCCAGCTCAGTTTTTCGCCTAGTATGGACCATTTTTGCTTGTGGATGGAATTTTTGGGTTTTTATGATGTAAATTCATGTTTTACATGTAACTTTGGCTTATTTTTATCTATTATAGAAGATTCACTCTCAAAAGGGTAAAAAATCATGTAATGGATCAGTTTCCACTCTTTTAGAGGCAAGTTGTTAGCTGCCTAGATTGTAGTTCCATGATTAGAATTGGTTGAAACTGATCCCTGAAGAGGGAATTTGACCCCTAGAGGTGGGGAAAGGTGTTAGAGTGATCTATATATTGTAATTTCTGAGGCATTCTACAGGTTGGACTCTTGGGATACTTTTGATATCATTGTACATACTTTTCATATTTTGGCTAAGGAAAGATCAGGGGTTTTGCGGCACTTGTTGGGATCCTTGTGGTGTTCTGTTCTTGATGGTGTTTCTTCTTTGTTTACTGAAAGTTTCTTCATGTTTAATGTATGCCATCCCTTCATTATGCTTCCGAACTAAATTGAATGAGTGAATAAGGTTGAATCCATTGTTTACAGTGCTTGGCCTTTGAATTCAGTTAGTTCTATATGTTTTCAGCTGTTTGGAGAGGATCCAAGTTCTTCTTTGCCCTCTTCAGCTCCTCGTCAGTCTAAACTATCCATTTATCCAATCTAAAGCATTAAGACATTCACCTACCTCGCCCCAACTTGAAATCTGCAAAGGTCTGACCTTATCCCCGGACCCAAAATTTGTTTTCCCATTTCTCCAGCGAAAACCCAAAAAACCAAAAATCAAACATACCTATCTCTTTACTAGCCTAAAATCAGTTCCTATTGTAAGTCATCTCGCATCCTATTGCTCATTTTCTCGAGATTGACGGAGAGAGCCCTCTCCTGTCCTCGTAGGGCTAGCTACGAGGCTGAGCGTGGTTTGATGTGGCCTTGAGTTTACTTCATTTCAGCCTGAGGTAGATTTGAGCGCTAACAGATTCATAAGAAGATGTTGCTCATCGATTGAACAACCATATTTTTTATATTGCAATCAATTGGTCTGGTGGTCTTCACCATGCTAAAAAGTGTCAGGCATCAGGTTTTTGTTATATTAATGACTTTGTGCTGGGAATTTTGGAGTTGCTTAAACATCATGCCAGAGTTCTAGATGTTAATATTGATGTCCGCCATGGTGATGGAGTTGAATAAGCCTTTTATTTTACTAGCAGGTATTCAATGTTACATCAGAACATTTCAATGCAGCTGCTTGTCTTATTTTCTCATTAATGGTATGTCTGATGTAGGTAGATTTTAAGTTTTCATATGATACATGATGGTTATTGTTCTTTCTTCTGTGAAGCTATAATTTATTAAGCTACAAAAAGGATGAAAAAATTATTGGTTATTCCCTCCCATTGTTAAGAATTTTTTTACAAAGGTATACAATACTTGATATATAGTTAGAATTTGCATTAAAAAACTAGTAAGGTACAATAGGTGGTCTGGACTCTGCAGCAATCAGCAAGAGTGACTATGATCTTGCACCACATGATGCACACAGTTTCTCCTTCCCTTTTGGCTTCAGGAACTAAATGTTTAACTTCTTAAATCTTAAATGTCAACACTCAACGGTTGATAATGGCATCACTTCAGACAAACATAAATATCTACCTGTTCCTTAAGAGGAACACTTCCATCGTTGACTATCTATTCAGTATCTATAAGCTAGATTTTCCTACGTTAGTATGCTCTTTTTGTACAATTTTTCTGGATACATACATATAGACATGTACATGAGCACAATTGATGTAAAAATAGTAAAATACCAGTGCAAACAGACACATGCATTCACATAAAAATTCTAGTTACTTGAAGTACATAATCGCTATTCACCCTTGTCACATCTTAACATGCTATCCATTATAATTTAATGTTGAGGAAGAATCCATTGTTTAGGCAAGAGAAAACTCTACAGATAGATGCATAGGAAGTGAATATTCCAGTTCTTGGGATGGTAGAATATTATACAGGAAGCAGTAGCAAGTGAACACAACCTGTGAACCATCATATTTTGGAATAATGGAGATGAAAAATGAAGTTTTGACAATGACTCTCTAATTGTAATTTAAACCCGTTATTTAATGAAACCACATTCACGAGTAGGCAGTGGAACTACAATATTTCTAATATTTTTTTTAGTACAAAATGCATTTTTGTCCAACAAACTTGCAAGATTAAGACATGGAAAACCAACCAACAACTAATAATGAAAGAGGTTGATCCCAACAGTGCTGGAATGTAGTTTGAATACGTTATTTTTAAATTGGAAATTACACAGCATTGAGTTCTGTGATTCTTCACTTTCATGATTTCCTCATCTCACACCAATTATCTGCCCTAACTTTTGCTTTTGAATTTAATCCCAAACTAGTGTTTTCTACTACACATGTGGAAATAAAGAAAAAAAAAATTCAATGTCCACAAATGAACAAAATAATTCAATGGGACTGCTATCTCAAATCCTTCACAAGGTGATAAGGCCAGTGGAATAGGGAAGTGTCGCCACTATCGCCGAGGCAACAACTTTCCTCATTTTAGTGAAACTCTGCCTATGTCCTTTCTCTTAGACCTGTGCATCTGCACAATATCCGTATCCATCTCCCTTGCTGCCATTCGCATCAAGACATCCTCCCTGCCCATCACCCTGTGTCTCCTATTGCCATTCTTGTTCCCCATCACTCTCCCCCAACACATATCCTTGCAAAAAAAATTCAAATATATGGACAATTTACTCGTTGCATTCATTGATTTTAATTTATTTATCACACATATTTAATTGTTATTCTCGCAGATCAGTCAAAATTTAATCAACATGTTGGTGGATTTATTGCATATTTTGAAGGATTTAAGACTAGATACATGCTTCCGATTCACTAATTTGGAAGGTTAAGTGACAGATTTTGGAGTCTGGATCAACCAATTATCCTACACATGCCCTAGAACTAGCATGCTTAGAAGTGAGGATTATTTTCCACAACAGTTGTAGCATTCATAAACTTTCCAATCAAAACCCTTGGGATTTATTCAAGGGGAAAAAGTGATTGACAACCCCGCCTGTCTGATTTTGGATTAGGAGCAGAGAAAACTTCACTTTGAGAGACCATGGATTCTACAAATCAACAAAGAAGAATTCCCACTTAAGATAATGAAGCCCACAACTCATAAAAAGTAGTGTTCTAAGTATTGACATTTACATTAAGGAAAATCCTAGTTTTATATTTTATAGCTATAAATTGCTAATATCTTTCCATTGAGAAATTATACTTTCAATTATTGCTCTATTTGAATGTAGATCTAGCTAAAATTTGCAAAACCATTTAAATCATTTCTCCAATATTATAATTTCCTACGATTTACCAACATCACAATGGATCCATAATGACGCAATTTATATATTTAAGATTCTAAATGATTGCATTTTCAAAACAAACTTGTGATGCCCATGGGGAAAATTGTTGATGCACTTCACTCACTAGATCTCCCTTTATAACTGACTGTATAACCTGTCCATTCATAAAAGTTGCTAATAGTCACCACTTATTAGCAACAATAAAATGAAGATGGGTAGAACCATGCCTTAAAATTACCGATTTCAAGAGGTAAAGTATAGTTCATTTAGTTTCAAAAGCATTTTCAAAGTTAAAACTACAAATGCATACATAAAATACACTTCTAGTTGGAACTTAGTTTAGATCATATATGATTGTGAATATTCTATTGTATAAGAAAGAACACAGATAACTCATCCTCCCAGTGCATTTTATCCTAGATGATGCAACATTTCTTCTACTTAAATGTTGTTGATGTACCAATGCAAGGGTCAATTCTCACAGTTGTGCTAGCTGGAAGTTCCAACAGGGAACTGATTGATTCTCCAAACTTGTTCACTGCATACCAGGCAACCAACCAACATAATCAAGTGGAGATGGGAGATGGAGGACTCAGGCTCATATTGACTCAAAGGGAGAAAGATTCAAAAGTGACACATTCAATTACATGAAGCAAATAGAATGGAATGGCAGGGAGGATAGACATAGCACTCAAGATGTCCAGTAACAGCAGGTCTAGACACAAATGGAGCAAGCAACAACCACTGCAATCAAACAGGGCAGAGTCAAAGGTGGCTATTCATTTCTATTTTTGGCATCCTTCCCAGAAGCCATGGACTCATTTTAACCATTTAAAGGATTAGGGCACCAGAAGGAATAAAATCTTTATGTTTCTAAGCCAACCCCACTGATTTAAGATACAGTAATGAGTCAAATAAAATTGAAACCTGTCTAAAGAAATTAGTAGGACCTGTAGCTTCAACAAATTAAATATTTTGAACGTGTTTCTTGTTGGAATGCAGCCACTATATAATTAATTGTTGTAAAACGTGATGAAGAAAACTATAGTTGGTAGAGCCAAATTTTATGAAAGCTCATATGGAAAGAAAAAGTTTGTTTTAAATCTGCAATAAAAAATGCATGCTAAAAGCCAATTTAATTATGTCCTGATGGTGGTTGAAATGGATCCAAGAAAATTGTGGCATTGTATTTCATGCGAGATCTTGGGCCTTATATTTATTTTATTACAAATTTATTTTCTCAGACATGTCAATTAGCAACTTTGCAAAAGGAAATGAAACTAAAACACTCTATGCAGCATCTAGCCAGGCTTAAACTCACGAATGAGGTGAAGCCACCCACTTTTTCCACAACAATCATCTTAATGCAAACCAGTGAGAATCTTACATATCTAAAGGTAAATATCAGAATCTAGTATACGTGGTTTCAACAAAGCCTAGAGGTAATGTTACCCACATTTTTGTTTAAGACAAAAATGGGATAACCAGGGGAGCTATCCCAATTCAATATATGTTGGTAATACATTATGAAACATATCAACTATACTGGCATGGGACCATACTTCTTGAAGAGTGAGGAAATGTATTATTAGAATGGCTCTAAATTGATAGGTGAATTTGAATGCATGAGAAAGGTAACAACAGATGATATCATAGGCTCTAATCTCTTGGAAGAGTCCTCTGCAGAATCCATATAGTGCACAGTCAAGGAGGGTGATAGCAGAGTAATACAAGGACCAAAGGAGGGATAGTGGATGGGTCAAACCTGTCTGATAGAAGAAATGATTACATGTCAGTAGTACTCCTGTAGAGAGAAGTTAAACAAGGATAAGAGACCTTTCTGAGGTTTGTATTTTTATTGAAACCAGTATTCGCAATGTTAGAATTAAGGATTCATCTTGACAAAGACAAGAGGAGTGTAAATTTGTAAGCCTATCTAGGGAGGTCTGTCTCAAATGCAGTCATTACAGTCCCATCCTATTTCAATGACACTCAGCATCAAGCAACTCAAGCTCCAAAACACATGATCACTATAGTTCAAAGAATTTGGGCAGATAGCTAACATGATGGCTATAGATGCATATTTTGGAACCTTTTCAGCTACAGAAGTAGAGGCTCAGAAGAGACCTTGAGCTAGGCATGAAAATGTAAATAGGACACCACAAAAATTCTTCCTGCAATCATAAAACAAGTCTTGAACTAATTTTAACCTGAAGGGAGGAAAAGAATGCAAAGAACAGAGACTAATTTCACAGCAGAAGTTGCCCAAGATAATTAATTGGAGTAAGTTATCTCTCCTGTGTATAATATATATAAGTATGCACACTGGAATTAAAAAGAAAATTAAAGAAGGCGGGGAACATAAATTTTGGCTAAAATCAGCTTTTGTTGTTGGAACCAACCTTTATTTAAGGTGATTTGTACACATGCGAAATGAAATTTATGATGGGCTGATCAATGCGTGTAAAGTCTTGTGACCATTGCTAAGATAAATGCTCTCATCCTATGGGGGATTTCCTATTGAAGAGACCATTTATTTGCACAATAGACACATGGAAGAAATGGGGTGCTCAACCCATCTTATGAGGACACAGATGATGAGTTTTCCCACCTTTAAAGGAGCCAAATGAGTTCACTTTGAAGCACTCTACACTTGGAGGAATCTTGGAGGTGTAGTTTTCCCTTTGGTCATTCCTTTGCCTTGCTTTGTGAGCCATTTTCCTACTTCATAACGGCTTTGTGACCCTTATAATAAATATTTTGAAGGTCTATACACCCTTTTAAGGGTAATTTATTAGAGGTACACGAGCCTATATCAGAGAAAAAAGGTTTAGTGTCCACTTTGAAAGACATTTAGAGGAGGAACTCCCTTTTTTAGTGGAGGATTTGTTACAGCTATGGGGGAACTTGAAGGTCCCCCTCTCCCACTTGGTCAATGGCATTGGGAGCCCTTGTACCCACCTTGGAGGATAATTTTTGGGTTGTCTGCCCACTTTAGAGGCTTTTGGTGGGCAGATTTAAAGACTTCTTAGATAAGCTATGATGTTGATGGGCCTTGTGAGGCTAGATGCCATGCCAACAAGCCCTTCATATCCTTCATTTATGGATATGGGCACTTTGTGAGGGCTCATTCCCCCTGATCATTGTAAATGTGGCATGAATTCCCCTAAATTCATGTAATTTTTGTTAATTAATTGAACAAGAGGGCCTTGCACCTCCTTAAGCTCGAATTAGGGATTTTAGATTAGAAAAATAATATTTCACTACGAGGGAAATTGAGAACCTCGTCTATAAATATAGGTACTTTCCTTTCATTTTCTCATGGTTGGATTTGGGGGAGAAATATCTTATAAGGTCTAAAATTTCTGTGAATTTTCTCTCTTACAATTTTGCTATGGATGGAAGAGTTGAGTGACTTTTCCTGGGTGCAATTGGAATGTGTGTGATCTCTTTTCATGGATTTTTATGGTAGAGATATTGGATGATGCTTGGTGAAGTAATTTGGTTTATTTACTTTGTCCTGGTATGTTGGAATGTGTGTGATTAGGAAAGGCAACTAAAACACTCTATGCAACATCTGGCCAAGATTAAACTCACAAATGAGGTGAAGGCACCCAATTTTTCCACAACAATCATCTTAATGCAGACCAGTGAGATAATCATTCATCTTACATATCTAAAGGTAAATAACATAATCTAGTATAAGTGGTTTCAACAGAGCCTAGAGTTATTATTACCCACATTTTTCTTTAAGACAAAAATTGTATAACCAGGGGTGCTATCCCAATTCAATATATGTTGGTAATACATTATGAAACATATCAACTATACTGGCATGGGACCATACTTCCTGAAGTGTAAGGAAATTTATTAATATAATGGCTCTAGTTTGATAGGTGAATTTGAATGCATGAGAAAGGTAACAATAGATGATATCACAGTTTCTGATCTCCTGGAAGAGTCCTCTATAGAATCCATGTAGTGCACATGCAAGGAGGGTGATAGCACAGTAATACAAGGACCAGAGGAGGGATAGTGGATGGGTCAAACATGTCTGATGGAAGAATTTTTCACATGTTAGTAGTACTCTTGTAGAGTGAAGTGAAACGAGGATAAGAGACATTTCTGATGTTTGTATTGTTATGGAAACCAGTATTTACAATATCAGAATTAAGGATTCATCTTGACAAAGACAAGAGGAGTGTAAATTTGTAAGCCTATCTAGGGAGGTTTGTCTCAAATGCAGTCATTATAGTCCCACCCTATTTCAATGACACTCATCATCAAGCAACTCAAGATCCCAAACACATGATCACTGGAGTTCAAAGAATTTGGGCAGACAACTAACATGATGGCTATAGGTGCATATTTTGGAACCTTGTCATCTGAAGAAGTAGAGGCTCAGAAGAGACCTTGAGTTGGGCATGCAAATGTAAATAGGACACCACAAAAATTATGTCTGCAATCATAAACCAAGTCCTGAACTAACTTGGAACTTTAAGGGAGGAAAAGAATACAGAGAACAGTGCCTAATTTCATAGCAGAAGTTGCTCAAGAGAATTAATTGGTGTAAGGACTCTCTCCTGTGTATAATATATATAGGTATGCGCACTGGAATTAAAAAAGAAAATTAAAGAAGGGGAGTGGGGGAGGGGGCACAGGGAGAAACCTAAATGTGGGCCAAAATCAACTTTTTTTGTTGGATCCAACCTTATATTTAAGGTGATTTGTACACATGAAATGAAATTTATGATGTGCTGACCTGTGCATGTAAAGTCTTGTTACCATTGCTAGGAGAAATGTTCTCATCCTATGTGTGATTGCTTATTGAAGAGCCCATTTATTTGCACAATAAACACATGGCAGAATTGAGGTGCTCAATCCAGCTTATGAGGACCCAGAGGATGAGTTTTCCCACCTTTAAAGGAGCCAGATGAGTTCACTTTGAAGCACTCTACACTTGGAGGAATATTCAAGGCGTATTTTTCCCTTTGGTTGTTCCTTTGCCTTGCTTTGTGAGCCATGGGCCCACTTCATAATGGTTTTGTGACCCTTATAATAAATAGTTGAAGGTCTATACACCATTTGAAGGTTCATTTATTGGAGGTACATGAGCCTATATCAAAGAAAAAGGGTGTAGTGCCCACTTTGAAATATATTTGGAGGTGGAACTCCCTTGTTTAGTGGAGGATTTGTTACAACTGTGGAGGAACTTGAAGGTCCCCCTCTCCCACTTGGTCAATGGCATTGGGAGCCCTTGTACCCACCTTGGAGGAGAATTTTTGGGTTGTCTGCCCACTTTAGAGGCCTTTGTTGGGCCTTAGATAAGCTATGCTATTGATGGGCCTTGGGAGGCTAGATGCCATGCGAACAAGCCCTTCATCCCATTCATTTGTGGAGATGGGAACTTTGTGAGGGATCATTCCCCTTGATCATTGTACATGTGGCATGAATTCCCATAAATTCATGTAATTTTCGTTAATTAATTGTACAAGAGGGCCTTTGCACCTCCTTAAGCTAGAATTGGGGATTTTAGCTTAGAAAAATAATATTTCACTGCAGGGGAAATTGAGCACCTCCTCTATAAATATAGGTGCTTTCATTTCATTTTCTCATGGTTGGATTTGGGGGAGAAATCTCTTAGAAGGTCTAAAATTTTTGTGATTTTTCTCTCTTACAATTTGGCTATGGATGGAAGAGTTGAGTGAATTTTATTGGGTGCAATTGGAATGTATGTGATCTGTTTTCAAGGATGCTTATGGTAGATCTTGGATGATGCTTGGTGAAGTAAGTTGATTTATTTACTTTGTCCTAGTATATTGGAATGTGTGTGATTAGGAAAGGCAACTAAAACACTCTATGCAACATCTGGCCAAGCTTAAACTCAGAATTTCTCAACAAAGACAGTCACAGAGATAAATAACAGTCACACAAAAGACACTTATCTTTTTTTAGGAAATCCAACAGGGAAAACCTGCTTGCTTGATGTGGCTATTTTATTTGTTATTATTAAGCACTTGGATCTATTACAAAGCAATCTGTCTCTCTTGAGAAAGTGTTCTGCTTCTCACAAAAATCTCAACTAGTGCAATTGATCTTGGCCTTCCTTGATCACAACTTGATCTCGATTCCTGCACAAAATTGATCCTCTGTTTCCACCTTGACTTGATCTGCAAACCCTGCTCTCTTCTTCTTAATATTGCACACTTGTGACTTACTAATACTTATAACACAAGCTCTACATGCAATAAATCTCCTATTCCCTAGTGCTCTTGTTCCTCCTATTTCTTAGGACACAATTCCTGCACTCTCCACAATCAAGGCTCCTCTCACAAACTCGTGAGTTGTCTTTTCACACAAACCTTTGTGCATAAAACAATTGTTCTTTCCTCGTGTCTTCGTCCTCCTTTATAGATTCGATCCATGCTAAATAGTAAATTAGGCTAGTTCATATTTAGAGCTCGAGTTGTTGATTGACGAGTTAACTGAGAGTCACACTCTTTATCCCTCTAATAAACACTAGAGTTCTTAACTTGTTCGTCCTTCAATCAATACTGAAGCCCAAACACGTTCTAACTGAACTAATAACTGTCTCCCAATCCTGTAGTTAAATTGATGAAAACTCCACTTATAACTGAAGCTCCAACTCTACGTGTGCAAACTTGATGATTATTCCAGTAAAATGGAAATAACTCATCTTAACCAGAGTCTAACTCATGAGGACAATTCGAAGTTTTCACTGGCTAAGGCACAAGCCAAAATACCATGCTCGCTACATTTTCGACAGTAAATCATTTATTCAAGTTGTTTACTTGAAAAAATACTCGAAGAAAATTACCTATAACGCTCTCTTCTTGAGTTCTTGTGCTTGGATGGTGATCTTTTCTCTCATGTTGGATTTCTTTATCAATCTCATGCTATGGGTTCATTTGTAGTGTGATCATTATTAAAGTGTTAATTTTTTTTGGTTTGGTTGCATTAGGCTTTGTTGAAGTGTTTACTATAAATCTTAAAAATCCTTATGATCTTCTTAAGCAGTTGTGTTTGGACATTGAACTTTTCAATCTTGTGCTGAAATTCCTTTTAAGTTTTTCAAGCTCATGGGATAGGTTCATCTCTAGTGTGATCATTATTAAATTTTTGTTAAGTTTTTTGTTTGGCTGGATTAGGGTTTGCTGAAGTGTTCACCATAGATCTAAAAACTCTTTGAGATCTCAACAGCCAGAGTCATTTATTAATCAGTTAAATGTTATTAAATTGGCCCTATTTCCACACAGAAAATGATAAATAAGCCTTAATGCCACAAGTAACCATAAAGTAGAACCAAAAAATACAAAAACTAGGAAAGAGATGGTTAAAATTTAAAAACACTTAAACTACACAATCTTAAAAATCTAGAAACTAGGAAAGAGATGGTTAAAATTTAAAAACAATTAAACTAAAAAATCTTAAAAGAAGAAAAAAACATAATAAAGAGGAAAATATATAAAAAGGCATACGTCCTACGAATATAAAGATAGATTTTCCAACAATGTAATTAAATTTCAGTATGTGCTACGTCATTTCTATGGTAACCAACCCGCATAAATGTAAAATAATCCAACAATAAACCATCGAAGGGAACATCAACATGCATCCAAAAATCAATTTCTAAAATGAAGTTTTCAAAAACTGACTAAATTTCATAACCCTACATAAAAAATAGAGGAGACTAACAACATAGTGGATTACCTGTGTCTAGTATGTAAGGGTCGTTGTAATATATCTCTTCAGATTCATCTTGAGCTTTTCCACAACCTCCAAATATAAATAGATGGTGATAAATGAATGCAGCATTGTCCCTCTCACGAGCTGCTGGTCAATGAATGCAGCACTGTCCCTCTCACGAGCTGCTGGTCAATGAATGCAGCACTGTCCCTGTCACGAGCTGTTGGTCCTTCACCACTCACCTTAGGTTGCACCCATGTATTTGCAGGGGTGCCCAGTTCTCTGGATGAGTACTCTACCTCCTTTTGCTGTAAATTTTCCTCTACGCAATCCAGTGTCTTGGTATTTCTTTTGTTATTATTGGGGTTATCATTACTCTTGGCCCTAGATGAATGAAAAGGTCGAATGGCGGACAACAATGATTTTTTTGAAAGGCCATTCCGCCCTTTTTATTTTCAGATAGTTAAATATATTTTAAACTATGGCGCCCTTTTTCAGATAGTTATACAAGTGAATATTTATTATTATTTAAATACATTTTAAATTAATAAATAAGGAAAATAAAATCCTATATATATTGAAGTGTTAATTTTATTTTCATAATTACAAAATTGAATATTTACGATTATTTACATATATTTTATTTTAAATTAATAATACTTAATTGAAAAATTGAATCTTATATAGATTGCTGTTTTAATTTTATTTTTCATATAGTTACAAAATTGGATAGTTAAGAAATTGAATATTTATGATTATTTATATATATTTTAAATTAATAACACTCAACAGTAAAATACAATTTTATATAAATATTCTTACACTCTTATATAGATTTGTTTTGGCAATTAAAAACAATTTGAGAGGTGAACTTGACAAATCACTTGGTTTGTGGGTAGTAATCATTAATAAAACTACACATTTATAGTTTTAATTTTATAGAAGTGTTAATGAACACATAAATAGTGATGGAAGTAACTCTAGTTAGGTATTCATATCCATTTTTTACACAAATATTTATTCAAATTACAGTGGAAATTAAATTATGGTAAATATGGTATTAACTAGAGTATGAGCTATCTTCAAGGATTTTATTTTTGGATAATTTTCCTACAAAGCTTAAGAATAAAATATTAGTGAAAATATATTTTGAACTCATGCATGAATATTGCAACCATGTCCAAGAATTATATATATATATATATATATATATATATAGCGAGAGAGAGAGAGAGAATATTAATAATAAAAAGTTTCTTATAGTTAAAATATGTGGGTTTGTGAACATGACTAAGTGAACATGGGCTGTGAACATGACTAGGAGTTAGGGTTGGTCCACGCTCCTTTGCTTCGTCCACCTCCACGACAGGTCCTGTGGGTGCAATACGACTAGAGGTCAAGGCTCACTGCTCGACCCCTCCTCCCAACGCGCCCATACAGGTCGTTCAAATATAAGTGGCAATCATTATGGTTGAGAACCACCTGTTTGTGAGATGGTAAGGCTTTGGAGTTTGTTATGGCAGGTCATCGGTTTGATTCCCACCAACCTTTAACAAATTTTTAGCCAATGTAGAGGTGCCACATGGTGGCCTGTAGTTGGGCCACGTGGCAGCTTCACATTGGGCCACCAAAATACACTGCAACCAATAAAATTCGGCCAACTCACACTTTAGTATCAAAATTGAAAATTTTCATTTCTAGAGTGACACAATTAAAAATTACTGACATAAATGACAAATTCATATACTTGTTGTAATTAATAATTGTTCTTATATTTTATTCCTAAACTAAATTATTCATTTTAGTTAGTCTCTTTTAGTTTGGTCACTTATTATCTATTCATATATTTTAGTCCTGGACTAAATTAGTCATTTTAGTTAGTCGCTTTTAGTTTGGTCACTTATTATGTAGTCATATATTTTATCCCTAAACTAAATTAGTCGTTTAAGTTACTCATTTTTAGTTTAGCCACTCAAAATTTCTCAAATTTAGTAGTAATTCACTTGAAATAATTTTGGTGAATAAATTTTTCAGTCACCTAGTCACTAATTTCATCATTTTCTACTAGTGATAAGCCCAAGTCAGTCATTTCAAATTCACGCTTCATGACTTCTTTAAAATCAACAAGGGGAGAAACATCATTGGTTGTGAAAATCAAATCATCTACATATAAAACAACAATAAGAATTTTACTGTCATTTTCTTTTATGTAGAGTGTGGGTTCATCATCACACTTGTAAAACCAATTTTCCACTAGGTAAGCATCAATCCTGTTGTACCATGTTCTTGGTGCTTGGTTTAGCCCATAAATAGCTTTCTTCACCTTACACACATTGTGTTCTTGGCCTTCTATTTCATAGCCACGAGATTTTTCAACATACACCTCCTCTTTCAAAACTCCATTCAAGAATGGTGACTTCACATCCATTTGATAAAAATTCCACTTTTGTTTCACTGATATTGACAGCATTGACCACACTGTCTCCATCCTTACAGCTAGTGCAAAGGTTTCCTCATAATCTCTTCCTTGTTGCTGCTTGTAGCCTTTGAAAACTAGCATTTCTTTGTGTCTTTATATCTTGCCTTCAATGTTGCTCTTGGTCTTATAGACCCATTTCACTCCAATAACTTATTTTCCTTGTGGGAGATCCACTAACTCCCATGTATCATTCTTTTCTATTGCTCCTATCTCTTCATTCATTGCTTCAATCCACTTATCTTATTTTGCTGCATATTCAAAATGGATTGGATCATAAAGATGAAAAAATAAAGAAAATAAATAATTCAAACCAGAATTACTATTTACTTCTTCTTTCTCATAAATTTCATTTATTTTCTGAATCTTGGTATTCTTGTATTTTCTAAAGATGTGCTTGGAGTTGCAATTGAACTCGAGGGAGTTGTTGATCCCTGTGTTGTTCTTGGAGAATAACTTCTTTGGTTCTACATTGTTGTTCTATTGCCTGGTTGTGGTGTTCTTTGT
This sequence comes from Pinus albicaulis, assembly GCA_034641835.2. Lineage (NCBI taxonomy): Eukaryota > Viridiplantae > Streptophyta > Pinopsida > Pinales > Pinaceae > Pinus > Pinus albicaulis. The sequence goes on along the minus strand of CM076578.1, from coordinate 1,110,385,169 downwards.
TGAGCTTGTGTAGGTGGAAGAGGAGCCACCGTTGAGGAATTATTTTATGCGATCAATTCCTCTTTGTCTTCATGTGAAATACATGTCTTCACATTTACTGTTTTCTCTAAACTTCCATCCCAAGCATCTTCTTGTATGAAATTATCATCTCTGTTGATTATTACCTTCTTGGTTGATGGATTATAGAGATTTTAGGCCTTCGATTCATCATTGTATCCAATAAATATATACTTCTCCCCCTTGTTGTCCAATTTCTTCCTTAACTAATCTGGGATATGTGCATATGTCACACATTCAAATACTCTCATGTGAGTGACAATTTTCTTTGTTCCACTCCATGATTCTTCTGGAACTATCTTCATAACAACTTTGGTTGGACATCTATTTAAAATATAAGCTTCACAATTGACATCTTTTGCCCAATAATCATTTGGAAAATGCTTTGCCTTCAACATACTCCTTACCATGTACATGATGGTTCTATTCTTTCTTTCTGGTACACCATTTTGCTGAGGTGTATACCTTGTGGTAAATTTCTTATGTATTCCATGCTCCTTGCAGAAACATAGGAAGTCTTTGGAGATATATTCTCCACCTCTGTGAGTTCTCAACACTTTTATGTAGTGTCCACTTTGCTTCTCAACAAGATATTTGAAGTGGTAGAACTCTTCAAACACTTCACTTTTCTGATTTAAAAAATAATTCCATGTCTTTCTTGTGTAATCATCTATAAATGTCAAAACATAATTACTAGCATCTAATGGTGGCGTTTCGATTAGTCCACATAAATCTGAGTGGACAATATCTAAATGTGTATTTTCCCTTATACTCTTTCCTGCTGGAAATGATTCTCTTTATTGTTTGCCCAAGATCAGCCTTCACATAGGCTGTCTAGTTTCCCTATAGGTGGTAATCCCTTTACCATCCCTTTTTTGTGCAACAAATTCAAACCTCCAAAATTGAGATGTCCAAATCTCAAATGCCATAACGAGTTCTCATCTTTCATTTCTTCTTGAAATACCTCTTGTGTGACTACTGCTACAACACCTCCTTCCTTCATGTTTGTTCTGATCTTGAGAGGAAACATCATATTGCTTGTCATATGCACTTTTGCAATGATATGTCTACTTGGAGGTATATCCATGATTAGGCACACATAATTCTTAAAAAACACATTGTAGCCCTTATTCATGAGTTTTCCAATGCTTAGAAGGTTACCATTGGGAAGGTAAATCCTCTTTGCGGACATAGATGATCCCTCTAGCCCTAGAGTAGGTCTAGAAACAAAGGGATAAGCCAAAGTGTAGGTTCGTAATTAATGAAAGAAAAGGATAGGGTAGATCGACCTACCTGGAGTCCAACACTGTTGTCACTGTAGTGGTGGTGGCCTATTGATCTCTGTCTCTACGGGTCACAATCCTTCTGAACCAGTGCTCAGATACCTGCACGAATATCAGCAAACAAGAGAAACATACATAAAAATGATTTCTTTCATAATCAACTAACCAGTCAAAGAAGGTTAAGCATATTGCATCAAATAAAACACATTAATGCAAGATGGGAACCATAAAATAGTCATGTATATATATATATATATATATATATATATATATATATATATATATATATATATATATATATATATATATATATATATATATATATATATAGAAGGAAGAGTTACAACTAGAGCCTTGATATCGCAGCCTCCTCCAGCGGGGTTCAGTTGAAACGCATCTCGAAGGGTCGTCAGGGAATTCGGACGAGGTGAGGACACAATCCTAAGCTCTATAGAAAAAGGTTGCTTTTCATTCTATCTTCCTAGCGAAATGTTCAGGAATTATCTCCAGCCTTTCAACTATAATATGTTCAGCTAGCTCATGAATAGAATATGGCTTTATTTATAGAGGAATATGATGATTTTGGGATCCCTACAATGGTGGAAGGGAGGCCTTATCCCTTGGGAGGTTTCCGAAAAAGGTGGAAATAAGAGGCCAAAGGAGGGAGGCCGTAGTTATTCAGTTGAACCACTCTAGATGACTCGCCCACGAAGTTGTTAGGATAAAAAATTCTCCTCTATATTTAAAAAACATTCCATAAACAGGTTGGCATGGGTAGCTCACTGGGACAGAGAACCAATGGGCGCGAGGTCTAGTGTTAATATTCCTCATCGGTGCGAGGGCATAACAGTCTACTAGCACCATGGAAAAAACATGTGTTTCTGATGGTCTGCTCAGGAAATTTTCAATAGAAGGAATGTTGTCCTCATGGAAAGGAATGCAGTGATGGTCTTTGCAAGGCATGGAACTTCTTATTAGTCACATAAATGATTCTCCAATGTCGGGGATGGGGATTTTATGGACAGTGAAAATATGTTGTGTAACAGATGTCCCCTAAAGAATGAGGTCCGAGAGAGAGGGAGGGGAGAAATTCTTTACGAGAATGCGTTCGAACCAAATAGTGTTGTCTGAAGACCTGCAAGTACAAATACAACTGATATTATGATACATGAACATGTGGCATGGGCGCAACCATCCATAATAGAGTATATATATAAACTGAGAGCGGAGGTATGGACACAACCATCCAACAGTAAGGATCAAAAAATATACTCAAGTACGGTCGCATCCATCCAATCAAAAGAGTCATGCATAAAATCATGATAAACCACAATATCTCGCAGCCTAGATCTTATCAGACAAAACCCAGGGTCTTGCGCTCCATCTTGACCTAAACAAGTACAAATTCAAGCATGCGAATATGTGAGCTGAAGTTGAACATGCAAGAAAGTCACCTGATTACTAGCCAATGATGAAAGTTGTTAACATGCATGAGAGAAACCACAAATAATGACAATGGCTCTCAAGGTACAACAGTACAATCCACGGAATGTGAACAATGATCTATCATCGAAAACCCATAGAATCACTCGATCGAAGGCCAATGATGTGGACCTGCCATCGAATGCGAAGAACTTTCCATTGAGGCATGCAAGCTCCAAGGTACCATAAGGGAGTTTCTAGATCAACTTCCTGGATAATGAGCTGAAGTCAACAGGAAGTGACCCGGTCAAAGGAGGGCCATAATTTTTCCCACATCATCGACACGAGATAGAGGAACATGATGATAGTGAATCAGGACCAAATAGAGAACCAGAGGGATGTTGAAAACTACAGAGGCAAACTTCTCTTGAACATATCAGTGACACGGCTATGGATTTGGCAGTATTTGACATCAAGGGATATCAGGTCATGATGACGTGGCAAAGAGTAGATGAGAGGTCAAAACAGATTACCCAAACCCATGGAGGAAAAAAATGACAAAATGAGATGTCCCCAACCCGACATGAATGCAGATGAGTTTCATGTTCAAGAGCGACATACTGCCAACACAACTAAAAACTGGTTCCATTTTCCCCCACCATTTCTGGCGAGTACTCGAATTATTTTTGAAAAACAAGCTTGAAGGGGATAGCATATGCTTGTGCTGTAAGTTTGTCCTTCGGACAAACCCATCCTAGTACATTTTACGAGCCCTGAGAAGGAGGAACTCGGTGAACGTCATGGTGATGATGTCTGATGTCATCAAAGTTTAACATGTCTAACAAACGAATAACTTAACATATTTTCATGTTTAGAGAGTTTTGAAAGAAGTATAAAAGAAAACTCTAGCAAGTCCCTTTTCGTAAATAGTCCTTCAGATTTGAAAAGGTAGAAAACAATATCTGAAAGAACCTCCTAGTCGTGATAGGCTAAGGTATTCTTTTTTAGTAAATAATCTATCCTAGCTCGAAAAATGGTGAAACGTATACTAGGTAGATATCATTTCGCGGCCATTTAACAAGAAAAAAATGACAAGGGTCTTGACAATATTTTAAATTTTCGAGAGTCAGAAAAGAGCTGAAACATGACTCCTCCTGGAGGAACGAGTGGTATTACGGGTAGCAACTGGTTTTTGTGATGGTGGAACTACTCAGAACAAGTAAAGGTCAAGACGCTGGCTAGCAAAACCACTCATTGTTGTAGTTCCTAAGGAATGGGTAAAAAAATCAAGTGAAGGCGTATGATCGGCCTAGCAGACGGTGATGATGGAATAAGAGAACCAAGGCTCATATTGCAAAACAGATTGATAAAATGGAAATCACAAGAGGTAAAATGGGAATGGTTTCATTTTTACGCAAACTCAAAAACATGGGAAACTTTGCTTGAAGTTGGTTTCATTTTTTCACAAGCTTGAAAACAAAGGTAAATTGTGCTTGGGATTGGTTTCATTTTTACACAAGCTTGAAACACAGACAAACTATTTTTGAAAAATTGGGCATGCCCCCAGCATGGTGATTCAAATCGAGGTATATGCCCCCCAAGCTTCAGTCCATGCACCTGAGTAAACAGATGGAGGGAGTGAATGTTGAGTTATGAGATCAAGAGAAATACTCGATTGGGATTTTACGATATTGTGTCAAAGACTCGAATTGAATAGGAACATGTTTCATTGTTTTAACGAACTTGACACATTAAAAGAACTTATCCTCATGAGAATTGATTCATTTTTAAAGAGGTTGACATATAAGATGAACTATCCTCAAAACCTTTGTTTCATCTTTTAAGGAGCTTGACACAAGAAAACGAAATATGGTCCAACGAGATTGTTTCGTTTTTTAAGGAGCTTGACATAAGAAAAAAAAGTGTGCTCCAATGAGATTGTTTCATTTTTTAAGGAGCTTGACAAAAGAAAATTAACTCTGCTTTGAAGAGCTTGTTTCATTTTTTAAGGAGCTTGACAGAAGAAAACAAACTATGCTCTGAAGACCTTGTTTCACTTTTTAAGGAGCTTGACACAAGAAAAAGAACTCTGCTCTGAAAGAAGCTTGTTTCATTTTTTAAGGAGCTTGACACAAGAAAACGAACTATGCTCCGATGACAACTCATCATGTCGAATAAGAAGTCACCAACTTGTTGGGAAGGTAAATCCTCTCTGTGGACAGAGACGATCCCTCTAGCCCTAGAGTGGGTCTAGCAACAAAGTGACAAGCTAAAGTATAGGTTCATAATTAATGAAAGAAAAGGATAGGGTAGATCGACCTACCTGGAGTCCAATGTTGTCGTCGCTGTAGTGGTGGTGGCCTCTTGATCTCTGTCTTGACAGGTCACAATCCTTCTGCACCAGTGCTCAGATACCTGCACAAAGATCAACAAACAAGAGAAACATACAAAACAATGATTTCATTCATAATAAACTAAGCAGCCAAGGAAGGTTAAGAATATTTCACCAAATAAAACAAATTAATGCAAGATGGGAACCAAACAATAGTCATGTATATATATAAAGAGTATAGTTACAACCAGAACCTTGACGTTGTAGCCTACTCCAGCGAGGTTCAGTCGAAGTGCGTCTTGAAGGATCGTCGGGGAATTTGGACTAGGTGAGGACATGTTAGTGTCAGTCTTTGCAGCCTTCCTCCATTGATCAAACATGCTCTTACAAAGTTATTTTAACGTGTCAAGGTCAAATTTTGTCATTTCAGTGAGTCTTCAAGTAAAATTTGGTCACTAGGTATTAGGTCTAGGGTTTGATTTTACTCCTGTAAAATTTGTCCAAATGTCGTTCCATGTCACCATTCAACTGAGTGTACCATCATTCAGAGGTTTTCATCATCATGTCAGGTTCCAATGGGTCATTTTACACTTTGTTCATGCTTCAGTTGTGCCTAGGTAAGGTTCATTTCCCTCTCCTAGGGTTTTGAAGGTAATTTCTCTTGGATGGTCAAATCATGAGAAAAAATTGTATCTTGATGTTCATACACCTTTCCCTATCCTTCATGTACCTTATTAAACACTTCCCATTACCGAGATCCCCCAAATTCCTCATTTTCGCACAAACCCTAGTTTATTGCTATAACTTGGCAATTTTCTAGGCTAGGCCTGTGTTTTCCCCTTTTGGACCCCTTCCCCTCACAAAATATTTGAAATTACACTTTCCCCTGATTCCTAACATCCCTCCCTACTTCCCAAAATTTTCTCAAGAATTTAGACACTCCTTATCCCCTTCATTTCGCTTCATTTCGACAAATCCCCGGTTCCACACATCGAGATAGGTTTTACTTCAATGATGTTTCTGAGAAAGAAAATATGAGTTTGGGAAAAATGAATAAAATAGGCGAAGGAATAAAAACCTCCTTCAATTTTTACACAGGTGTTATGGTTTTAGAGAAATGTCAAAAATACAGTTGCCTTAGGAGAATTGATGCATCTCTGAAGTGACATTTGGAAAATCAATCTTTCTCCTAGCTTGGTTAGCCAAATGACTTTCTTTATGAGTCAAATGATAACTAGATACAAATATGTTTCCAATGAGCTATCATGAGCTCAATTTGGAGTTGAGGAAGACCTTAAAAATTTGTTTGCAACAGCACTCTGCCTTGAGGCAACCTCATTTTGCACATTTTGAGCAGCCTTGGGAGATTTTATTTTTGACAGGTCAAATGAACTCCAAATTGAAAAATTCTTCTTGGGTTGGAAATTAGACTCAATAAGCTTACCAACGAGCTATCCTGGGGAAAATTTTGACACCAGGAGGGTCTCCAAAAGTCTCTTGCAAAAAGGCACAACGCATTGGGTAAGAGGCGCGGCACATTGGGTTTGTGGCACGACGCGTTGGGTTTGTGGAGTGGCGCATAGAGCTGCAAGCCCAATTTCATCATAAACTTCCCCAAAAGTTCCAAATTTATTCAAATTCGTTTTATGCAAGTAATTTAAGATTCTTTCCATTGCTAGTGAAGAGTTTTTCTTAGAATTTATGGTGGTTTAGTGTGTAAAAACTCAAACCCTACCTCCTTCCAAATTTGCTCAAAAAAAATTGTCTAGGGCTGCGTTTGTGTCTTTGCTACCAAGTCCACTCCATCACTTCCTCATTCTTTCACTCCTTCCTTCATTCTTCACTTTCATCCACTCATTCCCTAATTCCCATATTCCAAAAATTCCCTAATTCCCATATCCCTAAATCCCACTATCCAAAACACTACACTCCCTAAACCCTACTCACATCCCTAAAATCTGTTCACACATACATTTTTATACTCTCTTCCATACACTCTACCCATTTCATTCCTCTACCATATTTTCACTGTTATCCACAAAACCATCCATGTACAACCACATTTTTCAAAACCAAAGGAAAACAATGGAAAGAGATAGTGATCATGGATATGAGCAAGAGATTGAACATGACCGGAAATATTGTCTTGAGAGAACAAAATTGCACTTGCGAAAGGATGCTAGAGAATGCCAATCATTATTGGGCGAGAAACCATGTTTGCAAAGCAAAAATTAAGATCTTGAATCCCAAGTTGAAGAAGGCATCGAGGAGGCGGAAAGAGCATGATAAAATTTAGATATTGGCTGATGCTTCCTTGGCTCAGCATAACACTTAATGGAGGACACTCAGCCCAAATTTCAAAAAATTTGGGACACTTTTTGCAATTTTGAAATTTTTGGCCTTAAAAACAGATTTTCCTGCTCTATGCGCTGCGCCACCTGGCGCGCGCTTTTGATAGGCGACTCCTTTTGATGAAAACTCAAAATTTTTGGTTTTTCATGGAAAAATATGCATGTCTACCAATCGCCACGAAATTTTGACAAGTTTTGGGCTTCCAAAACGGTCAAAAACACCCAAAAAATGACCTTTCTGCCCCTTTTTTGACACACAGGAAGCAGTCTTGGGAGAACTCAGTTTTGGAGGGGTAAATGGAAGCCAAATTAAAAAATTCCAATTGTGTTGGACAAACGACAGGCAAAAATTTCCAAAAAACCCACTTTGAGAAAATTTGGACACCAAGAAGGCCTCCAAAATCAGCTACAAACTGGCGCGACACATTGGAGGATTTTGCTCATTTTTGACCCAGAAACTCTGTTTTTCGCCTAGCTTTTGACAGTTTGACTTGCTTACTTCTAAATGTCAAAATCATGATGTAATTTAAATGTAATTTGATGTAATTTTGTTAAATTTTCACTCATAGAGGTAGATTCATCCATCAAAAGGTGGTTTTCAATTAAATGAATCAGTTTCAAAGTTTTTAGAGGCAAGCTGTTCCACTACCTACTTTCTAGTTCTCAATTTAGATTTTGTTGGAGCAGCTCCTAAACTCATGAGCTCAACCTCTAGAAGCTAGTATGAGTTGTTGTTTGCCTATATCTTATGTTTTTTCAGTCATTAGCATGGTTGAAATTTCGGGAATGCTTTGAGCATCATTATACATTCATCTCTGCAGTTTGGAAAAGGAATAGACTAGGGTTTGCAACACTCTATGGGATTCATGTGGAATTTTTCTTTGATAGTGTGTCTCTCTATGTAAATGTAAGTCTACTGGTGTTTTATGTATACCATTTTCTCTCTTATTTCTTCTTAACTTAAACAAACAAGGATAAAGGTAGAATTCATTAAAATTTACAGTGCTCTACCTAGGGTTTGTTTAATTTTCTATGTTTCCAGCTATTTAAAGAGGATCCCTGAAGGTTTCTTGCCCTCTTCAACTCCTCACCTGTCTCAACTCTCCATTTCCTTCAAATTGAAGTGTCAAATAAATTTCCTACGTTGCCCCATTGAGATCTCTGCAAAACTGTGCCTCATTCCCCATACCCAAATTTTCCTTTCCTCTTGATCCAACAAATATCATTAAATTCACTCAAGAATATTTTGCATACATACCTAGCCTAAAATCAGTTTTCATTCAAGTCATCTCAAGCCTCAATAATCATTTTTTACTGAGATTGACAAGGAGAGAGCCCTGTCCTGATCTAGTAGGGCTAGCTACTAGGTTAAGCATGGTTTGATGTTACCCTAGATTCTGCCTCTCTCAGCCTGAGGTAGATTTAGGCCCTAACATATTGGAGACCATACTGGGGACATGAAAAGTTTGTTGTTTTCTTTATAAACTACAGATGGAGCCTCTAGTTAGCCAGGTAGCGTTCAAAACGCTCTTTCTTTGCATTAGCGAAAGTAGATGAATGCTTCTTCAGTCAATCTCCGGTCTAGTTTATGAAATGAACATCTGGTTTCCTCAGTAAAATGTAATCAAGTTTAGATCTGATTGTTGATGGTGGACAACGATCAGACACCGCAAGGCTGAAATCATTCACCTGGTGACTCTAAATCAGTTTCGAGATCAGATCCAAGGACTCCACTGGAGGATGAACTTGACCAGCAGAAACATGAAAGGACAATATGGAAAGATCAGGTATTCAATTTGGAATTTCATCCAAGACATTTTGTTCTTTGTCATAAATTATTTCTTCTCTTTTCCTGAGAATGTCAAGAAGTGTTTGAAAAGTATATTGTATTTGAGAAAATATCCTCGGCCTGCATTTGATTCCTTCCCTTTGAAGATTGTGAATACCAAAGATTTGCATGCTTTTGAGCTTGATCAAGACCTTTCTTCCGAATCTTGTGACGACCATCTTCAAACTGATGAACCTCAAGAGAACAAGACTGATTCTGCAGCATTTTTACATACCCCTATACCTTATAAAATTCAAGATCGATACAAGCCTCTGATTTTACCTCTTATATCCCATGCTTTCCCTAAAAATCATGACCTATATCTACCAAGATTTGATGGTGAACACGACAACATCACTGCTGAGAGACATGTTCTAAATTTTGAGTCTTTTCTTGACCTTTTTGAAGTTGATGAAGAGGATGTTGGTATTAGGATTTTTCCTCTTTCTTTGTAAGGAAAAGTCAAGAGTTGGTTCAAAGCCCTGCGTGATGCGAGCATCTCAGATTTCTAGCAGTTCGTCAAAGTTTTCCTCGACAGGTGGGTGGTCAGAAAAAACCCTTTCTTGATTATAGAAGAGTATAACCAGCTGAAAAGACTGCCAGAGGAGACAGTACAATAGTTTTCTGCTAGATTTAACCAAGTTTATTATTCAATACCAGTTAATATACGACCTCCTCTTGGATCCACTCTCTTGAACTACCCAGGTGCCTTTGATCTGGAAATGGAGTTTCAGCTGAGAGAAAGGAATCTTGCAACACTTGAGGATATGAAAAATAGTGCAGTAGATGTAGAGGCTCATTTGCTGATCCGAAGGGCAAAGTTGAAGGAAGAAGAGATGAAAAACATAGATCCGGAGGAATTGACATCTCTAGAGGTAAAGCTTAACATTTTGGTAAGTGTAGTGGAAGAGATGATGCAGAGGATCATCACAAGGAATGAGTATAATGTTCAAGCCCATGGTTCGCTGATTGAAGAAGAACAAGTTGCTGATCCAAAACATTTTGTTTCTTATTACAGTTGTCATAGTGATTGTTTTATAGATCATCTTGGAGAAGAGAGAGATGTTGATATGACATGTATGCTTGATGATGTGTTTTATACTAATGATTTGCCTCAATTTGATCAGTATGATGATGATTATGTTCTCTAAACAGAAGCTAATCTTGCAGACAAATCAGCAGCTAGTTTGTGGAAGGAGGAAGTTCACTTTCAACAGCTCGAGTACAGTGATCAACCGATGCATATTAGCTATGACAGTGATGAGGAAAGTGCAGCAAATTTTTAAGTAAGTGAAGGATATTTTCTTTTTTGTTTTGATTAGTTTCAGTTCATCAGAGACAACTTCCATGCAATCAAAAATCAATTGTCGACAAGTCTTGATCTAGACCATCTTGAGGGCAATGAAAACCTTGTTCAAGACTTCTCATATCCAGATTTGTAGCCCTTGAATGCCATTGTTTGTCAAGTTGCAGATGAGGACTTGGAAGTTCGCACGTACGATCAAATGATGCAAGATGATTCTGTACCTTTCTTTCTTGAATCATTTCAGTTTTTGAAGGGAAATTGGCATAGTAAATCTTCAAATGAGCAGCTTGTAGAAAATCATGTAATCTCATCAGAACCAATAGAAAATGGGTTGCAATAGTATTTTCAATTTTTGATGTGTTAGATGATGTCTGCAGTCAAATTCTTTCTCCATTAACTACATGTGAGCTTGAAACGTGTGCTGATATAGACTTGATCCGACAACTGGTTTATTTGTCATTTTTAGCAGGAGTCTCATCACAAAGCTCAAATTTTTTTTTGCATTCATGCTATGAGGAAAAGAGAAGTAATCCATTGGATGAGCTAAGTCCCAGTGTGCATGAACTTCAAGATCCTTATTTAGTGTTTTTGGAGGCGGATAGAGAATCGATATCATTCAACGGATCTGTTTCGAAGTTTTCATGGGAGTTGCCCTTCAGTAGTTCTCTCTTGTTGTTCATAAGCGAGCACTTGCAGAGAATCGAAACAGTAGCCGAAATACTTACTTGGTTTCATTTTTTGTTTCATTTCACTTGATCAGTTGATGAATGGAACAACTAGAGTAGGTTGTATTGAATAAGCTTCATATTGAGCATATTTTCCAAGTTGTCGGTTGTGTTTAAGTATCGAGTTAGTTTTTAGTTGAATGAGAGTCAATTTGTGTCGTCAAGTCATCAATTTTTAGTCATGCATTTCAGCTTGAGTTTTTGACTCCATTTCCCAATGGATGAAGGCACTGTCTGCTTTCCAAACATCGGCCATTCTTGGCACCTCCAAGGAGCTACCATCCCCATTGCAGCCAATGTTAGTGTCAGTCTTTACAGCCTTCCTCCAGTTACCAAACATGCTCTTACAAAGTGATTTTAAGGTTTCAAGGTCAAATTTTGTCATTTCAGTGAGTCTTCAAGTAAAATTTTGTCACTAGGTATTAGGTCTAGGGTTTTCTTTTACTCCTTTCAAAGTTGTCCAAATGTCAGTCCATGTCACCATTCAGCTGAGTGTACCATCATTCAGAGGTTTTAATCATCATGTCAAGTAACAATAGGTTATTTTACACTTTTTTCATGCTTCAGTTGTGCCTAGGTAAGGTTCATTTCCCTCTCCTAGGGTTTTGAAGGTAATTTCATCCACTCATTCCCTAATTCCCATATTCCAAAAATTCCCTAATTCCCATATCCCTAAATCCCACTATCCCAAACCCTACACTCCCTAAACCCTAATCACATCCCTAAAATCTGTTCACACATACATTTTTATACTCTCTTCCATACAATCTACCCATTTCATTCCTCTACCATATTTTCACTGTTATCCACAAAACCATCCATGTACAACCACATTTTTCAAAACCAAAGGAAAACAATGGAAAGAGACAGTGATCATGGGTATGAGCAAGAGATTGAACATGACTGTAAATATTGTCTTGAGAGAACAAAATTGCACTTGGGAAAGGATGCTAGAGAAGGCCAATCATTATTGGGCGAGAAACCATGTTTGCAAAGCAAGAATCAAGATCTTGAAGGCCAAGTTGAAGAAGGAATCGAGGAGGAAAAAAGAGCATGATAAACTTCAGATATTGGTTGATGCTTCCTTGGCTCAGCATAACACTTAATGGAGGACTCTCTGTCCAAATTTCAAAAAAATTGGGACATTTTTTGCAATTTTGAAAATTTTGGCCTTAAAAACAGACTTTCCTGCTCTATGCGCCGCGCCACCTATCGCGCGCTTTTGATAGGGGAATATTTTTGATGAAAAATCAAAATTTTTGGATTTTCCAAGGAAAAATATGCATTTCTACCAATGGCCAAAAAATTTTGACAGGTTTTTGGCTCCCAAAAAGGTGAAAAACACCCCAAAAAATGACCTTTCTGCCCCTTTTTTGACACACACGAAGCAGTCTTGGGAGAACTCAGTTTTGGAGGGGAAAATGGAAGAAAAATTCACAAATTCTACCTTTTTTGGAAAGTAGACATGCAGAAATTTCCAACAAGCCCACTTGGAGCAAATTTGGACACCGGGAAGGCCTCCAAAATCAGCTGCAAACTAGCACGACGCATTGGAGGATTTTGGTCATTTTTTACCCAGAAACTCTGTTTTTCGCCTAGGAAATCAAATATTGGTGAACCTGTAAAGGTCGTGAGCAGCAGTGAAGAAAAAATTGAAAGCTCTCATGGAAGCAGAGAAATCATAACACTAGGTGCTGAGTTAGAGGATGGCATTATTAAAACAAAACAAAATGCTATTCGACAAGAGTTGAGGAAGAATAAATTAATTCTTGGTGGCCAAACATTTGAGCTTAATGTTAACCAATTTTATGGCCCAGATGAAGGACAATCTCAATATCAAATTAGAAAGGCCCATCACCTACATGTACATAATCTAAAAACATTGTTCAGGTTCAACCCATATGCGCATGTGGTGGATTATGTGGTTCTTTTCTATCCATGTCAGATTCCCAACAAACAAGCATTTGACAAGACAAAATGTTTTGATTATAAATATTATGTAATTGGAGGGAACCATTCGATAGAGGCTAAGAGACAATTGATTGCAGAATATCCCAATAACTATCTTTTTCAAACAGTGAAATGCATCATTTACGTTGGCTTAACAGAAATGGAATCAAAGTTATTGGCATCGGATCATAATGCAAATAATGAGTACAAAATGAAAATGACTTTCATCCAAAGGGTCAGATTTATTCATAATGAATTCATAGAAGAATGTGGTGGGGATAAGACACAAGTTAGTGTAGCATTTCGAAAGGAATGTTTAATGGAAACAGGTTATCAAATTGATGAAAAAAAGCAAAAGATGGAAAATTGAATATAAATCTCTTCAGAGGCACAGATACCATTTTTCAGTTGGCATTTAGAACTGGGGAGGTATGGGATTTGATTGATGAGATTTTTGATCGGTGGGAGAATATTTCCATAAAAAATCAAAAGGTTAGAAAGAGTAAACCCATAATATGTACCAACAGTAAGGGGGGTCCTGAAATGAAGCAGCTTCCAGAGGATATGACTATCACACCTTGGAGAACAATGCAAGGTGTGAAGAATGATAAATTAGTCAAATCAGTATTAGCCCGTGTGAACTCGGGTGAATTATCAATGGAAGAAATGTGTGCAGAATTTCAAAAGTAAGTTTCTTAAATTATTTCTTATTTTTCTTTCATTATAATTTTCTTTTAAATAAAACATAATGATGTTGGTAGAATTTGTTATACATGTCAATATATTAACGCTTTTAACTTGATTTATTCAGTCAGAATTTTTTTATGAAAATACAATAACACATGGTTAAAATGTTGAATGAAGACAGTTGGGATGATGTTGTACGCAACTACCCAGAAGCAAGTTCTACATCAACACTAAAAGAGTTTTATATTGCATTCAATAAGGTATGTTGATTTATAAATTCATTTTATTCATATTTAAACTATTTTTATTTTATTACTTATATATATATATATATATATATATATATATATATATATATATATATTATGTCATTAAAGATGTCGAAGAAGGATGGAAATGGAGTACCAGATACTTTCAAAAGCTTTATTGAAAAAATTAAGATGGAGAACATGAGAAGGAAGCGTGTTATGAATGTTGAACTAGATACTACTCTTAATCATTACATTTGGAATGGGCTCAACAGTGTCCAATATCAAATAATATAAGGTGACTGTGAAGACATTGCATCACTAATACCTAAAAGGGAATATGACCTAGTTATTGCAGATATTCCTCATGGTTTCAATTTCCCAGACATTGAATATGATAGAGAACCATATACTTATCAAGCTTTTAGCAAAGTGGTTACAGGTTTTCAAGAAGTGACAACATCACCACTTTGGCGATTTGTGACATTTCATTCAGACACATAGTTTCCAATGTTATTAACAAGCTTCAAGGGTAAAGCAAACTCAAGGATGCAACTTACATGGTAAGACTTTGAAATTGTATGTTTGATTCCTGCTAAATTTTTTTATTCATGTAAAATTTAATTGAGCTTTTACTATGTTATGTTACAGGAAAAAGTCAAATATTTTTTCTTCTGAAGATCAGCCTATTATAAATTATTGTGAGTTCATCCATGTTGAATGTTGGACAAAAGACGATAGCTATAAGCATATTATTATGAATCGAGTAGATGGGAAGATTCATAGTCAAGTATTGGTTTATGATGCAGTTGTAAGAAAACTAACATATGAGGATAAATATGCAAAAGGAGATATAGTTAAAATTTATCAAAAACCACAAGCATTGATTAACTATCTTATAGATCTATGTTCAAATGAAGGAGAATGGGTTTTTAATTTATTCTCAGGTTCAGGTAAGTTTTATTATACAAATTTAAATTTAAATATTGTTTTTTTTACTTTTTATGTCTCCATACTAATTTTCTTACTTATTTTTTTTGTGCTTGATGATTAGGTACAACACTAGCATGTTGCCTACTAAAAGGAAGAAATTTCATTGACATTGAGAAAGACCCAGTTCAATGCAAATTTATTCAACAAAGAATTAACGCTCTTAAATTCCTTCCAGATGCGAAGCAAGAAGTTGGTTTGAGGAAAGGAGATTTTAATGAATCACGTGTGGCAAAAAAAGAAAAGGAACCTCAACCACCATTATATGGAATGATTGGAAAGGGACACTTTGGAAGATTTGTTGACATGAAAGATCCATTAGAAGATGACAATGATCAAAATGAAGAAGAAAATGTTGCGGAAGAAGCCATCAATGCTGTTCTAGATGATGTTGAAGATGTATTAGTTGATATTGTTGATGATGTTTAAGTTATGCTTGCAAACAAAGCTTATTTTTAGAACTATTAATCAGTTTTACTTGTAATGTTTAGACTTTGATATTTTATGAGAACAACCCTTTTTTTTTGCAAAAAACATGTGATTGCTATTATTTTTTGACATAAAATTCAATAAAAATATTATTTTCTTAAGTTTTTTTGTTAAGATTCTCCCAAAAAATTAGTTTATTTAACATGTTTTTTTCAACAAAAACTCTGTAAAAGTGTATTTTTTGCATTGTATTTATATTGAAAAATTGTATTTTTTTGTCATATGGTTCAAAATATTGGTTTTTTAGTGACAATTTTTTGATGTGCATTGAAAAATGATTTAACAATACATAAACATGTAGAAAATATAAACTTTAGAATATTGACCCTTTTTCCATCTTTTATGTATGTGAAAAAGTGAAGATATCATTACAAGTTTTTATTTTAGAAAAAAATATTTTTTTATTTTTAAAACACAAGTACATAAATGCACTTAAAAATAAACATCTCACAGAAGAAGAAGACATTAGAAAATCTATAGTGTAAAAATCAATCCTATAAAAAAATGTTGGTGATGATACACCACCACTATTCAAAATCGACATAAAAAACATCACTTAAAAAAAAATTTAATTAAAAAAAAAAAAAACAAAATGAAAAAAACTTAAAGTGCCAAAAACATGCTCAATTTTTTTTTTCTTGATTCTGCATCGCCACTTTTTCAAAATCAGGTGTTTTTCTTGATACTTCAAAAGGTAGGTAACAATGAGGTTACCTATTTCATCAGTAACATTGTTACTACAGACCGAGCCTGAAGTTAGCCAGGTAGCCTTCGAAACGCTCTTGCTTTGCATTAGCGAAAGTAGATGAATGCTGCTTCAGTCAATCTCTGATCTAGTTTATGAAATGAACATCTAGTTTCCTCAGTAAAATGTAATCAAGTTTAGATCTGATTGTTGATGGTGGACAACGATCAGACACCGCAAGGCTAAAATAATTCACCTGGCGACTCTAAATCAGTTTCGAGATTAGATCCAAGGAGTCCACTGGAGGATGAACCTGACCAGCAGAAACATGAAACGACAATATGGAAATATTAGGTATTCAAGTTGGAATTTCATCCAAGACATTTTGTTCTTTGTCATAAATTATTTCTTCTCTTTTCCCGAGAATTTCAATAAGGCTTTGCAAAGTATATTGTATTTTAGAAAAGATCCTCGGCCTGCATTTGATTCCTTCCCTTTGAAGATTGCGAATACCAAAGATTTGCATGCTTTTCAGCATGATCAAGACCTTTCTTCCGAATCTTGTGATGACCATCTTCAAACTGATGAACCTCAAGAGACCAATACTGATTCTGCAGCATTTATACATACCCATATACCTTGTAAAATTCTAGATTGATACAAGCCTCTGATTTTACCTCCTATATCCCATGCTTTCCCTAAAAATCATGACCTATATCTACCAAGATTTTATGGTGAACACGACAACATCACTGCTGAGAGACATGTTCTGAATTTTGAGTCTTTTCTTGACCTTTTTGAAGTTGATGAAGAGGATGTCAGTATTAGGCTTTTTGGTCTTTCTTTGCAAGGAAAAGTCAAGAGTTGGTTCAAAACCCTGCCTGATGCGAGCATCTCAGATTTCCAGCAGTTCGTCAAAGTTTTCCTCGACAGGTGGGTGGTCAGACAAAACCATTTCTTGATTATAGAAGAGTATAACCAACTGAAAAGACTGCCAAAGGAGACAGTACAATAGTTTTCTGCTAGATTTAACCAAGTTTATTATTCGATGCCAATTAATATAAGACCTCCTCTTGGATCCTCTCTCTTGCACTACCTAGGTGCCTTTGATCCGGAAATGGAGTTTCAGCTGAGAGAAAGGAATCTTGCAACACTTGAAGAGATGCAGAACAGTGCAGTAGATGTAGAGGCTCATTTGCTGATCCGAAGGGCAAAGTTGAAGGAAGAAGAGATTAAAAACATAGATCTGGAGGAATCGACATCTCTAGAGGTAAAGCTTGACATTTTGGTAAGTGCAGCAGAAGAGATGATGCAGAGAATCATCACAAGGAATGATTATAATGTTCAAGCCCATGGCTCGCTCATTGAAGAAGAACAAGTTACTGATCCAAAACATTTTGTTTGTTATTCCAGTTGTCATAGTGATTGTTTTATAGATCATCTTGGAAAAGAGAGAGCTGTTGATATGATATGTATGCTTGATAATGTGTTTTATACTGATTATTTGCCTCAGTTTGATCAGTATGATGATGATTATGTTCTCCAAACAGAACCTAATCTTGTAGACAAATCAACAGCTAGTTTGTGGAAGGAGGAAGTTCACTTTCAGCAGCTCCAGTACAGTGATCAACCGATGCATATCAGCTATGACAGTGACGAGGAAAGTGCAGAAAATTTTGAAATAAGTGAAGAATCCTTGCCTTTTTGTTTTGATTCGTTTCAGTTCATCAAAGACAACTTGCATGCAATCAGAAATCAACTATCGACAAGTCTTGATCTAGACCATCTTGAGGGCAATGAGAACCTTGTTCAAGACTTCTCATATCTAGATTTGCAGCCCCCAAATGCCATTGATTGTCAAGTTGCAGATGAGGACTTGGAAGCTGGCATGTATGATCAAATGATGCAAGATGATTCTATACCTTTCTTTCTTGAATCATTTCAGTTTTTGAAGGGAAATTGGCACAGTAAATATTCAAATGAGTAGCTTGTAGAAAATCATGTAATCTCATGAGAACCAATAGAAAATGGGTTGCAGAAGTATTTTCAAGTTTTTCATGATCCAATAGCTGATGTGTTGGATGATGTCTGCATTCAAATTCTTTCTCCATTGACTACACGTGAGCTTGAAACGTGTGCTGATATAGACTTGATCCGACAGTTGGTTTCTTTGTCATTTTTAGCAGGAGTCTCATCACAAAGCTCAAAACAAAGTTTGCATTCATGGTATGAGGAAAAGAGAAGTAATCCATTGCATGAGCTAAGTCCCAATGTGCATGAAATTCAAGATCCTTATTCAGTGTTTTTGGAGGCGGATAGAGAATCCATATCATTCAACGGATCTGTTTCCAAGTTTTCATGGGAGTTTCCTTTCAGTAGTTCTCTCTTGTTGTTCATAAGCGAGCACTTGCAGAGAATTCAAACAGCAGCCATAATACTTACTTGGTTGCATTGGTTGTTTCATTTCACTTGACCAGGTGATGAATGGAACAACTAGAGTAGGTTGTATTGAATAAGCTTCATATTGAGCATATTTTCCAGTTTGTCAGTTGTGTTTAAGTATCGAGTCAGTTTTTAGTTGAATTAGATTCAATTTGTGTCGTCAAGTCATCAGTTTTCAATCATGCATTTCAGCTTGAGTTTTTGACTCCATTTCCCAATGGATGAAGGCATTGTCTGCTTTCTAAAGATCTGTCGTTCTTGGCACCTCCAAGGAGCTACCATCCCCATTGGAGCCAATGTTAGTTTGAGTCTTTGCAGCCTTCCTCCAGTGATCAAACATTCTCTTACAAAGTGATTTTAAGGTGTCAAGGTCAAATTTTGTCATTTCAGTGAGTCTTCAAGTAAAATTTGGTCACTAGGTATTAGGTCTAGGGTTTGCTTTTACTCCTATCAAAGTTGTCCAAATGTCTGTCCATGTCACCATTCAGCTGAGTGTACCATCACTCAGAGGTTTTCATCATCATGTCAGGTTCCAATGGGTCATTTTACACTTTGTTCATGCTTCAGTTGTGCCTAGGTAAGGTTCATTTCCCTCTCCGAGGGTTTTGAAGGTAATTTCTATTGGATGGTCGAATCATGAGAAAAATGTGTATCCTGATGTTCATACACCTTTCCCTATCCTTAATGTACCTTATTAAACACTTCCCATTACCGAGATCCCCCAAATTCCTCATTTTCGCACAAACTATAGTTTCTTGCTATAACTTGGCAATTTTCTAGGCTAGGCGTGTGTTTTTCCCTTTTGGACCCCTTCCCCTCACTCAATATTTGAAATTCCACTTTCACTTACTTCCTAACATCCCTCCCTACTTCCCAAAATTTTCTCAATAATTTATAAGCTCCTTATCCCCTTCATTTCACTTCATTTCAACAAATCCCTGGTTCCACACATTGGGATAGGTTTTACTTCAATGATGTTTCTGAGCAAGAAAATATGTTTTTTGGAAACGTGAGAGAGGTTTTTGTCCAAAATAGGCCAAGGAAAAAAAACCTCCTTCACATTTTACACAGGTGTCATGGTTTTAGAGAAATGTCAGAAATACAGTTGCCTCAGGAGAATTGATGCACCTCTGAAGTGACCTTGGAAAAATCAATATTTATCCTAGCTTGGTTCGCCAAATTACTTTCTTGATGAGTCAAATGATAACTATACACAAGGATATTTCCAATGAGCTATCATGAGCTCAATTTTGAGTTGAGGAAGACCTTTAAAAGTTGACTGGAACAGCACTCTACCTTGAGGCAGCCTTATTTTTCACATTTTCACCATTCTTGGGAGATTTGAATTTTGACAGGTCAAATGAACTCCAAATTGAAAAATTCTAGTTGGGTTGGAAATTAGACTCAACAAGATTTCCAACAAGCTATCCTGCGCCCAATTTGGACACCATGAAGGTCTACAAAATTCTCCTGCAAAAAGGCGTGATGCATTGGGTAAGAGGCACGACGCATTGGGTTTGTGGCGCGGCGCGTTGGGTTTGTGGCGCGGCGCATAGCGCTGCAAGCCCAATTTCATCATAAAATTCCCCAAAACTTCTATTTTTTCTCAAATTCATGGTGTGCAAGTAAGTTAGGATTCCTTCCATTTCTAGTGAAGAGTTTTTATTAGAATTTATGGTGGTTTAGTGTGTAAAAAATCAAACCCTACCTCCTTCCAAATTTGCTCAAAAAAAAATTTCTACGGCTGCATTTGCGTCTTTGCTACCAATTCCACTCCATAAATTCCTCATTCTTTCACTCCTTCATTCATTCTTAACTTTCATCCACTCATTCCCTAATTCCCATATTCCAAAATTTCCCTAATTCCCATATCCATAATTCCCATTATCCCAAATCCTACACTCCCTAAACCCTAATCACATCCCTAAACTCTGTTCACACATACATTTTTATACTCTCTTCCATACACTCTACCCATTTCATTCCTCTACCATATTTTCACTGTTATCCACAAAACTATCCATGTACAACCACATTTTTCAAAACCAAAGGAAAACAATGGAAAGAGAGAGTGATCGTGGGTATGAGCAAGAGATTGAACATGACCGGAAATATTGTCTTGAGAGAAAAAACTTGCACTTGGGAAAGGATGCTAGAGAAGACCAATCATTATTGGGCGAGAAACCATGTTTGCAAAGCAAGAATCAAGATCTTGAAGGCCAAGTTGAAGAAGGCATCGAGGAGGCGGAAAGAGCATGATAAACTTCAGATATTGGCTGATGATTCCTTGGCTCAGTATAACACTTAATGGAGGACACTCAGCCCAAATTTCAAAAAAATTGGGACTCTTTTTGCAATTCTGAAAATTTTGGCCTTAAAAACAAACGTTCCTGCTCTATGCACCGCGCCACCTGGCACGCGCTTTTGATAGGGGACTCCTTTTGATGGAAACTCAACATTTTTAGATTTTTCATATAAAAGTATGCATGTCTACCAATGGCCTAGAAATTTTGACAGGTTTTGGGATTCCAAAAAGGTCAAAAACACCCCAAAAATGACCTTTCTGCCCCTTTTTTGACACACAGGAAGCAGTCTTGGGAGAACTCAGTTTTGGAGGGAAAAATGAAGCCAAATTCAAAAATTCCACTTGTGTTGGAAAGTAGACAGGTAGATAATTCCAACAAGCCCACTTGGAGAAAATTTGGACATCGGGAAAGCCTCCAAAATCAGCTACAAACTGGCACGACACATTGGTGGATTTTGCTCATTTTTGACCCAGAAACTTTGTTTTTCACCTAGCTTTTAACAGTTTGAATTTCTTACTTCTAAATGTCAAAATCATGATGTAATTTAAATGTAATTTGATGGATATCTTGATTTAATTTTGTTAAATTTTCACTCATAGAGGTAGATTCATCCATCAAAAGGTGGTTTGCAATTGAATGAATCAGTTTCCTAGTTTTTAGAGGCAAGCTGTTCCACTGCCTACTTTCTAGTTCTCAGTTTAGATTTTGTTGGAGCAGCTCCTAAACTCATGAGAAAGACCTATAGAAGCTAGGATGGGTTGTTTTTTGCCTATATCTTATATTTTTTCAGTCATTAGCATGGTTGAACTTTTGGGAATGCTTTGAGCATCATTGTACATTCATCTCTGCAGTGTGGCAAATGAATAGACCAGGGTTTGCAGCACTCTATGGGATTCATGTGGCATTTTGCTTTGATAGTGTGTTTCTCTCTGTAAATGTAAGTCTACTGGTGTTTTATGTATACCATTTTCTCTCTTATTTCTTCTTAACTTAAACAAACAAGGATAAAGGTAGAATTGAAGGAAACTTACATATACCTAGGGCTTGCTAATTTTATGAAGCAATGGGCTTGAAGTGATTGTCCAAGTTTTCTCTGCAAAACTGAGCCTCATTCCCCAGACCCAAATTTTCCTTTCCTCTTGATCCAACAAATATCATTAAATTTTTTCAAGACTCTTTTTCATACATACCTAGACTAAAATCAGTTTTCATTCAAGTCATCTCAAGCCTCACTAATCATTTTTTGCTGAGATTGAAAAGGAGAGAGCCCTCTCCCGATCTGGTAGGGCTAGCTACCAGGTTAAGAGATGTTTTATGTTACCCTATATTATGCCATTCTCAGCCTGAGGTAGATTTAGGCCCTAACATAGTGGCGACCATACCGGGGACACGAAAAGTTTGTTGTTTGCTTTATAAAATATAAACGGAGCCTGAAGTTATCCAGGTAGCCTCTGAAACACTCTTGCTTTGCATTAGCAAAAGTAGATGAATGCTTCTTTAGTCAATCTCTGGTCTAGTTTATGAAATGAACATCTGATTTCCTCAGTAAAATGTAATCAATTTTAGATTTGATTGTTCATGGTGGAAAACGATCAGACACCACAAGGCTAAAATCATTCACCTGGCGACTCTAAATCAGTTTCGAGATCAGATCCAAGGACTCCACTGGAGGATGAAACTGAACAAAAGAAACATGAAAGGACAGTATGGAAAGATCAGGTATTCAAATTGGAATTTCATCCAAGACATGTTGTTCTTTGACATAAATTGTTTCTTCTCTTTTTCCGAGAATGTCAAGAAGGCTTTGCAAAGTATATTGTATTTGAGAAAAGATCCTTAGCCTGCACTTGATTCCTTCCCTTTGAAGATTGTGAATACCAAATATTTGCATGCTTTTGAGCTTGATCAAGACTTTCTTTTGAATCTTGTGATGACCATCTTCAAACTGATGAACCTCAAGAGACCAAGACTAATTCTGCAGCATTTGTACATACCCCTATATCTTGTAAAATTCCAGATCGATACAAGCCTCTGATTTTACCACCTATATCCCATGCTTTCCCTAAAAATCATGACCTATATCTACCAAGATTTGATGGTGAATGCGACAACATCACTGCTGAGAGACATGTTATGAATTTTGAGTATTTTCTTGACCTTTTTGAAGTTGAGGAAGAGAATGTCAGTATTAGGCTTTTTTCTCTTTCTTTGCAAGGCAAAGTCAAGAGTTCGTTCAAAAACCTTCCTGATGTGAGCATCTCATATTTCCAGAAGTTCGTCAAAGTTTTCCTTGACAGGTGGGTGGTCAGACAGAACCCTTTTTTGATTATAGAAGAGTATAACCAGCTGAAAAGATTGCTAAAGGAGACAGTACAAAATTTTTCTTCCAGATTTAACCAAGTTTATTATTCGATGCCAGTTAATATAATACGTCCTCTTGGATCCACTCTCTTGCACTACCTGGGTGCCTTTGATCCGAAAATGGAGTTTCAGCTGAGAGAAAAGGAATCTTGCAACACTTGAAGAGATGCACAACAGTGCAGTAGATGTAGAGGCTCATTTGCTGATCCGAAGGGAAAAGTTGAAGGAAGAAGAGATGAAAAACATAGATATGGAGGAATCGAAATCTCTAGAGGTAAATCTTGACATTTTGGTAAGTGCAGCGGAAGAGATGATGCGGAGGATCATCACAAGGAATGAGTATAATGTTCAAGCCCATGGCTCACTGATTGAAGAAGAACAAGTTGCTAATCCAAAACATTTTGTTTCTTATTCCAGTTGTCATAGTGATTTTTTTATCGATCATCCTGGAGAAGAGAGAGCTGTTGCTATGACATGTATGCTTGATGATGTGTTTTATACTGATAATTTGCCTCAGTTTTATCAGTATTATTATGATTATGTTCTCTAAATAGAAGCTAATATTGCAGACAAATCAACAAATAGTTTGTGGAAGGAGGAAGTTCACTTTCAGCAGCTCGAGTACAGTGATCAACCGATGCATATCAGCTATGACAGTGACGAGGAAAGTGCAGCAAATTTTGAAGTAATTGAAGGATATTTTCCTTTTTGTTTTGATTCATTTCAGTTCATCAGAGAAAACTTCCATGCAATCAGAAATCAACTGTCGACAAGTCTTGATCTATACCATCTTGAGGGCAATGAAAACCTTGTTCAAGACTTCTCATATCCAGATTTGCAGCCCTCGAATGCCATTGATTATCAAGTTGAAGATGAGGTCTTGGAAGCTGGCACGTACGATCAAATGATGCAATATGATTCCGTACCTTTCTCTTTTGAATCATTTCAGTTTTTGAAGGGAAATTGGCATAGTAAATCTTCAAATAAGCAGCTTGTAGAAAATCATGTAATCTCATTAGAACCAATAGAAAATAGGTTGCAACAGTATTTTCAATTTTTTCACGATCCAATAGCTGATTTGTTGGATGATGTATGCAATCAAAGTATTTCTCCACTGACTACATGTGAGCTTGAAACGTGTGCTGATATAGACTTGATCCGGCAGCTGGTTTCTTTGTCATTTTTAGCAGGAGTCTCGTCACAAAGCTCAAAACAAAGTTTGCATTCATGGTATGAGGAAAAGAGAAGTAAACCATTGGATGAGCTAAGTCCCAGTGTGAATGAACTTCAAAATCCTTATTCAGTGTTTTTGGAGGCGGATAGAGAATCCATATCATTCAACGGATTTGTTTTCAGCCGGAATACTTACTTGGTTGCATTGCTTGTTTCATTTCACTTGATCAAGTGATGAATGGAACAACTAGAGTAGGTTGTATTGAATAAGCTTCATATTGAGCATATTTTCTAGCTTGTCGGTTGCATTTATGTATCGAGTCAGTTTTTAGTTGAATGAGATTCAATTTGTGTCATCAAGTCATCAGTTTTCAGTCATGCATTTCAGCTTGAGTTTTTGACTCCATTGCCCAATGGATGAAGGCACTGTCTGCTTTCCAAAGATCTGTCGTTCTTGGCACCTCCTAGGAGCTTCCATCCCAATTGGAGCAAATTTTAGTGTCAGTCTTTGTAGCCTTCCTCCAGTGATCAAACATGCTCTTACAAAGTGATTTTAAGGTGCCAAGGTCAAATTTTGTCATTTCAGTGAGTCTTCAAGTAAAATTTGGTCACCAGGTATTAGGTCTAGGGTTTGCTTTTACTCTCGTCAAAGTTGTCCAAACGTCGATCCATGTCACCATTCAGCTGATTTTACCTTCATTCAGAGGTTTTCATCATCATGTCAGGTTCCAATGGGTCATTTTACACTTTGTTCATGCTTCAGTTGTGCCTAGGTAAGGTTCATTTCCCTCTACTAGGGTTTTGAAGGTAATTTCTCTTGGATGGTCAAATCATCAGCAAAACTTGTATCCTGATGTTCATACACCTTTCCCTATCCTTAATGTACCTTATTAAACACTTCCCATCACCGAGATCCCCCAAATTCCTCATTTTCGCACAAACCTTAGTTTCTTGCTATAACTTGGCAATTTTCTAGGCTAGGCCTGTGTTTTTCCCTTTTGGAGCCCTTCCCCTCACTCAATATTTGAAATTCCACTTTCACCTACTTCCTAACATCCCTCCCTACTTCCCAAAATTTTCTCAAGAATTTAGAAGCTCCTTATGCCCTTCATTTCGCTTCATTTCGACAAATCCCCTTTTCCACACATCGGGATAGGTTTTACTTCAATGATGTTTCTGAGAAAGAAAAGATGAATTTGGGAAAAATGAGAGAGGTTTTCTTCACAAATAAGCCAAGGAAGAAAAAAATCCTTCATTTTTTACACAGGTGTCATGGTTTTAGAGAAATTTTAAAAATACAGTTGCCTCAGGAGAATTGATGCACCTCTGAAGTGACCTTCGGAAAATCAATCTTTCTCCTAGCTTGGTTGGCCAAATGACTTGATTGATGAGTCAAATGATAACTAGACACATAGATATTTCCAATGCGCTATCATGAGATCAATTTGGAGTTGAAGAAGACCTTCAAAATTTGACTACAACAGCACTCTGCCTTGAGGCAGCCTCCTTTTTCACATTTTGACCAGTCTTGGTAGATTTGATTTTTGACAAGTCAAATGAACTCCACATTGAAAAATTATAGTGGGGTTGGAAGGTAGACTTAATATTATTTCCAACGAGCTATCCTGCGCCCAATTTGGACACCGAGAAGGTCTCCAAAAGTCTCCTACAAAAAGGTGCGACGCATTGGGTAAGAGGCGCGACACATTGGGTAAGAGGCGCGACGCATTGGGTAAGAGGCGCAACGCGTTGGGTTTGTGGCACGGCGCATAGAGCTGCAAGCCCAATTTCATCATAAAATTCCCCAAAACTTCCAAATTTTCTGAAATTCGTCGTGTGCAAGTAAGTTAAGATTCCTTCCATTGCTAGTGAAGAGTTTTTCTTAGAATTTATGGTGGTTTAGTGTGTAAAAACTCAAACCCTACTTCCTTCCAAATTTTCTCAAAAAAAATTGTCTAGGGCTGCATTTGTGTCTTTGCTACCAAGTCCACTCCATCAATTCCTCATTATTTCACTCCTTCATTCATTCTTCACTTTCATCCACTCATTCCCTAATTCCCATATTCCAAAAATTCCCTAATTCCCATATCCCTAAATCCCACTATCCCAAACCCTACACTCCCTAAACCCTACTCACATCCCTAAACTCTATTCACACATAAATGTTTATACTCTCTTCCATACACTCTACCCATTTCATTCCTCTACCGTATTTTCACTGTTATCCACAAAACCATCCATCTACAACCACATTTTTCAAAACCAAAGGAAAACAATGGAAAAAGATAGTGATCATGGGTATGAGCAAGAGATTGAACATGACCGGAAATCTTGTCTTGAGAGAACAAAATTGCACTTGGGAAAGGATGCTAGAGAAGGCCAATCATTATTGGACGAGAAACCATGTTTGCAAAGCAAGAATGAAGATCTTGAAGGCCAAGTTAAAGAAGGCATTGAGGAGGCAGAAAGAGCATGATAAAATTCAGATATTGACTGATGCTTCCTTGGCTCAGCACAACACTTAATGGAGGACACTCAGCCAAAATCTAAAAAAATGTGGGACACTTTTTGCAATTTTGAAATTTTTGGCCTTAAAAACAGACTTTCCTGCTCTATGCGCCACGCCAACTAGCACGCACTTTTGATAGTGGACTCCATTTGATGAAAAATCAACGTTTTTGGATTTTTCATGGAAAAATATGCATCTACCAATGGCCAAGAAATTTTGACAGGTATTGGGCTCCCAAAAAGGTCAAAAACACACCAAAAATGACCTTTCTGCCCCTTTTTTGACACACAAGAAGCAGTCTTGGGAGAACTCAGTTTTGGAGGGGCTAATGGAAGAAAAATTAAGAAATTCCACTTGTGTTGGAAAGAAAATAGGAAGACCTTTCCAACAAGCCCACTTGGAGTAAATTTGGACACTAGGAAGTGCTCGAAAATAAGCTGCAAACTCGCGCGATGCATATAAAAATCAGGCGCGACACATTGGAGGATTTTGCTCATTTTTGACCCACAAACTCTGTTTTTCACCTAGCTTTTGACATTTTTACTTTCTTACTTATAAATTTCAAACTCATGATGTAATTTAAATGTAATTTTATGTATCTTGATGTAATTTTTTTAAATTTTCACTCATAGAGGTAGATTCATCCATCAAAAGGTGGTTTGCAATTGAATGAATCAGTTTCCTAGTTTTTAGAGGCAAGCGGTTCCACTGCCTACTTTCTAGTTCTCAATTTAGATTTTGTTGGAGCAGCTCATAAAATCATGGGCTCAACCTCTAGAAGCTAGGATGATTTTTTCTTTGCCTATATCTTATGTATTTTTAGTCATTAGCATGGTTTAACTTTTGGGAATGCTTTGAGCATCATTGTACATTCATCTCTGCAGTTTGGCAAAGGAATAGACCAGGGTTTGCAGCACTCTATTAGATTCATGTGGAATTTTTCTTTGATAGTGTCTTTCTATCTATAAATGTAAGTCTCCTGGTGTTTTATGTATACCATTTCCTCTCTTATTTCTTCTTAACTTAAAAAAACAAGGATAAAGGAAGAATTCATTAAAATTTGTAGTGCTCTACCTAGGGTTTGTTTAATTTTATATTTTTTCAGCTGTTTGAAGAGGATCCATGAAGGTTTCTTTCCCTCTTCAACTCCTCACATGTCTCAACTCTCCATTTATTTAAAATTGAAGTGTCAAATCAATTGCCTACCTTGCCCCATTGAGATCTCTGCAAAACTGAGCCTCATTCCCCAGACCCAAATTTTCCTTTCCTCTTGATCCAACAAATATCATTAAATTCAGTCAAGACTCTTTTGCATACATACCTAGCCTAAAATAAGTTTTCATTCAAGTCATCTCAAGCCTCACCAATCATTTTTTGCTGAGATTGACAAGGAGAGAGCCCTCTCCCGATCTGGTGGGGCTAGCTACTAGGTTAAGCGTGGTTTGATGTTACCCTAGATTATGACTCTCTCAGCGTGAGGTAGATTTAGGCCCTAACATAGTGGCGAACATAGTGGGGACATGAAAATTTTGTTGTTTGCTTTATAATCTACAGACGGATCCTGAAGTTAGCCAGGTAGCCTTCGAAATGCTCTTTCTTTGCATTAGCGAAAGTAGATGAATGTTGCTTCAGTCAATCTCCGGTCTAGTTTATGAAATGAACATCTGGTTTCCTCAGTAAAATGTAATCAAGTTTAGATCTGATTGTTGATGGTGGACAATGATCAGACACCGCAAGGATGAAATCATTCACCTGGCGACTCTAAATCAGTTTCGAGATCAGATCCAAGGGCTCCACTGGAGGATGAACCTGACCAACAGAAACATGAAAGGACAATATGGAAAGATCAGGTATTCAAGTTGGAATTTCATCCAAGACATTTTGTTCTTCGTCATAAATTATTTCTTCTCTTTTCTCGAGAATGTCAAGAAGGCTTTGCAAAGTATATTGTATTTGAGAAAAGATCCTCGGCCTGCATTTGATTCCTTCCCTTTGAAGATTGTGAATACCAAAGATTTGCATTCTTTTGAGCTTGATCAAGTCCTTTCTTCTGAATCTTGTGATGACCATCTTCAAACTAATGAACCTCAAGAGACCAAGAGTGATTCTACAACATTTGTACATACCCCTATACCTTGTCAAATTCGAGATCGATACAAGCCTCTGATTTTACCTCCTATATCCATGCTTTCCCTAAAAATCATGACCTATATCTACCAAGATTTGATGGCGAACGCGACAACATCACTGTTGAGAGACATGTTCTGAATTTTGAGTCTTTTCTTGACCTTTTTGAAGTTGATGAAGAGGATATCAGTATTAGGCTTTTTACTCTTTCTTTGCAAGGCAAAGTCAAGAGTTGGTTGAAAACCCTGCCTGATGCTAGCATCTCAGATTTCCAGCAGTTCATCAAAGTTTTCCTCGACAGGTGGGTGGTTAGACAGAACCCTTTCTTGATTATAGAAGAGTATAACCAGCTGAAAAGACTGCCAGAGGATATAGTACAATAGTTTTCTGCCAAATTTAACCAAGTTTATTATTCGATGCCAGTTAATATAAGACCTCCTCTTGGATCTGCTCTCTTTCACTACCGGGATGCCTTTGATCCGGAAATGGAGTTTCAGCTGAGAGAAATGAATCTTGCAACACTTGAAGAGATGAAGAATAGTGCAGTAGATGTAGAGGCTCATTTGTTGATCCGAAGGGAAAAGTTGAAGGAAGAATAGATGAAAAACATAGATCCGGAGGAATTGACATCTCTAGAGGTAAAGCTTGACATTTTGGTAAGTGCAACAGAAGAGATGATGTAGAGGATCATCACAAGGAATGAGTATAATGTTCAACCCCATGGCTCACTGATTCAAGAAGAACAAGTTTCTGATCCAAAACATTTTGTTTCTTATTCCAGTTGTCATAGTGATTGTTTTATAGATCATCTTGGAGAAGAGAGAGCTTTTGATATGACATGTATGCTTGATGATGTGTTTTATACTGATGATTTTCCTCAGTTTGATTAGTATGATGATGATTATGTTCTCCAAACAAAAGCTAATATTGCAGACAAATCAGCAGCTAGTTTTTGGAAGGAGGAAGTTCACTTTCAACAGCTTGAGTACAGTGATCAACCGATGTATATATGCTATGACAGTGATGAGGAAAGTGCAGAAAATTTTGAAGTAAGTGAAGGATCTGTGCCTTTTTGTTTTGATTCGTTTCAGCTCACCAGAGACAACTTCCATGCAATCAGAAATCAACTGTCGACAAGTCTTGATCTAGATCATATTGAGGGCAATGAAAACCTTGTTCAAGACTTCTCATATCTAGATTTGCAGCCCCCGAATGCCATTGATTTTCAAGTTGCAGATGAGGACTTGGAAGTTGGAACGTATGATCAAATAATGCAAGATGATTCTGTACCTTTCTATTTTGAATCATTCCATTTTTTGAAGGGAAATTGGCATATTAAATCTTCAAATGAGCAGCTTGTAGAAAATCATGTAATCTCATCAGAACCAATAGAAAATGGGTTGCAGCAGTATTTTCAAGTTTTTCACGATCCAATAGCTGATGTGTTGGATGATGTATGCAGTCAAATTATTTCTCCATTGACTACATGTGAGCTTGAAACGTGTGCTGATATAGACTTGATCCGAAAGCTGGTTTCTTTGTCATTTTTAGTAGGAGTCTCGTCACAAAGCTCAAAAAAAAGTTTGCATTCATGGTATGAGGAAAAGAGAAGTAATCCATTGGATGAGCTAAGACCCAGTGTGCATGAATTTCAAGATCCTTATTCAATGTTTTTAGAGGCGGATAGAGAATCCATATTATTCAACGGATCTGTTTCCAAGTTTTCATGGGAGTTTCCTTTCAGTAGTTCTCTCTTGTTGTTCATAAGCGAGCACTTGTGGAGAATTCAAACAGTAGCCAGAATAATTACTTGGTTGCATTGGTTGTTTCATTTCACTTGGTGAGGTGATGAATGGAACAACTAGAGTAGGTTGTATTGAATAAGCTTCATATTGAGCATATTTTCCAGTTTGTCGGTTGTGTTTAAGTATCGAGTCAGTTTTTAGTTGAATGAGAGTCAATTTGTGTCATCAAGTCATCAGTTTTCAGTCATGCATTTCAGCTTGAGTTTTTGAATCCATTGCCCAATGGATGAAGGCACTGTCTGCTTTCCAAAGATCTGTCGTTTTTGGCACCTCTAAGGAGCTACCATCCCCATTGGAGCCAATTTTAGTGTCAGTCTTTGCAGCCTTCCTCTAGTGATCGAACATTCTCTTGCAAAGTGATTTTAAGGTGTCAAGGTCAAATTTTGTCATTTCAGTGAGTCTTCAAGTAAAATTTGGTCACTAGGTATTAGGTCTAGGGTTTGCTTTTACTCTTGTCAAAGTTGTCCAAATGTATGTCTATGTCACCATTCAGCTGAGTGTACCATCATTCAGAGGTTTTCATCATCATGTTAGGTTCCAATGGGTCATTTTACATTTTTTTCATGCTTCAGTTGTGCCTAGGTAAGGTTCATTTCCCTCTCCTAGGGTTTTGAAGGTAATTTCTCTTGGATGGTCAAATCATGAGAAAAAATTGTATCCTGATGTTCATACACATTTCCCTATCCTTAATGTACCTTATTAAACACTTCCCATCACAGAAATCCCCCAAATTCCTCATTTTCGCACAAACCCTAGTTTCTTGCTATAACTTGCCAATTTTCTAGGCTAGGCCTGTGTTTTTCCCTTTTAGACCCCTTCCCCACACTCAATATTTGAAATTCCACTTTCACCTGCTTCATAACATCCCTCCCTACTTCCCAAAATTTTCTCAAGAATTTATAAGCTCCTTATCCCCTTCATTTTTCTTCATTTAGACAAATCCCAGGTTCCACACATCGGGATAGGTTTTACTTCAATGATGTTTCTGAGCAAGAAAATATGAATTTGGGAAAACTGAGAGAGGTTTTTGTCCAAAATAGGCCAAGGAAGAAAAAAATCCTTCAATTTTTACACAGGTGTCATTTTTTTAGAGAAATGTCAAAACTATAGTTTCCTCAGGAGAATTGATGCACCTCTGAAGTGACCTTGGGAAAATCAATATTTATCCTAGCTTGGTTGGCCAAATTATTTTCTTGATGAGTCAAATGATAACTAGACACAACGATATTTCAAATGAGCTATCATGAGCTCAATTTGGAGTTGATGAAGACCTTCAAAAGTTGACTACAACAACACTCTACCTTGAGGCAACCTCATTTTGCACATTTTGACTAGTCTTGGGAGATTTGATTTTTGATAGGTCAAATGAACTCCAAATTGAAAAATTATAGTTGAGTTGGAAATTAGACTCACTAATATTTCCAACGAGCTATCCTTCTCCCAATTTGGACACCGGGAAGGTCTCCAAAAGTATACTGCAAAAAGGCACGACGCATTGGGAAAGAGGCGCGGTGCATTGGGTTTGTGGCGCGGCGTGTTGGGTTTGTGGCGCGGCGCATAGAGCTGCAAGCCCAATTTCATCATAAAATTCCCCAAAACTTCCAAATTTTCTCAAATTCGTGGTGTCCAAGAAATTTAAGATTCCTTCCATTTCTAGTGAAGAGTTTTTCTTAGAATTTATGGTGGTTTAGTGTGTAAAAACTCAAACCCTACCTCCTTCCAAATTTTCTCAAAAAAAATTGTCTAGGGCTGCATTTTTGTCTTTGATACCAAGTCCACTCCATCACTTCCTCATTCTTTCACTCCTTCATTCATTCTTCACTTTCATCCACTCATTCCGTAATTCCCATATTCCAAAAATTCCCTAATTCCCATATCCCTAAATCCAACTATCCCAAACCCTACACTCCCTAAAACCTACTCACATCCCTAAACTCCGTTCACACATAAATTTTTATACTCTCTTCCATACACTCTACCCATTTCATTCCTCTACCATATTTTCACTGTTATCCACAAAACCATCCATGTACAACCACATTTTTCAAAACCAAAGGAAAACAATGGAAAGAGACAGTGATCATGGGTATGAGCAAGAGATTGAACATGACCATAAATATTGTCTTAAGAGAACCAACTTGCACTTGGGAAAGGATGCTAGAGAAGGCCATTCATTATTGGGCGAGAAACCATGTTTGCAAAGCAAGAATCAAGATCTTGAAGGCCAAGTTGAAGAAGGCATCGAGGAGGCAGAAAGAGCATGATAAACTTCAGATATTGGCTTATGCTTCCTTGTCTTAGCATAACACTTAATCGAGGACACTCAGCCCAAATTTCAAAAAAATTGGGACACTTTTTGCAATTTCGAAAATTTTGGCCTTAAAAACAGACTTTCCTGCTCTATGCGCCGCGCCACCTGGCGCACGCTTTTGATAGGGGACTCATTTTAATGAAAAATCAACATTTTTTGATTTTTCATGGAAAAATATGCATGTCTACCAATGGCCAAGAAATTTTGATAGGTTTTGGGCTTCCAAAAAGGTCAGAAACACCCCAAAAATGACCTTTCTACCCCTTTTTTGACACATAGGAAGAAGTCTTGGGAGAACTCAGTTTTGGAGGGGAAACTGGAAGCCAAATTCAAACATTCCACTTTTTTTAGAAATTAGACAATCAGACCTTTCCATCAAGCCCAATTGGAGCAAATTTGGACACCGGGAAGGCCTCCAAAATCAGCTGCAAACTGGCGCAATGCATAGGGAAATCAGGCGCGACGCATGGGAGGATTTTGCTCATTTTTGACCCAGAAACTCTGTTTTTCGCCTAGCTTTTGACAGTTTGACTTTCTTACTTCTAAATTTCAACTCATGATGTAATTTAAATGTAATTTGATGGATCTTGATGTAATTTTTTTAAATTTTCACTCATAGAGGTAGATTCATCCATCAAAAGGTGGTTTGCAATTGAATGAATCAATTTCCTAGTTTTTAGAGGCAAGTTGTTCCACTGCCTACTTTCTAGTTCTCAGTTTATATTTTGTTGGAGAGTCTCCTAAAATCATGAGCTCGACCTCTAGTAGCTAGTACGAGTTGTTGTTTTCCTATATCTTATGTTTTTTCAGTCATTAGCGTGGTTGGACTTTTGGGAATGCTTTGAGCATCATTGTACATTCATCTCTGCAGTTTGGCAAAGGAATAGACCGGGGTTTGCAACACTCTATGGGATTCATGTTGCATTTTTCTTTGATAGTGTGTTTCTATATGTAAATTTAAGTCTATTGGTGTTTTATGTATACCATTTTCTCTCTTATTTCTTCTTAACTTAAACAAACAAGGATAAAGGTAGAATTCATTAAAATTTGCAGTGCTCTACCTAGGGTTTGTTTAATTTTATATGTTTTCAGCTATTTGAAGAGGATCTCTGAAGGTTTCTTGCCCTCTTCAACCCCTCACCTGTCTCAACTCTCCATTTATTTCAAATTGAAGTGTCAAATCAATTGCCTACCTTGCCCCATTGAGATCTCTGTAAAAATGAGCCTTATTCCCCAGACCCAAATTTTCCTTTCCTCTTGATCCAAAAAATATCATTAAATTCAGTCAAGACTCTTTTGCATACATACCTAGCCTAAAATTAGTTTTCATTCAAGTCATCTCAAGCCTCACTGATCATTTTTTGCTGAGATTGACAAGGAGAGAGCCCTATCTCGATCTGGTAGGGCTAGCTACCAGGTTGAGCGTGGTTTGATGTTGCCCTAGATTCTACCTTTCTCAGCCTGAGGTAGATTTAGGCCATAACAGGACACAAGCCTAAGCTCTCTCGGAAAAGGTCTCTTTTTGTTTTATCTTCTTAGCGAAATGTTCAGGAATTCTCTCCATCCTTTCAGCTATAATATGTTCCGCTAGCTCATCAATGGAAGATGGATTTATTTATAGAGGGAGAGGAGGAGGTTGGGATCGCTACAAGGTGGAAGGGAGGCCTTATCCCTGGGTAGGTTTCCCTAAAAGGTGGAAACAAGAGGCCAAAGGAGGGAGGCCGTGGTTATTCAGTTGAACCACTCCAGATGACACACCCACGAAGTTTTTAGGATAAAAACTTCACCTTTATATTTAAAAACATTCCATAAAAAGGTTGGCACATGTATCTCACTAGGACAAAGCGCCAATGAGAGCGGGGCCCAATGTTAATATTCCTCATCGGCGTGAGGGCATGATGGTATACTAGCACCAAAGAAAAAACATGTGTTTGTGATGGTCTGCTCAGGAAATCATCATAAGAAGGAATGTTGTCCTCATGGAAAGGAATGAAATGATGGTCTTTGCAAGGCATGACACTTCTTATATGTCACAGAAATGATCCTCCAATATGCGAGATGGGGATTGCAAGGATAGTGAAAAAATGATGTGTAACAGTTACATTTCAAGCCAGGTACATAATAGACATCTGGCACAAAATTCTTCTCTCCCTTCTTTGTTAGTATTTTTACTCTTTCTTTCCCCATGAAAGAGATTTTAATATCAGTCCCTGTTTTCACTTCATATTTCACAGTCTCATCCATATTGGAAAACATTGCTATGTTTCCAGTCATATTGTTACTACAACCTGAATCTAAGAACCATACATATTCTTGTTTTTCTTGTGCTATATTACAATTTAAAATCACATTACCATGGTTCTGATTTTATTTTGTGAAATTTACACTAGATTTATTACTCATGTCATTTCGCTTCTTTCTATATTCATTGGAATAATTCCCATACTTTTTCAGTAATGACATTGGATTGAGGTTTATCATACCTATGTCCTGGTGCTTGATTTTCGCTTGAGCCCTCACTTGGATTCTGATTGCTTCCCCTTCCACTTGTGCGAGGAGGGCTGCTTCTTCCACCTTTGTGTGGGTTTCTTCCTTTTCCTCGGAAGTTTGATCTTCCCCGACCTCTACCTAGACCAAAATACATTTGTGTCTTGAATGCATCCTCCAATTATTAGTTCATTTCTCTGTTCAGTCTATTCTCTTGAGACATCAGTGATGCATGAAGCTCATCCACTAAAAATGGTGAGAGATCCTTTGTCTCTTCTATGGCCACTAATATGGCATCAAATCTTGATTGTAGACTTCTTAACACTTTCTCCACTATTCTTCTTTCCTCAAGTGTCTCTTCATGAGACCTGATTTGGGTAACCAACCCAATCACATGTGTGAAGAATGAGTCTATGCTATCAGAATATTTCATGCAAAGAGTTTCAAAATCTCTCCTCAGCATTTGATGTTTTGGTGTCTTTTATTTTTCCATACCTTGGTAGGCTATCTGGAGGGTATCCCATGCCTCCTTAGACTTTCTTGCTGCTGCAATCCTTGGGAAAATACTCTCATGTACTACTTGGAAAATCTACAAGAGGGCTTTGGATTCATTCTTCCTATTTTCTCTCAACAAATCTCTTTGTGCTTGTGTCAAAGCATTAAGTGATGATGCATTTGCTGGTTCTTGGAAACCATTATCCACCAGCTCCGAAATATCTTGTGAAGCAAATAGGGCCGTCATTGTAAAGGCCCAATCATCATAATTCTTACCATTTAATTGTGGTAATTGTGGATTTTTAAGGCTTGTGCATACTGCTGCCATCTTGACTGTGTAACAAAAATAACTTTCTCACTGCTGTAAAAGCTTTCTCGCTATTGGAGACTTCTGTTTCTACAAAAAATCTTATAGCTTCTTCAGTAAAGAGAGCTCGTTCTTTCACTGAAATCCTAGACCTTCTCTGATACCATGTTGGAATTATTGAATAAAAAACCTGAAAGATGTGTTTCCCCCACAACACAGAGAATGCTATAATGCGAAAATAACATTCACACAGAGACAGACAGTGATAAACACAGGAGAGGAATCCTCTTTCGAATTTATTCAACTCTTCTCTAAATTCGATTCATACCACTCTAAAAACATATGGAAATTACATTAGGTTTTATACAAAATGGCTGAAGCCTGAAAAACTAAATGCTATTCAATGCTGGATTGGAGTGATATCCATTGAATCGTTCTTCTGCAGGGAAAGCTTGATTCTTTAGTTTCTACACGAAACTACATACAAAAGACATAACAAAGGACCTAAAATATTATCGGTTCTGGCTCTGAAAAACATCGCGTTCGAGCCTCCATCATAAATCGCATACCAGAGATTATAAATTTTTAACATATGCACGATACGGGAAAAACATAGTATTTGTGATATGTGATGTTACGTCGCACATCACATCACAACTTTAAAAAAAATAACTTGTGGGTGCTATCTACTTAAACTCCCGATTTTGCAATGCGCGGTATGCGTTATCCTCCTGAGCTTGACACATGCCCCTTTGCGATCGCATTGCATCGCAAATAACTTATATTTACAGGTGGCTTTAAAACTTAAATGAAAAACTTTGCGAAGTTTAGGCATGATGCGGTAAAGCGCGGTAAATGCGGTAAGGCGGAAAAGGTAAAGAATGAGGAATCCAAACGTTTTTGTTGGTTTGAAAATGTGATAATGGTTTGTGGGTCCTGTTGGATCACATCGGCAGAAACTTAAGTTTGGGTGTGGGCTTAAAAGTTAAACAATAAAATTTTCGATGTGTGGGAGGCAATGCAATAAAATTTTGGAAGTGCGCTAAGGTAGAAAGGTAAGGAAAGGTGGAATGTAAAGGTTTATGCGTGGTTGCAATGCGGTAAGGTAGGTGTGTCCTGTCGATATCGTATCGGCGGGGAAATAACTTTAGCGAAAGGCTTATGGGTAAAACATAAAATTTGAAGGTGGCGAAGTGTGGGAAAATGGTAAGTGAATGAAATAAATAAATAAACACAGAGAACAAGGACTCGGGTACTCTGTTTTGGTTTTTGTGTGAAGAAACGCCCGAAGGCTTGAAATCTGCTCATTTCCTTCCTGCACAAAACATTTAATGAAGTGTGGGCTTCTTCGACTCCATATTCATGGTGGTGGTTGGGATTTATTGCCAACAACAATATAATTCCTGAGAAGACGAAAGAAGAAGTGATGGAGGTTTTCTGAAAAGTGTTTATCAATGTCATTCGTGATCTAGTGAAAATTTTGGTTCCAAGGTGGTGGAATAAATATTTTCAGCATGGATGTTATAGAATAAAATCCCGCATACAGAGATCATTTCAGCCATTCTTTTTGACCCTCAACCATTGTTCCAAAGCCCCCATAGAGAGATAATTTCAGCTATTGTTTTCGACCCTCGACCATTGTTCCAGTGAAAGTGAAAATTGTAAGATAATGTTTATCATTATAAAAACCCCACATATACACTAATCTCCTTATTCAACCCATCGAAGAAATAGGAAAGTAAAGAGATGACAGGGGCATCTTGATTTTATATGCATGGCCTATTCCTAAAGAAAATCCCATCAAATAAGCAAAACATGGTAGGAATGGATTTAAGATTTTAACAATTCGGCTCATGTTAAGAGGGTTTTCTTGAAAAATAAATTTATTTTTTCCAATCTATATTCCCCATATTATGAAGAAGGGAGCAATTTCATGGGTCTAATGATATGTCCTCCACCATATGAAATAAGCTTCCATAGATGGAAAATCCCATTGAGCTTGTGAATCCAATGATGAAAGAACATGTTTCGAGATGGAAATGGCATAGTGGCATTGAAAGAGAAGATGCCTCACATTTTATAAATATGCTTTAGACATAGAGGGCATCTACCATATACAAAAAATCCTCTCTTGCACATGTTTTCCCAAGTGATAATCCTATTTGGTTGAGATATTTAATCAAATTTTCTCAAGTAAGAAGAATATTATTAATATCATTGTTACTAGGTGTTATGATATTAAATCCCATTGTCTGCTAAGTGTCATAGTAGGTTTAAGTTTATATTCAATTGAGTTGATTTTTTCTCCCATTGTTTGCTAAGTTTCATAGTAAGTTTATATTCATTTGAGTTAGTTGATTTTTTCTCCATTTATTTATTTATATCTACTTACTTGTTTCATATGTAGTTTATTTAACTTATTTTGAATGATGAGAAGAGCTATTCGCTCCATTCCAATTTTCAGTTCATTCTCTGTGTATTCCCGCATTTGCATTCTTTGTTATGGTATCATTCTCTATGTATTCTAGCATCTGCATTCTTTGTTATGGTATCAGAGCTCCATTCCTGTTTTCAGTTCATTCTGTATGTATTCCCACATCTGCATTCTTTGTTATGGTATCAGAGTGTAATGTTGCATAAGAATCAAAGGAGAGCAACATTTGACATTAATTTAAAATCATAGAGATGGAGCAGAGATTGAGAGGAGCTTGAAGACAATATTTGAAGGAAAAGAAATTTGCGAATATTTTCTTAAAAAAAATTGCAAAGTTACTATCACACCCATGTAAAAAGAAGAAGTGCGATGAATACACAAATCCTATGAAACTAAAAAATATATATGTGATTTAACATAGTCTACCTATGTCGGGACGTGCAATGACAAGTCACATTCCCCCTCCAAGCGAGAGCGTCAAAGTCACGCTTTCATTACAATGCTCGTTGAAGCACGAAAATTGATGTCATTGAAACATAACAGCAAGTTTAAAGTCAAAGGCGGGTACAAATTTTGTTTTTTCATCAAACAAATAATTCATTTATAAGTTTAAAAAGGCTTACGAATAATTTAAAAAAGGAGGGGGTCTTAGAAATAACATGTATTAAAAAGGGATATTTAAAAAATAAGGGTTATTAATTTTTTTAAAAGAGGCTCTTCCCTTTTTTAAGGAGGAAGTTTCATATTAAAAAATGAGAAATTTATTTTTTAAGTGTCTCATTTTTAAAAGGGGTTTTATTCAAAGTATTTTTATAAAGAAATTGAATTTGTTATAAAGGAAAAATGGATTTAAAAAAAGGAAGTGTTGTTTGATTAATTTTTTTTTTATATAATAAAAAGGAGATTTAAAAAAAAGGGGGTGTATATCTGCATTGGAAGAAATAGCTTTCTCTAGTGCTTTTCCACAAACCTAATTTTTTTTTGGAAAAAATTATAAATTATGCCCTCTATAGATGAAGACTTTTTCGTAAGCCCAATAGTGTTTGGATGCACTTCAAAATGCCTATGTAGAGTCGACTTAAGAATCATGGGAAACGATGACCAATAATCAAAGGAATGTAGCTATTGAAAAAAGAAAGAAAGAGCACAAATACAAATTTTTATATAAATCTCATTTCATTACTTTGTCCTCAACAAGATAATCAACACATAAACAACTAAAGAAACTTGGGATATTTTGAAAGTTTCATATCAGGGTTATGATACAATTAATATCGTTAAGTTCCATACATTGTGGGCTCACTTTGAAACATTAAAGATGACTGACATAGACAATGTTGATCATTTCATGACTAGGGTTATGGGCATATTCAATGAAATCAGATTTGTTGGTGAAACCATTAGAGATGAAATTATAGTTGAAAAAATCCTCCAAAAATTTCCAAAGAAATATGGCATGGTTGCAACATCCATTATGGAATCCAAATATCTTATAAAACTCTCAGTAAAAAAATTGAGTTGATCACTTCTCTCACATGATACAAGAATTAACTTGGGAGAAGATTCCTTGGAACAAGCTTTCATGGAACAAGTCTCTCTTGGTAAAGTCAGAGGAAGAGGATATAGAGGAAACAAAAAGCAATGAAGGCATAGAGGCAAAGGTAGATCTATATAACATCATCATAGAGTAGAGAATTTTAGACCGTCACACAACAAAACAAAAATAATTAAAACATGGACCAAGTATAATGTCCAATGCTATTACTCTAAGAAATTTGGGCATTATGAAGAATGCAGAAAGAAACAGTCAAATTAGCAAAGAGGCAATGATCGTCTCTCCAACAATGATGTAGAACCCTCTTAAACCATGTTTATTTCCTACCATATTTCTAAATATAGTTAGAGCGAGGACCTTTGGTTGTTTGGCAGTGGTTTAAAAAATCATATGACATGTAAAAAAAATACTTTCTTACATTTATATTACCATAAAATTAAAAATTACCCTTGAAGATTGTTCATGTATTAAAGTTGAAGGGAAAGGCACCATCCTTGTTCTTTGTAAACATAAATAACATAAATATATACTTGATG
This sequence comes from Pinus albicaulis, assembly GCA_034641835.2. NCBI lineage: Eukaryota > Viridiplantae > Streptophyta > Pinopsida > Pinales > Pinaceae > Pinus > Pinus albicaulis. The sequence continues at coordinate 1,110,343,968 of CM076578.1, read as the reverse complement.
TTTATTTTTTTCCATATCTAAAGCATAATCTCATTAGTGTAGGTAAATTGATGGAATGTGGCTATGATGTAATATTTCAAGGGAACACACGTTATATCTATGACAAAAATCTCAACAGAAGAATGATATAAATCATTGAAAAAATAAAGAATAAGATGTTTCCATTGAATCTTATAAGTCAAAATATTTCACACTCTTCTGCACACAATGAATCAAGAATAAATGTGTCAAAGTTATGGCACTCTAGGTATGCGCATATTACCATAAAGAGTCTAAGTGTTCTTCAGAAACATTCTAGTTTCATCGGCATCCGTGTTCAAAATGAAAAATATTGTAACTGTGAAATATGTATTGGAGCAAAGCATAAAAGAGATACATTTCCTACTGGAGCAAAAGACCCTTTAGAGAAATTCCATACAGACATATGGCCCAATGCAAACACCGTCCATTGGTGCCAATTTTTATTTTCTAACCTTAATTTATGATTATAGCAAGAAGATATGGGTTTATTTTCTCAAAATTAAATCTAATACTCTCTCAATGTTCAAAGAGCTCAAAGAAGAAGCAGGAAAGAAAAAAGTGGAAAGCCTTTAAATGTTCTCAGGTCAAACAGAGGAGGAGAATATAATTCCAATGAATTCAAATATTTTTTTCAACAGTGGGGAATCATCATGCAAATAAAAAAAAGATACACTCCACAACAAGATGTAGTAGAAAAATGTATAATTATTCCATCATGAATATGGTTAGATGTATGCTTCGTGAGAAGAAGTTGTCCAATGAATGTTTGGCTGAAGCAATTTCTACTATAGTATATGTTCTCAATAGATCTCCAACAACCAATGTCCAATATGTGGTACCTCAAGAAGCTTGGGATGGTAAGAAGGTGAGTGTCTGTCACTTTCGAATTTTTGGTTCTATAGAATTGTCACATGTTCTTGAGCAACTGTGAAAAAATATTGATAGGTAGACGTGAAAGATGTATTTTGTAGGTTATACTGAACAATTAGACACCTATATAATCTATAATCCAAGTACCAAGAAGCTTTTTTAAAGCATAGATGTTAATTTTTTGAAAGTAAATCTTGCTTTCATCAAATTGATGAAGTTTTAAATCAACTTGTTCATCCCCCACAACTTCCAATATTGTAGGTTCAAGAAGAACCATACCACTCCAAAAATGGTACATCTTCCAACAATGAATCAAACATCGATTCATCATATTTAGAAGACAATAAAAAAATTAGAACCATTAGAGAAATATATGAGGAGGAGCATGAGTTTGATAAAAAAAAAATGTTTTCCTTTCTTTTCTGTCAACCAACCCATTTTTAAGATGCAATAAAAGAAAAACATTGGGTTGATGCAATGAATCAAGAAATCACTTCCATAGAAAATATTGAGACTTGGGAAATGGTTTATCTCCTAAGAGACAAAACTAGCATTGTTGTAAAGTGGGAATACAAGACCAAACTGAATGAAAAAGGAAAATTTGATAAAAAGCATGCAAGGTTGGTTGCAAAGTTATTCACATAATAGTTTTTTGTCGACTATGGTCAAAACTTTGCTCCATTAGCAAGGTTAGACGCTGTGAAAACTATTCTAGCCAAAATATCTCAACAAAAATGGAAGGTTTTTCAACATGATGTAAAACCTACTTTCTTAAATGGTATATTGTATAAGGAAATTATTGTGGAGAAGCCTCCTATTTTTGATGTTCGAGGATAGGATCATAAATTTTACAGTTTGAAGAAAGACTTATATGACTTATATAGGGATCATGAGGTACTTTTTAGGAATTAAAATAAAAAAATCCACTCATGGAATCTTCATTTGTCAACAAAAATATGTCACTGGCATCCTACAAAAGTTTAGAATGATCAATTGCAAGCTAGTTGATACTCTAATTTCTCCATGAACCAAGATGAACAAACAATATGTAGCACCACTAGTTGATTCCAAATTATACAAAATTCTATTTGGTAGTCTCTTATATCTCACTACAATTAGATGTGATGTTACGTTTGCATCAAGTTTTGTTTCGAAGTTTAAGTAATTGCCAGATATTTCCCATTGGAAGGCCATAAAAATGATCTTAATATATGTTGAAGGAACAATAAACTATGGCTTGTTTTACACAAACTTTGAATATTTCTCTCTTTCAGACTATATAGAGAGTGATTATGCAGACAATTTAGATGGTCGCAAAAGCACTTGAGAGTATGATTTTCAGCTTCGAACCAATATGATCTAATTGGCATCGAAGAAAAAAATGATTGTTTCAATATCTTCTACATAGGTAGAGTATGTCGCTACAATTTTTGCAGCTCCTCTAGTAGTGTGGCTGAGAATACTATTGAAGGATCTTTCAAATCTTCGAAAGGGTCCAACTCCTATTTACTATGATAACAAATTTGCAATTTCTTTATGAAAAAATCATGTCTTTAAAAAAAACATGGAAGCACATTGACACACGTTTTCATTTGATTCGTGAGCTTGTCAATGATGACAATATCTTGCTTGCTTTTTGTGATTCAAGAGATAAAACTCCAAATATCCTTACAAATCCATTGGGAAAAATGTACTTGAGTTTCAAAGACAGCAATTAGCCATTGTAAGTGCCAATATTGTAAAAATTGAGATTAGGAGGGGGTGTTGAGATATTTAATCTCATTGTCTATTAGGTGTCATGATATTTAATCCCATTATCTGCTAGGTATCATAGTCAGTTTAGATTTAATTAATTTAGTTTATTTTTTCTCCAGTTATTTATTACTATTTGTTTCCTTGTATCCTATGTAGCTTGTTTTCCTTTTTTTGAATGACGAGAATAATTGTTTTCTCCATTCTAGTCTTGAGTTCCTTCTATGTGTATTCCTTCATTTGCATTATTTGTCATGGTATCTGAGCACGATGTTGCATAAGAATCTTAGGAGAGAAGCATTTTAAATTCATAAGTAATTACAAAGAAGGAGAAAAGTTTGAGAGGAGCTCGAGGAAAATAATTCGAAGTCAAGAAGAAAGAAGTTATACATATTTTCTATAAAAAAAAAAAAAAATTAAAGTGAGCATTACACCCGTTTAAAAAGAGGAAATGTGATGAAAACAAAACCTTACAAAAAATTATATTTGTGATTCAATGTAGTATACCTATGTTGGGACATGCAATGATAAGTCAAATCCTTCCTCCAAACTACAACCTCAAAGTCATGTTTTCATTTAGAGGATCAAGGAAGCACAAAAATTGAAGTCATTGAAGCACAAAGAACAAAGTTTAAATTCAAATATGGGTACAGAGTTCCTTTTTTCATGGAACTAATAAGTCATTTATAAGTTTAAAATGGCTTGTGAATTCCTTAAAAAGGGATGGGAGCTTAGAAATCACATGTATTTTTTTTTAAAAGGGATTTTTTTTAAGGTGATTAATTTTTTTAAAAGAGGCTCTTCCCTTTATTAAGGAGAAAGTATCATATTCAAAATGTGGAAGTTCCTTTTTATGGGTCTCATTTTAAAAGGGTTTTTATTTAAAGTATTTTTTTAAAAAAATTGAAATTATTATAAAGGAAAGAGGGAATTAAAAAAAAAAGACATGTTGTTTGATGTGAAAAGTTTCTTAAAAAGGATATTAAAAAAAACAAATAAAAGGGGCGCATATCCACATTTGAATAAATGGATTTCTTCATCGCGTTTCCACAACCGTTAATATTTCTTGGAAAAATTTCTGAATTATGGTATTTAGAGATGAAGACATTTTGAAATCCCAAGAGTGTCGGGATACACTTCAGAATGCTTATGTAGAGGTGACCCAATAATCATGAGAAGCCATGACCAATAACCATAGGAATACAACTATTGAGCTAAGAAAGTAAGAGCATAGAGGCAAATGTTGGATACAAAAATTATTCTACGAGTCTATCTTCGAAAAGATAATAGGTGCATCAACAACAAAAGAAGCTTGGGATATTTTGAAAGTTTCATATCAGGGTACTGATACAATGAAGACTGTTAAATTATAGAATTTGTAGGCTCAATTCCAAACCATGAAGATCACTAACATAGAGAAGGTTGATCAATTCATGACTAGAGTCATGGAGATAGTTAATCAAATAAACATTATTGGTGAAACAATTAAAAATCAGAAGATAGTTGAAAAGATACTCTTAAGTCTTCCAAATAAATATGACATGGTTTTAACAATAATTCTAGAATTAAATGATTTTACAACACTCTTTGTAGAACAATTGACTAGATTACTTATCTCACATGAGGCCTGACTTAACTTAGGAGAAGATTCCTTGGAACATAATTTTGAGGCACAAGTCTCTCTTGGAAGAGGCATATATAAAGGATATAGAGGAAACAACAAGAAAGGAAGACACAAAGGCATAAGTAGATCTACATAACATCATCATGCAATAGAGCATTTGATATCTTCACACAACCAAAAAAAAATAAAAATAACATGGAGTAAGTCTAATGTTCAATGCTATTAATATAATAAATTTTGGAATTATGAACATGAATGTACAAATAAATAGTTAGATCAACAAAGAGGAAGCGTCCATCTCTCTAACAATGAAGGAAAATGATCTAAAACCATGTTTCTTTCCTGCCATCCTTCTGAAGATAGTGAAAATGAGAATTTTTGACTGCTATATACATTCTTTGCAGCAACCATATGAAAAGTAAAAAAAATATACTTTCTTGCATTTATTCTTCCAACACGTTCGAAATTACTCTTGGAGACCGTTATCGTATTAAATATAAAGCGAAAGGTATTGACCCTATTATTACAAAAAAGAATCAAAAGAAATATATATCTGATGTTTATTATGTTCCACATATGAAGCATAATCCAATTAGTGTAGGTAAATTTATGGAACATGGTTATGATGTAATATTCTAGGGAAAAAAAGGAGTGGAAGTGCTCATGCTTGTTTGTGGAGTGGCCTGAGTGTCTATTTCTGGGAATTTTTTTGATATGTCTATAGTAGCTTCCAGCAAGTGAGGTCGAAACTCCCAAGCTGGAAGTAAGGACCTACGTCACTCCTAACTATTCTTCTGAGCATCAATCCTTGGTGAAACGTGTATTGATGCATCTCCAGTTCTTTCTTGCAGATGTTTAGTTGATGCGTGTAGTGCAATAGGTCTATAAGATTGTCGCTGGGGAAATCTGAGTTTGAAATAATTTTTTTGTTGTTGAATCATTTGTTTCCGTATTTGGGTAAATTCTGTTGATTCTTGGATCTTGTGATGATTGCGTTTTTTGAAAACTGCGCACACAACCCAACCTTCTTCTTATAACTCGTTGAAGCCTTTTGCTCCCAGGCTACAACCTTTGGAGCAGGCAGGATATGACCATTGGAGTTTTTTTTTTAGTTCCTTTGGAGCGTCACGTGGACAGAGAGCGAAGGTTGAGCCAACATTGCAGTGACCAAGTCTAGATGTGTGGCGCAACGAAGCAGAGATGGTGATATGCTATCGAGTAAAAGGTGATAGAGAAGAATTTCTTGTGTGAGGAGGGCCGAGAGGTTACATTTGATTGAATTTTTCAGATTTTTCACTATGTGAGTGCGTGGGGAATGATGCTTGATCAAGTATGGGGCATGGGGAGAGATCTATTTTTTTGAAAATATGCAGATCCTTCGAAGCTGTCTACAACGAGGGTCATATGGATTGATATCCCCACAATTTCGTCGACTCAAAGTGAGTAAGAAGCCTTGAGCATTAAAATATTAGAGGAGAGTATAAATCTGCCTGAAATCAAAGAGGTTGGAAGCTCTAGCAAGAGCAAGGAAACCCTCGAATCATCAAATATGTGATATTTTTTAATGGGGTTTGCATCCAATTGAAGGATTTTTTTTTAAAATATAGAGCAATGATTTTTTAGATCTCTCTTTTGGATCTAGTGGCAGATCTGTGTTTCTTTTAATTGCTAGAGGTTAGATTATTTTCTTTCAGTGTCAAAATTAATAATCAAATAGTAGAAAATTACTTGAATGAGAGCAATAAGCTCGATGATTCCAATTACTCCAATTGGAAATTTAAGTTGCAGACTTTGCTTGAAGGCCAAAGTGCATGGCAAATATTTTGTAAAGGGGTTTGCATCCCATTGAAGGAGTTTTTTTAAAAGACAACTCTTGTGATCATTGCAGTTTTTAAAAACTTGGCACATGACCTAGCCATCCTCATGTAACTCGTTGAAGCCATTTTTTTCCAGCCTACGACCTTTGGAGTGGCTAGGCTATGGAGTTTGGTGTTGTTTTTTGAGTGCCTTTGGAGTTGGACATGGAGGGAGAGCAGACATCGAGCCAAAATTTCAGAGACGAAGTACAAGGTGTGATGTGATGGAGAAAATTTGGTAATCTCCTGCTCCTATAAAAGGCGATAGAGTAGAATTTTCTGTGTGACGAGGGTCGAGAGGCTAATTTTGATTGCAGCGTGCACATTTGGCAATATGTGAGTGGGTTTAGAATACTGTGTGATTGAGGATGGGGCGTGAGGTGACATCCGTTTTTTTGCACATGTGAAGATCCTTCGAAGCTTTGTACAGTGGGGTTCATATGGATTGAGATCCCAACAATTTAGTCAAATCAAAGTGAGGAAGAAGCCTTGTGCGTTAAAATATCATAGAGATTATAAAACTGCCCAAAATCAATGAGGTGGCTTTCTTTGTTGTGTACCTCCGCCTTTCTAACCTGCACTTGCCTTCCCTATTAAGGGCTTCTTCTTGGCCATTAATGAAATATATGAAATCTAAGGTTTCAGAGTCATTCACCTTTCTTCCTCTTGCACCAAGATCCCTGTCAATTCTTCAATTTTTTGGGATTTCTCTCTCGCATTCAAGCCTGTGATGAACATCTGATTGTCATCAATCATACCATTCATGGTAATTGTGACAAGATTAGTGTTTGACACAGTATCCCTACTTTGGACAACTTATCTCTGAGCTCCTTGATATGAGAGATGAACGCAACTAGTGATTCATTCTCTTCCATTTTAATGGAAATGATCTTGATTTTTAGGAACAAAAGTTGATTTGGGTTTCTGATCTCGTAAAAATCCTTGAGGGTTGTCCGGATCTCGTTTTATAATTTACACTCTCTCATGTGAGAGATAATGCAGTTTTTTGCTGACAGTTTCAACAATACTTTCGCCTTGTTCTCCCTCTTCTCCCAATCCTAAATAGTTGCAACGCCTCTTGCAACTGTTGGTTTCAATTAATCTCCATTTACATTTGCCGATGCACTTTTCCCTTCAAGAAAATTCCGCAACTTTAATTTTCAATTGGAATAATTGGAACTGTCGAGCTTATTTCTCTCATTCAAGTATACTTCTACAATTTTATTATTCACCTTGACACTTAAAAGAAAAAATTTGACCCCCAGAAATTAAAAGAGAAACGAATCTACCATCGGATCCAAAAGAGTGATCTCAAAAATTGGTGCTCTATCTTAAAAAAAAAATCCTTCCATTGGATGCGAACCCCTTTAAAAAAATATCACATACCTGATGATTTCATGGTTTCCTTGCTCTTGCTGGAACTTCCAACCTCTTCGATTTTAGGCAGATTTATACTTTCCTCTGATATTTTAACGCTCAAGGCTTCTTTCTCATTTTGATTCAACTGAACTGTTGGGATCTCAATCAATATGACCCCCACTATACACATCTTCGAAGGATCTCCACATCTGCAAAAAAATGGATCTCGCCCAATGCCCCACACTCGATCACACAACACTCTCCACGCACTCACGCAGTGCCAAATCTAAATGCTGCAATCAAACGCAACCTCTCAGCCCTCCTCACATAGGAAATTATGCTCTATCACCTTTTAGAGGATTAACATATCACCTATTTTTCTCCATTGTGCCACACCTCTGGAATTGGTCCTAGCAATGTTGACTTGACCTCAATTTTCTCTCCATATGTCGCTCCAAAGGCACTCAAAAAATAGCTCGAAAGGACGTAGCCTGACCGCTCCAAAGGTTGTAGTCTAGGAGCAAATGGCTTCAACAAGTTACTGGAGGACGACTGGGTTGTGTGCTAAGTTTTCAAAAAACTCAATCATCAAAAAAACCAAGAATCAACTGAATTGTTACCCAAATACGAAAATAAACAATTTAGCAGCAACAAAATTTTGTCAGACTTAAATTGACCCAACGACAATCTTAGAGACTCGTTGTACTACATGCATCAGCTAAACATGTGCAAGCGAGAACTGGAGATGCAGCAGTATGTGTTCCAGCAAGGCCTAATGGTCAAAAAAAAGAGTCAGAGCATCGTAGGTCCTTACTTCCAGCTTTGGAGTTTTGACATCACTTGCTGGAAGTTGCTACAGACATATCCAAAAAATGCCCATGAATAGACACGTAGACCACTCCTGCTTTAATCATCAAGCAAGTGGCTTCCAGCAATCCTCCCAACCTCCAGCGATCACGGCTTCAACACAACTGCCAACCAACAAAAATTGCTCACCACTCTCTCGATGGACCAAAAAACTCACCTAACTTCTACCTAAATCTCGATGGAAAAAAAAATTACCTAACTTCTACCTAAATCTATGATATCATGATAAAAACTGGAAGACAAATTATATTCAATAAACTAATCAACTCACAGGTTAGGAGCTTCATCTGGAGATTGCATCTATAGAACACTCTACAAAATCGTCATTACAAACCATGAATATATAACTTACAAACAAGTAGGGAAAATAGAACAACTACTTGATAAATAGGAACTAAATCCTAATCTAAGGCACATGTATAACAAATGAACTAAATCTCTCATAAAATACATTTCTCCATTATCATCAATGTTGTATCTATGATAAACCTCAAAATGGAAGATTGATAGAAAATATTGAAAAAACCAAGAATAATATATTTCGATTGACTCTTAGAAGTTGAAATATTTCAAAGACTTTAACACACGATGTGTCAATAATATATGAGTCACAATTATGGCATTATAGGTATGGGAATATTCCCCTAAAGAGTCTAAGTCTGCTTCAAAAAACATTCTCTGATCATTCAGCTCCGTGTTCTGAATGAAAAATAATTTAACTATGTAATATGTATTCTAGCAAAGCATAAACGAGATAGATTTATGACATATTCTACTATATAAAATGAATCTTTATAGCTAGTCCATAAAGACATATGTGGCCCGATAAAAAATTAGTCCATTGGTGGAAATTTTTATTTTCTAACCTTCATTGGTGATTATAACACAAAGATATGGGTTTATTTTCTGAAAATTTAAACTAATACTTTCTCAAGGATCACAGAGTTCAAAGAAGAAACATAAAAGAAAAGTGGGAAGCCTTTAAAAGTTCTCAAGTCAGACAGAGGAGGAGAATACATTTCTAATGACTTCAAAGATCTTTTTCAACAACAAGGAAACATTATCCAGAGCACAACAAGATACACTCCATAAAAGAATAGAGGAACAGACAGGAAAAACCAGTCAATCATGAATATGGCCAGGTGAGTTTTTTGTGAGAATATGTTGTCCAATGAATGTTTGGCTGAATTATTTTCTATTATAGTATATGTTCTTAACAAATCTCCAACTATGATTGTCCAACATGGAGTTCCTAAGGAGTATTGGAATGGTATGAAGGTTAATGTCTCTCACTTTTGGATTTTTCGTTCTGCATCATTTCAAATTTTCGTGATTGTGAAAGAAGCTTGATGATATAAGTGAAAGATGTATTTTTTTGCTATATATAACAATAAATCACTATAGACTCTATAATCTAGTCACCAAATTTTTTATTTTAAGTAGATATGTAAAAAATTTTAAAACTAAATCTTGTTCTGATAAACTTGATGAAGTTTTAAATCATCTTGTTCATCCACCACAACTACCAACATTGCAGGTTCAAGAATATCCTTACCACTTTTAAAATGGTACATCTTCGAACAATGATTCCAACAATGATTCTTCATATCTGGAAGACAATCAGAAAACTAGAAGCAACAGAGAAATATGAGGAGGAGCATGAGTTCGATCAGTAAAATATGTTTTCCTTTCTTTCTTATCAACCAATTCATTTTGATTATGTAATAAAGGAAAAAAATTTGGTTTATGCAATGAAATCACCGCCATAGAAAATAATGAGGCTTGGGAATTGGTTGATCTCCCAAAACACAAAACTAGTATTGGTGTAAGGTGGGTATACAACACCAAACTACTTGAAAAATGAGAATTGGAAAAAATAAGGCAAGGTTGGTTTCCAAAGGATTATCACAATATATTCGTGTTGAATATGGTGAAACCTTTTCTCTAGTAGCAAAGTTATGCAATGTTAGAACTATTCTGGACATAATAAATCCACACAAATGGAAAGTTTTTCAACTTGATATAAAATACTATTTCTCAAATGATATATTGGAGGAAGAAATCTATATGGAGCAACCTCGTGGTATTGGAGTTCTAGGACAAGATCATAGAGTCTACAAGTTCAATAAAATCTTATATGGCTTGAAATAAAATCTTCGAGCTTTGTGTAGCCACATCCACACATATATCATAGAAAGTGGATTTCATAGAAGCATTCATGAGCCAACTATGTATACCAAATCTCATGAAAGTAAAATTCATTTTGTTTTCTTTTATGTCGATCATCTTCTTTATACAATTAATATGATGTTAGAATAATTCAAAGCTTCCATGCAAAAGGAGTTGTATATTACTCATTTAGCGCTCATGAAGTACTTATTAGCTATTGAAACACAACAATATGCTAATTTAAGCTTCATTTGTAAACAAAAATATGCCATTTACATTCTCCAAAAAATAATAATGATCTTCATTTGTAGACAAAAATATGACATTGACTTTCATGAAACGAATATGTTGTTTATAAGTTTAAAAAGGCTTAAGTGATCCTTAAAAAAAGAAGGAGGCATAGAAATCAAATGTATTATTTTTAAAAATGTTTATTTTTAAGGCAATTAATTGTTTTTTAAAAGAGGCTCTTCCCTTTCTTAAGGAGGAAGTTCCATATTCAATAGGAGGAAGTTCCTATTTAAGGCCCTGATTTTAAATGAGGTTTTATTTAAACTATTTTTTAAATGAATTTGTATTTGTTATAAAGAAAACAAGGATTAAAAAAAATTAGGTTTCGTTTGTTTTGAAAAATTAAAAAACAAATAAAAAATAAAAAAGGAGACTTATAAAAAAGGGGGAAATTTTTTCGTAAACCTCTATTTTGTTTGGAAAAAACGTTATGAATTATGGTCTTCACGAATGATGAAATTTTTTGCAAGAAGAAGAGTGTTGGGACACACTTTAGAATGCCTATGTAGATCTCACCTAGGAAGCATGGGAAACCATGACCAATAATCAAAGGAAAGTAGTTATTGAACTAAGAAAAAAAGAGCACAAAGCCAAATGTTGTATACAAAATTGAGTCGATGGCTCTATCTTCAACAAGAAAACTAGAGCATCAACAACAAAATAAGCTCAAGAAATTATAAAATTTGTATATAATGGTAATTATAAAGTGAAGAATGTTAAATTTCAAACATTTCGGGCTCAGTTTGAAACCCTGAAGATTACCGTCACAAAGAATGTTAATCATATGATGACTAGATTCATGGGCATATTCAATGAAATCAAATTTATAGGTGAAGCCATTACAAATCATAATATGGTTGAAAAATTCCTCTAAATCCTGCCAACGAAATGTCACATGGTTGTAACAGTCATTCTAGAATCGAAGAATCTTACAACACTCTGAGTATAAAAATTGCCCAGATCGATTCTCTCACATGAGACAAGACTTAACTTGGGAGAAGATTCCTTACAACAAGATTTCAAGGCACAAGTCTCTCATGGCAGTGGTAGAGGCAGAGGATATAGTGGTAGTAGCAAGAAAGGTAGAGGAAGAGCCATAGATAGATCTACAGAACATCATTCTGTTGTAGATCATTCAAGATATTCACATAACCAAACATAGAGAAGAAGATCATGCAAAAATTCTAATGTCCAGTGCTATTACTTTAAGAAGTTCGAACATTACTAACATGAATGCAAAAAGAGAAAAATAGATCAATAAAGAGGCAATGTCCATTTCTCCAACAATGGAGGTTAATCCTATTAAACATGTTTCTTTCCTACCATATTTCTAAAGACAGTCATAGTGAGGACCTTTGGTTGTTGTAAAGTGGTTGCAACAATCATATGAAAGGTCACGAAAAATAATTTCTTCCATTTATGCTTCCATAACATCTGAAATTTCTCTTGGAGACCATTCCATTATTGTTGCCGAGAAAGGTATTGTTCCTATCCTTTCCAAACAAAATAAACATAAATATATACATGATGTTTATTATGTGCCACATCTGAAGCATAATATCATTAGTGTAGGTAACTTGAGGGAACATTTTTATGATGTAATATTCCAAGAAAACATATGTTATATCAATGAAAAGCCTCCTAATTGACTACTGATAGCAAAGGTTTAAAAAAAATAATAGGATGTTTCCATTGACTCTTAGAAGTGACTCTTGAATAAATGAGTCACATTTATGGCATTCTAGGTATGGGAGTATTCCCCTAAAGAGTCTAAGTCTACTTCAAAAAAATTCTATGGTCGTTGGTATCCCTATGCTAAATGAAAAAGATTGTAACTGTGGAATTTTATTCTAGAAAATCATAAAAGATATAGCTTTCTAACATCTTCCACTAGATTAAAACAACCTTCAGAGCTTGTCCATATAGACATATGTGGCCCAATGCAAACACAACCCACCAAGGACAATTTTTATTTTCTAAACTTCATTGATGATTATAGCAGGAAGATATTTGTTTATTTTCTCAAAAATAAATCTGTTACTTTCTCAATATTCAAAGAGTTCAAAGAAGAAGCATAAAATTAAAGTGGAAAGCCTTTAAAAGTGCTCATATTGGATAGAGGAGGAGAATACAATTACAATGAATTCAATGTTTTTTTCAACAAAAAGGAATCATCATGTATAACACAAAAGGAGACACTCCACAACAGAGTGGAGTAGTAGAAAGGAAAACCATTCAATATTGAATATTCCATATGTATGCTTCGTGAGAAGAAGTTCCCCAATGACTATTATATTAAAGATTTTTCTACTATTCTATATGTTTTGAATAGATCTCCAAAATCCAATGCGCAATATGCATTAACTCAAGAATTTTGGGATGGTAAGAAGGTGAATGCATCTCTCTTCTGAATTTTTGGTCCTATAGAATTTGCACATGTTCCTGAGAAGTTGCAAAAGAAGCTTGATGATAGGAGTTGAAGATGTATTTTTATAAGATATACTGAAAAATAAAAAGGCTATATAATATATTATCCAGTAAAAAATAAAATGCAAAGGTGTTAATGTTTTTGAAACTAAATCTTGGTCTGATCAAATTGATGAAATTTTAAATCATCCCATTCATCCACCAGAACTGCCAAGGTTTTAGGTTCAGGAAAATCCGTACCGCTCTTAAAATGGTTCATATTCCAACAATGAGTCCAACAATGATTCATCATCTTCAGAAGACAATCCTAAGACTAGAAGCATTGGAGAAATGTATGAGCAGGAGCATGATTTTGATCATCATAATATGGTTCTCATTATTTCATATCAACCAACCCATTTTGAAGATGAAATACAATTAAAACATTTGGTTGATGCAATGCATCAAGGAATCGGTGTCATAGAAAAGAATGATACTTGGGAATTGTTTTATCTCCCAAGAGACAAAACTAGCATTGGTGTAAAGTGGGTATAGAAGGTGAATCTGAATAAAAAAAGAGAAATTGGAAAACATAAGGAAAGGTTGGTATTCAAAGGTTTCTCACAATAGTTTAGTGTTGAATATGGTAAAACCTCTACTCCAGTACCAAGGTTAGACAGTTTCAGAACTATTACGGCCACAACAACTCAACACAAATGGATTTTTAAAAAAATTGATGTAAAATATGCTTTCTTAAATGGTATATTGTAGGAACATGTTTACCTTGAGAAACCTCTTAGTTTTGAAGTTCTAAGATAGGATCTTAAAGTATATAGATTTAAGAAAGCCTTATATGGCTTGAAACAAGATTCCCAAGCTCAATAAAGTCACATCAACACTTTTCTCCTAAAAAGTGGATTTGCTAAAATTAGTCGTAAACCAACTTTCTATACCAAAAATTATGAAGGTGAAATTCTCATCATTTTCCATTACGTTGATGATCTGCTTTATATAGGAAATATAATGTTAGAATAATTCAACATTTCCATGCAAAAAGAGATCGATATGACTGATCTAAGGCTCATGAGGTAATTCTTAGGCATTGAAATACAACAATTTGCTCATGGAAATTTCATTTGTTAAAAAAAATATTCCACTGAAATCCTCCAAAAGTTTAGAATGATCAATTGCAAGCTAGTTGATACTCCAATTTCTCCAAGCACCAAACTGAGCAAACAAGATGTAGCACCACCAAATGATTCCAAATTTTACAAAAGTCCAGTTAGTATTCTCTTATATCTCACTGCAACTAGACCTAATATTACGTTTGCAGCTTGTTTTGTTTCCAAGTTTATGGAATCACCCAAACATTAGGGGAATTTTGAGGTCTAAAATGGGCCTCATAAGAAAAATGTACAACAAAAATTAACTTTATAAGAACCAATAGGATTCAGGATGATGATGTCAACCATGGGGGAAGTTCCACCATTTTTAAGTAGAAGGGTAAAAATATTAAAAAATAGTACAATAATAAAACTACTTTTTCAACTCGTATTTTCAACTTATCTCCAAAATTTTTTGCTCAAATTTCGATTGGGAGTACTCGTTGGATGAAAAATTTAATTCTTCATCCAAGGAGTACCCATATTACATAATTTCGATGGACCTTGTTATGCAAAAAATGAGAAATACATGGGTGACCATGTGAAGTTGGGTTACAATTTTGTGAGAATCAGGGGCATACTTTTTTTTTCGGCAATATTTCGGCTGAAATTTCTCAAAAGTTCGGTCGAACTATTAGATATTTTGATGAAAATTTTGAGAAAGTTCAGCCGAACTCGTTCTGCTGTTTATATTCACGGCGTACTGACAACATGGGAAAACATATTTTTTGCCGGAGATGGGAAAACCAGCAACAATAGTTCAACCGAATTTTTAGTTCAGCCGAACTCATGTTTTATAAATATATCGCCTGCGAACTATTCTCATTTCTCTTCTGTTCTCATTTTCTGTGTTTCGCGCATCTCTGTTTCTGCTTCTCTATTGCTGATCATATTTTGTCAAATTGTTGCGGCGACGTTAAGCGAATTCTGTGGCGTTGCTGCTGCTTTGTTGCTGATCATATTTTGTTGAATTGTTGTAGCGACGTTAAGCAAATTTCCATGTAAGTATAATCCACCAGTTTTCCTTCTCTGAAATGATTGAATGTTACCTGTTCCAAGAGAATTATGGGTTTTATAAGCTACTCTTAGGGATGTAGTGAAGTGCAGAAGCGCTACTTAGTTTTGATACTTTGTTTTTTTGGATTTTTACAACATCGCAGTTGTAACTACGCAATCATTACAAAAGCTCAGTTAAATCTCTGTTTGCAAAGATTGGTGATAAGGGGACTTGAAACGTATTTCTCAAGTATGTTTTATATAGAAAAATTTCCAAGTCTCAAAAACTGTTAATATTTCTGTATCAAGTAGAAATACACCCCAGTCAACCTTTTTGTTAGCAGGAAAAAAATATTAGATTTTAAATTGAAAGTAGAATGCCCTGGCTATACCTAAAAGGCCACCGATTCATTTTTTATATCTTTGTGAAGCTAAATTTAGGGTATTAGACAAAAACCCATAATTTTTGGTCAATCAAAAGTGGTGTAAATGAGGATTTTTATTTTGTCTCAGTTAAATTCCCCTCCTCCATTGATGAATGTGCTGGGTTGAAAAGGGACATTTATAAGGATTCAATTATTCCAAATGTAGAAAGGGAGATGGAACTAAATGAGATGATAAGTGAAAATTTTATGTTTAACTGAAAGCAGACCCAGGATTTGATGAAATAGATTCTAGATTCATACATATGATTGGGATGATGAAAACCAAAAACATTACTAAAAACAAGTACATTGGCGATATGTCACTTTTTACAAAGATAAGGTAGAGAGAACAAGATAGAGCATTTCTTGAATATTTTTTTGTTGTTAAAAAAAAACATTTTGTTCTGTTTAAATTTTATATTTACAAGAAAATTACAATGATTATACAAAAAATCCCCTCCATAATGATCCTCAGGGGGAACCTGGAGTATCTTCTATTGTTAACTATCACTGGTACTTGGGTATTGTGACAGTCACCAATTTAGATCTTCCTGCCTCAGATTTTTCGCAAACTAATAATTCTCTATGTAACTCAACTGCACGTTTTGATAGCAGATTTTTCTTAATATAAATTCCCTGCTTACGGTTTAAAAACTAAAAACTTAAAATTCACCAAAAATATTCAGAAGAAAACATATAGGTCACTTAGCGTTGTAAATTTATACTTGTTTGCACTTGTTCTGAAGATAAGATTTCCTAAGTTTCCAAAAAAATTTCAACATGAGCAGAAACACACAAACATAAGAGTTTCGCCAGCTATGCACCACCATTTATCATTCATTATCGTCACTCATTAGCCAAATAATTTAAATATTAAATAGTGTCCTCTAAAGAGAGAGATGGACTGATAGGGTCGTGGGGAGTAATACTATAGGAAATCAAAACATCCCTGTTGGTGGGGTCTGTTAGACAAAGAAAACATGCTTGATTAATATATGTCTAATCTCCTATGTAGATGCCCCATTAATATAGAGAAAATCAACAGATACATTATAGATGACAACATACAAAAGCACTAGGATTTATAGTGCTAAAACCCACACAATGTATAGGCCTTACGGGAAACATTAGGATGGACATGAATTCCTGCAAAATATTATTAGAAACCAAGGTAAGTAATAAAAATCCATTTAAAGAAGCATTGTTTCTGCTTGCCTTGGGATGATTCATACAATTGTAGCAACAAAAAACACAAATTTTTGAGGACTACAATGTAATCAGATCTATTTTCAGTTACAGAGAGGAATTGAAATAACTCTTCCTCTTGAGTTAGATTAAAATCCTTAGTTTAGCTCTCTGTATTGACAGATAGCTGCTGATTCATACAATAGAAGCAACAAAAAACACAGATTGTTGAGGAACGCAATGTAATCAAATCTGTTTTCAGTTACAGAGAGGAATTGAAATAACTCTTCCTCTTGAGTTAGATGTCAGTCCTTAGTTCAGATCTATGTATTGACAGTTAGCTCAACAAATTTATTAGGGGAATACAGATCAGTTTAAGAAAAGGGAAACATATCATCTGCTGTTAACTATCACTGGTACTTTACTTTTAATAATAATAGTAATGGTTACGTATTGGTTACTGAATAAGCTTAATCTATGGAAACCTGTAATCTAACCAGTCGTCCCATATTATAGAAACACTGCTTATCTCTACTAATTTTTTATCATGTAATTGTATCGACTTCTCATATTCACTATGCTCTAATTACATATTGACTTTACATATTGGTAGCCCTAATAAGTGGTTACAAAATATTCCAGAATATACTTCAAAACCAAAATGATTTTATAAAAACACATTAGCCAATAAACAAACCATTGAAACCAAAAGTGATTTGATGCAAAACATAGGTTTTAACCTTATATAGGTAATTATTTCAAATATACTTTAAAATGAAAAATATTCAATGTAAAACACATGCATTCTTATACACCCTTATGTCTACGTAAAGTATTTTGAGTGATTCCATGGGTCCTCTACACCCCTCATAGGGTATAATTGGGAGATGTAGTGTTAACTTCTACAAGTTCTATAGGCAGAGTGTGTAAAGGGCCAGATAGCCTCTGGATATCATCTTTTATGAAAGGTGACATATCCAGTAAATTCCGCTACAGTCCATCTCTAGAATAGATCTAAATAGAAGTTTTTCATTTTCATATCCATGGTCTCAAACAATGAGAGAGAGAAAAAAAACCTTTTATACTCAATGTAAAACACAAACTAGCCATAAAAGTTTCCCATTGAAACCAAAAGTGATTTGATACAAAGCATAGGTGATTTGATTCAATGGCAATGTGTATCTTGAATATCTAGCCTAGTTATGTAATTGGTATGATATCCTTTTAGAAAAATATTTTTAATGAAGAAAATATATCCATAGTGATCCACTGATATTTGTTCATAGACAACTATTCCATTTTGGACTTTTATATCTCAAAACTATGCTCATTGAATTTATGCATCTATATTTTTAAACTACTTGAAACTATTTTATTACACCATAGGAGTCATTTTGAAACTATTCTCATTGAATTTATGCATCTATATTTTTAAACTACTTGAAACTATTTTATTACACCATAGGATTCATTTCAATATATCTCCCATTTTAATGGGGTGTATCACATTTCGAGAAAAACACATTAGCCATAGAAGATTCCCATTGAAACCAAAAGTAATTTGATACAAAACATAGGCTTTAAAAGTTATATAGTTAATCTTTCAAATATATTTTTAATGAAATGAAAAATATCCAATGTAAAACACATGCACATTAACATATAATTGTGATACTTTCCCTTCTTTCCAACTTAGTGGACATCATTCTAGAAAAATCCCTTTTAATGAATCAGATATATATCCATAGTGGCATTGATATTTGTTCACAAACAACTCTTCCGTTTTTTACTTTTATATCTCAAAAAATTTCTCATTGAATTGATGCATCTATATTTTATTACAACATAGGAATCATTTCGATATATCTCCCATTTTAATGGGGTGTATCACATTTCGAGAAAAACATATTAGCCATAAAATTTTCCCATTGAAACCAAAAGTGATTTGATAGAAAACATATAGGTTTTAACCTTATATAAGTAATTGTTTCAAATAGATTCTTAATTTAAAATGAAAAAAATTCAATGTAAAACACATGCATTCTTATACACCCTTATGTCTTATATAGGTAATGGTTTCAAATAGATTCTTAATTTAAAATGAAAAATATTCGATGTAAAACACATGCATTGTTATACACCCTTATGTCTACGTAAAGTATTTTGAGTGATTCCACGGGTCCTCTACACCCTTCATAGGGTATAATTCAGACAGGTAGTGTTAACTTCTACAAGTTCTATAGGGAGAGTTTTTAAAGGGCTAGGTAGCCTTTGGATCTCATCTTTTATTGAAGGTGACATATCCAGTAAATGCCCGTATATCTAAATAGAAGTTTTTCATTTTCACATCCATGGTCTCAAACAATGAGAGAGAGAAAAAACCCTTTATATTCAATGTAAAACATAAATTATCCATAAAAGTTTCTCATTGAAACCAAAAGTGATTTGATACAAAACATAGGTTTTAACCTTATATAGTTTAATTGTTTCAAATATATTTTTAATAAAATGAAAAATATTCAATGTAAAAAACATAGTATTTAGAAAAAAAAATTAATTTGATACAAAAAATAGGTTTTAACCAAGTATATATTTAATTGTGTTGAAAATATATTCTTAACAAAATGAAAAATATTCACTGTAAAACACATGCACATCAACATATAATTGTGATATTTTCCCTTCTTTCCAACTTAGTCCATCCTTCTAGAAATATCCCTTTTAATGAAGAAAATATATCCATAGTGATCCACTGATATTTTTTCACCAACAACTATTCCATTTTGGGCTTATATACCTCAAAACTATGCTCATTTAATTTATGCATCTATACCTTTAAACTACTTGAAACTACTTTATTTCACCATAGGAATCATTTCGAAATGTGTACCATTTTAATGGGGTGTATCACATTTCGAGAAAATACACATTAGCCATAAAAGTTTCCCATTGAAACCAAAAGTTCAATTTGATACAAAACATAGGTTTTAACCTTATCTTTAAACTACTTGAAAATATTTTATTTCACCATAGGAATCATTTCGATATATCTACCATTTTAATGGGGTGTATCACAGTTAGAGAAAAAACAAATTATCCTTAAAGGTTTCCCATAGATACCAAAAGCTCAATTTGATACAAAACATAGGTTTTAACGTTATATAGGTAGTTGTTTCAAATAGATTCTTAATTTAAAATGAAAAATATTCAATGTAAAACACATGCATTAACATATATAATTGTGATACTTTCCCTTCCAAACTTAGTGGACATCCTTTTAGAAAAATATTTTTTAATGACGTAAACATATCCATAGTGATCCACTGATGTTTTTTCACAGACAACTATTCCATTTTGGACTTTTATATCTCAAAACTATGCTCATTGAATTTATGCATCTATATTTTTAATCTGCTTGAAACTATTTTATTACACCATAGGATTCATTTCGATATATCTCCCATTTTAATAGGGTGTATCACATTTCGATAAAAACACATTAGCCATAAAAGTTTCCCATTGAAACCAAAAGTGATTTGATACAAAACATATAGCTTTTAACCTTATATATACGTAATTGTTTCAAATAGGTTCTTAATTTAAAATGAAAAATATTCAATGTAAAACACATGCACATTAACATATAATTGTGATGCTTTCCCTTCTTCCAAACTTAGTGGACATCCTTTTAGAAAAATATTTTGTAATGAAGCAAATATATCCATAGTGATCAAATATTTTTTAATGAAGCAAATATATCCATAGTCATCCGCTGATATTTGTTCACAGACAACTATTCCATTTTATACTTTTATATCTCAAAACTATGCTCATTGAATTTATCCATCTATATTTTTAAACTACATGAAACTATTTTATTACACCATAGGATTCATTTCGATATATCTCCCATTTTAATGGGGTGTATCACATTTCAAGAAAAACACATTAGCCATAAAAGTGTCCCATTGAAAGCAAAAGTGATTTGATATGAAACATATAGATTTTAACCTTATATATAGGTAATTGTTTCAAATAGATTCTTAATTTAAAATGAAAAATATTCAATGTAAAACACATGCACATTAACATATAATTGTGATAATTTCCCTTCTTTCCAACTTAGTGGACATCATTCTAGAAAAATCTCTTCTATTGAAGCATATATATATCCATAGTGGCGTTTATATTTTCTCACAAACAACCCTTCCATTTTGGAGTTTTATATCTAAAAACCATGCTCATTGAATTTATGTATCTATATTTTATTACAACATAGGAATAATTCCTATATATCTCCCATTTTAATGGGGTGTATCACATTTCGAGAAAAAACACATTAACCATAAAAGTTTCCCATTGAAACCAAAAGTTCAATTTGATACAAAACATATATGTTTTAAACCTTATATAGGTAATTGTTTCAAATAGATTCTTAATTTTAAATGAAAAATATTCAATGTAAAACAAATGCATTCTTATACACCCTTATGTCTACGTAGAATAGTGTGAGTGATTCCACGGGTCCTCTACACCCTTCATAGGGTATAATTGGGACAGGTAGTGTTAACTTCTACAAGTTTTATAGGCAGACTCTGTAAAGGGCCATAGCCTCTGTATCTCATCTTTTATGAAAGGTGACATATCTAGTAAATGCCCCTACAGTAAATCTCTGGAATAGATCTAAATAGAAGTTCTTCATTTATCTCATGATCTTGTGTCATTTCTCCCATGCATTTTCAATAAATGTCAATTTAATATATATTTTTATTGATTTTTTTTTTCTTTCAGGGATAATAAAACCATTAAATATGGTTGAAAAATGGAAATTATGCATAGATGTTTGTTGCTATTCCAAATCTAGGGAAAAAAATGACTCCATATGTGCTTTCCAATATTGCGACTAGCAAAATCGTCCAAAGGATAATGAATATACCAGGAATAACAACAAACAACGAGGCATATTATATTGGATTGATAGAAGGCCCGGGAACAACTATGGAGTATGGATCAAATGGAATTGTAGTTTTCATCAATTCTGAACTTGTGTGCAACCAGATGAATGGCATGTGCCAAGTTAATAAGGAGAGGCTAAAAGAATTGCATAGAATAGCAAACAATATTGTTAGCCAATTTCAATTATTTAGTATAAGACATTGTACAAATGTGAATAAGATGTCTGTTGATCTATTACGTGGGGCAATGCAAAATTAGGATTCATCTATCAAAGATGAATTAATATATGAATTAGAATTATACGAGGCAATTCCAATGCCAGATTCATCTCTCAAAGATGAATTAATTCTGAGACACTCTTCAAAAATTCAAGATTCATCTCTCAAAGATGAATTAGTGTTAGGACACTCTCCTTCAAAATTTATTGATTGAAATTGTAACATATGTTGAATATGTGTGTTTTGTGTACTTATAAATGCGTCTTTTTTAATGACCGTGTGCTTTTTTCAATTATATACCAAGTGTGCTCCCACCACACCATGTAAAGTGCAACTTGGTGAACTTCACATTCTTATGAAATTAAAATGCGGGGACTTCAACAAATTTTGTTTAAATGGAGTTTCACTTCCTTTTTAATGACAATGTGTTTTTTTCAATTTTATACCATGTGTGCTCCCACCATGTAAAGCGCAATTTGGTGAACTTATCATTTTTATATTTTTTTTGTGTTTAAATTGAGTTTCACACATCAATTAGTGCTTTGAAAGTTTTGTTTTACAAAATTTGTGTACACTAAATTACATCAATTTTCTGAAATTTATTTTGAATTTATTTTAAGTCAGTCATTTAAAAAAATAATTGTAAATGCCCACCATATATATATATATCATGGAGGATGAACTACGAAGAAGATCAACATAGTCCCATATCTCTACGAGAGGGGGGGATCAGGGATCGAGGGATGTTCATGATATTTAAATATAATATTAAATCAACATACATGTGTGTACATATGGAATTGATTTTTTATCAAATTTTTGAGTTAAACTAGTTGTTAATAAGTTTAATTTTTTATTTTTTAGTAGCTAATAAGAGGAGAAGGGTCTGTACTCCATCCATGGAGCATGCCCATGGTTCACCCAGTTGTGGTATGGTTTGAATGAAATTTAATAAATGAATTTGTACGTGTGTATTTATATGCATGAATGTACTTTTCAATTGATTATAAATTTGTATTTGTTTATGAAGCTTCTCTCTCGTCTCGAATGGTTGGTGATGGTTCAAATCCCCTTAGAGGGCCATCAATAAGTGCTAGCAAGTTGCATGAAGGTAGTGATATTTATTCCCCCAGAGGCCAATCAACGACTGGTGGTGCTGGTTCTCAGTAGGGTCGTTTTGGTTCTCAATATTTTTAGGGTGGGGAAGATGTTAGCTAACCACGTCGAGGTTGCCATCAATTTCAATATTTTTTTCATTCAATTTGTACAAATTTGTTTACATTTGTTTTTTCTAATATACAAAATTTTATATATTGATGCAGAGGCTGAAAATGATCCAAATGTTGGTCAAAAAAGACGTAAGATAGAATGATACATTCAAGAAGAAGGTTGTCCACCCACCACAACTTATCTGGCCGACATTTCAGATATACGTTGGGAAAGAAACATGGTGCAATGAACCTTAGAAAGGTGTCAACAACTTCATGAAAAATTGCAGAGAGATCTCGTGGCTTTGAATCTACTTGTTGGGAGTCGACAAAGCTTGGAAATAGTTACACATTGACTTCGCCATTTCTTTTGTAACTCTTGGCGAAGTCAATGTTTAATTTCAAAGAAGGGCTGAAAAGAAAGATGCTGAAGCTACAATATTTCAAGCACCCCAATATAGCTCACTATTTGTATGATAGACACCTTGCGGCCTATGGAAGACTCCCACGAAACGACGAGGTTCCTCTTTATTTTGAAAAATTGTTTTATGCATAATTGTTTTTGGAAATGAAACCCAATTACAATGACCTTCCGTCTGAATTTTTTGTTCCTGGGAAAGGTTGATTATGTGACCGTAGGGGTGCTAGGCATGATGTTGAGTTGCCTCGCCCTGAGCCACCATTGGTTAGTTGACCTTTTCCTGTCGAAAATTTGCGGTCAGAGATGGATGCCACTTCTCAAATTAGTCGAGAAGAAGGGGATGCCATCATCGAAAATGTTCATAGTGGATTGGGTGGAGTTGATGTTTGTCTGAATTGACAAAGAGCACATGAGAATGCATGCACCAATTTTGTGTATTGTACAGATGAAGAGATTGACAAAATGAGTGTTGAAGATTTAAAAATATATGCAAAGAATTGTCGCAATGGTTGGCAAGACCTAATTCTTCATGAGGAAGAGGGCACGAGAATGGTATGTATTAATGGTTAGGGTTCAATTATTTTAACACATACATGTACAATTTGTAATAAATACACATGTATATGTATACATTTATTTGTACGTACATTAATCTAAAAAAAAATGTATCATTATATGTTAAAACACCATTTTCAATTGTCACGCATGATGAATGACGAAAATGTTAATATCACGTTCAGAGCCTTTGGTTCAAACAATCAATATGGATCTCACCATCAAGATATGTTGAAAAATGTTAGTGTTTTTTAAGTGATATTTTTAGAATAAATAATTTTGCACACATGTACATGTACATATATAATAATAAATTTTTTTAATAGATTCCAATTCCGTCTGATGTTTTTGGGATGGTGGTACCTTCTTCTTCCTTGGGAGATGTACCTTCTACTTACTTAGGACATGCATTTTCATCTGAAATTTTTTAATATATATATATATATATATATATATATATATATATATATATATATATATATATTGTACAATTTACTGTTGCAGATGTTCCCATGGGGGAAGTTGTAGTAGGCGAGCAACAAATGGAGAGGGAACCTCATAAGGTATTGTATGATTTTTTTTTATATTTTTTTTTTACTTTAACTTCTATATATTCTCACTCATTTTTAAAACATCAAATTTTAATGTTTGTACGTGCATTGTGTACAGGTTCCCCATGCTTCACAAGATAGTTTGCGGATTGAGACTCTACTAGGAAAGACACTACATCCATATGTATTTGATGGACATGATTTGTAGATTTGATTGATATTTCTAGTCTTAAATTTACTTTTTTATATATTATCTAGATGCATAGTCATATATATATATATATATATATATATATATATAAATTGATACTTGATACTTGAGAGCTATACAATTTTTGGACATATTTTATTGTGTTAATATAATTTGTTTTGTTTTTAAAAGTTAAGTTTTGAATGGTTGAAGTACTTTTGGCATGTGAATGTGAAGCAATTTCTTTGGTTTTTAAAACTTAAGTTTTCGATAGTTGAACTACTAATAATGTTGTGATATATAAATTAATTTTTTTCTTTTGAACTACATTTGGTATGTGAAGTAATGTTGTGTTATAATTTGTTTTGTTTTTAAAACTTAAGTTTTGGATGCTTGAAGTACATTTGCATGTGAATTAATGTTGTGATCTATAATTTTTTGTTAAATTAAAGGTTAAGTTTTGGATGGTTGATCTACATTTGGCATGTGATATAACGTTAAATGTTTTTATTGGATAGTTGAACTACAACTGGCATGGCATGTGAAGTAATGTTGTGATATAATCAAAAAGTTTTTAAAACTCAAGTTTTGGATGGTTGAAGTACATTTGGCATGTGAAGTAATGAACACTGTTACCGATGAAATAGGTAACCTGACCTCAAAACGGGAACTCTAGCCCAAAAAGACTCAAAAAACATGAAAAACACCCCAAAAACAAAAAAAGTGTATTCCAGAACGCACTTGGTTTTTTTTGAAGGTCAAATTTCAACATTTTATAAAATTATGCTAAAAACAAAATTGTTTCTTGAAAAAAGGATTGAAAAAGCACCCTCAAAACAAAACCAGTTGATGCTGGAATAACAAAAAAAAAAATTGTGTCATATTTTTGACATTTTTAAAAATATAAATAACATTTTTTAATTTTTAAAATTCAAACATTAAAAAAAACCTAAAATTTAAGAAAAAAATAAATTTAAAAAATAAAAACATTTTAAAGCTTAAAATTTAAAAATATATAGTTATAAAAAAATAAAAATAAAAACAAAATAAAAATTTTAATTCAAACATTAAAAAAAACCTAAAATTTAAGAAAAAAAAAATAAATAAATAAATAAAAAAAATTTTAAGATTAAAATTTCAAAATATATAGAAAAAAAAATAAAAAATAAAAACAAAATAAAAATATTAAATTAAAAAAAAAAAACAAGTTAAAAAAGGAAAGAAATTATAAAAAATAAAATATAGAAATTAAATTTAAAAAAGAAAAAGAAAATGTTTATTTATTTTTTTTCTAAATAAGACTAAATCTATTAAGAAAAACCATATAGTACAATCAGATCTTTGCCAGAAAGCAAACAAAAGTAACAGGGGAGCTGGAAATGATAGATATCAACCTCAGCTCCTATAAGCAATCCAGAACAAGCAGAGAAGTACCAGGGGGAACAAGGGGAAATGAATGAAAAAAGTGAGACAAGGGGGTCTACCCAGATTGGGTAGGAACCTCCAAACAACATTTTTTCACTTTTTTTTTGCTGACTTTAACCCAGCCATTGGGATCTGACTGGACAGGGACCAATTGTTGACAATTTTGTTCTGAAGGAGAAGCCTCCTTATCTGAATCCGAGGAAGAGGGCGCTTGTGAGCGTTTCTGCGATATCTGCAATGCCGAAAGATCCATAGGGCTGGCTGAGGGGGGGTCCTTTGCCGGCTCATCATTTTCTTCATTTGCATCTTTTTCCTCCTCGTCCGAGCTGAAGGAGTCAATGTCGTCCATGGGAGGTGGAACACATGGCTTCCAACTCTTTGATTTGGATTTCCCTTTTTTATTCTTCGATTTGCCGAGGAATGTGGCACATGAGTTTTGGAGATGTCCTGTCTGATGGCAGTGACGACACCGATAGGCTGTATTCTCATAGTCTAAGGTTTGGGTCCAATGGAAGTCCCCAATTTTGAGATTTCTCTTGTCAGGAAGCCCATTACTGATATCTATTTCTGCACAAATTCTGCCATATGTGTATATCCCTTTCTCCCCCCTTGAGGCATATGTGGCCAGGAAGCGGCCTAGAGTGTTCCCAATTCCTTGGAAGACTGTGAAGTGCCAGAGGTGCGCAGGTAGATTTGGAAGCCTGACCCAAATGGGAAGTCCAGTGATGACAGCAGTGGAGGGGTCGAAATCTGGAAACCAAGGAGTAAGGAAGAGTCCTGCTGATCCCCAGAACCAGGGGCCTTCCGTTAAAGCCTTCTGATAGTCTTCACTGAAAGCAAAGGCTACAATGAAGAAGCCTTTCGAGCAAAAGAAAACCTTGCAATTGTTGGTCCAGTTGGAATGGATCCACTGATAGAGATCTGCAGTTCGAGGCCATAGGCCATTAAACCTGCAAATGATAGCCTTTTCTGCAAATTTCTGAAATTGGTCCTCCAAATTTGGATGGGAGATCTCAATGGAAGGGGTTTCCTCCCTTTTGTCCACCAGGAAAGGCTTGGGAGCCTCAGCTGGTTGAGTGGCTCTCTTAGGTGGCTGCGAATGAACCGCATCCTTGTAGGAGAAGGAAGGAGCTGAGGAGGTTTTCCCAACAGCTCCTCCTCTCAAACGAAGGGAGAGCATAACTGTAGCATCCTTTTTGATATTGTAATGAGACAGGGGTAAAGAAAATTCAATTTGTTTACCTCCGTGAAGTAGCCTCATGAGATTTGAGGGGATCCCCAATCTGAGTTCGAGATCTTGGAGAATGTCCTGCACCAGATTCGTGGCTTGCACCCAAAGCAGTTTTGTTCCTCCTGTTAAAAGAGAGATATGGATCTGGTAAGCGGAGGTTGATTGATCTGAAATAGCTAGGTTCTGAACTGAGGAAATTCCTGGATTCCACAAATCCAGAGGGCGTTTGGCTTTGAGAGCAACTGAATGAGGATTGTCGGCGCTTGGAACCAGCAGAGCAGAGTGTCCCAAGGCGGTGGTGGCCAGACAGGGGATGTGGCCAACACACTGCCTTTCCTGTCCTTTCTTGCTGAAAATGGCAGCGCTTTGCTGCAAATCAATGTAGGTAGCATTTGCACCGGCAGCCGGAACAGAGATCTGACTCTTGTGAATCTGATTGAAGAAATCTTGAGGCCCAATCGAGCTCTTCATGCAGCTGTTGATGGCTCCAAGCTGGAGATTGGAGGGCGGTGCTGCTGTATCGTTTGCATTCCGCAGCAGGAATGGGATCTCCTGGCGAAGGCGAAGGATTTCTTGATGCAAAGCGTGGGGGGGCGCCGCTGCAACAGCCGCGGCCGTGGAAAACACAATGACGGCGGGGGTTTTGGCACAGGAAACCCTAAACTGTTCCATCGTCCCGGCGATCTGCATGATCAAATGTAAAAGAAAATGTTTATTAAATTATATAAAAAAAATTTAAAATATTAAATTTAAAAAAATATATATTAAAAAACAAATAGATTTTAAAAAATAATATATATATATATATATATATATATATATATATATATATATATATATATATATATATATATATATATATATATATATATATATGAACTTAAATTAAATATATATATATATTAGATTTTATTAAATTTAAAAAAAAATGTTAATATTAAAATAACAAATTAAATTTAAAAAAAAACAAATATTAAATTTTAATAAATAAATGAATAAACAAATAAATTTTGAAATAAAAAATAAATTTTAAATATAAAGAAAAAAAAAACATTGTTAAAATAAAAAGTTAAAAAACTTTAAAAATCAATTAAAATTAAAAAATTGAAAAAAATAAATTAAATAAAATATATTCAATAAAAAATAAAATAAAAAACAAATTAGTTTGAAAATATTAAGTTTAATTAATATATATATATATATATATATATATATATATATATATATATATATATATATATATATATATATATAATTTTAAATACACAATTTTAATTGAAATAAAAAAATATAAAATTTTTATGTAATTAAAAAAATAATAATAAAAAAATAGAAAATTTAAAAAGAATTATTAAATTCAAATAAATTAAAAAAAAAAATACAAAATTTACTAAATTTTAAAAAATTAAATGAAAAAACTAAACATAAAATTTAATAGTAAAAAAAAATATGAAAAAATTACAAAAAAAAATCAACTAAATAAAAAAAAATACAAAATTTAATAAAAAATTTCAACAAAATTTAGGAAAAAAAATTAAAAACAAAACAAAAATGAATAAAATTAAAAGAAAAACAAAAAAAAATTAAAAAAAAAAAAAATAATTTTTTTGAATAAAAAAAAAAAAATCAAATTAAAACAAAAATATTTAAAATTAAAAAAAAAGAAAAAAAAAGAATTTTTTGATCGTGGTGGCACCGCCAATCGGCCTCCCGCCCAGGTGGTGGTGGAGGCCAGCCACTGGACAGGAGGCCGATTCCGAGAATCGCCCTCCTGTGGCGGGAGGCCGATTCCGGGAATCGCCCTCCTGCGGTGGGAGGTCGATTCCGGGAATCGCCCTGAGGCCGATTCCAGGAATCGCCCTCCCGCCGTGGGAGGGCGATTCCCGGAATTGGCCTCCCGCGGCAGGAGGGTGATTCCCGGAATCAGCCTCCCGCCCTCCCACCGTGGGAGGGCGATTCCCGGAATTGGCCTCCCACGACAGTAGAGGCGACTCTCGACCCGCCTCCGCCGCGGGGAGGGGGCCACTCTCGACCGTTTCCGCGCCACGACAGGCGATTCCTAGAATCACCCTCTCGCTCAGAGGGCGATTCCTGAACCGCCCCGTCATGGATGATTCCCGCACCCAGCCTCACACGTAAAGAGGCGATTCCTAATCGGCCTTGTGGTGGACTCCGAAAAGCCACTTTTCCGCTACAGAGGGCTTATCTTTAATTGGTTTCCACGCGGAGGGTTTATTCCTTAATCGGCCCTCGTGGCAATTCCTTAATCGCCTCCCGCTATGAGGGAAATTTAATCGGGTTTCCCTCAGCACCCATTTCACCACCACGATCACTTTTTTTTTTTTTTTTTTTTTTTTAATATATTTTTTATTAATTTGATTTTTTTTTAAATTCAAAAAACTTAAAATTATTTGTTTTTTAATTAAAATTTTTTATTTTAAATTTAACATTTTAGATTAATTATTTTTTTAAATTTAAAATTTATTTATTAAATTTTAATTTAAATTTTTTTTTTTAATCTTTTAGTTTATTTAGTTTTTCATTTTTAAAATTTAGAAATTGTTTCATTTAAAAAAAAAATTTGTTTTTTAATTATTTCCACATGGTTTTTTTCATTTTTTTTGTTTTTTAATGATAGTTTTTTTCATTTTAATTCTTTTATTTTAATTTTCTTTTTCAATTTTAAATTTTGTTTTTTTTTTTTAATTTGCTTTTTTTGTTAATTTTAAAATTTGTATTTTTTTTCTTCTAATTATTATTATTTTAATTTAAATTTTTAAATTTATTTTTTTTTTTGTTTTTTTTTTTAATCTAAATTTTAATTTTGTAATTTAAATTGTTTTTAAATTTTCTATTTTAAATATTTTTTTTTAATTATATGGTTTTTTTAATAACTTAGAAAAAAATGTTTTTGATGTTTTTTTTTTTTAAATTTTTGGTTAATTTTTGTTTTTTTTTCTTTAAATTATGTGTTTTTTTTCAAATTTTGTCATTTCTTTTGATATAATTTTCGAATATTTTTGTTTTGTTTTTGTTTTATTTATTTGTTTTTGTTTAGATTTTTTATTTTTACGAGTTAATTTTGGTTTTTTTTACATTTTTATTGGTTTTTTTTATTGTTTTTATATATATTTTTTTAATCTAAGTTTTATGTTTTATTACCAACATGAAAATCACCACTCTAAGAAAAAAAGGTTGATGTTGCATCAATACGTTTCAAAATTAGCATGAAAATCATCGCTCTAAAAAAAAAGTTGATGTTGCATCAATACATTTCAAAATTAGCATGAAAATCACTAACTTTTAAAAAAAATATTCATACTTCATAAATAAAAATATTAGTGTGTCGAAAATGTGCTCCAAAAAAAAAAGGTGGTTCTGCATCACCTCTTTTCAAAATCGAGTGTTTTTTATGCTACCAAAAAAAAGTAGATAACAGTGTAGTTACCTATTTCATCGGTAACATTGTTAATGTTGTGATCTATAATTTTTTTTTTAATTAAAGCACCAAGTTTTGGATGGTTTATCTACATTTGGCATGTGATATAAGGCGTTTATTGATTGGATAGTTAACTGCACCATAATGATATGTGAAGTAATGTTTTAGATATAATTGAAAAGTTTATAAAACCTAAGTTTAGATAAGAATAATATCATGTTGTGAGGTAATGTTGTGATCTATAATTTTTTGTTAAATTAAAACTTTTAAGTTTTGGATGGTTGATCTACATTTGGAATGTGATATAATGTTAAATGTTTTTATTGGATAGTTGAACTACAATTGGCATGGCATGTGAAGTAATGTTGTGATATAATCAAAAAGTTTTTAAAACTCAAGTTTTGGATGGTTGAAGTACATTTGGTATGTGAAGTAATGTTGTGATCTATAATTTTTTGTTAAATTAAAAGTTAAGTTTTGGATGGTTGATCTACATTTGGCATGTGATATAAGGTTAAATGATTTTATTGGATAGTTCAACTACAATTGGCATGACATGTGAAGTAATGTTTTGATATAACCAGAAAAAATTTAAAAGTCAAGTTTTGGATGGTTGAAGTGCATTTGGCATGTAAAATAATGTTGTGATCTATAATTTTTGTTAAATTAAAATTAAGTTTTGGATGGTTGATCTACATTTGGAATGTGATATAATGTTAAATTTTTTTATTGGATAGTTGAACTACAATTAGCATGACATGTGAAGTAATGTTTTGATATAATCAAAAAGTTTTTAAAACTCAAGTTTTGGATGGTTGAAGTACATTTGGCATCTTAAGATTTCTTTTGATCTCTACATGCTCTTGTTTGAGTGAAAATTTTTCCAATGGGAAGAACATAGCTTTTCAATGCAACTAACCATATCAATTGAGCTCTAATTGAAAAAAGAGTAAAGAAAAGTTAACATGCCAACAAAACACGTCAGCAAAATAACATTCGTGGTTGTCATTTTTATTAGAATAGCTAAATCATATTTTAAGGATTCTCCATCAAAAAAAAATCAATTAAGAGAATTCTTAATATGATTTAGTTATTCCAATAAAAATAACAACCAAGGATATTATTTTGTTTGATTTTTGGTTTTTTTTCTTTTTTTTCAAATAGAGCTCAATTGATATGGTTAGTTGGATTGAAAAGCTATGTTATTTTCATTGGAAATTTTTTCACTCAAACAAGAGTATGTAGAAATCAAAAACAATTTTAAGATTAATTTCAAGTACAATCAAGTGTTCCAAACATTTTCCCACATGATGATACCTTCATCAACCTCTAAAAAGTAGTTCATGGGCTATATGTTATGCCTCTTTCCCATATAAATCCCTTTAATTATGATTGGAAATATAAGAAGTAGATATATGTTTGTTGAATTGGGGTAAATGTCATTAATGCACTCAACTAGGTAGCCTTGTTGATTTATAAATTGGTAAATTGATGACATTCATTTAATTTCATTCTAGAACATATATACAAAGATTTGAAAGATTAACAATGTATACGGGAAAAACTATTTGAAAAATTGACGTTGTATTCTATAATATATATATATATATCCAATACATGCAACATTTTTCATCAATGCACATAGAAAAGCTACTTTCAATTAATTGCCTGGAACATATCCAACCATTGGACAAACAAATTTTGTACTAGATTTTCTATCAGGAATAGAGATGTGGGTCAAATCCCACCAAAAGTTGGAGAAGTGCTCTGAGTATCTTGTCTGAAAGGAATCTTCGTACAAAACTGTACTGTGGATGACTTATTTACATTCCATACTTTTTACCAGAAAAGCCCACGAGAAAAACTAGTCACATTCAGTCTGTGTATATATCCAATACGTGCAACATTTTCATCAATGCAGAAAAACTACATTCAAAATTTAATCGTATTCTAGAACATCTATATATATATATATATATATATATATATATATATATATATATATATATATATATATATACATGCAACATTTTTCATCAATGCATGTATAGAAAAGCTACTTTTAGTTGATCCTAGTGTGCATGTACCAAAAAAATTTGTTCATGTGAAAACACTTGCACATATAACATAACAAGGCAACTCAAATTTTATTTGAGTTCTTGAAGTTCTAAAACATAATCCAAAGAGAAGAAATTGATGGGAAGTTCAATCAAAAAAATTCTAATGGAATGCCATCTTCAATGAACAGTTAATGATTGGATTTTGACAGTTTCCATTTCTTAATTTTCGTTTTCTTCTTTTGATTGAACCTCTATCAATTTTATGCATGCTGCACACACCAAGTGACTATATTGACAACTTATGACATCAGGTTCATAGTCTTCAATGTAAAAAAAATCCCCACTTTGATCATTTTGTTTGAAAAAATATCCTTTCAGTATAATAGATCCTCTTTCATATGGAAACGTGTGATCAATATAGTTTTCTAATAATTTCATTTTTCGTTTAGTGCAATGCATCAAGTAAAAATTCACATTTTCATCGTTGTCAGCAGGTGCAATTACAACAAAAATATCTCCTACATAATAAAACAAACTTAACAAACTTATGTATTTAAATTTATTTCTAGATCTTTATCATTTGAAAGTAATTCAAAAGTTACCTTCTCTAACAAGATCAGAAACTCGATCACCATCAGATGATATTGTAGTCTCCTCTGATTCCATTTCTTCAAACATTGCAACGAAAATTTTTCCCTTTGTATTTAGCTTTGTATGTTTCCAATATTTTACATGCATTTTTTTCACAAACGTCATTAGATTTTGTGTTCTCTATGAAAACATACAAAAACAAGAATATTTTCTTTCATCTAATGCAAACACATTTGCGGAAAACTCTGTTTTAATCGAATGTAATTTTTGAGTCCCTTTTATTGTTTCAACGTCATTTCCAATTGATCTATCTACTGCTTCGATCCCAATATGCCAAAAAAAAATTTATATGGAAAATTCAAAGAAGAATCTAAATATGATATCAAAATACAATCAAAGATAATAAATCAGAGATAATCAAATTGTGATAAATGTACATTTTTAAAAATTAGATA
This sequence comes from Pinus albicaulis, assembly GCA_034641835.2. Classification (NCBI taxonomy): domain Eukaryota; kingdom Viridiplantae; phylum Streptophyta; class Pinopsida; order Pinales; family Pinaceae; genus Pinus; species Pinus albicaulis. The sequence continues at coordinate 1,110,309,684 of CM076578.1, read as the reverse complement.
TCCAATAAAAATTAAAATGAATGTACCTTCACACTTCCCTTGATCGGTTAGTCTCATGGATTAGAGAAATGATGCACCATTGAACAACTTCTTTAGCATCCAAAAGTCGTCTTGCAAAGGGATTCATTTTATATCTTCGAAGTGCTCATTTTATGCATGCCCCTGCACCATCATGTTCTCATTTTCCATGACCAGTCTCGAAGAAATTCCAACAATGTTTAATGCATGTTTTCTTATGAAGATAACATAACCAAAAGAATGATCATGCAGATTTGAATTGACCTGCACATCCATCTGACCATATCCAATGTTCATTGAATGTCATTCCCCTTCTTTTCAAGGAATCACAAATCTTTCCAAAACAATGTTGTACAAAATATGTATCATGTGTACGATCATCACTGGTATAAAAGTGGTATTCTTTAATAACATGTCAATTTTCACTGGTGCTTTCTATATTATCGACGTTTTGTTCAACATGTCTATATAGATGGACGAGCATGGAGACATGGTCAGAATGATAGTATTCACTCTGAATTTATTTTTGTGGAGAAAATGTGTAGTTTTTTGCAAAATCAATTATTGAAAAAATGGTCCTTGGTGGAAAAACTTCATGGGATATTTTGAATTGCAAGTCTTGCAATCAAGCTCTATGGGAATGCTTGGTGTATTTATAAATTTCTACCTCAAAATTTCTAAAAAATTCTATCACAAAAATTTCTTATTCTCGTAATTCAATTCTTTTAGCAGTATTTGCACCTTGAATAGATGTATGGATATATTCATATCTTTTCCATTTCACTTTCATGTTGGACAATGATTGATCATTTATATCAACATGACATTTTTTTTTAAATTTAGTCAAATTTCCACAATCATCACATTTTTTACCACCAACACATTTCTTTTCGTAAAATGGATCATCGCTTTGTCTTTCACATATAATTTGAGATATGAAATCATGGATAGTGGAAGGAGGAGGTGAATCCTTCCAAAATTTTCTATTGAAATTAAGGAATGTATCATAATATAACTCAAACTCCACATGATAATGAAAACAATAAGTGTCGCATACGGTGATAGGTTTTACATACCATGGTTTTTTTTAACAAAAGCACTGATTGACACATGAATTTCACGATTCTCTTCTTTGAACTTGTTGAAAAAATCTATCAGAGTGGTTTCCAAATATTTTTTTTCATGTTGTTCGTATTGCTTTTGTGCTATTCTTCTTCGCATCACATGCTTTTCAGTTGGTGAAACACGCGAATTGTTCTTCCAATATTCATATATTATTTTTTTAACATGTTATCCAAGTCTATATTTGTATGGTTACCTACAAATAGCTCTCCAAGAAGCCATTTCATCATTTACATCTATTTGCAACCAAATTTTTTGATGTTTGTGCAAAGTTTTTTACGAGGTTCCTAATGCTCGTGCTATAGATTTTACCAAGAGATTCTCTTTATTACTTGTTGAAACCACTGCCATATGTATTTCTCTACGTACAACTGAAACATTTTTCTGTCTAGATCTTCTAATAGAATTTATAGCACTATTTATATTTTGTATCACATTTTCCTTCATTTTTTATCTTTGGTTGATTTTCAAATACCCAAAAATGTCGTAGCTTCTTTTAATTTCCCTAATTATAGGATACCTTTCAACATTTGGGCTTGAACTGTCACATGTTTGTTTATGAAGTACGTATTAAAAATGTGGTTAGCATGATATCGTATATAATAGTTAGCTTTTTTATCTCCATATGTGTGAATGTCAACATTTTCCACATCTCATCATCGACATTGATTTTATCTGTACATATTTGAATGAATAATACATAATAAGTTTACATATTCAATAAATAACTAAATTAATAAATATATGTATAATTTCAATAATATGTGCATGTGTTCAACATATATATATATATACACCTTATGATTCAATTTCTTCACTTGAATTTCTTTCAACATTTTCACCATCTCTAGGCTCAATATCTCTTTCAAAATTTTGTATCTTATCACCAATGTTTTGAGGAATATCTCTCTCTATTTACATTGCAAAATATTTTTCAAATTAGTTCATCAAATAAAAATTAAGCTTCACATTTTACACTAGGAAAATTTTAAATATATCAAAATCATAATATTTACATTTACATACCTGTTCAACTTCTAGTTGAGGTTTATTTTCCACTTCAATATTCGAGAATGCTTCTATATTTCTTTTTCGAGATTGTCTCGTCTCTTCTCTATGTTCCTCAAGGTTTCTTTTTCGATCATATTTTCTCGTACAATTCCTTCGATTTCCCATGATAATAGAGTATGAAGTTCAAAAAAATTCCTTAAAAAATTTACACAAAAACACAATTAAAAAAAACATCACAAAAGATTTAATTTTAAAAAACTCATTTTAAAAATTTTGCAAAAAATACATACTCCAATCCAAAACACTTACTTTAAAAAATCCAAGAAAAAAAAGTTTTATAAAAATGAAACGAAGCTCAAAATATTTACTTCCAAGTCCTACAAAATAATTTCATTTAAAAAGTTAGACAAAAACTCATTTTAAAAAATCATTATAAAAGATTTACTTCAACCCAAAACACATACTCTAAAAAAATGTCACGTCAAAAAATGCCTTCCAAAAATGTCCATTGAAAATTAATTCCAACTTCTTAAAAAATGCCACTTTAAAAAATACTTCAAAAAATATCACTTTAAAAAATTTCCAAAAAAACGTCCTTTCGAAATTAAGCCCAAATCCATACTTTCAAAAAAAATGAAGCCCAAAAAACATCCAAAAAATGTATCACATACCTCCAAGAAAATTCCTTAAACCCAGAACAATCTTTTGCAAAATTGTTCTTTGAATGTACCTCAAAGAAACGTCCTTAAACCCAAAACAGTTCTTTGCAAAATCATACAATTCATTGCAAAATCAGACCAAGACCTTTGTAAAATCAGACCAAATGCCACTTTAAAAAATACTTCAAAAAATATTACTTTCAAAAATACTTTCAAAAAATGTCAAAAAAATGTCCTTTAGAAATTAAGCCCAAATCCATACCTTCAAAAAAAATGAAGCCCAAAAAACATCCAATAAATGTATCGCATACTTCCAAGAAATGTCCTTTGAATGTAACTCCAAGAAAATTCCTTAAACCCAAAACAATCTTTTGCAAAAATGTTCTTTGAATGTACCTCCAAGAAAAGTTTTTAAACCAAAACAATTCAATTCTTCAAAAAATTAGACCAAGACCTTTGTAAAATCAGACCAAATGTGTGAAAATATCCACAAATAATGAACGATTTCACGGCAATTTATATTGCTGCGAAATGTTTTTTTGGAGGGGTCCCGTGATATTTTCTGGCCGATAGAAAATTGGGTGAAATTTTAGCTGAAATTTTGAATAAAAGTTTGGCTGAACTTTTATGTCGTTAGACTTAACGGGCCGTCAGCGCAAAAAAGAATTCGGCCGAACTTTTTTTAAGAGTTTGGCTGAACTAACGCGTCAACAATTACACATGCCCAAGCTCTGAATACGTATCTGCAACTTTGGATTGATTAAACTCCATGAAATATTCTGAACTAACTATCGGAACCAAGACAATAATTTTCAAAATTGAATCTACTTTTAGGAAATATAACTTTTATGGAATTTCTTAAATATTTACTAATTTTAATTAATTTTGTAATAAAATGGGTACAAACAATTTCTGAAGGTCATTATGATTAAGTGAAATCATAATTCTATATCTTCCAAAATAAATTGTAAAAAAAATTGAAAAAATTATGGTGTATTACATTGGTTTGTCATCTCTAATGGGTAGCTTTTAGATTTTTAGTTTATAACTTATATATTAAGGAATTTCTTGCGTCGTGAAACATATTCAAAATAGACAGTTTTTTCATATTGGACCAGTTCAAAAAATTCTAGTAATTATAATATGCATCCGTTGGCTTTGTAAATATGACGAAACCAAAGCAGACTTTGTCTAGATTTTTGTAACACATTTTTTTTTTCAAAAACACAAAGTTTCAAAGAATAAAACATTGCGTATTAACATGACTTTTATGAATCCTTTGATTGCTAAAAAACACACACTCAAAGAAACACTAAGTTGACATATCAAATGTGTATAAAACAATTCCAAAAAATAATTAATAGAAAGCTAATAAAATTTTTGACAACTTTTATTTTTATCGCAAAATGAAGTTCTAAACAACAAAAATGTTTTAGCTTGCAGAAAGTTGAAGAACAGAAAAAAATGAAAGTTTTTTCTCAAAAAAAGGCAAAACGTGTAACCCAACTTGACATTTTCACCCAATTTATTTGAAAAATGTGATTGCAATCATGTTCTCATGTATTTCTCATTTTATGTGTAATGGGTCCATCGAAAGTATGGAACATGGGTACTCCTTGGATGAGGAATTAAAGTTTGCATCCAAAGAATATTCCCACTCGAAATTTGAGTAGAAGCTTTTAGAGATAAGTTGAAAATACGAGTTGAAAAAGTAATTTTTTATTTTTTCCCTCTAAAATTTGATGATTTTATCAAATATTATTTTATGATTTCCACTATTATTTTATAATTTCCTTAGGAGGACCATTTTAGACCTCAAAATTCCCTAATGATTTCCCATTGGAAGGTTGCAAAAGGGATATTAATATATGTTGAAGGAATAATAAACTATGACTTGTTTTACACACACTTTGAAGATTTCTCACTTTCATACTATACATATAGCGATTATGCAGGAAGTTTAGATGATCACAAAAACACCTAAGGGTATGATTTTCACGGAAATTTTTTTTCTCTAGCAGTAAATTTATGGAGTTGTGTACGTCTAATTTTTTCAAATTGAGTTTTTTTTGTCCTCAGCTGAAGTTTCAGAATTCAACCAACTTCTATTCTCAAAGGAATTATAATTTTATTCCCACTTCATCATTCCTACCATCTGAGTTTTAAAGTTGGTGTAATAAATTAGAGTTGTGTTGACATTGTAGTCTTATGGATCTGGATTTTCAGCTCCCTTTAGCCATTCTTTAATGTGTTGTATAACCTTCTTTGACTTCCTATATTTACCTTTCTTACCCATGCTCTGCCCTGAAAATGAATAAATAAATAAAATGGTTTCTATGAGAGATACAAAATTTACTATGCAATTCTCCATGACATTGAATGTTTATCAGAAATCATAAGAATTGTATAAAATTTGAACTTGATAGTTTATAATAAGGTATAAGTTTCAGAGAAAATTGTAAACAAGGTGTGAAAAACAGATTGCAAAATAGAGAGGGGAAAGAAGGACAGTTGCTAAATTTTGTTTAAACCCTCATGGTCTCCAACAATAAATACACATGAAATGTGTTAATTATCCATTTAGGTGACGAGGCGTTTCAACCACTTGTGTGCAGAAATCGAGGTGGGGTTCTATGCTCAGAGTTGGGGAATGTTTTTTTGAAACTTAATGGATTTCCATTTTAGATTTTGTTTTAAAAAAAAGGTAATGAAAGATAGAAGTTAATTATGGTTTGTAGGCAAACCAAAAAATAAAATATTTTATTCATATTTGGAGCAGAAGCTTGTTGGGTATTCAGAAGTCAACATGCTATTAAATTCAAGTTTCTATTAATCATGAAAGTGATTTTAACCTCTAGCATGGTCAGGGTAAAGCAAAGGCTGGTTGTCAGGAGGTCGGGTGTGAAGAATTTTCATTCATTTTGTTCAACTATGTTGTCGCTTCCTGTTATATTCGAGAGTCAGTATGTCAAAAACATGTCAATTTTTTTTATGAAATAGAAAGGCCTGACTTATGACCTCTAATTTACACATTTTTTTTTATTTTTTTTAATATTTTTGTTGCAAAATATTTTTGGATTTTTTGGAAAGCAATGACTATTTACAAAAATGAAGGGGAAAATATAGATTATTTTTATATATGATTCCTCTTATTCACTTCCTTCGCTTTATTAATATAACGACTGATATTCGTAGGGTTGAATATTATTCGTTGGGTTTAGAAAAAAATTGACAAGATTTAACATTAATAGGAGGCTTTATAATAATAATTCAAGAAAATTAAGGTTGAAAAGTAAAAACCAAAATAAAATATTTTTTCCTAAGCAGGTTTTTAAAAGTAGGGACAATGTTAAATTGAAGCCATTCGGGTAGTCGGAAGACGACTAGGCGGGAATCGGGTAGCAGTGGCCATTTCGGTGGTCAGAATTTGGGACAATGTTAAAATAAAGTTTATGGCAACAGATAGTGTGACCCTAACGTGAAACATAATTGGGATAAGAGGGAAGTTGGTAGTCAGGAGGTCGGCTCTGAAGAATGCTCATTCATATTGTTCCAGTATGCAACCTGACCTCGGTTTATACGAGAGTTAGAATGTGAGTAACCTCGCTGGTGTTTTTATGAAATAGAAAGCTCCAACATCCAAAATCCTACCTACATCTATTTTATTTTTATTTTTATTTTATACGTTTACTTTTTCTCTCACAATTTTTTTTAGAAATTATGACTAATTTCTTTTTATGTTGGAGATTGTTTTTAGAAGTCATGAATAAAATAACTATTTGCCAAATATATATATATATATATATATATATATATATATATATATATATATATATATATATATATATAGTTTTTATTTTATTTAATATTCAAATTCATAAAGTTTAATTTTATTCACAAGATTTTTACTAATAATAATTTTTAATATATAATAAAAATTAATATAATAATAATAATAATAATAATAATAATATGAATGATAATAATTATAAAAAAATTAATAATAATAATTATTAATATAATAATTCCCCGGATGCAAGTGATAGAATTGATACGACTGCCAATTAGATCCCACACTCCATGGGTAATGGAGATCCCCCATGCAAAGCTGCATCTACTGCGGATCCTCATTCTATTAGTTCTTCGCACGAAACTCACAGAACCACCAATGATGAGAAAATGAGAGGAATTGGGTCATCTTGTCCTAAGCATCTCCTCGTAGCCACCATCATTAACGACCTCTATGATTAACCTGCATAGTAGCCATAACCCTTCCCTCGAGCCTACTCAGGCTCTCAATCATTGCACGTAGATGAATGTGAAGCCTAATCATTATTATCCTCATTGCACTCATTCCCGCCCCTTTAAAGAGATGAGCTCTCAACCCCCTTCCATACTCTATCTGTCATCTTGATCTTTTCCCTCTCTTTCTCTGCTCGGGATTCTCCCTGACTTCCATAGGCTGCGAAGCTCTATTCTCTTTGAAGCTCTGCGTAGTCCCCATTGGGCTGCTGCACCCCTTCCTGTGCATTCGCCCCCCAACAACTCCTTTCCCCTGAGCCCCTGCATGGCTCGCCACTTTGTGCCTCTTTTTTTCCTGAATTTCTCCTCCTACCTTAGTGTGCAATGGCTCCCAGACTTCGCCAATGAAATATCCGTGAAGGACAGAGAGGGGCACTCCCTGGCCATTACCACCGTGGTGAGGATAATCATCTCGAGTCGATATATGTCTCCCCTTCCAACACCTTTGTGCGTCATAGTCCTGAACGTGAGCAGCATGTAGAAGCCTCTGGGCACTCTTTGCAGCAAGGCAGACGTGGTCAGAGGAAGGCCACCATTCCTCCATAAACGCACCCCGAGCACAGCAAAACCAACCCGATGCCGATCCCGAAGAAGGATGATGAGGATACAGACATCTGGGTGATGGACTCTGAGGGCATCTAAACAAGGGTCTCCAACGGCGTGGATCTGGACTCCCCCATTCTCTGCGCACTAGTTTTCACTCCCAGGCAAACAGTAGCTGATGCGAAGGAAGCTGCTACGCAAGCTCTTGCTTGCCCCATTATGGAGGAGGACCCCTACAGTGATGATGAAGATGGAAATTGAAGTCTGCGCGGCTGCATAGTTCTCCTACGTTTTTTTGTCATGACTTCCATTAGTGTCTATCTGCTACCGTTTACTTTATGTTACTTATATATGTTAGCGCTTCTGCGCATACTATTTTTTTCTGTTATAAGTTTTGTCTGGGAAGGTCTCCTCCCGTGAGATAGCCCAGAAATCGTGTAACAAAGGCTAGGATAGGCTAAGTGCAACTTGCCTACCCAGCCTATATCATATGTAACTTTATGTTTTTGAATTAATAGAATAGCCCAACTTACAAAAAGAAAAATTAATATAATAATTAAATAATGTTTAATATATTAATAATGATAAAAACATTAATTAATAATAATTAATATATTCATGATAATATTTTAATTAACATAATAATAATAATATAGTTGTCCATGTATTTGATTGATATAAGCCTGTGCGGTGGTTGTGCTCTTCATAAATATTAGATGCACCTTTGGTAAAATAAGATCCGAAGGTGGCTAGACTGTTATAGGTCAATTTGGGCATCATTCCCAATGACCTAGTTAACTGGACATTGTCTCCAAGACCAATGTATAGAGTCTATCATCCCTAAATAGTTCATTTGTTGCATGCACTAAGACAAAGAACAAGACAAATGAATCAAATACTTTCATCTGCAAAGGTTTTTGAAGTTTGAAGTTTATAATATATCATATGAGAGCTCCCCAACGATGCATCTAAAGGGAGTAAGTGCATTGCATATGCAGGTATCCCTATGCAAGGCTGCTCTGCAAAGCACTTCCTGACATTCATGGGTGCATTGGTCACATTGGGAGCGAAATTCTCATTGTTCTGGAATCTCCACTTGGCCAGTGCATTTTAGAATACTTCACATGTGTCAAACTTTGAATCCATGTGTCCATTTGACATCTACAAGATTGACAACATGTCTTGCGTATTATTGGAAAGTCATTGATTGAGAAACTACCTGAGCTCCTCTATAAATTGAGCACAGATCTTAGTGTTTGATAAGGAAGAATTTGTGTAGAGAAATGCTGGTGGAATTTCCATTGGGGAGATTGATTTGAGTGATAGATTGTTGTATATTTCTGCATTATGATGAGGCTGGGATGCTGCTAGAGATGGTGACACTAAATCAATCATTAGGTTGTAACCTCCCCTTCTATCATTAATAAATAATACAGATTACTTTTCCCTATATGCATATGTATTGGCTTTGATTTTCCATATTGCAAGATCTTAGTTGATGTATGGTTTATGCTTTACTGATTTGGAAAACTAACTTGAATAGACATCTGTATTATTTCTATCTTCTGTTGTTTAGTGTTCATTCTTGCAGGAAATATTTTGCATAGTCGGCTGGAATTTGAAGCTATAACAGAAGTGACAGAAGGAATCATTTGGAAGCGCTTTGATTCGAAGTAAGCCTCTAATCCATTCTATGTGTCTGTTCTTAGTTAGGAAAAGTATTTGTATAGTCTTTAATTTGTTGTTCTAGATTAGCACCTGTTTAGGGAATGATTTATTCGTAATTCATAATTCCGCATAAAAAATTGGCGACTCCACTGGGGAAATTACTCTTTATCCTAGGTGTTTTAGCCTATGATTTTCTATGTTTATTCAACCAATAGTTGTTACTCACAAAAATTAGGCGTTTTAATATCCAAATTTGTAAAAGAAGTGTGTTAAACAGCTGTGTTTTTCTTTATACACTGCGCCCAACACACTCTTGGACAGGACACGGTGCTTTACATAGAACTATCTCCCTTTGAGGCCTACGTTGCAAAGCACTGTCTATCTTTAGAGACTGCGTTGCCTCCTGAAACCATCCAAATTCCCTTGAATTTGTCTTTCCAATTTTTTTTAGTTTGTTTGCTACTATGTTTTGGAAAGCTTGAGCCTCATATTGACCAGTGAATTTAGCTACCTCTTCCTCCTTTGAAAGAAAAATTGTTCAATGTTTGTTTAAAGAAATTTTTTTATTATCTTTGGCAAGTTAATTTCAAAGTATTTTTATTGTCACATTAGATCCATTTGCTTTTGAAAAAGGAAATTTTCGTAAAATCTTCGTTTCCTGATAGGATAAATTGTTGTTTCGTTCCTCATTTTTCCTTCAAAAGAGAAATTGTTGTTTGTATTCCTTATTTCTCAAAAGTAAAAGGTATTTGATTTTATTGATTTAGTGCACTTAGTTTCTTTTCTGCATTCATAACATTAAAGGAACTAAAAAGAAAAATTTGCATTTGCATGTAGTGGTTTGTGTGTTTTGCAAGAAGGAACAGTTAGGAAATTTTCATTTAGTTTGTGTTATTTGATTTGTTTACTCGCAAATTGTTTACTCTTTCCCTCTAGTAGCTAGTATTTTCATTGAAAAACTAAAAGTGAAAGATTGCTTATCATTCTTAGTTTCATTTTAGGAATTTTCCAATACATCATCGCGATGAACCTTTGAAAGGAAAATTGTTAAGCAAGATCAACATAAAATTAATCTCAATTTACCTAACAAAGCATTGGAACCATAACGATAACATTTAGAAGGTCTAGGCTAGAGACGTGTTTCGGCGTCCTAAAACATAGTAGCTGTCGTTAACTTGTCTGTGATACATTCCAAGTGTGATACCTCACTCCACATACATAAGTATATCGTAGCTTTTCCACGTACTTTCGGGTATATCGGGTGGTGTTACAGTATGATAAGTATAAATGGGGTGCTCTCACTGTGCGGTTTCGCATCAGACAACACTAATATGGACTTGGGCCTCCACATACCTTCAGGTATATTTGGGAGGACAAATTTTAGGTGCTATCCATCCATAGTGAACCGGTTCGGCCACCATGTAAATTGTGATACACCAAACACAACATTCGGGGAGATTTCCTGTCCATTCTTCTTGGTTTGCCAGGAGGTATTCTGCAGTTCACAGTTTCTTGGTTAACCCTTTTGCTTAGAATTAACCTCTTATTTTTTTTATTTTTTTTTGGTTAAAATCAATCAGTAATCATGGAAGAAAAAAATCCTTTCTCCCGCCGTTCACGTAGACTAGCGTTAAAACCACCTTTACCACTAGAAGTTAATTTTGGTAGGCGAAGGCGATCACGATCCGCTGAATTAAGTACAATTCATACCTCTGGTGAAACATCATCTTTCCATAACCAGAGTTAGCTCAAGTTGTTTCTACACATCCCGGTTCATCTACTATTGTTGAGACGGAGTCTTCACAGCTACCCGTGGTCACGAGCCATCAAATCAGTGAGACCATACCTCCTGGACCCAACGTTGTTCAACCAAAAATTGATCCAGATCCTTTCTCTTCTTTTCCAGAACATCTGAATGCTGAAGTCGTACAACTGGAAGTTGTTCCTACCTTGGTCATCCCACAAATTTTTGTAGCTATTGAATCTCCCATATCACACAATCAAGCACCTGAAATATACATTGGGCCTAATGGTGAAATACTTCCCCCTAGTTTAATTGCGATTGAAGAAATCCCACAAGATGAAACACCTTTAACTCCAACCCATTTTTGGGGGAACCTTTACCTGTACAAGTCTTTTCCTCAATCGACACCATCTGCTTTTGTTGATCCTGTTCCTTTTCAAACTCCCGTTGATTCAAAAAGGTATACGTTTGGTCAAGTAACCATGTTTGAATCAACATCTTCGGTTGGGAAATCTGTTCCAATTATGTCAGCTCTTGCCCTAAATACCCCGTCGAGGTTTACAAATTCACCAGAGTCATATTTTCATGGTGGCCCTTTGGTCCCATAAGGTTACAAATCATTATCTGGTGCATCTTCAAACCCATGGACTTTACCAAAGTCATCATCTGGTATTTTAAATTTTAATACTATAGTGAGTACTAAACGACTTGATTCTGTATACACATCTTTAGGGAAATATCAAGCTGGTCCTTCTGGGTCTATTCCTCAAGTACCTTATCAATTGGACTTCTAGCATTTGGACAGAATTATTTTCCGTCTTATTATCCTCCTCATTCTGGGGGGAAACCTTTGTTCACCCAATATGACATTACTCCATCAATTTTTGGTCAACATAATTTCGAAATGAATGTGTGTCAATGTTAGCCCACTCTTCCTATCCAACCAGAAACGGTTTCCACTCGTATCAACCCGTTCAACCTGTTACACCCATATCATTTCCACTTGTCAATACATATTTACCCTTGTTACAGAATCAGAATGTTGTACAACCTTATCAAATGGGTCCTTCAACTCAATATCTGCAAATTTTGGGTCCACAGAATCCAAATCGTTTGGTTAATTTACAACAACCTGTATCCGGAATCATTTACTCACAAGATGGTTTACCGTTTTATGGGATGTCACAACCGAAACCTAGCTATACCTATCAAACGAATCCAAGTTATCGTAATTTGGGTTATAACATTGGTGGAAAGACCCCTTGGTAGCCATAGGCGCAAATGCCTCAAACTTCATTTCCACAAGTATCATATCCAGGTTTTGGTCAACAGAATCCTCAAGCGTTTTCTTTTCAAAACAACCCCTATCTGGGTTACCAGCAGCAGATTCCTTATGCTGGTGCTCAAAGGCCTGTTGCTCAAGAAATTCCATCTTACCCTGGCTATACTCAACCTGAACTTAATCGACATTTTCCCTTTGTCGCAACTTTAGAGTTACCAGATTTAAATCGACTAACTAATGATCCAAATAATTATGCTCCTTGGTGGCCGATGATACCTCATAAATTACCATCAGATATTCCTAAGTTCAATGGAAACCCTGGAGAAGATCTATCGACTCATGTTATGAGTTATCATTTATGGTGTTCATCAAACTCCCTGGATGATGATTCTATTCGACTACATCTTTTCCAACGTACACTCATAGGTCCGGCTGCAAAATGGTATATTGAATTACCTAGAGCTTATTTTGATAATTTCACAGCCCTATCTACTGTTTTTTTGACTCATTTATAGTTACCCATATGATATGAAACTGGAATGGAACTCTTGACCAATTTCAAACAGACTAATGCTACTCACATTTCTGATCATATTCATGAGTGGCATCACTATCGTAGAATGGTTAATACATTTGTTCCAGATCAGCTCCTTTCTTAATGGTTCATTAAGTCCCTGTTACCATCTATAAATGATGATGTGGCTAAGTGTGGCGTCATCACAGAAGAGAAATTTATCGCTCGTGCCCAGTATTTAGACTTGATTTATACTCAGTCTGGCATGCTCTATGAAAAAATTCCTAATGTGCCGAGATCTAATTTTACTGTTCCTCCTAAATTAAAAGAATCTCATGTAGGAGATGGCTTGATTGGCATTGCAAGCACACAACACACTACTACATCTGATCCTACTCCTACTTCTGAAATTAATGACGTGTCTTTTGACAAAGGCAAAAGTGACAATCAACTGGGAAGTAAGAAAAAGGGGAAATCTAAGAAAAATAAAATTTTTAACCCATAGGAAATATCATCTGACCAATTGTCTGGACATAGGAAGACTCGTTATCGATGCATAATCTGTAATGAGGAACACATTGTTATGGATTTTCCTCACTGCACTGAAGTCTCAAAAATCATCAAGACTTCCCATGTATCAACTGTGTTGATAGACCCATTTCCAAATCCGGACACAAATATGGTTGCTACAGATCTAGCTCCTACTTCCCAAATGTTATTGTTATCTGTCACAAAACCTTCAACATATATTTTGGTGTCAATGTGTAATAAATATTATGGTAGTCAGGCCACTGATCAAGCTACTACCTCGACAACGAATCCATCTACGGAATCAATACCGCCTACTACTATTCCTGAATTGACAATCAATCCACCAAAAGGAGTAATTCAGAAATAGACATATAATCCTCAAGCAAGAGTTGCACAAAATTATAATAGAGTTGAAGATTTCGCTCAATCCCCTTTAGCTATGTTTGCTCTTGAGGTATTCCAAAATTGTCCCTCTCCAACACAGGCCTTATTTTCAGCTATTCGTTGAATTGATCTAACTGATTCTAATCTTGTCATATTTAATCATACGGGATATGTGACGCAACTACTAGCAGAATTGGAATTATCCATACAAGTAAATTTTCTCAATCACCTTGTTCATCACACTATTATTGACGAGGGACCATATACATTCATTATGTCTCTAAATTGTTGGAAGTCACCTGGTTCGCCATGCTTATCACAATCATCAATGACGTTGAAGGAATTTAATGGACGTACATATAAACCTTGTGGTATTATTAATAACCTGCATGTTGAACTAGGGGGAAAAACAGTGAATATTGATTTTGAGGTTGTTGACGGACGCCTTGACTATCATATTTTACTTGGAAGGCCATGGGTATATGCAATTCCTGCGATTGCTTCTACATATTTTAAAATGATTGCTTCTCCACATAAAGATTCTATCATAGTCATTAATCAACTATATTTCTTTGCCTCTACTTCGCAGGTAACTGGAAGCGTTCCATTCATTCGCATACCCCAACTAGAACTTCAGAACATTGGTGTAGGACTCTTAAAATATTCCAATCTTATGGGAACCTTTGAATTACTGCCGCCCACGGTGTCGGTAGAAATCACAAGTATAGAGACTTGATACATGATCTCTTGCACTCTATCTGGCTTAAGGGAGAGTATGGGTGATTCTAAATTACTACGTTGGATCAATTTCTGCCGCCTAGTCCTATTGAGCTAGCATAGCAATCAATCTATCTGGCTTGGGCAGAAAATCTGAAATCAGCGTCGCTGAGTGTTTGGGTTGATCGTTCCTTAGATTTTGGTACTCCCTCTGATCCTTTTTCCTCAGTATTATTGACAGATGAGAATATTTTGGAAGCCATGATGTTAGAAGGAGAACCATGGGAAGATTATCATCATCGTTCCCATCTTCTTGATTATGAAGAAAATTATTTTAGTGAACTATATCACCCATCCATCAAAAATTTATTTTTAATTATTTACCCATTAATGCAATCGATTCCGAGAAAAATATGTCAAATATTGAAGAAACCATTTCTATCGATATTTCGACCAAACCTGGCATTGTAGAAAATATTCATGACGATCTATCTTGTTCTCCATCAAAACTCGAATCATATCGCTCTCTATTTCATGAATTCTGTGATGTATTTTCTTGGTCTTACGAGGAAATGTCGGGCATAGATACTAGTATTGTTGAACACGCTATTAATAGGTATCCTAATGTCAAATCGATGTGTCAACGGATTCATCCCGTTCATCCAAAGAAATTCACTACCATCAAAGTAGAAGTCGAAAAACTTTTGCGTGCTGGTTTCATATACCCTGTTCCGCTAACTGAGTGGGTTTCCAATATCGTTCCTATCATGAAAAAGCAAGGAGCCATCAGATTTTGTGTCGATTATCGGGATCAAAATATTTCTTGTCCAAAATAAAACTATCCTACTCCCTTTATCGACCAAATTATTGATGATTGTGCGGGATGTGAAATATTTTCATTCATGGATGGATTTTATGGCTGCAATCAAATCAATATCCTCCCAGATGATCAACATAAGGAAACATTCATCTATCCCTAGGGCACATTCGCTTATAGGAAACTACCGTTTGGTTTAAAGAATGCTGGGGAAAATTTTCAGAGATAAATGGACTATGCTTTCAATGAAATCAAGCACATTGTTCAACCTTATCTAGATGATTTACCAGTGCATTCACGAAATCGGACTGATCACCTGATGCATTTGAGAGTCATTTTCTTACGCTGCTGACACTACAAGATACGCCTCAATCCACATAAATGTGTGTTTTGTGTTGGTTCTGGTTGTTTTCTTGGATTCGTAGTCTCAAAAGAAGGAATTTGAATTGACCCATTGAAGGTTCAAGCAATTTTTTATTTGCTTGCACCATCAAACTTACTTTAGATAAAAAAAATTCAAGGAAAGGATAAATTCCTAAGAAGTTTCATTCCAAACTATGCCGAAATGGCTAAAGGATTTGCTCGACTAGTGAAAAAAGGGGTTCCCTTCCATTGGGACCAAGTTGCGCAAGCTTCTTTTTATGTTGTCAAGGACACTCTTGTCTGAGCATCATTAATGTGACCCCCTGATTATCAAAATGATTATTTCCTATATATCGTCGCGGTCGAAATGACCATTGCTATGGTATTGGTCCAAGTAGAAAATGGAATTGAACATCTGATCTATTATTTGAGTCATAATCGCAATGATATGGAAGTTAAGTATTCATACGTAGAAAATCTTTCCTTGGCAGTTGTTCAAGTTGTCCAATTTTTTCCCCATTATATCTTGCTCCAGAAAACTACTATCGTTTCGGATTGCAACCCCATGACTCATATCTTATCACGTCAATTTCTAGGGGGGGGGAATATTCAAAATAGATCGTCATTTTGCAGGAATTTGATTTGGAATTCATCAAATCCAAGTCAAAGAAGTCTTTAGTTTTGGTTGAGCTTCTCTGTGACCTTCCATCTGATAGTACAACAACTACATTGGAACCATCAATTCCTGGCAATTCTATATTTCTGATCAGATCATGTGATCCTTGGTATGGGGATTTCATCATTTATCTCCAAACCCAAAATTTTCGACCTGATACCTCTCGCTATGAATCGATGTATTTGATACCAAGCCAAATATTATCTGATCTTCAACGATACACTTTATCATCATGGTGTCGATACTATTTTAAGGAGGTGCCTCACTCATGAGGAGTTCGAAAAAGTTTTAAATGATTTTCATGCTAGGGATTGTGGTGGACATTTATCTAGTTATGATATCGTGCAGAAGATACTCCGTGCCGGTTAATTTTGGCCTACTATTTTTTGACACTGCATCCTCGTGGTCAGATGTTTTCATGTGTGCCATATTTTTTATCGTAAAATCTGCAAACTGCCAGTGCCAATGCATCCTGTTTTCTCTGTGGGACAATTTTCGAAATGGGGTATTGACTTCATGACTTGTAACCCTTGTTCGTATGGGGGGGGGGGGAAGTTATATTATTGTCCCAATCAACTATTTTACCAAATGGGCCGAAGCGATGCCTACATTCAACAACACAAGACAGACAACTACATTTTGTTTCTTTAATCATGTTATCGCACAGTTTGGGGTCGCACGGGCTATAGTTACAGATCATGGGAAGCATTTTCGCAATCACATGATGCCTAAACTGACTACCAAGTTAGGATTGTCACATGATAATTCTACTCCTTATTATCCATAGTCAAATGGACAAGTTGAAGATATTAGCAAAATTCTTAAACGTATTCTTCAACAAATGATAGGAGTTCGTAAAAGAAATTGGCATTTGATACTGTACTCTGCCTTGTGGGCGTATCGAATCTTGGTGAGGAATGCAATTTGATTTACTCCTTTTAAATTGGTGTATGTTCTAGAAGATATCTTGCCAATCCAATGTGAAATACCATCGGTAAAACTCGCAATCGAATTGTTACCTGACACCTCAGAAGAAGAAGTGCATCTCCTTAAGCTCATCCATCTTGATGAAATGCGTCGTGAAGACCAATTGGCCAACGAAGCGCATAAGAGACGTATAAAGGCACAATACGACAAAAATTTCTAGCCTCACATTTTCTCAAAGGGAGACTTGGTCCTTCTTTACGAACAAGAAGATGATGTAATAGGTATAGGAAAGTTTGAGCCATTATGTCATGGCCCCTATATTGTCAAAAGAGTTCTTGCTAAGGGCGACTATGAGTTGGTTGATTACGATGGAATTGCATTGGAACGGCCTAGAAATGGGTTGTATTTGAAACTTTCCTATGCTTAATTGTGAGAGTAGTAATTTTTTGTATTATATTGTATATATATGCTATTTATTTGCATTCACTATATTAATTTGCTTTTATATTTTTCTTGACATTAGTAATCCACTTTACATTTCATCGCAGATGTCTGAATCTTCGGAACCCTTTGTTGGATATGCTGATGGTGTTATTCATAGTACGCAGAATCTATCCTTTGTAGCGTGGGTCATTTTCACCCCGAACGACAAGTTAGTGAGTTTTCAAGGGATTTGTATTGGTAGATCAACGAACAATATCGCTGAGTATAGCGCGTTGATCGAACTTCTCTCTGATGCCATTTCATTTGGTATTAACCATATCATCATAAGGTTAGACTCATAACTTGTGGTATTACAACTTACTAGTGTTTATACTGTTAGAAATCCAACATTGCATAGATTTTTCCTAAGAGTTCGAATTTTGGAAAGACACTTTGATTTTATACAATATCAACAAATTTCCAAAAATTTGAATACATTGACTGATTCATTAGCTAATCAAGTTTGAGACGGAAATTTGCAACATATTTAAAGAAAACATTCACATCATTGAATAGGATTTCATATTAAACATAGGAAAACACTGAAATCATATAGATAGATAGTTATAGGTTCTTACAAAATTTGTGCCCAAGACACATTGTTCATATGACCTAAAAATGTATGCAAAATGTCACAAGTAAACTAGTGGTGTTCGTGGTAACATGCTATAGATCTAGCTATCCTATGAAGTAACCGCATCGAACGGTTAGGAACCCCAATATCATGTCGCTGCAGTAGCATAGGTAGCTCTTTGATCTAGCAATCCGAAATCCCAAAGGTTAAATCCTCTATGTGCTGCTGAAGGTCAGCCAGAGCCTTAGCCATATGAAGATCCTAAAGGAATGCTCTCTCGACAACCCTCTCTGTTGGCATATCTACTTCGCGCTCTGGTTCCACTACTGGTTGAACACAACCAACATCTGCATTACATCAAACATTTAGTTTAGTCTTGTGAAAACATAAAAATAAAAAAAACATTGTATAAACCTTAAAAAAATCAAAAACATGGCCAAAACATTCTTACCTATTGCACCCCACTGAGCGCCTTCCGGTAATGCTAAATCTGGATCTCCTCGGAAATCAACCTGTACATGCATACTCATTGATGGCGACAATATTTCGCCGAAACCAGGCGAAGAATGAAATTAAGAACAAAATGGTATATTGGCCTGTGTGCCTACCCATGAGTTCCACCCATCTCTACATCTGTGGATGTCTAGGATTAGATACATCCAGTGTCACATGTTGTGGATGCATCAATGGAATTTGTTCCAAGGCGAAGGATATAAGGATAGAACCATAACTGAAATTATTCTTCCTTCCTCCCTTTTCTTTATTCAGTTGTTTCTTTATCTAAGAAAGAAAAACTTTAGACCAGTTGGAGACTGTTGCTCCATACACTCTAGTGCGTACTTATGTAAAACATGAAATATACAAAATCATATGTACAACATAATGTTTAAAAAATTATCCACTGAATATGTTTTTACAAATATTTTTAGTGTGTGAGCATTGAGGGTATGTCCACCTCATATGGTTTAACATCAAGGAAAATTTTAAGGATGGAAAATTATTTTGAAGTTTATAAAATTGGCGAATCTCACTAGTCCCTAATATGCAAACTATAAAATGTTTATTGATGTATTTGTAAAATTATTCAAATTTATAATGATATTATATATATTGTATATATAATGTTGGCAATTTTTAGGGTAAAATAATTTTATATTGTAAAATTTGGGTGAACCATTTTTATAAAAAAATGGAAATTGGTGAATCTTTTTTTTGGAAAAATCATGGGAAATTAGCCCACCTGCGAATATTAGCCCGTAAAATTTTCCATGTTTACCTGAGGAATTACATGATCGATTAACAAATAAAAAAGAGATTTCTCATGCATATTAATATTAGCCATCTATGTACCATAACTAATAATTTATTTATTGTTAATTATTGATAATTTTGAAGATCATTTCAACGTGACCATGTAGCAGATCATAAGAGTTCTCTTGTGAGCCATATCCACATGTCCATATCAATAGTGAATAAAGTTATTTTCTTGGTTGCTATGATGCGACTAAATAATAGTGTCAATGAAGTGAGCAACAACATAGTAGATAAGGAAGGATAAGACATTGACAACATAGCTTGACCATGATGATAAAATAAAACTTGAGAGAAAACCTTGATAGTAGAACTCAGGAGTTGGTCTTAACTTAAGGGTAGATCAAATCTTGACTAGGAATGTGTTTTATAGTATTAATGCTTTAGGATTCCATAGTTTTGAATATTTTCATTAAAAATTCATTTTTTGGGGATCGGTGGGTCAAAAAATCACTTGAAGTTTCAAGATGTAATTCAAATTTAGGATCCATTTCATTCTCCATAGGATTCGTCTCATGGCCTCTGATCTGTTTCCTTCTGCAAGGGTATGATTGCATGATAGATCTCGGGCAGAATCTAATAAATCTAGATCTGGATTGAAGTTGTGGAAATGCATACAGAGGTGGCATATCCTATAACATAGCTATTAATTAACTCGTCAATTCCCTTCAAAATTTTTGAACCCCACAAAATAAAGAAGAGACATAGTTGGTAAAAATTGAAAATGAAAGTACCTTAAAAAGAAACTATCATGCATTGAGTATCCCTTACATACATCAAATTGATATTTGACATGTAAGATTTTGTTAATTGAGACTTGGGGCTCAAATGCATCCCACATGCCTTATAAATAACTGCCTTCTAGCATGGTTCCGAGGGGGTTCATTGGGGTTCATCAAGGTCCCAATGATTTAGGGAATTCTTAACATTGCCTCCAAACATTCCAATGGTGATATCTTGTCAAAGGATTTTTTGGGTCAGTGGGTGCTTATAGAGAAAAAATTCCACTGGTGGTGAGAGAGTGGTGAGTGAATGCTTAAAAATAATATCTTATTTGATATTCATTGGATGTCATTACATGTCTGTGTGTCTAGAACTTTGGAATATTTTCAAGATTTGTTTCAAACTAAGGGTCAATTTTATTCCCCACGGTATTTCTATCATGGCCTCTGATCTATTTCCATCTGCAGGGGTACACTTTCATGGCAAATCTTGGGAAAAATCCAACATATCTAGATCTAGATTGAATTTGTGGAACTGCACACAGAGGTGGTAGATCTTGTAACAAAGCGACAAATTTATTGGTCAATGCACTTCAAAAATGTTGAACCCTAAAAAATAAAGAAGATACATAGTTGATATAAATTGAACATAAAGTACCATCAAAAGAAACAATATTGCATTGAGTATCCCTTGCATACATCAAATTGATATTTGACATCTAAGCTTTTGTTATTTGAGACTTCTAGCCCACATGCATCCCACATGCCTTCTAAATAACCATATTCTAGCATGGTTCCCAAGGGGTTCATTGTGGTTCATCAATGGTCCAGTGATTCATGGAAGTCTTAAGATTCCCTCCAAATATTCCAATGGTGATATCTTTTCAAAGGATTTGTTGGGTCAGTGGGCACTTAAAGGGAAAAAATTCCATTGGTGGTCAGAGAGTGATGACTGGATGCCTAAAAATAATATCTTATGTGATGTTCATTGGATATCATTACATGTTTGTGTGTCTCTTTCTATATGTAACCATAAAACTATATGCATGTGCTTGTGGCCTATGAGGCCATAACCATTTTTGTAAATTGTTTTATTAAAATTTGTTCTTATTTTATTTGTTCTATATTAAAAATATATATAATATGTTATATTATTTGATCCGTGTAATATCTTCAAAAAAATTATATTTGATATTATCAATTACAAAATGTATGTATGCTATGTGACTGGATCCTTACAAATTTTATCAATACTAGATTGGTCACCCAATTGGTTGACCCTTAAAACTAGAAACTGGTTGAAACTCGACAGGATCTAGAGAAAAAGGGGAAAAAACTTGGATGGCCAAAAAAGACATTAATGTTCAAATTTTGATTAAAAATAATATATTCAATGATATCCTTGTGAATTCAAACCATTATACACCTATGCAAAATTTTATCATGTATATAGCAATTACGGGTGCATATAACTAAACTAACATGGAGTGTAATCATAACTGTGATAAGTTCCAATTTTTTTTTATTTGTTGGTTGCTATCATGTTTTGAGTGCAGAATTGTGAAATTCCGAATCGTATGTTGCTTTATGTGAAGATATATATATATATATATATATATATATATATATATATATATATATATATATATATATATATATATATATATATATATATATATATATATTACTTTATTTTATTTTTTTTCGTGGTTCCCTGGAGATCCGTGTTAGATGTGCAAAAAAGTTTAGATATCATTCAGATATCTAAAATTTCTAATTTTGAATTTGAATATTTACGTGATAAAGGAAAGACAAAGGTCCAAATTATAAAAAGTCACCCAAAAATAACATTGGTAATTTTCTTTCATTCAACATGTAACATATTGCATCTGTGTTCATTAATGCTCTTCTTCCATATGCTATCCACTTATGACATTTCCTTTGAAATATTTGGTGCATTTGGGACTTAAAGGTCATTTGTAGGCTATAAATGTATTTAGAGTTTCAATTCTAATTGAGTATTCAACTGAACATATTGATTCTCTTATACATAAATATTTTTCTCTCCATCCACTTTTCATAACTTCCATAACCATTAGGTAGGGACTTGCAACTTCGATGATGTTTTGCTTGTTTAGTAAAAGATTATCGAGACTTTAATTTATTGAAAGTTGTAGAATTTACAATATATAAAGTTTCAAGATGTAATTTTTAAAAGTATAATTCTTTAAAGGGAACTAGCTCAATGGAAGAGCATCTGCTTTATAAGCAGGAGGTAGGTGGTTCGATTCCATCGTGCCGTGATATTCATATGGAATGACAGTGATCACCAATGAGCTTATGGTGACATTTTTCAACCTTCACAAAAATATGAAATGGTGGCGGTGAACAAACGCCACCATATATACACATCAATAGTGATGACCATGAAGGTCCGCCACCATAAATCGTTGTTGTTGATATGAAATGGTGGGGGTCAATGTTTGTCATTATATTCATTATTTGTGATGGATCTTGAAGTCACCAATGAGCTTATCATGACATTTTTTGACCCTCACCAAATATGAAATGGTGACGGTCAATGAACATTGCCATATATATGCACCAATAGTGACAACCATAAAAGATTCATCACAATAAATCGTTGTTGTTCATATGAAATGGTGATGGTCACTATCCGTCATTATAATCAATATTCGTGATGGACCTTGAATGTAACCACAACACATACTTTCGGTGACACCACCTTTGGTGACGTTCAATTTTTTGGTGACCGAGGCTATTGTCCATCACCATTGCTCATATGAAATGGTGATGGTCACTATCCATCATTATAAATCATTATTGGTGATGAAACTTGAAAGTCACCACATGACCTATACTTATGCCACCTTTGGTGACGTTCAGTTTTTGGTGACGAAGGCTCTTTTGACTGTCACCAATGAGCTTATGGTGACATTTTTCGCCCTCACCAATGTCATTTTTTCTTGTAGTCACCTCTCCTATCTAGAGTGATGTCGGGTAAACCCACAGTCCCAATATTTTCTCTTTGTGCATACAAAATGGACCCCCTAATTTGATCCAACACCATTTCCTTATCTGGGAAATTTCGACCTGTTCTAATTTCTTGAACTGGAAATTTAAACATATCTGTTTGTTTTAATATCTCAATCTGAAATTGAGATATTAAATTAAATTCCTCCCTTGGTTATGGAACCACACACCTCCTCTCAGAATTAATAATGTGGAAACTTTTTATTCAAAGGTTATAAAACCAAAAATTGCGTATAACAATGCTCTTCAAATGAAACCATACAATCCACCCTCGGCTTCTTACATTAACCTCAATTAACCCTCAAGGCATATAAGATACTCCTTTAATAATAACCCCATAAAATAACCTTCTCTTGTATCCAACACTATATATTGGACTACGCATAACCCACAAGCCTTATCATGCGTTACATTTATTTTTCCCAACAGATATATATATATACTTACCTAGCCCACACGGTCTTGTACATCCCCAAGGTTTAGGCTCCTATGGTTTGGACTTATTGACTCATGTAAATATCACAATCTCTGAACATTTAGTTTTGTTTCTGAGGGCCCAGACTTTATATAATACTCGGCTCACGAAAATTTACTTATTCAAAAGGTTCGACCTTGGTTGATTTGATACCAACGCAATGTGATATAACCCAACGACCTCAATCAACGTTATATGCAATCTCGCCTACATAAATATCAATTGGGCCCACTACATTTTAATTGCATTGAACGTCGAATAGATCCAACGACCCATCCTATGTCGTGCTCCAATCTCGGATTGCACGGGCATAAATGCATATCATGTTTTTTTGTCATCCAAGTGTTAACGCTCAGAAGTTACGCGATGAAAGTTGTTTTTGGAAACCGCCCACATCCACGTGTCAGACGAAGACATAGATCGTATTTTTTTTGGACAGTTTCTCTTACCACCTTTCAATAACACGATACTGCCAGTTTTCCTTCCGAAGACTGCCTTTAATGCTCATTCAAGTCAGAGTTCTGTTCCCTTTTGGCTCGGGGTTCCGCCAACTTTTCAATGTTGGTTTTTATTATCGCGCCCTTTCGGATGTTGAAATCCACCTCCTTTCAGTCTATTTCCAAGTCACCTTCTCACATGTTAACATCGTGATATATAACTACTTCGCTCCAGGTTTTGTAGAGTGGGGGTTCATTACACAACCCTCTTTTCAACATTCAACAAGTTTCAAAAGGACCCTGTGCCTCCATTACAGCAAAGTCTCTATGTGGAAATCAAAACATGAATCAATATTAAAATTGACTCTCCCTTCACAAGAGGAGCCTTATTCATTGTAAGTTCATCATATATCTATTCACAACTGGATATGAACCTCAGAGACCTATTACCAAAAACATCTCTACACAGAGTTCAAACAAGTTCCTCATTATACCTAGGAGCCAATTCCAAACCCTTCATACATTTAGTCCTAAATCATGGTCCTTGACATCGATTCTTCCGCTGAACCAGAGCATTTTCTAGCCCTATCACAGAGTCTTAATTTCATACACAAAGAGAGATATCCTAATGCCTTCAATTTCTTCAATTACATACATAGTATTATAAAACCCCGAATAACTGAGTATGTCCGCGCATTCTTATACCATGGCCTATTGAATTCGAAACCCATTACACAGTGCATCGTTCAACTCAATTACAGATATTATTCACACAATTAATCATAGAGATTTAGGACATTTCCATATAGAAATTAAGTCAGTCAAAGCACATGTACTTAAAACAATTTCTTCATTCATCTATATAATGAAACTAGTTACAAACTCCCGGCCTTGCCCAGATCTTCAATTCAAATGGATTTCTACTACCATGCCTCTACTCTACAGCACTATGCAGGTCTACCTATTATGCCTTTTAGGCTTATTTTTATACAAAACCCACTGAATCAACTCAACTCCTCTAACAACCCAAAAACTCTTCAAACTCCCAATTTTCTAACTTTAAACTAAATCCTAAGGAACTGAAATTGAATCTCTTCATATGCCCACGAATCATTTGAGGGCAGTTACAAATTTTTCTCTCTACATTTAACTAAAATCACTCAATTTATTCAATAATTACATGAGCAAGAAAAATATAATACCCCCTATGTATATCTATATACAAAATGTTGTCTTGGGCCTAATGCCCCTGCATCAAACTCCTAGGTTAAAATGGTTCATGATCTCCTGATCATGTGTTTTCATCTTTGTCTACCTGGATCCCACACTTTGTTCTGCAACTGGTCATCTGTTGCAGTGTTCTTCTTTTGCATTCACACACAACTTGTCAGTTTTAAAAACATAAGACCCCATGGTCTCATTTGATGATTTGATCATCAAATCTTCCTTCTGTCCCAAGTCTTCTATACACTTCAGATATTCCTCATTGGTCTTATTTTTAGTCTCTTCAATTTTTCCAAATTCCAGCTTTTGGTCACCACAAATTAAATCTCCTCTGTTTCCAATAAGTTGGAAAGCAGAGCCTTTCTCCAACTGTGCATGGACATTTTCAAAACATCTAGCTGCTCCATTTTCTTCCTTAGTGACAACATCAGCAGTTTGTTCACCTCTACATGTTTTCCCTGCAAACATACAAAATTTGTCAGATGTAAGGCCCTTTGACCTCTTGGTCCCACTTGAATTTTCAGTCTTCAAGTCCTTTTCCAAATACTCAATCATCGTGAGTAATCTCTCCTTCTGCTGAGCATTTATCATCTACTCTCTCTTCATTTGTAGCCTCTGCCACTTTACCTTCTTCTTCATGAGCCAACCAACTCTCTGGCTTTCCTTTATCATCTCTATCATCCTCTCTAGTTCATAAAGCTTCTTGCTGATCTCAGCTATCTCTTTCCAATATTCTTCATCAGCGAGTTTCTTCCTCATGCCAATTTCTTTGGCATCTTCCCTCACTCTTCTGCTATGGCCTCTCTCAGAACCTCTGCAATCTCTGCTATGTCTATCAGTAGCCATTTTCTCCTCCATGAGTTCTTCACTCACAATCTACACTAAGCCTCTGCAACAACAAGCTCTCTTGCTGCAACTTACCTCACCAATCCCTTCCTCCAGATCCGGCTTTTGGCAAGTACTGGTCCCCTTCTGCTGGAACCTTCTAAGCACTCTCTTCTGCTCTTTCTAGGCTTCACTCTGCAAATTCTCAAGAACACCTATGTTCTTCTTTCATCCAACCTTACTTGGGAATCCTCCAGGTTCTGCCACAATCTTTTATTCACTTCAGAATCCTCTGCTAGATTCCTTTATCACTGCTCTCAAAGCTGTGATCTATCTTTGCTGAGATTTCTTCTTCAATTGCTTGCACTCTGCAAACAATACCTTCAAACCAAAGTTAAAATAGGCTCATCAACTCACCTTCCAAGATCCCTGAATGATATTGTTTCTTCTTTCACCTGCACTGCATTTCTATCTGCTGTAATCTTCAAATATTTTGTCTTCACTTCAGATTCTGCAAATCTTAATACCTTCACTGCATACTCAATCAAATCTGTAAATTCTGTTAAACATATTTAAACATCAAAATTATCTTTCCTGTATTAGTACATGTGCATTTCAAAAATAAATTCTCAAAGATATATTTCAATTCAAGCTCTGATACCACATGATGTCGGGTAAACCCACAGTCCCAATATTTTCTCTCTGTGCATACAAAATGCACCCCCTAATTTTGATCCAACACCATTTCCTTATCTGGGCAATTTCGACCTGTTCTAATTTCTTGAACTGGAAATTTAAACATATCTGTGTGTTTTAATATCTCAATCTGAGATTGAGATATTAAATTAAATTCCTCCCTTGGTTATGGAACCACACACCTCCTCTCAGAATTAATAATGGGGAAAATTTTATTCAAAGGTTATAGAACCCAAAATTGCATATAACAATGCTCTCCAAATGAAACCATACAATCCACCCTTGGCTTCTTACATTAACCTCAATTAAACCTCAAAGCATATAAGATACTCCTTTAATAATAACCCCATAAAAGAACCTTGTCTTGTATCCAACACTATATATCGGACTACGCATAACCCACAGGCCTTAGCATGCCTTACATTTATTTTTCCCAAGATATATATATATATATATATACTTACCTGGCCCACACGGTCTTGTACATCCTCAAGGTTTAGGCTCCTATGGTTCAGACTTATTAACTCACGTAAATATCACAAACTCTGACCATTTAGTTTTATTTCTGAGGCCCAGACTTTATATAATACTCAGCTCATGAAACTCTACTTATTCAAAAGGTTCGACCTTGGTTGATTTAATACCAACGCAATGTGATATAACCCAATGACCTCAATCAACGTTATATGCAATCTCGCCTACATAAATATCAATTGGGCCCATTGCATTTTAATTGCATTAAACGTCGAACAGATCCGAAGACCCAGCTTATGTCGCACTCCAATCTCAGATCGCACGGGCATAAACGCATATCGCATTTTTTTTTCGTCTGAGCGTTGACGCTCAGAAGTTATGCGATGAAATTTGTTTTTGGAAACCGCCCAGAGCCACGTGTCAGACGAAGACATAGATCATGTTTTTTTTGGACGGTTTCTCTTACCACCTTTCAATAACGTGATATTGTCGGTTTTCCTTCTGAAGACTGCCTTAACTGTTCATTCAAGTTAGAGTTATGTTCCCTTTTGGCTTGGGGTTCCGCTAATTTTTCAATGTTGGTTTTTATTATCGCGCCCTTTCGGATGTTGAACTCCACCTCCTTTTAGTCTATTTCAAAGTCACCTTCTCACATGTTAACGTCGTGATATATAATTGCTTCGCTCCAGGTTTTGTAGAGTGGGGGTTCATTACACAACCCTCTTTTCAACATTCGACCAGTTTCAAAAGGACCCTGTGCCTCCATTACAGCAAAGTCTCTATGTGGAAATCAAAACATGAATCAATATTAAAATTGACTCTCCCTTCACAAGAGGAGCCTTATTCATTGTAAGTTCATCATATATCTATTCACAACTTGATACGAACCTCAGAGACCTATTACTGAAAACATCTCTACACAGAGTTCAAACAAGTTCCTCATTATACATATGAGCCAATTCCAAACCCTTCATACATTTAGTCCTAAATCATGGCCCTTGACATCGATTCTTCCGCTGAACCAGAGCATGTTCTAGCCCTATCACAGAGTCTTAATTTCATACACAGACAGAGATATCCTAATGCCTTCAATTTCTTCAATTACATACAGAGTATTATAAAACCTCGAATAACTGAGCATGTCCATGCATTCTTATACCATGGCCTATTGAATTTGAAACCCATTACACAGGGCATCATTCAACTCAATTACAGATATTATTCACAAAATTAATCATAGAGATTCAGGACATTTCCACATAGAAATTAAGTCAGTCAAAGAACATGTACTTAAAACAATTTCTTCATTCATATGTATAATGAAACTACTTACAAACTCCCGGCCTTGCCCAGATCTTCAATTCGAATGGCCTTCTACTACCATGCCTCTACTCTACAGCACTATGCAAGTCTATGTAGCCCTATGCGAGTCTTCCTATTATGCCTTTTAGGCTTATTTTTATACAAAAACCACTGAATCGACTCAACTCCTCTAACAGCCCAAAAACTCTTCAAACTTCCAATTTTCTAACTTTAGGCTAAATCCTAAGGAATTGAAAATGAATCTCTTCATATGCCCACGAATCATTCGAGGGAAGTTACAAATTTTTCTCTCTACATTTAACTAAAATCATTCAATTTATTAAATAATTACATGAGCAAGAAAAATATAAGACTCCCTATTTCTATCTATATACAAAATATTGTCTTAGGCCTAATGCCCCTACATCATAGAGTGTCCAGAAATCTTCCATCTCTAACTATTTCATCCCTATCCGACTTGTGATCTTCGGGAGACCTACTACCATATTCTCCAATTGTCCCATGCTCCTCCCATAGCTGATTTGAAGTGGCCCCTATTTTTTCAACTTCGACAAGCTTTGTAGGATGGATGTATTAACCTCTACTTTCTTTTCCTGTGCATGTATGATTCGGTCATTATCTTCCTTGCAAATCCTTATTTCTTCCTTTAGACTTCTCAGTGTATATTCCAAATCAAATGAATGTCTAACACCATGTTTCTCATATGAATCATACGGAGAATATATGTAGTCTACCATTTTTCTATTCATCTTTGATTTCTTCTGGAAAGGTGTAATATGTCAGCTAAAACAAATCATAAATAAACCAATGTACCTTAGTGTAATTTGGGGAGGATACATCCGACAAGATAAACAAATCATAAAAATACATGTATATACATTATCATAATAACATATAAACTTGTAACGCATGGTATATTAACTCATAAACATCATTCTATTTGGAGTCCAGTCATCAATGAATAATCATACCAAATCCATGCCATGACCTACTACATGACAACCTCAACCATACCATCTAAAACTTGACCACATGTACCCATATGACATGTATAATGAAGCATGAATGACTAATGCATGTTCAAAATTTAGAATCACGTAAGAAAGCATACATAGACGACATACAAGCATGACCAATGTGTGACCTAGCATAAGCAAGCAATGCATATACAAGATGTAGCAACATGTAATGAAGAGTGCACTAAAAATACACAAGCATGAGCAAAACATAACAAGTCATACACTCATGACGACATGTTGACAACAACACCATCATTCCTTCCATGGCAACACCACTTTTACCATGTTCAACAAAACAAAAATGTAGCAAGCACATACACCCTAAGTATGAGAAACACATATGAAATCTATAGAAAAGCATGACCAACACACTGCCCATCTAGTCCAAGGGTTGAATGATTCTCTGATACCACTTTGTAACACCCTCTTCCCACATCTACCCAAGTAACCAGCTAACCGGGGTAAACATGTGACGAGAGGCTACTATGATCAGACTCAACCACCTATATGACCTTAAGGAAGTGTAACTGATGGAATCTCTTCACACAAACCGTGTACATCATCAATAACACCCCCAATAGCTAACCCAACCATTCAGGAATCCTACCTCTGGGTCCCACTGAGATTTTTAGCCTCTAGGCTTTTCGCTGCATGCACAGGCAATCAAGCTAGCGTCTATGAGGCTCTGAACGTATGCATAAGCCCACATGCCAGCGTCCAAGGACTAAATTACTCAGTGTATTTGAGCCACTTTTTCAGGCCTAGAACCGAGTGGTCTACCCATAAATTCATGATAAGTACAAAGATCATTTATAAGAGTCAAACAATGATGTATTTACAAAAGCATCCGAAAGTACTAAAATGGACCCCTACTAGACATGCTAGGAATTTCATCAAACATGAAAGCTACATGTATAAACAACCGAACAAACGAAAGGGGTCTCATACTTATCTGAGAATCGCTAAGAAGCATTGGTCCCCTACACCATTAACTACAATAAAATATATTTGACCATAGATACATTATGTGTTCATTTACAAGTAAAAACATGGGGAGAGGCATACATCATCACTATAAAAATACATGCTCGTAACTAGCATTATAACAACAAAATTACCATGCACAAAATAGTAATAGAATCCACATATAAATCAACACATTTTCATACCAAATACCAAGGGAATGAATTTATCATTAACGAATGTAGAAACCAATTAGATATAGGACTTCCACATTCCACCCAACCATAGATTGGCTGAGCCAAATTTATCTTCAACCCATCACCCTTGTGCCATATTTCAAGCATGATGTGGTATCTCATCAAACACATAAATCAAAACTAATACAGGGCTTCCAGAGGCCAAACCACCTTAACCCACAAAAAGTGATTCCATCTCATGGTCGAACATTACAAACATCATGGATTGGTCTCTATCGAAGCTATTGTAGGTCTCTAGAGTGCTTTTTCCAACCAAGGCTCCAATACTAGTAACTCAATCCCAGTTGTTTTCGGGCTCCAAAGTGCTTTTCCAACCAAGGCTCTAAGAAAAGTAACTCAACCCACCTAGGGCCCTAGATTTTTGTTCCAACCAAGGCTCCAAGACTAGTAACTTAACCCAAAAACTATCCACCAGGCTCTAAATTGTTTTTCCGATGAAGGCTCTAGGAAATAATAACTCAACCCACCACTAAGAGAGCATGAGAACCAACCAGAAACAATCAATGGAAATAACCCCAAAACACCATGACTATCCAGGAAATGAAAAAGCTAGGAAAATCCTCTGTCAATCCAGGAATTCCTCCATGCCAATGACGAATCATAGCCAATAAATCACATGCATACACCATGCCTGCCAAAACTAGTGACGAAAACATACATGAAACTCGGTGCCTGTAATCAAAACCTATTTAGTCAAGTGAATTTGAGTATTTTTGCACTCCGTATTTGTGCATCAAACATTCTTATAACTTCTTTTTAGATTAAGGGTAACAAGATTGGATTAATCCTTCTTAGTTTTTGTTGAAAAGGTTTTTGATTTTCTTTCAAAGGAATCTTATGTTGAATTATGTCTTTGTTGTAAGTTTTCAAATCTTCGTAACTCCATGTAAAGACATCCTGATATTCCTTCAAAAGTTCTAAGTATTTAACCTTTTCTTTTGATGATAAGGATTTTGATAGTTTGATCATTTTTGGTTTTTCATCTGTCCCTAAGTTATACTCTTCTATGTCAGAATTGACTGGTTCCATTTTTGGCCTTTTGGGCACATCGTTGGAATCAAACAGGTCTTCAAGGGGAGTTAAACCTCTGGGTAAAATGTTATGTTTTAAATCAATCAAATCTGCTTCATCTTCCATCATTTCCTCTATATCTACTTTTTCCATTTCATCTATGTCACTCTGAGTAAATATCGTAGGTATATCAAAATTATGTACATCTAAATTATCTAAATCATCTATTTGACAAGAATTTGAATTTATATCATAAGGTGAATCTATATTACAGTCATTATCAATTTGGCAATGTTGAAACTCTTTCTCATTATTCAAAAAGTGATAGATTTTCTCATCTTCTGAGAAAATTTGCCAATATTTCACATTGTCTGGGACAATAGGTCTGTGTTTGATTTTAGCAGTGTATTTTTGTAATGGTGAAAATGGAAATTTACAACTACTGGCGAAGGTTTCTAAATAATGGGCTTGTATGTTCTGTTTTCTAGGGATGATAGAAAATTTTGATTCTAACAAATCATCAAGAAATTCCAATGTTGTTTCTTTGTATCTTGCAAGTCTGGGATTGTGAACAGAGTATTCTGCGTTTATTTTCTTGATAACTAGCTCTGAATCTCCCATGACTAATATTATTTTCCCTCCCATTTTTCTAATAATTTGCAAACCTAAGATTAAAGCCTCGTATTCAGCCATGTTATTGGTGCATTTGAAATTCAATCTAAAGGCATGTCCTTCAGAATGGCTTATTTCAGTATTGGTAATCCATACACCTGCTCCAGCTCCTAATTTATTTACAGATCCATCAAAATCTAAATGCCATAAAGCCTCATGACCAATGTAATCATCCATTATTTTAAGTTTCTTATCAGTGAGTTCAGTTTGATTTTCATTTTGATCAGTGTTACTGAGAATAAAGGAATCAATATCAGTAGGAGTTGAATAGATTGGATAATTGGTAGGTCTGTCAGCAGTACTGATCATGAACTTCATTAATGTTTCTCTGTAAATATTTTTGGGCTGTCCAAATACCAAGATAGTGGCATAACTCATGTCAAGTTGTAGAGATCCCTGCATCTTTGCTCCCCATGAGCGAGAAAGAAGCATGCCATACTTTGGCTAGATATCAACTACCACAACATCCATGATCATGCTTTTACCAGGATATTGGACTAGGTTTACACACAGATCTTTAATCAACCCTATGCATTGAAATTTAGATGAAACAAATGAAAACAGGTCCTTATATGGTCGGGTCATGTCTAGATTCAGGGTTTCCATTATTGCTCTGGGCATTAAGTTGTGGGAAGCTCCAGTATCTAGCATAGCATTGTGTAATATCTGATCATGCATAATAAGAATTAAATAAAATGGAGGTACTACCCCATCTGAATGCTTACCATCTACATTGGGACCAAAGATTAATTCAGGCCTATCTTCATTCATATTAATTGTATCCTCATTTTCATTTACATTCAATGCTTCAGAAATCATAGATCTATACAAGTCATTTTTAGCCAATTCAACTAAAGGAACAACTATATTTAACTTGGATATTTCAGATTACATGTTAAATGTTGACTAAGATTTGATGGCTTGAATTACTTTGTCTTTTGGAACTGTGGTTTGTGATGATTTTTCTTGTGTTTCAACAGTTTTACCTTTGGTTTGAGCTTTTCTTTTGTCTTCTGTTTGAGTTTCTTGGTTTTTGCTATCTTTAATCGTTTTTTCAGGAACAGTTTGACTGTTAGCATATGTTTTATCATATTTGGAATTCTCAACAGAAGATTTAGGATTTGATGATTTTCGGTCAACTGGATTCTTTTTTGGCTCATTGACTGTTGCTGAAATGGTGGTCTTTGTGGTATTAGCCTTTTGGGCATCTTTTGAGGATTGAGCCACCTCATTAATAATATCTACAATCTTTGGGCTTTGTTGTTTTTTAGGACTGGGTGGGTTTGAACTTTGTTTATTTTCTTTGGGAAGAATATGCAAAAAATTCGTTTTGGGAGCCTCAATATTCTTTTTGTTTTGGTTTTGTTTGGTTGGAGCATTTTTCTTTATGGTAGGCTCATTGGTTTTCTTGCTCCTAAGGTTACATTGGTTGTGGATTTCATTTATTGAAAATTCATAACCTTGTTTATAATCAAAGGATTCACCAGATTCAACTGTGAACTGTTGCAGTTCAAAGAGTTCCTGTCCCTCCTGAGTGAGGAAAATTGTATTGTTTTCATCAATCCCCATAGCTATGTTGATGTCTTCCTCCTCCTCAACATTGTTTTGTGAACTCTCTGCAAAATTTTCTTGGAATGGGGGTCTTATATTTTGATCTGGGGAAGGTTATTTACCTTTCCCAGGATTGTTGTTTTCCTTGTAGTTGGGATTCCGGATTTGGGAATGATTCTCCCTTTGTGGTTTCCTTTCGATGTGATCTAGTCTCTCAACTAATTTTTCTAATTTTTTGTTAATAAAATCAAATTTACCATCTAAGTGTGAAGCTTCTTCTTTGATTGTAACCCTCCTCTCATTTCTCATTCGGGCTTTCTTGGCAAGGATGTTGATTTCTACACCTACAACATTTTGTTGCATTTGTTCTAAGGTATCTGCATCTCTTTCTCTAAGTTGGTAAGCCATGTCTACATCAAAACAATCAGGAAATTTGAGTAGAACGGAATACAGAGTGGGTTTAAGGTCTGCAGGAATAGCATTGTAAAGACTATTGTATCTGGTGCAAAAATCTTGGACAGACTCATTGGGGGCTCTCTTAACAACATCAAACTCATATAGTATTTGCATAGGATTCTTCTTCTTTTCCCATTTATTTAGGAAAGCTCTGTGAAAGGAAGCTAAGTCTGCTATACTACCAGCACCTAAACTTCTAAACCAAGTTTTCACTTCTCCAATTAAGCTTTGTGCAAATAATCTCATTTGGACATCAGATTCATCTATCTCATAAATTTCCCAAAAATCATTGATTCTAGTGATATGTTGTTGTGCAGTGATTTGTGAAGGATTATCAAACAATGGGATATATTTTTTATAATTTTGGGGCATGTCATGGAGATTCTGAGGTAAGACCAAGGGAGCATATCTGGCTGCCATGGCCTGGATTTTTGCTAAACTGGGAGGTACAGTAGTAGTGGAAGGGATAGTGCTGGTTACAAAAATGGATGTACTTGAAGATCTTGGTAAAGGGGATGAAAAATAAATAGCATGGATAGTGCTTATGGTGGTGGTAGTTGTAATGGACTAAGTGAATGATGGATATATTATTTTAGGTTGCAAGGGCAGCTCAGGGATGAATGGATCTATTGATGAACTAGCGGTGGATTGAGGATATGACGAATATATGATCCTATGGTGCAGAGGCAACTCAGGGCTTATAGGCTCTTGAGGTGAACTCACAGTAGAATCTGTAAATGAGGTGGCAGCATACAGAGTAGAATCGGATGCTGGAAAGACTGTGGTGTATAGTTGGGAAACTGGAGGTTTGAATTGAGACAAAAAAATTGGCTAACTTAAGAGCTTCTTCAATGTCTTTAGTTTTTGTGACATTTACCCTTTTTACTGGACTTTGACTTTCAGCTTTGTCTGATTTAGTAGGAACGAAAATAATTTTGTGTTTTTCACTCACATAAGAGGTAAAAACAGGATCTAAAAAAACTTCCTTTAAATCAGTTTCAGACTTGGTTCTAAATAGTGATTTTTCAAACTTCAAATCAAATTCAATGTCTGATAAACTTACTAATTCTTTAGGTAAATAATCAACTCTTTTCAGGTGTACTTCAGTTTCTGAACTAACAATTTGTTTTTTCCTTTTTCCTATCTAGTCTGGATTGTCTACTATATCTGGAGGATTGGGATCAGGGTTGGATCTAGTGTAATAGAATTTCTTGGGATCCATAATGTTTATTGGGTAAATACCCACAACCTTTAAAATTAATCTTAAAGTACAAAATATAATGTTTAAAAATCTTCCTTCAAGATTAAACTTAAAACTGGAGAGTGGTTAGTTCCCCAGTATGGTCACTAGTATGTTATCACCCTAGTAATTCTCAAGTTGTGGGATGAGGATTTTGTAGTTAAGAAAACCAGGGGTAACCAAGAACCTCTTTTAGAATTTAGGATCTAGCCTTCCTGAGTTCCGAAGAGGGATCTCTCCTTATGATTTAGCTTTGTTTAGGTAACAGATGTTAGGCTAGCTATGATTGTGTAGTTGGGTTTGATTTTTGAAAGGTTGGTGGGAATAAAGGATTACAAAGGAAACCATAAAAAGATATATCTAACCATTGGGCAATGGGGTCAAATTGCTAGCTAACAAGACTTTAAAAACAAGGTAAAAAGATGTAAATATGCTAAGGGGAAGTTAGATAACTTTCAGAGGGTTTGAAAGGCTAATTTGATGAAGTGATGTGATTCTGGGCTAAGGGAAATTAAGAATCCTTAGATCACAGAAAGGAAGAGGGAAAGGCGAGGTCAAACGAAACTAAAGATCATTTAAGAATTCTCTAGTCTGGAAATCATCATAAAACATAAATAGTGACAACTAGTAAATATAGAGAGATTTTTAACACTGATTCTATAATAACTTTCCTAGTTTATCATTTAAGAAGGAAAATACATATGATATATGAATGAAACTTAAAGAAAAACACAATGAAAACATGAAAATACTTACTCATCTGTTTATCTCATGAATCCTTAACTATGATGTCTTTTGCTTCAGTTTCCAGCTTGCTAATTCAATTTAACTCACAAAAAGTCCCAATGTTTCAACAAAATAAGTCTATAGTAATCTTCAGATTTTATTCCACCCTGAATACTTCGAAAGATGAATTATTTATACAAATAAATTTCTTACAAAATATCTCAAAGTTTGAGAGAATATTTTAATAAAAAATAGGAATTATTACATAAGAAGAGGGACAACAACAAAACAGTTTGCCAGACGTCCTCTTTTTCAAGGAAAAATAGAACTATTTATCCTAATCAAGCTGATTTTCTAATTAGCTGGAAGCGTTGCTGGCAATTGGGACATTATCTAATGAAAGATGACTTGTAGAATACTCCTCCTTTTCACCTTCTATTCTGATCCTCTTTATTTCTGGTTTTCATTGTTTCACTGCTGTAATTGAAAATTAACCAGCAGTAACATTCTTTTTTACTGATACTCTTTGACATTTGATACACTTTGACCCTGATACACTTTGACCCTGATTTTTCACCCTAAGGTAAAAGTAAAATATGATTTATTCATGTGATTTTCTTTTCTTTACCTGTCAAATTCACATCAAATCTGTGAATTCTTGCCATTGTTGATCAGTGAGAATCTTCATATTCTTTAGCCTTCTATAGCTTTCATTAGCTTCTGTGTACTTAGAAAAATTTGGTTTTAATATGAACATGTGCTTAATTTCATTCTCCAACAAGAAAAAAATATCAAAATATTGCAGTACTACTTTGCGACTAGGAGACCCTTGAGGCAAAGGTTTGTTGACCTACTCTTTAGCATGGGCTCTAATCTTCTGGTCATAGTCTTTCTGTGCCATTACTTTCTCATGAAATCCATGAATATCTAGACGTCCTGCTTCTAGCAGCAACTCATATTTTATCTTGAATTTAGTAATTGATAAGTTCATTGTATCACACTTCTCTTCCAGGTTATTCATAATATTTTTTTTTTTCAGGATTTTTCTGATTTGAAGGATGGCTTCTGTCCTGTCAGGAATTTTCAATTCTTCCAATTCTTCCCTGTTTTTACTATTCAAAAATGGTATGAGTTGAATTTCTTGTGGTGGTTTGTTGCCAAGTTCCTTTTTTGTTTTGTCAATCTCTGCTAAGGCAACTTGTAGCAGATCTTTTTGATCATATATTATCTCAATAGAAGGCCACTATGAGTGAATTCCTTCAGTGATTTTTGTCCACAAATGATTTTTAATGTAGGCAACCTAATCTGTGAGATTTACTTGCTGTTGAATAATCTTAACCTGTTCCTGCAATCTGTTGGCCCTCTGTTCATGTCCTTTGGAAGTGATTAAGG
The DNA here is from genome assembly GCA_034641835.2 of Pinus albicaulis. NCBI lineage: Eukaryota > Viridiplantae > Streptophyta > Pinopsida > Pinales > Pinaceae > Pinus > Pinus albicaulis. The sequence continues at coordinate 1,110,271,521 of CM076578.1, read as the reverse complement.
CATCTCTGTTGGCAGATTCCAAGTTTGCATTAGCTTTTTTCAATCTTTTGATCTCATCATACTTTAAAGTCATCTCTTCTAAAGCTTTTACCAAGTCTATGGCTCCTGTTTCTGTCCCTGTTTGTACCTGTATTTTTTAAGATGCAGTAGCAAAATCATCCTTTGATGAAATTGACACTGCAGTTGCCAATTTCCCTTTAGGTGCAAGATGTTCAGCTAGAGTAGATGGTACAACAATACTTACTAATGGAATAACTGCAGGACTGACTTCTTTATCCTTTTTAAATGCCTCTTTTTCCTTCATCAAGGCTTCTATTTGGTTTTCCATTTCCTTTATTTGGGCTGTCATATTTATAACCAATTGACTCAATTCATAATTTTCAGTTTTCTGTTGTAGGATCTCCTTTGCCTGGGGATGTTCACTTTGAGGAAATTTCAGTTTCCTCCTTAGAGCAGCTATGTCTTCATTTTTATGTTTGATTAAAGTATTTTCAACTTCAATGTTAGCTGGATCAGCTCCTGCTTCAATCACCAAGTATTCTAATGCTTTGATTCTCAATCCATTAGCATGCAAGGATGCTTTGTCTAATTTCATTTGATTTTGCAGATTTTTCACTGTCTTCTGAAGTTTAACAGAGCTCATTGTTTTGTTGACTATCTTTGAATATAACATCTCTGTATTGCTCCTATGAAATTCTATTTGATCTAATTCATGGATAGCATCTGCATCTACTTCCAAATCTGTCTTTGAGTAGTATGCCACTAAATTTGGATTAGCCACTGTAGGCTTAAAAAATGACATTACTAATTTGTTAGAAGAATAATCAAAAGAAGAGAGAAGTCTATCTTTATTTCCTGGTTTTTCTTTGAGAAACTTGGAATATACTTCATTCTTTATTTCTTCATTCTTCTCTCTGATTTGTCTGAATTTGATCTGGATGTATGACTCTGTGTTCTCAGATTCCTTGGAAGAAGAAGGAATTTCAACATTAGTTTGCTTCTCAACCATCATTGTATCTGTATCCAGTGTCTCAAATTGGCTCTTTTGAAGTTCTCTGAGTGTTTCAGTTACTATCACTGTTGCCTCATCCTTAGTTTTATGACCATTATTATCATCAATTTCCATTGCTTTATATTTTTCCTCAACATTCAATTTATTTCTCTTGCTATAGGAGGTTTTAAATTTCCTGCCTAAAATGGTTTCTGCAATATAATTGACATCTTCTCAACTTCTTTTATGAGATACTTCAGCCTCTTTATCAATTGTAGTCACTTTTGATTGATCAACCTGTTTTTCCTGTATATTACATGTCTGCATACCCTGTGTATCATCATCTATCAAACTATTTGGTTCCCATTCTTTCTGATTAGCAAATTTCTCAATTTGTGGCTTGGAATCATGCAAGAAAGGAGACAACTTGCATTTTATTCTGATAGTGCTCAAGACACCCTGAGGGTCATAATTCCACATAAAGTTGTATGGGAACTTTTACTCTTTCAACTTGATATTAATCTCATTTGCAGCTTCTCTATTGTTGACAATGAATGGCCCAATCTCATTTTTGAGTTTAACTTGGGTCTTTTTCCTAGAGGCCATAAAATTTACTTCATCTGCATTCCATACTTGCCTTAAATATTCTAAAGCAAAAATTCTTGTAGTTACAAATCTTGGAAGTTTGTATGGGGCCAAGAGTGCACCATACACTCCAATCTCTATGTGATTCCTGTATAAGTACCAATCTCCAGTTTTACAGTTCTCAGACAACTGTAAGATTCTCTTAGTCTCTTCATTAATTCTGGGAGTTTCTTCCTTAGTTAACAAATTCATAGCTGGAATTATGAATAAGTCATTGAAATCTGCATTTGTATATTCCCTGTTCTCTTTTCTCAAAATAGATGTCCAAAACACAACCGACAGGAGGTTCCCTTCTACATCCAATTTCTGTAACTCAATGGGAAACTTTTTTGTTTGATAATACAAGAAAAGATGTAGTAGATATGATGTGTATCTAAAAAATCCCTCCTTTGGTAATGTGGTCAATTGGTAGTGCATGCTCTCAGCAATAAACTTGGAAAAATTGTATACAATAGACGAAGGCTGGCCAGGACTTAAAGTAGACAGAAAACCCAAAATAGCAACATCAGTATACTCATCATTATCATACCCCAGTATGAATGACAACATAGAAACAATTTGCCTTGTTTCTTCAGGAAATTCAAATGTATCAAATGGAGGATTGACTTTAGGGATATTAACATGTGTGGGGCAAAAAGTCTGAAAGATGTTGAATCTGGAAGAAAAGTTCAAGTCCAGGTAAAGTTGAGTTAAATCCTCTATAGACAATGAAACAACATTTGGGTCATGGTTTAATTGTAGCATTGAGCTTATGGATTCAACATTAATATAAAATATAGCCTCCCTATCTTTATTGACAATGCATCTCTGATCTAGGAGATAGTATTATTGACACAGTCTGACAAAGTCAGGGGCTGAATGAGTAAGTGGAACAATATACTTTGGTAGATTAGAATCCCACACTGGTACATCCTTATCACTTTTTTCTATAAATTTTCCAAAACACCAGTTATGGACCTCTAATAGGTTGAACTCAAGTGAAGGATCAAAAATTCTGTAATCAAGATCAACTAGTGAACTATTTTCTTGTGAATTTACTGGAGGTTGAACAGGTCTAACAACTTCAGTAGATTCAGTAGTAAGTGCAGGGGTGGGCTTATCAAGTTTATAAGGATCAAGCTGAGGCATCTTAGTTGAGGCTTTCTTCTGAGATTTTGGGCCTCCTGATTTGGGAGTTACTTGTTTCTTTGTCATTTTAGCTGAACAGAGCAAGTTTAAACTATTTGCTAAGTTCTCTTTTGGAAACAAGGGGTATTTGAAGGATTTTTCTGGCAGAATTGGACTCTGAGCGGGGTTCTGGATGATAAAAAAGGGGTTTTAACACACAAAAGATGGATTTGATCAAGCTCAGTAGTGAAAATGATCAGGGAGTGGCTAAAACCTGCTAAAATAGAAAATGTGGATTCTGGAGAAAATTTGACAGGGTTTCCCCTATATTTTGGACGTTTTTTGACTTCTTGTATGGATAATTCAACTGAATTAAAGGAAATGGCTGATAAAATGATAATTTCTACTTTGAAATTGAAGTATTTTGGATAGGATTGACAGAAAAAATACCTTTAAAAGGTATAATTGCGGTCGAAGGAGTTGTAGTTGCGTTCACAAACTTCAATTAAGGTAAATTAGGCTGTCAGAGGTTATGGAATTCTTTGTGAGTGAATTTCAAAGAAAAATGGTCGTTCAAATGGCAAATGATTCAGAAAACAACTTCGCAAATAGTCACGGGAGGCTCTGCAAAGGTTTTCACAGGTTAAATGGTGCAAATAGGTGAAATGCAATGGAAAAGCATAAGTTTTAATGTGTTAAACCATAAGTCGAATCACAGTTTAATTTCATTTATTGCAGATATGGCAAGAGCGGTTTTGGATTGGGCTTGAGTGGTTTTCGCGCAACTCTAAAGTGGTAAGTGGAAATTCACTTTTTGCACGCGATCCAATCATATGGGGACACGTCGGAAAGAGGCGGTTTGGGAAACCAACCCATATCACGTAATTTTTATAAAACATCAGTCGAGCACTTCATTTTCACGATATAGGGTTAGGGCCGTTAGATCAGACTTCAAAAAGCGAATGGTTGGGATTAAAAGGAGACTTGCAGGGAAAGTATAGTGGCACTAGGGCATCGATTATTGACCGTTGATATAGCAGATAGAGGATCAATGGTGATCACTTAACACGATGGGCTATGGTGGGGATGGAGACTGGAGTTATCAGGTGCAATGTGGATCGTCAGATCTTGAAGTTGATGAAGATCGAACGGTTATAGTTACATGCGATGGGGAATGATAAGGGACTGGGAAACTTTCATCGTATTTTTTTGGAGCCATAGGATCAAATGTGTGTTGGGGATCGGAGGGTCTAAATTTAATCCGATGGGGTAAAGGTATTTTGTTAAAACAAACTTTATTCAATGCAAAAGGTGGTTGGGAGGGGTATCAAGGGATTCTAACCAAGGTTAACATTGCGGTATGAGATATGTATTGGGAAATTTGCAAAGGGTTATAGTTTAACCTTAGGTTAAGGGAGTTGGGGAAGGGATAATAAAAAAGGGAATGTTTTTTGAATTTTAGTTTAAACAAAACTTCAATATTTTTGTTTTAAACACATAACTAAACATGTTTAAAGATTTTTTATATATTTTTATTATATAGTTAATTAAATCAAAATGATTTAACTACCATAGGGGGCGGGATATTTATATAACTAAATATTTAGCCAAAGGGGGTATAAGGTGGGTTTTTTATTTAAACATGTGGGAATAAATAACTTTGGCTAAAATTTTATTAATGGGTTTTTTTGGGGCTATTATATAAAAGGGAGTTATATATTATAGGAAAAAGGTTATTCTATAAGGAGTTATTATATAAGTTAAAATTAATATGACAAGGGGACAGGGTATACTCAAAATACATAAACATAACCAAGTAAAGTGAAGTTTAAAAGGAAAATTTGCATCATACTAACCTCATCACTTTAACTTAGGATAAAATGTAATTTTGAGGGTTCTATGCTTTCATGTGATGTGGGAAGTTAATCAAATGGGAATTAGAGTATCTTTAAGTAAAAATGAGGTTTTTACTTAGGATTATTCAAGGAAATGAATGCATGAATGGAAAATGGTGTGATTTTAGGGATTAATATAGACATTTAACATTTTCAACTAATCAGCCATAGAGCCTTGGGTCCGGTCCCAACAAAAGTCAAGGAAATTCCTTGAGCCTTTTTGATTGATATCTTACAGTGTTAATGGCTATGGGAAAGGGAAGTTAGTAATTTGCAGCCTTGGTGAATAATATTTAAATTGATGCTTCTCACTTTTTTCTACCTACCCATTTTAACATGTTAACATTTTTTCTTCCATTTTTGTTAGGTGCATTTGAGCTAGCAACCTTTACAGCATTTATTCTTTCTGAAAGCAAATAAAAATATATAATTCTACACTTATTTCATCCAGGAATCCATATTAAACTGTTGGATTCACTTTTATTCTCTACCTAACTACTGAATTGTCATGATTAAATTGTATGACAATTCTTATTTCTCTATCTACAACATTTGAAATTGAAAAGTGACAAGTCAAGATTAAATTGTTCAACTCATCACAAATTATGGAATTTATTGACACTCTACCATAATCAACTGCAAAATGTAAAAGTAGTGGCATTTATACTTGCACACTTTCATGTTTTATTGATCTTTTTTCTTCTGGGGTATATTATTTTTTCTAAGTCCTTTGATTGTTCTTTTAGGACTTTTTACCCTCTTCTTGATTTTTTATTTTTTTATTTTTTACAAAATATGTGAATACAACTTGCAGAAGTTAAAGTATGTATAGATTTACAAAATTACCATCAATCAAGTCAAAATTATGAATCCTATATTTATAGGTCACTAACATATCCTGATGTCCACTTGCGCCTTCCTGCTCTTCCTTTGCCTTTGTGATCTAAATCTCCAAATGTGTCACACTCTTCAAGAGTGCTACAAGAAAACTCTAATTATCCATTATTATGAGAGAGAGAGAGAGAATAATGAGAGAGCTCCAAAAAATCACTTACAAAAGGTACCAACTAATCGTCGGAAGCATTTTTATCAATGAGGCCTCTATTTTCTTCATTTTCCATTACTTCCCTTAATTTTTCTCCTCATATGCAACCCGTGACCTTTTACCTCACTTTTCTCATAATTTCCATTATTTTCCTAAAGAAATGTGAGAAAAAATACTTTTTTTCTCTTTAATGCCTTAGTCATTTCATTTTCCATTTTCCGTAGCCATAATAAACCATGTGAACACCTGCACCCGGATGTTTTTCCCAACATTCAGCTTGGAATATGTGTCCCATCAACCTTGGTTATTATTTTAATTTTATTACATGGAATTTTCACCAGGGTTGTTACATGTACTCTATGATCAACGAGTTAACTAATAAATCAACCATAAATAACTCATGCATGTGTGATCTACGAGTTACCTAGTTGATATTGGAGTTGAAGGGAATTGTACTATCAATTATATAATCATCGAAATTGCATCGGTGGTGCATGAAGTCAGAGGAAGGCCTATGATGGATTGCGCAGTTATGGATGAGGATTTTCCCTAATTAATAGGGGATAATTCCAAAGGAAATAGTGAAAGGAAATAGGGACGTGGGAAAGCGTAAAAATTTGGTTAAATATTGGCCAAGGCTTGTCTAGGAAGTAGTGAGATATATTGTGGTAATGTAGAGGTTACTTAGGCTTGAGAAAATCATTGTGATATTCTCTATTTTTTTAACTAATGAAATATATATATAGGAGGGGATTTTAGATGTGGCTTTCCCCTAGAAATATTTTTGTAATGTCTTGATCGAAGTATTTCTCTTGTATGCTTCAAGATTTCATGGTCGTTTATTTTTTTCCATAGTTGGTAGAGTAGATCCATGTCTATTGTTTTAGTAAATTTTAACTATCATTTTTAATCTAAAAGGACTTTCAACAGTTTACCCTATCAAGTGCTTACAATACAAGCTTAGACTGGACCTCACTATTGAATCCTTCGACTGACTAAGGACTAAAATTTTCAAACCTATCACTTTGTTTGGGTATATAATGGTTCATATTGTGATTATTGGCTCGTCACATCCTTATAACGCTATTGGGTAAGGAAAATTCCTCCACCATTGTCTATTGACCCTAGCAGGCTTGATTTCCGTCATAAATTCCTCATAGAATTATTATTCTTTTCTAATACAAGTTTTTAGAAAAGAAAAATATAAATAATTCGTATCCATTACAACCTGAAATACATTAAACTAATATTTAAATGTAAGAATAATTATAATAGGAACAACCAAATTTTAACCACAACATTCACTTTTCAGTATTCAATTCATGGCCATTCCCATTATGAAAAATAAAGTTAATTTTTTTAACAAGAAAAAATCATAGTTTCTATGATAGGTAAAACACCATGAAATAATAATATTATATCATAATTTTTTGTAATAATTAAAACACCATGACTTCAGTAATAAGAAAATACCACAGTTTCCTGTACAATCAATGGCTAATGTTAAATACTTATCTGATTCTTTTTTTAGAGGCGCCATGGAAATTAATGGAGAGTAAACTCCTCGCAAACACTGTTATTAGTAACCACTACTAAATCTCCTCCAGTGCCAATTCCACTACCACGCTGTCAAAATAAAAATTATCTTTGACCTCAATAGTCCACTAAGATCATTAAAAATATTTCTCTATTTAGGGGTTCCATTGGTTTCGCCAGCTCATGAATCCCCTACTAGAGGTGTCTTTCCTTGTCTTCCATAGCATCCTATGGAGGTACCCGATCTCTCTTATTTCCCCTACTTTTTCCTTCTCTCATATTTTTATTCTCTTTTTTTTTCCACCAAAGGGTTATTTTTTCCTCAAGAAACAAAGGCAACTGTTTCTAACTACCTGGTAATGAAATTTCCACTTAATGATTCCTACAGTAATTTCCTTGGTTGACCTAACTAACTTTTCAACCAATTAAAATTCATTTCCTTTCATATTATATTAATAACCATATCGAGTTAATTTCTAGGAGTAAAAGTAACTTTTGAATATTTACAATAACCAAGGGGCATTACATCTCCCCCCAATTTAAGAAAAACAACATCCTCAGTGTCTGTTCCCACCCATGGAATATGTTGGGGTCTATTTCCTGCATTAAACTTTTATCCTTCCAAGTGGCCTCTCGTAGGATAAAGTGCCTCCACTCCACTTTAACTTGGATGATAGCTTTCCTCCATAGCATTTTTTCTCTTCAATTGAGAATACGCAGGTGCTCGAGTAGGAAGTCATCGTCTGGTTCGACCTACCAATAAAATTTATTAGTCTTTTTATTCATGAAGGATACCAAAAATGAAAATGTTCAAAAACATAATGCGTATATGTATAAATATATGTGTCTATATATTTATATACATATTTTGAAACAAGCCTTCTTTAACCTTGCCTATATGTCCTACCAATTAATGACGTGCCTGGGGTCATACACATATTTTTTCAACAGAGAAATGTGGAATACATTATGAACTTGCATGTGACTGGGAAGTGATAACTAATATGCCATAGGTCCCACCCTATCCAATATTTCGAAGGGACTACAGAAACGAGGGGCTAAATTAGTACTACTTCCCCATTTTAAGGTACTTTTGTTAGTTTTGAAATTTACATATACATGGTTCCCTACAAAAAATTATTGAAAGGTCCTCTTCTTATTAGCGTAAGTCTACTATCGATACTGGGAAAACCTTAAATTTTTTCTGAAATTCCCTTACTATTTCTTCTATTTTAGCCAACATATCAGGTTCTAATAGGAATTTATCCTTAGGAATACTCCAATTGATGGGAGTTCGGCATTTTATTCGGTAAAACACCTCGAATAGACTCATTTTCAGTGAAGCATGATAACTCTTTTTGTACGCAAACTCTACTAGGTGAAGTTATTCCTCCCATAGATTTGGTTGCTCAGTAACCTACATCTGCAACATATCTTCTAGTACCTGATTCACCCTTTCCTTCTTCCTGTCAGTTTGCAAGTGATAAATGGTAGTAAACTGAACTTGTATACCCAAATAAGTAAAAATAGTCCTCCAAAAAGCAAAGGTGAACTTCACATCTCTATCTCATATCACCACATTTGGAATATCATGTAGCTTAAAAATATCCTTCATGTATATATCTCAAATTTGTATAGCTTTATAAGTGTATTATTCCAGTATAAAGTTTGCACACTTACTCAACTTATCTACTACAACCATGATCAAGTCATTTCTCTCTTTTGACTTTAGTAAGCCCGTGATAAATTATAAGGTAATGACTTCCCATTTCCTCTCACTGATGGGTAGGGATGGAGTAATCTAGCGGGGTGCTAGTGTTCAAGATGATATTTATGACACTCAATATAATAAACCTCCTTATAATAATAGGGATGTGCCATTATATTATCCTCCAAAATGTAGGCTAAGTTCATAATTGATATCCATCTAAACTATTTTGACTTTGGTGAGTCGTAGGGAGTAGGTATTAGGTCTACCTAGGAATAACCAAATGCAAGCAATAATCCATTGAGAGGGCCACTTGATCCTAAGCATATTTGAAATCCCCCCTTCCCTATATACTTGATTGAGCTTTTGAATCACCTTGATGATACTAGTGTTATGATACTACGTCTCGCACATAGTGTAGTGTAGTATAATTCATTTCTAGCAGCCTTTAAAAAAGTTTCATCAAAGGATTACCTTATACCTATAGGATTAGGGCCTTCTATCCACACTGATTATAAACCACAAACTCCATGTAGCTAGGTTATTATTTCTAGTTGAATTTGAGTATCATTGTATACATGTTCTCATTCAAGCCATAGTTAGCATGCCTCGATGGAAAATATTATCCATGAGAAATTTATGGATCATATTTATAAAAATATTAGTTGATGTTAAATAATTCATTATATATTTAATTTTACAATTGAAAAACATTCAATAAATATAAATCTAAAGTACTTTTTAAATTTTGGTTTTAGTCATTTACAAATGTTATGACAATATATTGCCACATTGAGGTCATAAGACACTAGTTCTCCAAATCTTGTTACAATCATCGCTACAAAATTTGACATTATGGCACCTCAAAAACAACTATTAAAATTAATTGACCCTTGCTTTCTTCAATGATAACCTGGAAATAATTAAAAAAAAAAAAAAATTGCAAATGTCCATTTTATTCAAAGAAATGGATCTTAATTTTGTATGACACATAGATCACCTCCCACCTAGGTAGAATATGTTAGTTGTGTTAGCTCCCTGTAATTTCAGCAGATTGGCAAGACTAAAACTGTAGAGAGAACATTGTGAACCACTTTGGGATTCTAGGATCTATCCCTCCCGAATCCAGAGAGGGATCTCTCTTATAAGTGCAAAGATTGATTTATATTTAAGGCTTTTAGGTGTGATATTAGGCTAGTTATTAAGAACAAGGGTTTTTGTTTGTTTTGGATGGTTGAGCATGATTTTTAGTTGAGTGGAAAGTCCTAAAATGAAAGAGTTTCAAAGGGTGAATATGTAAACAATCAGAACAAGATTTGGCTGATAGCATAGATATGAAACTGGTTTTAGTCCATTGGGCTAATGGAGTCATAAAAGGGTTTAATTTCAACAAGGACTTATCAACTTTACAAACAAGAAAAACCTGTTAAGCAACTGTTTTAAACCAACCAAAGGACAGGGCTAACCATAAAATTCTTTGGACAAGCTTGCATTAAAGCTAACTTATCAGACAAACAATCCAGCAATCCACATGACTACTTTCATAAGGGATGAAAACATATAAGAAAACAAAGTGCAGCCTAAGATCAAGCAAGATACTTTTAAATCTAAACCTGCTTCAGCATACTCATAGGGAAACCTTCAGAAAAACCTTTGGATAAAGAAACTAGAAGATAGGGCAAACCATAAAATTTTCTAGTCTAACTCTACTCAGCATATAATGAAAATATCATTCAAGAACTTCCTTTCAAGTTTTTCACATCAAGACAGAGACAAACCAACATTCCTTGATAATGTTTACACTTAACTTAAGTCATTCTTAAACACACAATTGGAGGAAAATATAAAGATAAATCTTATCAGACAGAGAAGGGTAATGTAAATAGTAAATCCTAACTCTATGCTTGATGTTCTTTATCAAAGAAAAGTGAAGAAAATGGCACACATCAAAGGAAAATGATAACACAGTAAGAGGTACTTCACCGATGATATAGACCAGGATCCCAAGAATCAGCCTGTATATTGATTTCAATCCAGTTACATACTTCAAGTCTAATGTTTCAGTAGAACAATCATCTTCTCTTCTCAGCCTAACTTATTTGATCACAAACAGAGCTTCAAGAGCCTCTGAAAAATATTTACATGTAGAAAGTTTCGAGCACAAGTATTATATCAAAATCTAGCAACCAACCCTTTAATGTGCTCCTCAAGAATATTTTATAGGAAAATGAGGAGGTGGAAGAGTTTCTTGGGTTCAAGTATCATAAATTCTACAGTTAATGCAATTCTCTACCTTGAAAACCATTCAAGGCATAAGGCAGGAATACATTTGATCTATATCTCTGTTTCATAACTCTGTTCTGCTTTCGAGGCTTATTGGATTAAAAGATTTGACTTTAAGGCTATTTCTTATCCTTGTAATAACTCTGCTGACAGTTTGTAATAAGTTTCTTTGATTTGAAATAACTATTCAGCTGTCCTTATGCAAATATCTTATGTTTTGGTAATAACTAGGCCTTCTATGATTGCTTTGAGGCTGTAAGTGTCTTTCTGGTAGCTGGAGAGGATTCAATTAGCCTCTGATGTGGCAGTGGAGGCTTCTCGGACTGATAGATATGATTATTCTTCCTTAAAACACTGTCAATTTGTTTTAATTATGTGTCTTAGACTTAATTAGGCCTAATTTCTATCTTATGTTATTCAAACTGTGTTCAATTGAGTGCATTAGGCTTTAGATAGTCGATTTTAGGCTGTAATCCCTCAAAACTGCGTTAACAATCTTCAATTCTTCATCTTTGCTATGATTTTATCCTTTAACACTGATACTCTTTGTTTGATTAATGTCTGCTATGTTTTGTTACTGTGCAGGCATTACAGATGGTTTTATAATGTCGCCAGTGTTCATGAGGCACCGATAAATCATGATGTGAAACCCTGCAGAATGATCCTACTTATGAATAATGGCCTGAGGGATCATCATCCCCGACCTTTGATTTTCTTTTAAAATAATGGAAAAACCACTAAAACCTACACAAACAAACGAAATTATAAAAAATCCTGCGAGGTAAGGTTTAAACTGCTTCAGAGGTTTAGGTCAGATTGTGACCATTGGATGAAAGTCATCAATGGAGAGGATTGCTTGCTGGGGTCAGATGGGGAGGTGGTGGATAAATGGTGGGGAAGATTAAGTCTGGGCCGTTGATCCGCAAATATCAACGGTCGAGATCAATCGGGAATATATAATGTAGAGGGGGCAATATTAAAGCGAAATGGAGGAAGTTACAAAATAAAATAGGAGAAAACATTTGGTGGAGGCGAAATGGGTTTAATTAAATTTGGGGTTGTTGAAAGATTCTGGGCCGTTGGATTAAACTAACCAACAGAGATCGACAATGGAGATTCGTTGATGAAATCCCTCAGAAGAATGGCGGAGGGCGATGGCTTAATGGAGAGATTAAACTGAGACTGTTAGATCTCAGCGATCAACGACGAAGGTTGTTGAAGATTGCAATAAGAAACAGTGAAGGAGGAATCCTGAAACATCATTCCCGATCCTAGTTGGAAAATAATCACCTAAACTAGGTGGGGCCCACACAGGTGATTTTTGGCGCAAAGTCTATTTTTAGACATGTCGATCATATTCTATGAGTTGCGGGATGATATTTGTCGATGGTTGGTCAAGTTGGAAAAATAGATGGATTTATATTTTTAGACACATTGGGGAATCTATTTTTAGATTGTCGGTCTAAAAATAGATATGTCGAATATTATTATCTCTTAATAATATATGGACTCTAAACAATATCTTATTCTCTTGGAGCACTTCAGTTAAGTGCACAGATGTGGCACAGGAGCTGACAGAAAGAATTATGTTATTCCTGAGGGTTTACTGGAGCTATTGCATCGAGGACTTCAGTTAGAACTCATGTGACAGAGTTTGGTGGAGTTATTGAGGTAGTTGATGGAGTTGTGTTCAGTTTAACTGAGTTAAACATAGTTGAGCTAGTTGTATCTAGTCTAACTGATTGATACACTAGTGAGAGTGGTGTGAATTAATTTTTAATTAATTCACTAATTATTAAATCATTAATCAACTAAAGAATACATCAGTTAACTACAGTGCATGGACAGTTTCAGTGGAGACCAGTGGAGAGGTAGGTGAGAGAGCAGGTTGACTATCAGTTGTGACTATAGTGTTGCATGAGTTTGCACCACACATTGATGGAGATGCCAATGAGGATTGCGTGGTCAATATAGGATGGATTAGAACTCATCTAGAGCAATTCTTCAGCAGTGATTGCACAGTAGAGGCAGGCTAAATGTTGGCAAAGATCGATGCATGGATTTGCAAGATCGGGCCTGATTAGTGTGTAGCGATTTGGAGATACTGAGAGCTTATGATAAGCTTTGTATTATGATTGTTACATGATCTTTATGACATATATAATATACAGATATTTGGGGGTTTTCAGCTTTAAGCATTCCCATAAATTATTGTGTTCATATGTGTGAATTTTTATAGTTTTAATGTGTGCATGCAATTGATTTTATTTCCGCAAGTAATGATCAATGGTAGAAGAGATTACATGTGCATGAAGTCAAATAGTGTGTGATCGGGGAGAATCTCGGATGTAAAACATATCCATTATATAACAAATTTCTACGAGGCTTTGCCTAAGAAAATGTAATGGAAATGGGAAAGGTGGTTTCGGCCATAAAAACCTCTGGTGTCGCGCAGCCAAAGCTGGTTTTAGAATTTCTCCAAAAAAAATGCGATATAGGTCTCTGACCGACACGTGTACTTTAGAAACCGCCCATATCACGTAATTTTTAGGATTTAACTGTCGGACTGAGAATTACGCGATATGGAGTCTAGGCCGTTGGATCAAAGGAGGGGAGATCCAACAGTGGAGATGAGAGTGTGAAAGGACAAGATGCGCGGGTGGAAAACGATTGGGAAAGCCAAAGTGGTTTTGATCTAGGCCGTCAGATCAGGGAATGGACGGTCGGGATTGATCAATGGGGAAGGTAGGTCCCATAGGAGTTGGACCTACTGGGTTGAATATGGACCGTTACATCTTCAATATTTATGGCTCAGATTCAATCTCGGAGAGATGAAAGCAATGTGAGATGGGGGGTTTGGGCGGATATTGGGTAAATATGGACCGTTGATCTGCAGAGATCAATGGTGGATCTTTACCGAAGGACTTTACGCAGCAGGGTTTATGAAACAACAGAAGGTTTTAGGGTTTTATCTGGACCATTGGATCGGTGAAATGAATGGCCCAGATGTGATTGCAGGGTCACCAATCGGCGAAGGAGAGAGGAAGGCACTCAAGAAAATTTGTGATGCGATTACATACTGACCGTCGGATCTGGGAGTCAGATCGACGGTTGAGATTTGATCTGAGGGACAAACGTGGAGAAATATGGGAGGAGTTTTGATTAACCTGGGCTGTCAGTTCTTGTGGGTTTGACAGTCCAGATTGAATCGCAAGATTTGCAATCAGCGGAAGAGAGAGGAATGGCACAAAGGATTTTTGCGATGCGATTGAATTAGAGTTGTCGATCTTAAAACCAGATTGACGGCCAAGAATTAACTATGAAGGCCAAAGGAGGAAATGTGGGCTTTGGAACAGAGTGATGGGGACTCTTGGATCTAGACTTGGTAGACCGGATCAACAGTCGGGATTCAATCGTTGGGTCTCATCGGTGGGGAGAAAGAACAAAGGGCAATTTAAAACTTGCGATGCGATTAGGGATGGATCGTTGATCGGTTTAGATCAATGGCTGATTTTTGCCAAAAAATTTGAACCATCGGGTTTATAAAAAACATAGGAAAGTCGGGTTTTTAATAGAATACAAAGGAAAATTAAGTTTCGGGAAGGGTTTTTATATACAAAGGGCTTAATCGCAATTGGAATGTTTAAAGGAAAAAGGTAACAAGAAGAATAGAAAACCCCGATTTCGATTGCGAAAGGGGCTTAACTGTGGGTTATGGATCCAGTTTTATGCAGATAAAAAGGAGTTGGGGTTTAGGCTAAAGGGGCTTTAAAGGCCTTAGTGCAAAAAAGACAATTTTTATGATTTTTTGAAGGTTTTCAAAGGATTTTGAGAATTCTGATAAGGTTTAAAAAGGAGTTTTAAACCTTATAAAATGGAATTTGTGAAGGGAAGGAAAGGAAATGAGGGAAAATAGAGGAATTTCATGAGGAAAAGGGGGATAAAAATGGAGGTTAATTCTGAGAGAAAGGAGGGGTAAAATAAAGGGGAAAATGAGTTTTATGAGCAGTGTTTTTCTTCAGGAAAATAGCAGATTTTTTAGGATTACAAGGGAAACAGCAGTGAAGATTAACTAAAGGATAAGTTATCTTCATAAGACTTCAAGAACTAACAATTTGGCAATAAAATGGTTTCTTGAAGGCTTAAAGAATGATTTAGCCACCATTTGATATGACAAATTTTATAGGTGGCTAACAGTGGCTCCACATGGGGATGGCACCTTCTTGAAGGTGTCAAGAACTTCAGACTTGTATTCTCTGGGAGCTGATCAATGTCTCATCCATTGGGCTGCAACTTTCTTTACCTTGCTGATCTTCTTTTGTTTTGACAATGTTAGCAGCCATAAAAAACAATGGAACTCTATCAAAACAAGCTTTCTACCTACCCAATCCTAATGATCTAACATTTTTTCTTCATTCAAAGTGCATTTGGATTGACAAACTATTTTTACAAAAATTTTATTATTTTGAAAACATAAAACTAATCTATTTCTACTCGTATTTCTCCATGAACTCAGATTAAGCAGTTGAGTCCATAAACTTCTCTACCAAACTACACTCTGTCAGGATTAGACTGTCTAACAGAGTTTATTCTCTAAATTCTACAGAAGAAATTTAAAAGCAGACAAGTCAGGATTGAACAGTCTAACTTCTTGTTGATCAATGGCATAAAAACAAGCTGCACATAGACAAAAATTTGTAGAAAAATAAATCAAAATGGTGAAGGCTTAAGATCTGAAAGTTTTAAGAACAACCTTCTCTTTTCTTCAGCTTTGTTTTTAGGCTTGTTTGAGCTGTTTTTCTTTGTTAATTGGTTCAATTTTTGAGCAAATCAGAACCAGTTTACTTCTATCCTTAGGTCAAGATTTGATCTAGTTAGAGCCCTTCTTTCTTTTGGAATCTTAGGTTCAGATTTTTAGCTTATTTGAACCTTATCTTTTCTATCATAATCTACCTAACTGATAAGCCAAGATTAAGCTATTTGGAAAATCTATTTCACTAACCTATCAGTAGTAAATTTAAAAATAATTAGTCATGATTAGGCTGTATGAATAACTAGAAGTGTGTTTCTTAGGAGTGGCATTTGGGCTTGCACACTTTCAGATTTTGTTTCCCTTTTTTGGTATGGGGCTGTACCTTTCTTGTTTTTACAATTTGCTCTCTTTTCCCTTTCTATTGTTTTTGTATTTTTTTCTTTTTCTAACTTTGAATGCAATGATGAGTATGATATACACAATGAAAACAAAAATAAAAAGGCTTCCAAACTGATGTGGTCAAGAGAAATAATGTTTGAGCATCCTGCCATTGACAGGACCCCCAAACAGTTCAGCTCCATTCAATTCTTGCAAAAAATAAGCATTGTTGTCAGCAGTAGAATGAATGAGATAAGGGCCAAGCCATAAGTTATCAAATTTCCCATGCTTGCCCTTGTCTTCTTTCCTTGAATCCCACTTTAACACTTTGTCACCAATGTTTAAATTGTTGGCTTTTGTCCTTCTATCAAAAAGCTTCTTGATGCTTTCTTGCTTTTGTAATGCTCTGTTGTAGACCTCCTCTCTAGTTTGTTGAAGATGTATAGTCTGATTAATCCTTCTGATCATATCATTGTCTTCAGACTGTACTTTTTGGATCAAATTCATAACTGGTACACCTAGGCTGGGTGGAAAAATTGCATCTATCTCATAAACAAGCTGGTAGGGTGACATTCCAATTGATTTTTTGAGTGTTAATCTGTCAGCCCAAAGTGCGTGTACTAGCTTGGTGTGCCAAGATTTCTTATTTTCCTCCAGCAACTTCTTGATTATGTTTACCAAACTCTTGTTTGAGGATTCTGCCAGCCCATTACCTTGAGGGTAATAAGAAGTAGAATGACCCAATGTAATTTGATATTTGTGACAGAATTCAACCATCTTTTTGGATCCAAATGCAGCAGCATTATCAGTGATGATCTTCCTAGGATAGCCAAATCTAGAGAGGATATGAGTTTCAATGAATTTTATAATGACAGAGTCATTGGCTTGCCTAGAAGGGATGGATTCTATCCATTTGGTAAAGTAGTTTGTTGCAGTGAGAATCCATCTATGTTGGGCAGATGAAGGTGGATGGATTTCTCCTATGAAGTCTAAACCCCACTGTTGAAAAGGAGCTTCAACAATGATTGGATGCAAGGGTAAGGGAAGCAATTTTATTTTGCCTTCAAAGAGTTGGCATTTATGACAGACAATAATCATTTTATGGACATCGTGAAAGAGGGTGGGCCAATAGTAACTAGCTCTAAGGATTTTTTTGGTTGTTGTCTTCCAATAGAGGTGGCCTCCACATTCTCCTTCATAGAACTCGTGCTTGACCTTATCTACATCATACTCAGGCAAACATTTAAGAAATAACCCACTAGAATTTTTCCAATAAAGAGATTTATCTAAAATGCAGTAGTTTACAACTTTTAACTTTAAAAACCTTGCCTTTGTCTTAGACAAACCAGGACGTGTATTCAAATTGAGCAAAACATACACAATATCAGCATACCAAGAGGAATTGATAAAATGATCTTCAACAATGGGAGTTGACAATTCCTCTTGTTCATCTAAAGCATCTATCATATTAATATCAAGAGCTTCAAAATTAGACTCAACCATTAATATTGCTAGCCCTTGGCCTTTTTTGAGTTTAGTGGGCTTGATTTCTAAATCATATTCAAGTATCACAGCTATCCACTTTCCTCTCTTGCCATCTGGGTCTTGTGTTAAAATGTCCTTTACAACTGAGTTAGGCACAAATGCAATTACATCGGAGTGTAAAATATAAACTCTGAAGTCTTTCAAGGCTTTGACTAAGGAAAAGGCTTGTTTCTCCATGATATTGTACTTCAGAGGTGCATCTCTCAATGCCTTACTAAAGAAGGCAATTGGATACTCTTGTCCCTTTGAATTTTTTTGCAATAGGACAGCGGCCACTGTATGTTCTGATGCAAATGAAAAAACGAAAAAATCTTTTGAAAAATCAGGACTTATTAGAATTGGTGTTTTGGTTAATGCTTTCTTTACTAGCTCAAAATACTTCTTTTCTTCCAAGGTCCATTTAAATCCTTGCTCCTTCTTCAACATGTTTTTTATGTTTCTAAGGATTTCAGCTAAGTTTGGTATGAACCTCCTCAAGAAATTAATCTTTCCAATTAAAGATTGAGGTTCCTTGATGTTTCTAGGATGAGTGATTTGCAATATAGCCTCAATCCTTTTTGGGTCTATCTTTATCCCCTCTTCTGATATGATGTTCCCAAGAAGTTTTCCTTCTTGGAGACCAAATAGTGTTTTCTTTGGATTTAAAGATAACCCAAATTTTATGCATTTCTAAAAGACTATTTCAAGTGTTCTAGGTGTTCTTCATCTGTTTTAGAAAAAACAGTGATATCATCAAGGTAAATAATGATGAAGTAGCCCAATTATTTCGAGAATGAAATATCCATGGCTCTCTGGAATGTAGCACCAGCATTCTGGAAAGTGCCCCAAGGTGTAGTAAAGGTTGTCTTTAATTGATCATCAGGATGTACTAAAATCTGATTGTATCCTAAGAAGCCATCTAGTAAAGAAATTATTTTAGAACAAACAACCCTTTGTAAAATATGATCCATCTTGGGTAAAGGGTAGTTATCTTTTAACGAGGCTTTGTTTAAGTTCATAAAGTCAATACAAAGCCTAATATCTTTTGTTTTCTTCCTAACTGACACTAAATTAGACACCCATTATGAATATCTAATAGGAACAATAATACCAGCTTCATACATTTTCTTGATTTCCTTCTCAACCAAAGTTAACTGAATAGGGTTTATTCTGTGTAGTTTTTGTTTAAATGGCTTTTGGTTTTCCTTGAGAGGTATCTTGTGTTGAATTATTTCAGTATCATAGGACTTTAAATCCTCATAAATCCACACAAAAACATCATAAAATTATTTAAACATCTCTATGTATTTCAGTTTGATGTGAGCTGGTAAAGTTTTAGACAGTTTAATCATCTTTGGTTTTAATTCACTGACTATGTTACACTCTTCTACCTTAGTTTCAATAGGCTCCATCTTTGATTTCTTGGCAACATCATTGGAATCAAACAACTCTTCTAAAGGGACCAGACCTTTTTGCAAACCTTGGGTGTTAGATTGCAGCGTTTCTAAGTCTTATTTTTCTAAATCTGCACTAATTTATGTGTTATGTTCCAATTTATTAGCAAACAAATTTATAACAACAATCTCTGGAGCCTTTACTTCTTCCTCAAGTAAATTTTCTTCAGTAGAACAGTCATCTTCATAATCTAAATCTTAACTTGGTAGTTAAAATTCATTTCTGGACTGTAATAAGTCTTCTATTTGTTTGTCTCCATCAAACACTTGCCAATACTTCTCATTATCAGGAGCAACTGGTCGAAATTTGATTTGAGTTGTGCATTGTTTGGTTTCCATACGGTGTTAAACATGTTCTAGCAAAGAAAAAGCTAAACTATGGGCAAGGATATTTTGTTCTCTTGGGACAAAAATAAGTTGGGATTCCTCAAAAATTTTCAATAAATTCATGACATCGTTCCTATAGTGCTCTAAGTCTTGGGTGTTTGGCACTATACTCCCATTCACTTGCCTAACAATTAACTCAGTAATCCCCATGAACTTTTATCCTTTTGGCTCCTAATTTATTCAACAAGTGTAGGCCTAAAAGGAGTGATTCATACTCACTATGTTATTTGAACATTGAAAATTTAACTGTAGGAATGGCCTTCAGCTTGGTTATTTTCTCATGCTATATGTATCCGATGTTTGCACCTACATTGTTCTTAGTGCAAGACCCATCAAAGTTCATACTCCAAAGAGGACTAGTTTTGGGTTCACTAGCTTGGTTACTATCCTCTTTATCTTGTGTGCTTTGCGCTTTGTTCTTGAAGACTCGAACTTTTTTGAATTTGTTTTTTAATTTCCTCATGTTTTTTATTTTGTTGAGGACTCGTTTCCTCTTGACTCTCAAGGTTGAAAAGAAATGGATGACTCGATTTGTAGCTCTAGACCCTTTTTGTGTTTTTTTTGTTGTAATTTTCTGATTTAGCAACCGTTTTGACACTTCCATTTGCCTTGTCTTCCTCTTTCTCTCTATCTACTCATTAATTCAACAAGGTTACTTGCTCACTCAATGTTTCATCATTGAAAAGGATAAAATGAGTCAAGGCTTGCAGGCGCACGTAATAAAGAGGAGATTTTTGTGGTCTCTCTTGGCTAGTGCAACCATGTATTGCATATGAGATTCCCCATAAATTCTTCTAGATTGATTAAACATACTAGATAGTAGCATATGTCATATCCATTTGCATAGTTCCTTGTAACTTAGCTCCCCAAGATCTTCGATAACAAGATACCATATTTTGGGGGTACATCATCCACTACAATATCCATAACTAAACACTTGGCTAGAATTTGTGCTAAGTTTACACAAAGGTCTTTGATCAAACCTAAATATTTCACTCTATTTGAATCAAAGGAGTAAAGATATTTAGTATGTTCTCGTGATTTAAAGGCCTAGGCTCTCCATTACTGACTTTGGCATTAAATTATGAGAGGAGCCCTTGAATCATGCATATCAGTTGTGTAAAATTTGTCATGAATCTTTAAACTAACATGCAAAGGGAGGAACTTGTCCTTCTTGATATTTACCCTCAATCTTAGGACCAAATATGAGCTTGGTTGGTCATCATTAAGATCGATAGCTGTCATTATTCTCTTCTATGTTAAAAGCCTTCAAAATTTGTGATCTATATATATTTTGGGTGGCTAATTCAAGAAGAGGAACAGAGATTTTTATCTTGGCAATTTCTTGCTCCAAAACTAAAAGGCAACCGAATTTTTTCATCAATATTTGTTTCCTAAATTTTTATTAACCACCATTTTATTAGTTTTAATCAACTTGCCGATTTTCTCTATTTACATTGTAAAAATTGTTTTAATAGGAGCACTAGCCGAGGTTAAGCTAACGCCGCTAAGATCTCATAGTACTGCGTTTTTCTATTAATTTGAGTGCCTTTCTTTGTTTCTATCAGAATTTACAACAACGTTTTATCTTTTTGTTTTGTAACTGTGGTTTTGTTTCTACTGACTATTTTTGCAGATTTTCAGTAGGTTTTAATTTTGGTAGTTTCTCGGATTCTTTTACAATCTCTAAGGTCATACTTTTTCGAAGTTTCTATGATGACATTTTCCAAAGACTTGGATAGTAATATTAATCCTCCTGGTCTTTTATCATCATAGGGTGTATATAGACCTTGTTTTCTATTGTAATGAACTTCAAAATCATCATTGTCCACTCCTCAACATGTTTATGTCATCTTCCTCTCGTTTGTTCATTTATTTCTTCAACCTCACTTACATATTTTTGATGAAAAGGATGTGTAATATATTGATCATCCTCCCTTGGTCTATTTTGAGGGCCGGGTTTCTCCTAAAAATTCCGATTTTGGTTTTGATTTCTGCTTTGAGGAGCTTATTGGTTTTGACTCAGCTTGTGCTCTCTCAAATATGCTCATATTTTTCTATCATCTCCTCCATCATCTCTTTCCATATTTGAGCTAGATGTGGAAGGCTTCTAGACTCCTCTAAAGGATACTTTCTTCTCATTTCTCATTCTAGCTCTTTTCTCCATTATATTAACTTCCACAAAGAAGAGCTCCCTTTTGCATATCTTTCGAGAGTCAAAGTGATCTCTCTTCGATGATAGGACATTTTAGGATCAAATCATGTAGTGAAACTCTGCTTTAAAGCTAAGCCTTTAGGGAGATGTGTTTCAAATATGGGGGAAGTGCATTATACACACTATTGAACCTAGGGGCAAGTAATGTTTGAACACTTTCAGTGGTTTCTTTTGGAGATTCTCTGTAGTCCGAAAGTATTTGGAGAGGATTTTTCTCTAACTTCCCATTTGTTTAAAAATAACCGATGGAAGGCCCGAAGATCATTAATACCGTGAGGGGTTAAGCTTTTAAACCATTTTCTTTCGCCTCTCCCCCTAAAACTTCTGAGCAAATAATCTAAGTTTGACAGATTCATCATCAATCTAATTTCTATTAAAGTAGTCATTCATCTTATCCACATGTTGTGAAGCAAAGAGTGCTAGTACCACTAGCATCATAAAATGGTATGTTGGACTGATATTCCTCGTGGAAGATCGACTAAGGGTAAAGGAAGTACTCAAGGGGGCATACCATGTTGCCATGATAGGAGGTGGAGGTGGATTTACAAGGGGTGGATTAAAAAGAGGGAAAGGGGCTGAAGTGGCGTGTTTTGGAGAATGGTTGTATGGGTAGAAGAAGTAGGATGGAACAACAAGAGATTGTTGAGCTGATCTTGGATGAGAGAAAGAAAAATTGTGAAGAAAATGTAAATGGGGGTGGTGCAGACTTACTACCGAGGATGTTCACTTTGATATGGGGATGAAAGTGAAGACGCCGAATCTAGCCGATATATATCATCAAGTGACCTAGTTCTAAATGGATTTCTTAAGTCAACTTGTGATTCTTGTAGATCTACAAGGTTTTCAGTGAAATCGTAATTAGCTCTATGGGGTGATCCTCGAAAACGTATGAAGATTTAGCTTCGCAGAGACTTCCCTAAGGATTCTTTCGTGGTTGTCAACTATCTCGGAGGATTTGGGTCGTGATAGGCTCTAGTATGAATCTTTCTAGGAGCCACTATGCCGTGTTTTTTAGACCCAACTAAACAATAAGATTTTAACCAAATATGAGAATCTTTTAAGAGGCTAACCGATTTTTTAAACAAGAAACCTTTAATCCTAAATTCCTCTTAACTAATTTTTTATATGGTTTTATGATGATAATGGGTTTCCAAAAGGGAGTCTTAAGCTGTCTGCTTGGATTGTGGAGTCACCATGTGGAAATTTTTAGCTCTTTTGAGGTAAAGTTTTTATGGTCCACCACCATGTTTATTTGAATACCAATTCTTGAAATATTTTTTGGGTTTTATGAGTTTTTTTCTACCCCATGGGTTCTAAGAGTGTCCCTAAATCAGCTTTCCAACACTTAGCTACGTCAGTGATGAGACAAATAAAAGCTACTCTTATGGCTAAGCTAGCTGGATTCCTCTCAAGGTTTGATAAGATCTTATGAGAATCCCTAAGGCTTCCTCTTAGTTTGTCACTTATTCAAATAATTTTTACGATAATTACCATTTTCTTAGTAGTAAGCTTCAAGAGGGCTACTTGTACTCAACGGGTTTTTATGAAGTCTTAAGGGTGTCTAAGATGGAAATTTGACTCAGATTCTTGCTGGAGTCGCCAGAAATGTTAGCTCCTCGTAATTTCAAAAGATATTGGCAAGAATAAACTGCAGAGAGAACATTGTAGAACCACTTTGGGATTCTAGGATCTAGCTCCTCCCGAATCCGTAGAGGGATCTCTCTTATAAGTGCAAAAGATTGATTTATCTTTAAGGCTTTTAGGTGTGATATTAGGCTAGCTATTAAGAACAAGGGTTTTTGTTTGTTTTGATGAGTTGAGCATGCATTTTACGTTGAGTGGAAAATTCCTAAAATGAAAGAGTTTTCGAAAGGGGTGAATATGTAAAAAAATCGAACAAGATTTTAAGTGTGATAGGATAGATATGAAATCGGTTTTAGTCCATCATGTGCTAATGGAGTCATAAAAGGGTTTAATTAAGCAACAATTTAAAGAGTGGTCCAAGGGGAAAGTCGTCTATATCAAAATATCCTTTAGATTAAATGATATAATGGAACATTAAAAGTGTTGAAAAGGTAGAAAAAGTCAATAATTTCAACAAGGATTTATCAACTTTCCAAACACTGTTAATTTGTTTTAATTATGTGTGTTAGGCTTAATTAGGCCTAATTTCTGTCTTTTGTTCTTCAAAATATGTTCAATTGAGTGGATTAGGCTTTAGATAGTCGATTTTAGGCCATAATCCCTCAAAATTACGTTAACAATCTTCAATTCTTCATCTCTGCTATGATTTTATCGTTTAACACTGATACTCTTTGTTTGATTAATGTCTACTATGTTTTTTTACTGTACAGGCGTTACAGAGGGTTTTATAATGTCGCCAGTGTTCATGAGGCACCGGTAAATCATGATGTGAAACCTTGCAGAATGATCCTCCTTATGAATAATGGCTTGAGGGATCATCATCCTCGGCCTTTTGATTTTCTTTTTTAAAACAATGGAAAAAACCACTAAAACCCGCACAAACAAAACGAAATTATAAAAAATCTCTACTGTGGTAAAGGTTTTAACTACGTTTCCGCAGGTTTAGGTCGACAGACCGTTGGATGAAAGTCATCAACGATGAGGATTTCTTGCTGGGGTCAGATGGGGAGGCGGTGGATAAATGGTGGGGAAGATTAATTCCGGGTCATTGATACGCAAATATCAACGGTCGAGATAAATCGGGAATCTATAATGCAAAGGGGGAAATATTAAAGCGAAATGGAGGAAATTACAAAGGAAAATAGGAGAAAACCTTTGGCGGAGGCAAAATGGGTTTAATGAAATTTGGGGTTGCAGAAATATTTTGGGCCGTTGGATTAAACTAACCAACAGAGATCGATGGCAAAGATTCGTTGATGAAGTCCCTCAGAATAATGGTGGAGGGCGATGGCTTAATGGAGAGATTAAACTAAGACCGTTACATCTCAGATATCAACGAGTGAGATTTATTATAAGAAAATGTAATGGAAATGGGAAAGGTGGTTTCATCCATAAAAACCACTGGTGTCGCACGGAAAAAAGGCAGTTTTATAATTTCTCCAAAAAAACACGACATAGGTCTTCGGCCGACACGTGTACTTTAGAAACCGCCCATATCACGTAATTTTTAGGATTTAACTGTCGGACTAAGAATTACGTGATATGGAGTCTTGGCCGTTGGATCAAAGGAGGGGAGGTCCAATGGTGGATATGAGAGCACAAAAAGATAAGATGCACGGGCGGAAAACAGTTGGGAAAGCCAAGGTGGTTTTGATCTGGGCCGTCAGATCGTCGGAATGGACGGTTGGGATTGATCAATGGGGAAGGTAGATCCCATAGGAGTTGGGTCTATCGAGTTGAATATGGACTCGTTAGATCTTCAATATTGACGGCCCGATTCAATCTCAGTATGAAACGAAAGCAATGTGGAGACAGCGTGTTTGGGCGGAGATTGGGTAGAAATGTGGACCATTGATTCACGAGATCAATCTGTGGATCTTCACCGAAGGACTCTGATAGTGGGGTTTATGAAACAATAGATAAGGTTTTAGGGTTTGATCTATGACCATTGGATCGGTGAAATGAATGGCTCCGTGATGTGATCGCAGTGGGTCGCCAATCGATGGAGGAGAGAGTGAAAGCACTCAAGAAAATTTACATGCGATTACACCGACGTCTAACTGGGAGTCGTCATCGATCTGTTGAGATTTAATATGAGGGATAAACATGGAGAAATATGGGTAGAGTTTTGATTAATCTGTGCTGTCAGTTCTTGTGGATTCGACGTTCCAGATTGAATCGCAAGCTCGCCAATCGGCGGAGGAGAGAGGAATGGAAAAAAGGATTTTTGTGATGCGATTTAATCAGAGCCGTTGATCTTAGAACTAAATTGATGATGGAGATTAAGTTGTGAATGCCAAAGGAAGACATGCGGGCTTTGGAAGAGAATGATGGGGACCGCTGGATCTGGACTTGGTAGAGTGGATCAACGGTCGGGATTCAGCCGATGGGTCTCATACATAGGGAGAAAGAACAAAGGGAAATTTAAAACTTGCGATGTGATTATGGATGGATCGTTGATCAGTTTAGATCAAAAACTTATTTTCGCCGAAACATTTGAACTATCGAGTTTATACAAAACATGGGAAAGTCAGGTTTTTAATAGAATACAAAGGAAAATTAAGTTTCGGGAAGGGTTTTTATATACAAAGGGCTAAATCGCAATCGAAATTTTTAAAGGCAAAAGATAACAAGAAGAATAGAAAACCCCAATTGAAATTGCGTGAAAGGGGCTTAACTGTGGGTTATGGCTCCAGTTTTATGCGGATAAAAAAGGAGCTAGGGTTTAGGCTAAAGGGTCTTAAATGCCTTAGTGCAAAAAAGACAGTTTTTATGATTCTTTGAAGGCTTTCAAGGATTTTGAGAGTTCCGATAAGGTTTAAAAATGAGTTTTAAACCTTATAAAATGGAATTTTTGAAGGAAAGGAAAGGAAATGAGGGAAAATAGAGGAATTTCATGAGGAAAAAGGGGATAAATATGGAGTTTAATTATGAGAGAAAGGAGGGGAAAAATAAAGGGGAAAAATGGGTTTTTAGCAGTCTTTTTCTTTAGGAAAACAACAGATTTTTTAGGATTCAAGGGAAACAGCAGTGAAGATTAACTTAAGGATAATTTATCCTCATAAGAATCTAAGAACTAACAATTTGGCATAAAAATTGTTTCTTGAAGGCTTAAATAATGATTTAGCCACCATTTGATATGACAAATTTTATAGGTGGCTAACAAGTTGTATCTAATTTTAATGTCAGATTCATTATCTTAGCCTAGTTTAATTTAATCTTTTGGTATTAATAAAATGTATTGCTAATGGATATACAAGAGATGATATTCCCTACCCTTCCCCTTCTATACCCAATCAATCCTATCATTTACCTTTGTAACTCGCCCTCTCACATTTACCCTCTTTTACAAGCTCTCCTAGGTAAAAATGAGATGACTGTCACTATCACATGACCTGACGTCCAAGTTCCAGTTATGGAAGTGGGGCCCACAAATTGAAATCTTACAGATATGTCTCAAGGACTACAAATCACTCAAGAACCTGATAGCCACCTAAGGTAATCAATACCTAATATGGAATTCCTTTTCACTATCTTAAAACCCTAACCACACCCTTGATACACTATGCATGTGGTTATAAGACTCAAACTGCACCCACAACCCTCTCTACCATTGGTTGTGATAAAAAATCCATTATTTTGTGCATGTGGTCGTGATATCTATGACACTCTTTCAGGAAATCACCCATACCACTGCCAATAACTACCTATAAGTGTTAAGAATCATAAATAACATGCTGACACATCTAACCATCGAAAACTTGAAGAAGATATTGGCCAAAACATGCCTACTGCAAGATAGAAATTTTGTCAAACATATAATAAAAATCTAATCTAAGGTGATGACTGCATATTTGAACATAAATTCCTAAAATTAATATGATAATCACCAAGAAGGCTCAATTCCCTCTCTAGATAGCTAGAACAACTCTTGTTAGCCCATGCATTCATCAATCATTCAAATACTTATCAAATCATGAACAAGACCCATAACTAGAGAACATAATAGAAACCTGCTTATGACAAAAATATAAACTTACAATAGAAACGATGAAACATCGGCCATAATATCACTTAATAACTAATACATGTGCTTATAAAACATAATGATGAAAGTATGTTGTATTAACATTGTTACACCATTTTTTGGTCATCTAACTCTTCATCATTAGATGGACCCAAGTACACCATGTAAGACCAGTTTTACCCCAAGTAAAACTGCTTTCACTATGTTAATTAGGAAACCCCAAAAGGAATAATTAATTAAACCATAATTTAATTATTATTCCTACCATGTTTAACCCAAAAACAAAGAAATTAATGAGATAAACCCCATAGTTATCTTATTATTTTCTAGGAATAATTATTTAAATAATATTCCTTGTTAAAGATGACCAAATCAACCACTCATTAAATCAAATAAATCATTATTTATTTGATTATATCCCAACCACTTCCTTAAAAAGATAAATAAATCATTTATTTATTTATTTTTCACTAATCAAGGGATTTGACCCAAGTCAAACACCCTTTCCCTCCAACAAATAATAATAAAATATTCCATAGAGGTGGATCTAGATGTGATTAATATTATTTTAATCATGCACCAAGATCTAGAAGGACCCAATATTTTGTTATAAATAGGAGGGTTTTCCCCATCATTCTTCACCTTTTGTTGCATACTAGATCACCCTGGATCTATACACTCGGTCTCATTTTCTGCCATTGTTGCTCCCATTGAGCTCTACCTTCTACATTGGGTTTTCTACATCTACAAGAGAGAGAAAGCTTAGATCTGAAGTGCTGAGGACTACAAAGAACCCATCTCATTGAGGAGATCTGGATACACCTTCTTGTTTCCTCCCAGGTGCCCTGTAATATAAAAATTCATTCAAAAATCGTGTTCTTGTCTTGTCTGTTGGATGCATGGAGCAAACTCTTTACTTTACTGCTTAATATCTTTCCATTTATAGATCTGTTTGTTGCGGCGCTTTAACTACTAATTGCAGATCTGAAGATGTTTTGCAGCCATTATTGTTGTTAGGGCTATTAGTTATGCGTAGCTAAAGTGGTTCTTTTTCGTACGCTTCGACAAAGAATTCATACTAACAAATGGCGACTCCACACGGGTTTTAAATTACGACGGCTGTCGTTTCTCATATTCCTGCATATCCAGCTACTTCAGGCCCTAGGGCTTCTTTTTAGCTGCTTAGTTTTTCTCTTTTCATGTCATTTTTCTCACATAAAACCCTAAAAACCTAAAATTTCTAACTTCCGTGTGTTTCTGGCCCTATTGCGCAGGTAAGCGACACCAGCCACACCTGAGACGGCAATTTTTCAGAAAATCTGTCAGAATGGGGTTTACCTTTGCCTCCAAAACTCACACCCGGACGCACCTTGGCTCGTTTCTCGCGACCTCAACTTTATCAAAGTCGAACCTCGCGACCGCCTTTTTCCGCGGAAGATTTTTCCTCGTAATTTTTCCGGGTTCCGCCGCCACCACCGCCGTGGTTTCCCGCCCGTCTCTGCCCTCACCGACCAAGATCTCGATCTCGTTTTTAGTCACCTGCGTGGAACCCGCCTCCGCCAAGTCAACAACCCTCCACTTTTTGTGGAAGAGTTTCAGCTGTTTCAGCCATCGGTTTCAGAGCTTCAGCCCCCTCTTTTTCCAGATCTGTGACCTCACTTCCAGATCCATTGAAATCAACCTCTTTTCCTTTCAAATCACCTCTTGTCGTTTTGTTTGGACCTCCTCTAAAGGCCTCTGCCTTGCCCCCCCCCGGCTTTTTTCTGATTTCCCTTTTTCCAGCCACCTTGCCTCTGTCTCTTGGCTGTGATATGCACCCCTTATCTGCAGCTTTATCCTCCGGATCTCTGTCCCCTTTGACCCTAGATCTGTTGAGCTTCCTTTGTGTGTGTTTCCATAGTTTTTCCCTTTCTTTTCAGCATAGTGTTGAGAGACCCACTTTCTTGGGTTTGATAGATGCATATGTAGCTGTTATTTTTCTGTTATTTCAGCATTTTTATTCTGTTCTCTGTAGGTTTATTTTCAGCTACGTTGCACACTTTTTTGCTCTCAACAATGGAAAGGGTTTAAAAATTAAAATTAACGCACACCACACACCGACCTTAAGTGAAGAAGCGCCTGGTTTACACCGCCTGGCAAAGACTCTAAAATCAATCGTCACTGCACCTTATCTGCCCTTGACCTTCTTGATTTTGCCCCTTTCTGCCCTTGTCGGTTTCCTTCTTCCTGTCATCATTGCGCCCCCAAGGCGCCTTTCCCGCAGACTTCTTGGCCTTCATCCTCAGTTCCCGGTTGATCGACCTGCTCCGCACCGTCGTCGTCGAGCCAGTCCACCTTCGAGTCCGCACTCCGACTCCTCTCCTGATTCATCGGATCCCCCTTCTCCTTCCGGTTCTTCCCCTCCGACTCCTTTTACCTTCACCATGTCCGGATCAGGGCCTAATGCTAGCGGTTCTCCCGGCCCCAATGCCGGCCCTACTTCTAGCGGAACCGTCACACCCACTACTCCGGCCACCCCTGTGCTGCCGTACATTGCAGGCCTCGCCCCGATTTTACCGCTGATTAACGACCCCACCACCATAATACCAGGCCCGGCCCACTATGCTCACCAAGTTACCCTTCCATATCCCTAAGTTCGAGGCTCCAATGGCTACACCCAACCAATCACGTCCGGTTCTTCCACATGGTGTTCTCCTACTCGCATGTAGCATCTTTAGGACGTCTCCGTTTGTTCCAACGCATGCTTACCGGCGAAGCTTCTAAATGGTATGTCGAACAGGCCACTTCCTCCCATACGACGTTCGAGACTCTTGCCCAAGCCTTCTTGTCGTACTTCCAGCTCCCTCTCCGATACGACACTGGTACGGAGCTCTTGACTTCATTTAAGCAATCCTCTTCCACACGCCTTTCTGCCCATGTTCAGGAATGGCGACGAAGACGGAGCTTATGTCGAGCCCCTCCCTTTGAAGATCGGGTTTACATGGACTGGTTCCTTCGCACCCTCTCGTCTCCCATCGGCAAAGATGTCGCCTCTCACTTTCCTCAATCTGAAGAAGCCGCCCTCCAAATAGCTTTAAAATATGACCTTATCTATGGTCAATCTGGTTATGTTTATACCGTTCTTCCTGACATCCCCAGGCCCGGTGGCGCTAACTCCCCGGGGGCATCTCATTCCGTCGACGGTATTGTTGGATCTCTTTCCCACCCCTCTGCTCACCCTCCTATGAGCCATGGCCTTCCTCAGGGGGGGGCCAGCACCTCTAGCACTCTGCCCCCTCCCGGCAACATGTATCCAGGATACGGCATGCCTCTCCTTGCCCAACCTCCTCGCTTACCCTGGATGCTGCCCAACCCAACCCTTACTTTTATCCGCAGCCTGGTGCGCCAACTCCCCCAGCATATGCGTTTCCGCCTCCCTTGCCTCCTCACCACCTGCAACAGCCCTTACAACCCCCTCCAGGGCAAGTATTTGCGCAGCAGGGTGCGTTTAATCCCCCTTCCCAAAGAAGGCGGAGAGGCACCCAGAACCCATCTGCCCCTGGTAACCGAGGACCCAATTCTGGTCAGGACCCTAACACTAGCAACCAGCCTCAGGGCATTCCGCCCAGGCCGGACAGGCCGCTTCGCACAAACAAGCCCTGTTCGTGTTGCGGTGTTTACGGTCACCACACTCACGATTGCCCTCTCTTACCCCAGATGCGACAGATGTGGGAGTCTCAAGCCACATTGCGCGGACAACACGCCTCCCCTCACGCTCCTCCTAATGTGGCCACTACCTGCCCACCGTGTTCTGAGCATCCTTTCCCTCAACAGGGATTCGTGGCTACCCAACCCCCTGACAGCCATGCAGCCACACCCTCGTCCATTTCTGGTTCCTCTGACTACCAGATCCTCATGATGCACTCCGATCCGTGCCCTTCCGTCGACCTTCACCTTCAAACTTGGTCTCGTCAGTACCCCAAGCCCCCTGCTCAGTCTGCTCCCAAGCCTCCATCTTCAGGTTCTACAGAGCCTCTTTCGACATCCAGTGGCCCCTTACACATCCCTCAACCCAAAGTTGAGGTTCACCCAAAGATTCCAAAGTGTCCATTACGCCGAAATGCTGCTTCTGGTCGAGCCGCTCAATCGCATGCGCATAGCAGATGACGAAAAGCACCGTCGCTATTTCTCCACATGGGAATCTCCTCTCAGTCATGAAACATGCAAAAGAAGGCTCTACTATCTGCCGTGGGCGCTGTTGATCCTGCCGATGACCAAATGATTGTTTTCGACGCCACTCAATCGGACCACCCTCCTCTTCCTCCTTCCGTTGCTTTCCAAATCCCAGTCAAAATCCGGAACGCCATTGTATCCCGGTGTATAATTGATGAGGGGGCATCCACCTGTGTGATGTCCGCTTCGGTTTGGAAGCAACTCGGATCCCCTGAGTTGGCCCCTTCCACGATCACCCTTCTAGCGTGGGATGGTCATGCCTCCCAGCCTATTGGCCTGTTTCGTAACTGTCCCATCACCCTCGCCGGTAAGACTGTTTGCGTTGATGTCGAAGTCATTGACGCCCCTCTAGACTACAACATTCTATTGGGGTGAAGCTACACCTATGCCATGTCTGTTGTCCCATCCGCGGTCTTCCGCAAGATGTCTTTTCCACATAATGGAAAGATAGTCACCATTGACCAGCTATCGTATCATGAGCCGCCGTCTCCATCCGCCTCCGAGACGACCATCTCTTCTGTAGCCAACAAGCAAACCATCGATTCTTTGACCAGTGTCTCCCCCGGCGTCTATAAATATTCCACCCTGCTTGGTACTTTTCCTCACCTTCCTCCCCCTCCTGTTACTGACCCCAGCTTGTCGAATGTTTGCATGATGCAATCGTCTCAGGCTGCCCATAAACGGCCTGCCTCGGCTAGCCCGCACCCTCCTCCCCGCCCTCTGCAACCCACTCCTAGCCATCCATCTCAGCCAGCCGGACCTCCTCTTTCTGGCCCTCCCCCTACAGCTGGCACCCCCGAACCTCTTTATCCTCCAGGCTCGGTCCCCCCTGGCCTTAACCATCTTGGAGCCGTTCCTCCTGGTCATTACCCTGCTGGAAAGATCCTCTTCTTGGCTCCCCCTCCCGGAGTATATTCCGTCCCCGTCATGGCCACCCTTTCTCTCCCTAACTTGACCTTGGGTATTCCGGTTTGGTACCTTGACCCCCCAGCTGCCACCCCCCCTGGTCACCCCAAACCTTACATGGCTTTGACACCGGTTCAACCGGTCCCCCTCGCTTCCTCCATAGCCAACGTGCCCCCAGCACCTCCACAGGACCCTTCTCCTGCTGAGTCGGCTCCCGGAAAGAAAGGAAAAGCCCGCAGGGGGGCAACCAAAGACCAAACCACCACAACCACCTCGGCTCCTCCCCCACCCTCGAAGCCTTGTGCCTTATGTGATGTCATCGGTCATGCCACTCATGCCTGTCCCGAGTTACCCCGTATTCGCCCCATGGTAAAAGTCGCGTTCCCCGACACTACGGTCCCTGAAACTCCCACTCCTGCTTCGACCGTCTCCAAGAACCCCAAGACTCCCCGCACCAAAAAGCCTTGTGCTTTGTGCGGTGTCCATGGCCACTTCTCCCATCATTGTCCTCACCTGACGCATTACCGTGCCTCCCTTGAGGTGATCCGCGAGTATGAGGTTGAACAAAATCAATCCGCCTCTCCCATTCTCGCGCAGTATGCTGCAGCCCAGCCTGAGGATTCCACCGATCCCATCCACATCCCCCCCCCTGATGTCCAGATGACGGAGTCTACAGTCACCATTCTTTACCTATCCTCCTCTGCACGACACTTGGAACCTAGCCCGTCTGCCGCCTCCCCCATTGTGTCCCTTGATACTCGAGATCACTCCACTGGTGTCTCTATTGATCTTCGCAGCCCGAGTCCTCGCCATGTTTCCGATAGCCCTCATACATCACCTTGTTTGAGTTTTGCTCATCCTGCCCCTTCCCCCCGCCATTTCCGCTCGATGACTTCTGCCCCCTCACGCTGCCGTCCTTTCCTTTCATCCCCTCATGTATTGTCTTGTCACACCACCTTGCGCATCCCCCCGTTCACATCCTTTATCGGTTACGCCGATGGTGCAAGTCGCTACTCCAGGAATCTTGCCTCGGCAGGGTGGGCCATCTTCACCCCCTTGCATGACCTCGTTCTGTCTAACGGGGTATGCATTGGTTCTGCCACCAACAATCAGGCCGAATACGATGCAGTGCGTGGCCTCCTAGCTGATGCTTTGCTGCATCGCATTCGCCACCTGCACGTTCGCTTGGATTCTTTGCTTCTTGTCATGCAACTAAATGGTGTTTATCGTGTGCGTAACCCTGTGCTGTTTAGACGCTATTTACGAGTAAAAGTCTTAATACGTGCGTTTGAAACCATAACTTTCAACCATGTACCCAGAGACCAGAATCACTACGTATATAGTATTGCAAACCATGTTCTAGATTGGCATTTATCACACTCAATTCATACAAGACAATAACATTAAATAAACCATCAAAAGACGATGCATATCCATAATATGTGTCGCAAACCATATATTGATGAGTCCATCTACTCTGATACACATGACATGCCCATAGCATGTTCCAAAAAACTGGGGGCACCATACGCCCCCCCATACATATACATACGGCATGCCCATAGCATGTTACAAACAAAAACTGGGGGCACCATATGCCCCTCCATACATCCTAGGGGGCACCACCTGCCCCTACATACATCAGAAGGGGCACCATATGCCCCTAATCACTATCTGGAGGCTCCCGGGCCAATGGCTCTGCCCCTGCAGCATGTAGATCCCGCATAGTTTGACCGGCCATCGCCATGCGCCGCATGATACCTCGCCACTCCGAGGGGAGACCAACACATGGTTCTATGTACTGGTCGTCTAAATCCTGCCACCCGCGCTCTGATACTCCGGTCAACAGCTGCTCACATCTACGGCGGATGTCCTCCAGTAGGGCGGCTGCACCATCATTTTGCGCCGCTCTCGATCCACTCGGACCCGTAGCTCCAGACGCTGCCGGTCGTCCCATATATCCGGCCGGTTTTACCGGTGCTATATCTGCATACCAAAAGTCCCTGAATCAGTATCATTATTTACTATTCAAAAAACTTTAAACATGCCCATATAAGAATAGCAATTTGTCACTTAACATCGGGCCCCCAAACTCGACCAGCCGGAAGTGGCAAATCCGGATCCCCATAGTAGCTCATCCCACTATAAGGGTAGTCGTCTATGTACAACGGCATCTGATCCCAATGGGCAAAGAACTCCGGTCGAAATGTTCGCCCGACCGCCCCTCCTCCTCCTTTGCAGAGTAGTCGTCCCCAACGACGCATCCTGGGCTCTCTCGGGCCCCCATCCGGAAGATGCACACGAGGCCTCAAGGTCGGGATCTTCTCAAAGAAGAAGGCGCACAACAAAGTCCCATATGAGCAATCATGATTCACCTGCCGCCTGCATAGCGACAACTGTCGCTTTAGCGACACCAACATCATTTGGGCCCACCCAAAGTAGGTCCCACCCAACACACTCTCCACTATCATCATCTGCCCACCGGTGATGTGATGGAACGCCTGGGTGCCCAGGATTCGCAGCACAGCTGCGGCCACTGCACGGGTTTCTAGCCTCTCTAGATCCCCGATCGATATCCGAGTCCCCTTGACTTGGAAACCCGGTCGACAATGCCGTTCCACAAACTCCATGATATGCCGCCCCCGCGGCAACACTGGCTGCGTGTCTCCCACTATCCCCAATGGTGGGAGGCCGGTCAGGAAGTACACATCCTGGACCGTCAGTTCGATCCTATGCCCCTGCACCACAAAGATCTCCTGATCTGGATCCCAGTAACTGATAATCCGGGCCAGTAATGATTCCCCTGCTCTCATCAACGGGTTCTCCACAAACTTGAGAACCCCAAATCTGGCCAATACACGACGGACGCCCTGATCCGCCTGGATCTCTGGCCGAAGTGTTCCCAGATCCCTCTCTCTCCAGTTGACTCGTAACTCTGCCATACCTGCACAAACACATTCTTTTTGTCAGGGTACAGATCGGGCAAACCATAACCACACACAAAAACCCAACTCCCAACCATCAAACAGCACCAAGCCCCCCTCCCCTCCCAGGTCGCAGCTTTCTGCCCATTTCTGGACCAGGTCGCACTTTTTGCCCCCAAACCTGTGTCCTGGGTCGCACTTTTTGCCCCAAAAGGTGCGACCCGGCCGTAGAGAGGAGGGAGGGGCTGTTTCTGGGGTGTTGGGCCCTAAACTGCAAATCTAATCCATCAAAATGCAAGAGCTAGGTTAGGCCTCTTACCTCCAACTGACAGATCTCGAATCCAACGGTCGGTTTGTCCGCTACGTTCGCCGCAAGATTTATGGCCTTCTCTCCTCTCCACATTCACCACAGCAACAATAGCAAATGAATGATTTTGGAGGGAAAACTGCCTCATTAAAAGAGAACCCCTGTTTCTTCTTTCGACTGCTGCGACCACACCGTAGCCCCGTTCGACGAACCGTCAGCACCGCTGGATAGATCTCACCGAGCTCTCAAATGGGTTTTACTTAGTTTTCAGTGATTTGATACTTCACCCGGACACATTTTTTCCACGAAGGGTCACTTCACCACTCCTTAAAATCGAATTTCCTCACTTACGACACTTGTACTTGGGGCACCACATCGCCCCCTTACTTGTCCATGTTCGTGTTGATTTTCGTCATGAGTGCCCACTTTGTACTCATGTTTCTATGACCCTCCATTGGGGCCTTTACTGTGTGGCAGCACTCTACAGTCGCCCTTGTTTAGAGCATCCAAGTCGAGTCATCATTGCATTCATGGAGTCTATCCTGCGTCCTTTTACACCCCACTATAGCCCTCCATCCTTCATTGCTTGGTCCCTCTCTTGCGTCGCACATTATGACCTTCAGCCCCACTGTCCCCTGTCCCTTCCGATATTGTGTCAGTCGCTGCCATGTCATTCATGCCCTTTATGCTCTAACAAGGGAAGTTGTCCATTCGCCACTCCATCCTTCCCATTTCCACCATCATCATTAGTGTCAGTCTGTCCGTCGCTCTATTGCTCTTCTCTCGTGCCTTAGTTGAGGATCTCTCATTGCCTCACCTACGGCGGACCTCCTTCTGTCGACCTCAGCACATTTATTCCAGAAGCAAGGTCTAGAGGGCGGTGTACCGTGGTTCCAACTTCCACTTTTGTTCGGTGCCTCGGATCAGGCAGGGGGATTTCTTACCTCCCTTTGACTTGGTTGCTTCTCCAGCTCCTTTCAGCACGATCGAGATTCGTATACTGGACAGTCCAGTGACCCAGCAGCAGCTCCTGATGATTCCCGGGCGTGTGTGAGATGTCTCAGCCCTCATGAGGGGGTGGCCCTGCAGGTAGCCCCCCACATGCCCGGATGACCTCTTCATTGCAGCCTTTGATGCCGCTCCAGATTTGGATGATGTTGGCCTTAGCCACTTGCAGTACCTCTATGATTCGCATGTATCAGTCAGATTTTGTGAGCCCTTCCCCATTTACAGGGGGCATTTGGGTTGTATTTATCTCATGTACTCAGATGATATTGTACTAGTCCTGGCTGTTATCCCAGGCACAGCATGTATGTGAGACTCTTCATTGTATTTTTATCTCGCTCTTGATTATGCCAGATGTACTCTATGGTTCGGTCCCTTGTTCACTGGACACACTATTCTTTTGTACTTTGTCACGGCGGGCATAGGTATGCCTCCCCCGCCGCCTTCAGCACAGGTACCCTCTCATAACAGAGACTTGTTGCACCTGCGAGTCTCGTCTCCTCAGGGTCTAGTCCTTCAGCACACTATCTACCTCATATTTCTCTCTCCGACATACCCTTTTGTTGTCTAGTGATTGTCTTCTTACAACGTACTTCGGTCATACGATTTGCTCCTGACACTCGCACGCTGGGGGGCAATCTGTTACACCATTTTTTGGTCATCTAACCTTTCATCATTAGATGGACCCAAGTACACCATGTAAGACCAGTTTTACCCCGAGTAAAACTGCTTTCACTATGTTAATTAGGAAACCCCAAAAGGAATAATTAATTAAACCATAATTTAATTATTATTCCCAGTCATGTTTAACCCAAAAACAAAGAAATTAATGAGATAAACCCATAGTTATCTTATTATTTTCTAGGAATAATTATTCAAATAATATTCCTTGTTAAAGATGACCAAATCAACCACCATTAATCAAATAAATCATTATTTATTTGATTATATCCCAACCACTTCCTTAAAAAGATAAATAAATCATTTATTTATTTATTCTTCACTAATCAAGGGATTTGACCCAAGTCAAAACACCCTTTCCCTCCAACAAATAATAATAAAATATTCCATAGAGGTGGATCTAGATTTGGTTAACATTATTTTAATCATGCACCAAGATCTAGAATGACCCAACATTTTGTTATAAATAGGAGGGTTTTCCCCATCATTCTTCACCTTTTGTTGCATATTAGATCACTCTGGATCTATACACTTGGTCTCATTTCTGCCATTTTGCTCCCATTGAGCTCTACCTTCTACATTGGGTTTTTCTACATCTACAAGAGAGAGAAAGCTTAGATCTGAAGTGCTGAGGACTATAAAGAACCCATCCCATTGAGGAGATCTGGATACACCTTCTTGTTTCCTCCCAGGTGCCCCGTAATATAAAAATTCATTCAAAAAATCGTGTTCTTGTCTTGTCTGTTGGATGCATGGAGCAAACTCTTTACTTTACTGCTTAATATCTTTCCATTTATAGATCTGTTTGTTGCAGCACTTTAACTACTAATTGCAGATCCGAAGATGTTTTGCAGACTTTAACTACTAATTGCAGATCTGAAGATGTTTTGCAGCCATTATTGTTGTTAGGGCTATTAGTTATGCGTAGCTAAAGTGGTTCTTTTTCGTACGCTTCGACAAAGAATTCATACTAACAAACATATACAAAAACCAACATTGTTAGGGACTTCCATGTACCAATCGACCATAGATTGGGTTGAACCAAATATTTATTATAGACAATCACCCCCATGCCATATTATAAACATGAATCTAGGATCTAAAGGGAAAAACCAAGACATAACCAAACAAATAATCTATACATTAAACCATATCCACCCTCAAGCTTTCATGATTTGAGCTAAACTCGTCCTGAGATAAGAAAACCAAACCAAGGTTGGATGCCTCATAATTCATTCACCATACATTGAGGAATTTTTGTGTCTCCACCCACCTATCGAAGCCTTGTGGAAGAAAACAGTCTCCACCTCCAACCCTTGGGATCTTCCTAAGACTACCTCACCCAGTTCTAAAACCTTTCGGAAATGTAAACAACAACAAAGAAAGAATCACATCATAACATGACTATCAAGGAAATGGAAAGGAAAGGTTGAAGCCACTGTCAAAGTAGGAAAAACCCATGCTAATGAAAAAAAATGAACCAAATAAATAAACGGATGCACCGTTCATTCAGATCCCATTGAGGAAATCACAAATGCAATCCGCTACCTACAAAAATCCTCCTATTGAAGCTGTTGATCCAACCACCCCTTAGCGCTCTTTTGATTTCCTCTCCTTTCCTTTAATTTCCCTCATTTTACCTTTCTTTCCCTTTTCCAATCCAAGGGAATATTATCGCGTTTCAATAATTATCTAACTGTGCTATAATGAGAGAGAGAATGAAATGAGAGAGCGAAAACTGAATTGAAAAAAATTGTGAATTATTTCTTTTATGCCTTTTTTATCATTAATGCCTCCTTTTTCCTTCATTTTCCTTCATTTTCATCTAATTTCCCTTGCATGCAAATTTGTATCTCTTCGCTTTCCTTTTCTACTATTTTCCTTTATTTTCATAATTAGCTTCCAATTATTTCTTCTTTTCCTTTGCTAATTTCCATAACCCTTATTGAACCAGAAGTGATTCCCGCTAAAGTGTTTTCCGAACATTCAACATGGAATACATGTCCTTTGATATTGGTATTATTTTTTCTTTATTATCTTTTATTACATGAAATTTAACTCGATGTTGTTACAAACCTCTCCCCTTTGGGGGAAGACCATCCTCTGTGTTCTATGACACCTATGACCAAAAACCTGCTAAAAAAAAACACACTATATATGGATATTTATAACACAATTCATTGTGGTACTTACAACCATATATATATATATATATATATATATATATATATATATATATGCCAAAAAATCATTTTATTGAATCAACAAATAATGAATGATACAAAGCCAACATCTAATCAGTCATCTCCCATTTAGCTTCATAGGGCCCAAAGTGTTTCTACTACAGTTTAAATTTCTATATTGCTAAGTTACAGAGAATGAGTTGATTCCGCTAGAAATACATCGATATTTTGGTTGGAACTCCACCTCTAGTTGCACCTACAATACAAACCAATCAACCACATGATCAACACCCTACACGTATCTCTTAAGAAATGAAGCATAATATAAAATATCATGGACTTTAATTGTTGGCTACAGTACAAGTCTGTAGTCCACTGGTCCAATCCTCTCAAGGATCTCAAAATTCCCACAATACTCAGGTTCCAACTACGCACATGGTCCAATCCTTGAGCATATCCTCTTGGGCTTGATGTGCAAGTAAACATGCTCCCCAACCTGAAACTCCTTGAATGTTCTATGTTGATATGCATAACTCTTATTCCTATCTTATGATACCTTTATATTTCCTCTAATAAGCTTCATCTACTGCTACATCTAATCCAACATGTTAGGTCCAATCAACACACAGTTCACTAGATCACTCCACCTAATAGGGGTATTAAAAATTTGCTCATAAATAATTTCAGAAGGACCAATATTCAATGACTTGTTATACCTATTAATATATGTAAAATCTACCAGTGGAATATACTCCTCCCACTTCCTCTATCGACACATGACATACATCCTCAAAATGTCCTCAATAATCATGTTAACCCTCTCTGTGTATCCATTTCTCTGTGGATAATAAGCTATACTAAATGCTAACCCAGTCCCAAAGCCTAAAAACAACTCCTTACAAAATTTTGAATTCAACTTGGAATATTTGTATGATATGATCTTCTTTATAACACCATGCAACCTCACAATATCCCTGATGAATATCTAAGCTACCTCACTAGATGAATTTATAAACTTCGGGGAAATGAATTGATCTACGTTTCTCAACTTTCCAACCACAACCGTGATGGAATCATGTTTTCACGTTTTCCTAGTAAAACTTGTAATGAAGTCCACGGAAATGAATTCCCATTTCCATTCTGGAATAAAAATAAGTTGTAATAGACCATCAAGGTGCTTACACTCAAGTTTCACCTATTGAAAATACAAATATCTAGCAATAAACACAACCACATTTTTCTTCAAATTCAACTAATAGTACAACTTCTTGACCATTTTCAAAGTATTCTAATATCGTCAGTGACATGTATATGACTTGACATTAAAATTTCTTAAGATAAGCTTCATGAGGTCACTTCTATCTCACACACAAATTTTGTTCATGAATCTAACCAAGCCATTTCCCCTAAGGTGATACTCCTCATCTCTATCACCTTCACCATTTTGCTGCAATCTCTAATTTAGCTGCTAGTACCTGTCATCATGTTTCCCTACCTAGAAGATCTACTCTTGTAAATATGTCCCATAATATCTCATAGCTGAAATATGAATTACCTACACTCTCCTACTGAGAGCATCTACAACCCTATACTCCTTACCCTTGATGTACCTGATCTCAGAATCAAATTCACTATGTAGCTAACCATCTAGCTTGCTTGGCATTCATATTGGGTTGGTCAAATAAGTACCTCAGTCCACTATGATTACTCATCAGAATAAACCCACTACCAAGAATATAATGTATTTGCATCTTAAATACATGAATGATAGCTTCGAACTCAAGGTCACGAGTCACATAATTCTTCTCATGCTCATTCAACTTCCTTGGCTCATAGCATACCACCAATTCTTCCTGCATAATTACTCCACCAAGTCTTTTATTGTAAGCATATGTAGAAACCAAAAACTCCTTATAAGGATCTGCAATCTTCAAAAATATTTAATTTGTAATAAAATGCTATAATTTCTTAAAACTAGTGGAGCAATCCACTGTCCATTGAAAGTTATTTCCTTTTCTCTACAAAGATGTAATAGGATGGAAAATTATTGATAATTTCTTGAAAAATTACTTGTAATAACCTATTATTCCCATGAATGATATTACGTCATCCACATTTCTAGGATTTGTCCATTACATGATAGCTTTAAGTTTTCCCGCATCCACTGATATTTCCTCCTTCGAAACAACATGTCCTAAGTAGTGAATCTGAGTATGAAAGAAACTACACTTGTTGATATTGGCATACAATTGATTCTCCCTCAACAATCTCAACATTGCTACTAGGTGCTCTTCATGCTCCTCCTCTATCTTAGAATATATTAATATATCATCAATGAACACTATCACAAAATTGTCCACATAATGATGAAACACATTTTTCATCAAACACATGAAAGTGGTTGTAGTATTAGTAAGACCAAAAGGAACCACCAAAAACTCACATTTCCCATACCTAATATATAATAAGGTCTTATATATCTCTTCTTCTTTGATGCACACTTGATGATATCCTGATATCAATACAATCTTTGAGAACATTGTTTCCCCCTTAATCGGATCAAACAAGTCATCAGTCTGAGGAAAAGGATACTTGTTCTTTATAGTCACCTTGTTCAATTTCCTAGAATCAATTTATAATCTAAGAGTACCATCCTTCTTCTCAAACAAAAGTAGTGCACCCCAAGGTGATACACTTGGCCTTATGTATCCATTACCAAGAATTTCCTTAAGCTGCAACTTCAATTCCACCAGCTCTGGAGTGCTCATCTTGTAAGGTTCCTTTGATGCCGGTGCTAATCCTAGTACCAACTTAATAGATAAATCCACTTACCTATGAGGCAGTAACTCTAAGATTTCTATAGGAAACACATCCTGAAACTGCTGAAAAATAGGATACCTTTTAATTACTTCATCATCCATGACATATTTCCCTTTTTCACTAGAAATATGAACAACAAATTGTACACAACCTTTCCTACAACTGCAGTTAGCTTACATGGCGATAACCATTCTCACTGATGTAGAGTTATTTCTTCCCTGCAAGATTCTCTTCTCTCCATCATCATACAAGAACTCAATAGCCTTTTCATAGTAGTCTACATTGGTCCTGTGAGTAAACAACCAATCGATGTCCAAAATAATATTATATGATTTGAAAGGAATCATATTTAGATGTGTTGATGTAGGAATACCATTCAACTCAAATGCACAAGACCTCAGCCAATTATGAACTCCTTTTTTGGTCCCTTTAGCCAACTGCGCCAACCAAGAATATATTGCATTAACGTATTTACTCAAGCCACACTTATCCACCAGGTCAGGACTAAAATAACTATAATTATATCTAGGATCAATCGAAATGGAAAAAAATCAATCAAATATTTTACCTTCCATCTCAATAATGGATGTCAGATGATTCACCTTCCTGTTATTAAGTGTTGCATAGATCCAAGGAATGCTCTGACCAACATCCCCAACTGGTTGCACACCCTTGGAACTATAGATATGAGGCCTTCCACCCTTATATAATGGACAATCCTTCTTGCGACGATCCTTTCCTAAAATCCAATAGTGAAATCGGTATTTTCCACTAACTTTATTCTACTGTTCTCGAGGATGAAGTCCACATCCATTATTATCTGAATTAAACTTCTTAAATGGAGCTACATTTTCTTTCCCACATGCATCCTGATGTCCTCCCTGATTCTGATGGCATTTACCATTATCCTTTTCATTCCCTTTTGAATCATGCTTAGGCTCAAGCTTGTGCTTTGACTTCTCATAAAAATAGTTCAATTTCCCAATGAATTCCTTCAATGAAGGAGGTTCATCATACTCAATCCGATCCTTGAATGCTAATGACAACCCCTTGACAAAACTTTGAACCTTCATCTTCTCATCATTAAGATAAGGCATATTGTTGGGTGCCATTTTTGTACGTAATTCCTACATCTGTTTCCCCCATTTTTACCTTGTGACCTCAACCCTTGGGATTATCTTTTCCTTTTTCCCTTCTTTTCTATCTTAAAAAATGTTGCTTTACCTTATTTCATTATCTTTCCATTTCATCGATTATTATGATGTACTGTTTCTTTTTTTTATGACTAACTAGGATAAATGTTGGAAGAAGTTCTTTGGTATTTTATTGTCCCTCCAGATGTTATTATTAGCACAAAATATCTAGAGCATGAGGCATACAGAAGAAGTTGA
This sequence comes from Pinus albicaulis, assembly GCA_034641835.2. Classification (NCBI taxonomy): domain Eukaryota; kingdom Viridiplantae; phylum Streptophyta; class Pinopsida; order Pinales; family Pinaceae; genus Pinus; species Pinus albicaulis. The sequence goes on along the minus strand of CM076578.1, from coordinate 1,110,227,500 downwards.
AGGTGTGTTGTTACAGTGAGCTATTACACCACGATGTCGTTACATCACGGTGTTGTTATATACCCATTATATAAACTGTTGTTACAATTGTATTATTGACTGGATATCGTCAACTTTTGGATGCCGACCTATCCTCAATTGTTGTTATGCTAGAACTATCATTTTCCACGACAGCTTTACAAGTCATTACATATTGTATTTTAGGATTACAGCTTGTGGGAAGTTTTGATTGTAATCCATATTCTTCAAGTCAGAATTTTTATTAAGAAGTCTTTGTAACTGTATGTATCTTATTTTGAGCAGCATGATTTTTGTAAGAGTCTCATGACTGATCCTTTCCTTGTTTTTCTGAACATGTAACCATTATATAACTCTCAACCCTTGAGGTCAAGGGGCTAGAGGAGAAAAATAGTACGTTTGGCTCTGTAATTTTGGTCACTTTAATACATATATATCACGTTGTTGTTGTTACATGAGTTGTCTAGTTTAATTTTCATTTAGTTTCCATCTCTTCCTATGCCTTGCTAAGGAGGAAGGGCCCTCCTCTTTAGCAGGGACTGCAGTTATTAAGGAAGTTGTGCGATATTTATTATTTTCTTTACATAATGGTGGTAGTGTTGTTGTTGATGTTCTAGCTGTGAGTAGATTTGCTTCAATTTCGATATTATTATGCTATTACACAGATGTGATTAGGAATTCCAACTGGTGTAATTGTTGTGTGGCGCGCTAGGTATAATTAATTGAGGCATGATTACATTCTGGTAGATTTTTTTATTCCTTAATGAGTGATTTATTTCAGAAATTGATTCAACAACAATTTATCTTTATTTGATTTGCTTCTGGTTTGATGTATTAGCACACACAATGCAATTGTCATTGAGATAAAATACGTCCCTGGATTGATAATTTATGTGTACCATCTTATTCATTTAATAGTGATTAATATAGTCCAACACACATACCTCAACAAATCCAAAAATTTTGTTGTGTACTCTTCATCTTTTGTGGAATTTAAATTTAATTCATATAATTCCTCAAACTTTCTGCCATAATATCTCTCAAAAAAGTACTTATTCATGAGAAGTCTTTTAAACTCATGCCAACTCAACTATTATTCCTTGATTCCTTTAAAACTCTTCACATATTCCCATAGGATATCATATTTTCCTTTGAGACTGGAGATATATAACCTAGCTTTCATATTCTCTAAATAATCATGCAATCTAAATAACTTCTTCATCCCAGGCATCCATGCTTTTGCATATTTTAATTTCTTCATCTCTCCATCAAATGTAGGAGGCTTAGCTTTCTTGAAATCATATAGAAAATATTTCTTCTCATTCCTGCTATAAGTATCATTATGTTGTTGGATTTGGTGCACAAGTGTACCAATCCACACTCGCTTAAGAGGAGTGGTTGTGTCCTCTTAATTTTCTGGTCCAGATAGGCAAAAGATTTAGCAGGTTAGTGAACATGCCATAAAACAAAACACACTAGATAATGATATAGTATGCATCTGTAGAGATAAAATAAGACTAAAATAAAAAATAAACACGAAATATAATATAGATTCAAACAACACAATAATACTAACGGTGGTGTATATGTCCCCTCTTATTGTGTGCTATTAGGAATAAAAGATATAACGTTTACACTCTTGCCAAGGGGCCCTTAGAACTATGGATTTCTAAGACCCGATGCAAGGAATTTTTTACCTCCTAGATGCCTTGGAGCAAGGTCCCTCTCTCTACTCCAAAGGGTTGGAGTTATGGGATGGCCAGAAACTGAATCCCCTCTCTACTTCTCCTCTAGATCACACACTGTTGGATTGCTTGGAAGAAATTTTGGCCAGCATAAGAATGTGCTCTCCCTTTGTTCATTTCTTAGTGGCCTTTTATAGATGAATTCAAACTCTCCTTCCCTCTCTTGGTACATTGATGGATGGTGACCCAAGAGAGGGGGTTGATTCCATTTTGTGCCACATGATTCCATTGTGTGCTCCCTTGAGGTCCCAAGGACGCTTAGGCGACTATCCTTGGGCAGCCTCAAGTATGGGATCATTTTCCTGGAGTGTGCCTTGTGGTCCCAAAAATTGAATTCCGCCACTCTAAGGTTTGCGCGGATATTTTAGGGAAATCCACTCAAAGGGGTGCCTATCAAAGAAAAATGTGCGCAAAGGCGCATTCTACTCGTATCTTGAGTGCGCAATTTTATTTTTCTTTTGGACCTTAGATATTTTTTAAAATTTTCAGATTCTCTAATGTGCCTCAACCCTGTCAATCCTTCTTCTTGAAATTTAATAATGTCATATTTTCTTGTCCAATTTTCTAGTGATAACAGTTTTCCCCTAATGTGTTAGGTATAGGAAGAACTGTATAGCTGAAATACATTATAGTTTCTTTTATTTTTACTGTGTGGAGAGAGAGAGAGAGAGACATGTGTGTAGCAAAGAGTTGGAAACGCCTTACAATAGGTTGAAGAGTGACCATGTCCTGTGGGAACGCTGAAAGAGATGGTATGATACAATAAATACAATTTTTCTACGAGGCGAGCATGTACCATGCTAGTCATGCTTTGGCTAGCTAAAAAAATCTATCTGAGAGATACATATTCTGTCTGTGTCACTAGTATGGTAGTGATCTGCTGATCTGGTTGATGATGATGATTGCTGACACCCTCAGGGGATTTCTTTCTTTCAAAATAGGTGGAATGTGGTACCCACATGCATAAGCTTGGTATGACATATAAATTCTCATTGTATGCATGGGTGTATTACTGGGACCTTCCCGCGTAAGCATTGTTGAAAGAGATGCTTATAATAGAACCAATCTTTGATGAATTTGATAAAAGTGAAATGGTTGTCAGGTACGATACCATATTGACATGAAATATTGTGTCGTAGTGGAATTTCATGGGGATCGATGACATCTATGGGCAATGATGATTCACATAATGCCAGTTGAGGATGTTCCTATTGTGGTGAGGGGTAATCTAAGGCACTGCTTCGATTTTGGAAAATAGGAGTTGAAGTTGAAAAAAAAATAAGCCTCAACCGAATGAGAGAGTCACCGATGCAAGGGATTAGGATCTTGGATGTGATAGGTTTAACATATGCATGATGGTGAGGGGTGACTGAAAATTGATAATGGGGATTCAGTGGCCCAAGATTGGAGCATGAAAAGGTAGGTTGGCAGTGGTCATAACTATCTCTGATGAGGAAATCCCTGGAGTTGGTAGGACATCAAGGGTGGGTATATGTCGGTTATGAATTTTGTGGTGGCTATGCGTGAAGGGTTTAATGCTCCAACCAACGGTGATTAGGGAAATATTCCATGGGAGAAAAATGGAGGGATGAGTAGGGGACTTTGTTCTCCATTTGCGGTCCTTTACACTTACCAAAAGAATGAAACAATGGGATTGGATTGTACAAAACATAGATACGAGTACCCAAAACATGAAAGTGCTCTCTCACTGATGATGTGAGGAGAGTGTTTTTTGCTGAGGGTGTGGCCCCCATTTGTTGGTGTCCTGTGTGGGGATGATGAAGCGAATGTAAATATCACATATGGAATATCCTGATGGAGGTATGGTAGGCCAAATGTGATACATAGTAGTGTGTATTCGATCTTCTTACAAAACATGGTAGTCTGGGAAAAGGGTTTTATTTTTATATGGTAAAACTTGACTCAATGCATGGTGGATGAATGGGCATGAAGTGCTTTCTGGACTGAAGTGGTATGACCATGGTGTCATAATTTTTAGATGTGTGGTCTACTTTGAGTGATAGAAACCATTTAGGGGAGGCTCTACTGACTAACAAGGATGTTTATCATGTGCAAGGTGGGGAGATGATAAACATGGTCGAGTGTTTGGAAACTATGGTTAAATTTTTCGTGGAGAAATTATGTCGGGATATCCAAAGTTTTTCTAGGACTCTATAATGCTAAGGGTAGAATGATACCTACTCTGGAACATTCAGTATATGGGATGATGGATGGTTTGTACAATACCTGCAACAAATTACCCCAAGTGAAAGCATCTTCTCATTTGAATATTATTGAAAACATGTGCTGAATGAACAAAATATAAGAGACGGCATACCTGTCAGTACTGAAAATTTATTTTCTAAGAGGTGTGAATGTGTGGAGCCTCCTTTGGGAATTATGAGGTTGTGATCACTGTGCTTCTTTCAGTTTCATGAACGGATTCTCTGAGCTCCAGTTTTCCCTTGGGATTTATTAGTTGGCTCCTGGTTTCGATTTAGATTGGGGTTACCCCCAACCTGAGATCGCGGGGGGTGCTGCTGATTAATTCCCCCTGTACAGGATCTCCCTTTGGTTTGCTCATTGGCCTCTTTTTGCAACATTTGGAGGATTTTCATAATTCTCCTCGTTGTATGGTTGCTAATGAGCCTACGAATGTTTCACTAGATTGACCAGCACATTACGCTGTGGAAGTGGTCCATTCTGCGTGAGGAATGGGAGATATTGGTTCCCTTGTCCTTGGTTGGTATATGAGTGTGAGGGTGAATTTCATGATGGCCAGGTTGTGATACGTTCTGAGTAGAATCGTATGAGTATCGAGGGTACTGATTTCTACTGCCTAGGTATCCTTGGGCCAAAGACCCGATCGAAAAATCTGCAGTATCGACACGCATGGTACTACTACTACCTAGGTAATCTTGGGCCAAATACTATATCAAACCATCTGTAGTATCGACGCACATGGTACTATTTCTGCTTAGGAGACCTTGGGAAAAATACCCAATCAAACTGTCTGCAGTATTCGAACTACCTGGTAACTCCCTGTGTATCATGGGTACTACTGTTGCCTAGGTGATCTTGGGCCAAATACATGTATCAAACTGTCTATAGTATTCGTCACACATGGTAACTCCCTAAGTCTCCTTGGTACTCATTATTGTTTCTTAGATGACCTTCAGCCAAAGACCCGATCAAACAATCTGCAATATTTGATGTGCCTAGAAACTCCCTAGGTGGAAAGTTCGACAACTCAAGAGAGTGAAGAAACCAGGCTCCCCTGTTGCTGGTTTGTGAATGGATGTTAGGGGGGAGCTCTTCTGTCAGCATTTATAGCTGTGTACTGGGTCCCCTGAGTCAAAGGATATGGACCTCCTTGCTGATGGTGGTACGACGACACCATATTGGTCATGTTTTGGGAAGGAGCACGATGACTCTAGTAGCCAGGTTGTGGGATGTTCTGGTTAGAATCATATGTGTAACCGAGGTACTGAAAACTATTTCTTAGGTTATTTTGGGTCAATGACCCAATCAAACCGTCTGTGGAGTTCGATGCACCTAATGATTCTTTGTAAGTTTTCAAGCTCGGGGCATTTAGGCAGGATATTGTAAATATATCCTGACTACATATAGATCATATCATTGGGCCTTGCTGATGGCATCCTCTTCAAATATGGGCTTTTATATTTCCACATCCTTTGAAATATCTATTGTGAGAGTTCTTAGGAATAGGTCTAACAAAACTCAATCATCGAATTTGGATTCGTACAAACTATGACGTCGTCGCCATTCGTGGAGATGGTCCGCGATATAGATGGCGGGTTTCTCCCTAAAGTGGGTCTTTAATTCCATCCCGGAGTTGTGGTGGATGGGTAACTAAAAATAGGTAAGGAACGCAGTGGTGTGGGCACTAAAATTTCCAAGTGTAGCATATGGTTTCTCCACACACCATTTCTTCGTTGGTCAGGTTAGGGTGCATTGAAATAGTCTCAGTCGAATAGTATCGTCAATGATGTTGTTTGACAAAAACCATAGGTGGAAAGTCATAATATGATTTCTAGGATCTTCCACTTGCTTCGACCCTTCGAAACTTTGAAAGCCCGAAGGGAGCTTCATGGGCATGGGTGGCCATATTGGGTCGTTTGTTAGCTTGGCTAGATCCAACAAGTTTAACAAAGATAAGAATGGTGGTTGCGAGTTGAGAACCATTGCATACTGTCAAGACATAGTGTTCTGGTTAGGTATAGGGTTTGTCTACAACGTACCCGGTTGTGAGTTCACTTGGCTTCATGAATGGGTAGTGCTTCTCTTCCCCCTAGGGGTTGTGGGAGGAGTGGAATGTGGTGACCTTGTGGGGGTGCTCACTGGTGTGGCATTGGGTGACCAATGAGGGTTCCCAACTAACAATGCCCCAATAAAGGATGAACCGATAAGGGTGGAAATGTTCCATTTTTTAAACCTAAATGAAAAAGACCTGGAACCCCTCGTGGTAATGGGGGGAGGTCCAAAAGACATCTAGAACAATGAGGTCCCATTGCATCCATTATGGTGTCAAATAGGTATGGTTTTGGAAATATTTGAGGGGATAGATATTATAATCAAAGAAAAAATCCGATCTCATACATAAAACAAAGAGAAAAAAAAAATTCCCTTTATATTAATCCTATGTGACGAGTCAATAAAAAATTATGGTTTTTGTTGTTTTTGCATATGATACTAAAATCCTAGAAGACCTAATCAACCTCACACTCTCAAATGTAACTAGGCCTTGAGAAGATATCTTGTGAATGCTGGCACAATGTCATGAAAGAGTTGGCGACGCCCCCAATCAACTAAATAAAATCAACCAAGGTAAAGGTAGAGGATCTAGTGTTGCATGCACCGTCACTTATAGGGAAGGATGCCCTAGTTTTTGCCACTAAGTATCATCATCCCATGTGAGTGTTTGAGTCTTGAGATTCTTCGTAAATAAAATACCATTACCGAGTATTAGACGAGTCAGGTAGCCCCAAATAATACTACACGCACTGGGCTTAAGCTTAACCCCCTCTGAATCGGGTCTCTATGACGCTCGAGTTTTATTTTCTGTGGGCAGATAGACAGATTTAAAAGCTCCCTAAAAATTCAACTTCTATGTTTCAAGATGTAAACTGGCTAAGGCATCTTATTGGATTCCTACCCCCTTGGTCCTAACTTAAACTATAATTTCTCTTGTGGCTCCTGTGGGGAGAGTTGAATGAGTTTAGTTAAGTTAGTTTTAAGGGGGATTTGATTCACTTAGGGTTTGAAAGTGTGTGATAAAAAGGTGAAAATTTTCATAGTTTTAACATGTGGATATGTGGTGATCCTTTTCAAATCCCCTATTAATCTATGTTTGGTTGTTCCTTGCTCAAAAGAAAAACATGTGCGGATATGGGCCACTTAAAATGTTTCCTAGTTAATATAACTAATGAACTAAAGGGAGATGGAAAATTATCAACAGAGAGTGTTCATATGCTTGCCTAGGGTCACCCAAAGGTGCAAAGGCAGTAGAGATTACTTGCTCTCTAAGGATAATTAAATCCTATTCCAGAATCTTAGTGCCAAAACTTGAACTAGGAAAAATGAGAAAATTTAGCTAAGCATGTGCGAACTAAGGCCACTTACTTTTGCTAATTACCTATGTGTTTTTGGTGTCTAAATTTGCAAAACATAAGTTATTTCAGATTGCAAGTAAATTTCCCCCTACTTAAACTATGTGGTTTATTTGTGAAAATAAACTCTGAAATTTTAAAACTAACACCTAAAACTACTTAAATGCAGCTAAGAGTGAGTTTTAACCAGTCATGAGACACCTCACAAAATGCTGGCAGATTTATTATGGGTTTCTAGTCACTTTACAAACAACAAACGAATGGAAATAGAAAAAAAAATTGCCTATGCTTTCCGCATGAAAAATTATCACACATGCATGAAATCTTCGCACAGGTCACTGCTGGATGCACGCGGTCGGGTGCGTCTTTCTGTGTAAAATCCGCATGAATTTCCTGCAACACATTTTTTGGAGCTTCTGAGCTTCGGTCTCTCACTGAGGGTGAACAAGCATAGAAGAAGAGAAGAGGGGTTGTTCAAGCCAAACTCCAGAGTAGAGAAAGAGGTCTCTGCAAAAGGCACAACCACATTAACTAGGAAGCAAAATTGGTGGATTCGACAATCATGTCTTGGTGGATTTGGTGCACAAGTGTACCAATGCACACTTTCTTAAGAGGAGTGGTTGTTTCCTCTTAATTTTCTGGTCACATGCAGATAAACAAAATATATAGCATGTTAGTGAACATGCCATAAAACAAAACACACTAGATAATGATATAGTATGCATGTGTAAATAGAAAATGAGACTAAACTAAAAAAATAACACGAAATCTCATATAGAGTCAAAAAACACAATAATACTAACGGTGGTGTGTATGTCCCCTCTTATTGTGTGCTATTAGGAATAAAATATAGAACATTTACACACTTTCCAAGGGGCCCTTAAAACTATGGAGTTATAAGACCTGATGCAAGGATGTTTTTACCTCCTAGCTGCCTTTGTGCAAGGTCCCTCTCTCTACTCCAAAGGACTCGAGTTGTTGGATGGCCAACAACTAAATCTCCTCTCTACTTCTGCTCTGGATCAGACACTTTTGGATTGCTTTGAAGCAATTTTGGCCAGCATAACAATGTTCTCTCCCTTTTTTCATCTCTTGGTGGCCTTTTATAAATGAATTCAAACTCTCCTTCCCTCTCTTGGAAGATTGATGGATGGTGACCCAAGAGAGGCAGTTGATTCCATTGTGTGCTCCCTTGGGTCCCAACGAGGCTTAGGCGGCTATCCTTGGGTGGCCTCAGGAGTGGGATCATTTTCCTAGAGTGTGTCTTGTGGCCCTAGAAAGTGACTTCCGCCACTCTCAGGTCCGTGTGGCATTTTGAGGGAAAGTTGTGCAAAGGCACACTTATCAAAGAAAAATGCGCGCAAAGGCGCATTCTTCTAGTGGCTTGAGTGCACAATTTGATTTTTCTTCTGGACCATAGAGATCTTTAGAAATTTTCATATTCTCTAATGTGCCTCAGCCCTATAAATCTTTCTTCCTGACATTTAATAATTTCATATTTTCTTGTCTAATTTTCTAGTGATAAAAATCATGGTGGTGATAACAATGATGTCTCTCTAAACCAGAACTAGAATATAATCCATGATCACTACATATCGTGTCAGGTGTATCCAACCATCTGCCACCTCTATTTGTGTCATCTTTGTCCAACATGTATCTTGATCTAGACCTTCCACCATGTTCCCAATTATTATTTTCATCCTCTCCATTAATAATCCTTAGTTGTCCCTGTCTCCACAAATATGATAGGATTTGAAGTATTATTGCATTAACCTTGACTGGATTTTTTTGAGCTCTAGCAAGCCTTTTTTGTGTCTCAATAAACATGTTATTATCTTCCTTGCAACTTCTAATTTCTACCTTAAAACTTATAAATGTGTCTCCTATGCGAGGAGAATACTCATCTCCTTGTTGTTCAACTGATCCATAAGGAGAATTGCGTGAGCTGTAATCCACCACTTAGCTCTTCATCTTTGATCTTATTTATCATAAAATCATGCCATGTGAGGTAAACCAAATAGAAACATGATCAATCATAACTTAATAAATTTTAGGGCATGATATCTCGTTTGCACAAATTATTCTAGATTGGCACAATATATATGTATATATATAATGACATCAACATGTCAACATATTAACATCTCACATCGTGCATGATATCACAAACTTTAACACAAACTATATACATGAAAACTATAGCCACTACAATGCATTCATAGTAGTCACACATAATACTAACATGCATTCATAACAGTCACGCCTAACCCATCCAGTCAAAGTGTTTGAGCCTAGAAGTTGTGATACCAATTTATTCCCCCCCCCAACATTTATTTGTTATTACAAGCTCTCTGAGGTAAAAATGAGTTGAGTGTCACTATGACATGACCCAACCTCCATGTTCTAGTTATGAAAGTGGGTCTCATGAACTGAAATCTTAATGACATCCCTTAGGGACTACAAATCCCTCAAGAGCCTGACAACCACCATAGGTGATCAATCCATAATTCAGAGCTCTTTTTCACTAAGTTAACACCCCAATTTCACCATTACCTCACTGTGCATGCAGATGTGAGGCTCCAACTACATCTGTAATACTTCTTGTCAGTGGTTGTGACAAAAAATCCCATGTTTTGTGCATGTGGTCATGAGATCTATGCCACATTTTTAGGAAAATCCCCATACCACTACATGTAAATTTTTAAAACCATAAATAAGGTAATGAAAAGGATAACCATCCAAAGCTTGAAAAAAATATTGGATAGAACATGCCCACTACAAGATAGACATTTCACCAAACATATGATAAACATATAAGCTACTAGTCATGAATGCATATATGATCAAAACTCATAAACTTCATCTGAGAATCACTAAGAAGGATCAATGGCCTCTCTATATAGATGAACCAAAACTTGTTAGCACATGCATTCATTAACCACTCAAATACTTATCAAATCATGAAGAAGAGCCATAACTAGAGCACATCATAGAACCATTCCTATAACTAGGATAAAACCATAATAGAAACCATGAAAAATTAGCCTTAGGATTACTTAATAACTAGTACCACCTGACCATTGATTAGACTAAAAAAAAAATTTCTTTCAGCCAATCACCCCTATGGAATATTCCAAACATGAATGTGGAATATCATGGGATAAACCAAGACATAAGAAAAAAAGGACTCCAGAGGTTAAACCACCTACACCCTCAAGCTACAGTGATATCACCTAAACTGGTCCCAAGATCACAATGCTGGACCAAGCTTGGATGCCTTGGAATTTTGTCACATACCTTGAGGAATTTTCCTATTTCCACCCACCTATTGAGGGATTCCTAGAGAAAACCATCTCCACTTCCAACCCTTGTGAATTTCTTGAGAACACCTCACTTGGTTCAAAAACCTTCTAAGAATCCAAAGCTCAACCAAGAATGAATCCCAACACAGCATGGATATCCAGAAAATGGAAAGGAAAGGCTAAAACCACTATCAAACTAGTAAAAAACCATTCCAATGACAAGAAATTAACCAAATAAAAAAATTCATATACCATGCATTCACATCCCAACAAGGAAATCACACATGCAATCCATTACCTGCGAAATCCTCCTGTTGAATCTACTGATCCAAACTTCTCTTTATGCCCCATTATGTTCCTCTGTTTTCCTTTTCTTCCCCTTAATTTTCTTCTTTTTCCCTTTTCGAATCCAATTGAACACTAGAGTGCTCCAAGGAAGGTATAAGTGTTCTAGAATGACAGAGAGAATGAAAGTAGAGAGCCAAAATTGAACCGACAGAATTTTTGAAATTTTTTTCTAATGCCTTTTTATCGTTGATGCCTCCTTTTTCCTTCATTCCCCTCTAGTTTACCTTGCATGCAAATTTGTGTCTCTTGATCTTACTTTTCTACTATTTTCCTCAATTTTCATAATTAAATGCCAAGTATTGCCTCTTTTCCTTCAAAAACACCTTTAAAAATTTTCATAGCCATTATTGAACCACAAGTGATGCCCACTAAATTTTTTTCACAATATTCAGCTTGTAATATGGGTCCCATGAACTTGGTATTATTTTTCTTTTAATATCCTTCATTACATGAAATTTAACCTGATATTTTTACAACCTTGCCCATTTAGTCCAAATCAGATGCTGAGTCTCATCATTGGGCACCACCCCAACCGTTGGAATTCCCATTTCCTCACCTCGGGTGCCTCCACCTATAATACAACTAATAGTGGTATATTATTTCATCTAACATCCAATAAAATTTTCTTTACACCATCTTAGAATCTGGACATTCATTCACCCTACATCACTTTTTCATTAGAACCCTCCTTTTATTTCATCAACTATTACAAAAACCAATATCACATCCATTATAGCCACATATATAGTGGTTACATATATAGTTGCTTTCATCTCCTCTAGTTCCATTATTTCCTCTGAGTAGGTTGTTTTTCCAGGTTCTCCATGACCTATCAATGCATCAACTATTTCAGCAAAAACTATTTCATTTCCATATTTATACTTATTGTAACCACGTCCTCCATAGTCGCATTAGAGAGAGAGAGAGAGAGAGAGAGAGAGAGAGAGAGAGAGAGAGAGATGGGGAAAGGAGGAGAGAGGGGGGGGGGAGGGAAAGGGAGAAAGAGATAGATAAAAGGAGGGATAAGGCGATGGGGATAGATAAAAATATATTTTGAAGGGGGGGGAATAGGGAAAGGGAGAGAGAGATATATAGAAAGAGGGATAAGACGATGGGGATAGATATGGACAGGATATAGAGACTGATATAGGAGGTAGACATACAGAGACAAAGAGGGAGATAAGAGGTAGAAAAAGGGAGGATTAACTAGAAATTATAGACACATCGAGAGATTAAGGAGTAGGGGAAAGGAGAAGGAGAGAGAGATTTGGAAGAGAAATAGAGAGAGAGAGAGAGAGGGAGGGAGAGAAATGAGAGAACATAGAAAGGGAGAGAGAGAGATAGAAACAGGGGGACATAGTAAGAAAGAGAGTGAAATGATTAGGAAGAGGGGGAAAGAGAGGGGTTGGGTTAGACTGTAACAACTCCATTTTTATTTTCCATGTAAATAAATTAAACCAAGGTCATGGGACACACATTCCAAGAAAAAAGGAGGGGAAAACATTATAGTGGAACCACTTGTGTTTTATTAATGGATGAAAATTAATAAAATAAATAAAGGAAAATAGGAGAAAAGGAAGATGAAGAGAGAAGAATATGCATGTAAGGGAAAATTAAGGAAAATGAAGGAAAATAAAATGAAAAGGAAACAAAAGGATAATGAGAACATTCTATGCCTCTCTTAGTGATTGCTAGTCACTCTTGATCGTTTCTTGGTTACCCTTGGAGAGAGAGAGAGAGAGAGATATCAGGAAATGAGGAGAGAGGGGGGAATAGGGAAGGGGAGAGAGAGAGATATAGAAGGAGGGATAAGACGATGGGGATAGATAAAAATATATTTTGAAGAGGAAGGGGGAGGAATAGGGAAAGGGAGAGAGAGACAGATAGAAGGAGGGATAAGACAATGGGGATAGATAGTGATAGGATAGAGAGAGTGATATAGGAGGTAGATATACAAAGCCAAAGAGAGAGATAAGAGGTAGAAAAAGGGAGGAATAAATAGAAAATATAGACAAAGGGAGAGATTAAGGAGCAAGGGCAAGGAGAAGGAGAGAGAGATTTGGAAGAGAAATAGAGATGGAGAAGGAGAGAAATGAGAGAGAAGAGAAAGGGAGAGGGAGAGATAGAAAGAGGGGGACATAGTAGGAAAGAGATTGAAATTATTGGGGAGGGGGAAATAGAGGGGTTGGGGTAGATTGTAACAACTCCAGGTTTATTTTCCTTGTAAATAAATTAAACCAAGGTCATGGGACACACATTCCAAGACAAATGGAGGGGAAAAATTTATAGTGGAATCACATGTGTTTTATTAATAAATGAAAATTAATAAAATAAATAAAGGAAAATAAGAGAAAAGGAATATGAAGACTGTCAGCATGTGAAAGTTGAAGGCAAGCATAAAGTTGGTTTATTATAGCCTATTTTGATTCTACAATGGAAATGGGAGGTTATTTCAATGGAATTCATTATAGGATTTTCGAGGACATCAAGGCAGCATGATTCCATCATGGTTGTGGTTTAAAGGTCGAGCAAGGTAGCTCACTTCATTGCAGTGATTTCTACTAATACAGCTAGTAAGGTAGCTCAGATCTTCATCAAGGAGATAATGAGGTTGCATGGAGTTCTCAAAAATATCATATCAGGAAAATATTCCAAGTTAACTTCCATGTTTTAGAAAGAGTTTTTTTCAGGCTTGGTTACATATTTAGCCTTCATTACATCTTATCAGATGCGGATATATGGCAGACAAAGAGGTTTAACAAGAATCTTGAGCACATGTTGAGGATGTATGTCATGCATCAACAGAGGAAATGGGAACATTATCTTCCATTGTTGGAGTATGCTTATAATAATTAGTATAAAAAATCCTTGAATATAGTTCCATTTAAGGCTCTCTATGGGAAAAAATTTAATACTCCTATCAGTTGGATTGATCCTGTAAACAGGGTGTTTATTAGACTAGATCTCTTGGCTAAGACAGAGTAGTAAATGCAAGTTATTAGAATTAATTTAAAATAAGCAAAGGGCATGCATATCATGATAGATAATTCAATGAGTTTTAGGTTGGGGAGCATTTGTACTTGTGCATCAATACAAAGAGGAGCTCCTTGAGGATTGATTCATGTGAAAAGTTGACACCTTCATATTGTGTGGGCCTTTTGAGATCCTTCAGAGCATTGGACCAATGTCATAGAAACTTTCACTGCCACCAATACTTAAATTCTATATTTTTTTCCACGATTCATTGCTTAAGAGATATGTAAAGGACATTGTTCATGTGATTGATTGGTTTGTATGTAATTTGTAACCATAGGGAGAGTTCCAACCAGAGCCACAATGCATATTGCAGTGGAAAAAACTCATGTTCTAAAACAAAGAAATAGAGTAGGCTAAAGTGTAGCAAAAGAACTTTGAGCCTAATGAAGTTGTTGTCACTACGAAAAATACCCTCCAAAATTATGTGTACACTCCAATTTTGGTGACTTATGTGGATCTTACGATCGATCATTCTATAATCACTTCTTGGTCAGCTGATGATTTTTGAGCTCCCTCTTGTATTGGAAGTGTTGAAGTCACTTTCTCACACATGCTGAGTCTGAAACACGTGCAAAGATCCATTATTTTATGCAAGCTTGGACAAGTATAGAACTTTACTATACATGATATGCCTCTGCAATGTCCAGTCCATGTCGATAATTAGTGTGCACTGACAATGACAGTTTCTCACATTCTAGCTGTGTTTGTGCTTCTATTCTGGTGAGTTTTGAAAATCATCTCTTTTGCGCACCTTTTCTTTCACAAGTATTGATTTCATGTTTACAAGTATTTATTTTTCTTGATTTCCCTTTAATTAGTGTATTTTTAATGTTATCTTCAATCTGGTATTTGTTGTTTTCATCATCATTCACATATCGCAACTATCATTCACACTTTTATCTTCATATAGCAAGTGTCCTCTTCTAGCATGGGAATCATTACCTATCATGAAAAGTGGATTTTTCATTCATTTGAAGGAGAATTATTTGTCATAATTAGTTTTTCTTATCATTTAGGCATGTTTTTCACTCATTTCCTAAGTTTCATGCACTATCACACACGTGTCATCATTATCAGCACAAAGTCTATCTTCAGTGTTGCACTTGTTGTAAGTTGCCGCAAAGGTTATTGCACTAAGGAAAGTGTGTTTTCATATGTTCTGGATGATATACGTTGTGTCTCTAAGTGTCTAAGTGTGTGATCAAAGTCAAGTTCTATCACTCTTCACATCAATTTCACTAATACGACAATTAGAAAAATTTCATAAAATTCCCAGCAACCTAGCCTCATCCAACCGTCCTAAACTATGAATTTCACAGTCTCGGCCCTAAAGCAAAAATATTGTCTCTTGGCACTACACAATTCACAATATCTTCCTCCCAAAACAATGCATTTCACAACCTCAATGATAAATCCAAAACCTTGACTCTTAGAACTGCACAATCCTTCTCTCCAACCCAGCCAAAAATGTGTATTGCGCAGTATCAAGACTTAGGCCTTAGACTTGAGCCCCTTAAATTAAAAATTGCAAAATCACCCAGTCTCTTATGTTTTCTAGAACTGTGCACTTGATTGAACTAGTGCCCAGTTCCTCATCATCGCTCACTGAGCTCCCAAAATGTGAAATCTTCTTCCTCAGTCTAGCCTGAACTACGCATTTCACAGTCTCAAAACTCAAGCTATGCCCCTAGTTTCCCGAGTTATGCAAATACATAATCACTGAGCCTTTCCCTTGTCCCATCACTACTTTTGGCTCAATCAACGGATCATCATGCAACATCTTAAACTATGGTTTTATTATACTGATGTCTTCTTGTCATCAGTAGATTGAAAATATAAGAACTCTATCATTATATGGAAAGATGATGAAGAAGGAGATGGAGAAGGAGGACATGCAAGATGACACCTAAGGAGCCAAGGATAAAGGATGATCATCACCAAGGAACGTTGGAGTATATTAGAAGACCAAAGATCAGGACCGTATGAAGACTCCATCTGATTTACAACCCTTTAGAGGATAGATATGAAGAAAAAATAACATCTCTCATGAAGTTGAAGCATTGAAAGCACCTCTTGTTGAAGGCACAAATAAAGAAGTAGTAAGAGGGAAAAACTATCACTGTCACATTATTATGTCTTCAATGTCATGTATGGTCACACACACTAAAAACCATTCTGTGTGTTTTTCTCCTTTTTGCAAGATAGGAAAGATGTTGTATTTTTACATGTTGGTTCTCACATAATGTGTATAAGCCTATTTTTAAGGATTTAAGAGGTCATGTGATTTTTTCTAAGCATGTAAATATCTACAACACTCATTCTCAAAGTTTTAAGCATTGTTGCACAAGTGTCATCATGGCCGTTGCAAAGTGTATGTTAAGTATCGCACTTGTCGTAATTTGTTGTAAATTTATCGCACGTATGGAAATGAATTGTTCATGTGTCATGGATGACCTATGTTTTTGTGTCATATAGAAGTCTAAGTGTGTGATCAAAGTATAAGTCTTATCAATTTTTACATCAGTCTCAACAATCCCACACTTAGAAATTTCTAAAAGGGCTTCCCGACCAAGCAAGCTAGCTTCACCTAACCTCCCTGAACTACAAACTACACGGTTTCAATCATATATCTTTGAACTTTCCTCTTGTAATTATGCAATAAACAGTTTCTTCCTCCCAAGACTATTGCACTACGCAATTCCTGTTCTTAAGCTACAAACTTGACCTCCAGAATTGTGCAATTTCTTCTCCCAGAATGGCCTCAACTGTGCATTTCACAATCTCTAGTATCAATCTCATCCCTTGTGCTCTGGATCTATGAAATTGAAAAGTGACCCAACCTCCTTTTCCTCCAAAATCTACATGATATATTCCTCTAGTGTCCATTCCCTCAAGCTGTCTCATTCGCTCTGAGAACTGCATAGTTTTCTCCCTTAGCCCGACCTGAACTGAACATTACTCAGTCTCAAGGCTCATGCCTCACCCCTGCCTACTTGAATTGTGCAACTGTGCAGTAACTTAGCCCCTTCTCCTAGCCTTTCACCTCGTTTCCACTCAGTCAATGGATCAAAATGTACTATCTAAGACTAGGGAGTTTTTGGATTGATGTCATCTTGTCATGAGCGAATTGAAAGAATAGGTAGCCTATCATGCCATGTAAATATGATTAAGAATGAGATTAAGGAGGGAAGCATGTTCAAATACACTCATGTATTTGAACACACAAGACGATCAATCAAGATAGAGTGAAGGGACACTAGTTTGCAACCAATATTCAAGACTTGATCCCATTGAAGACTTCTCATCTATAAGCCACGAAGAGGTCAATAAAAGAGATTCCTCAGGAATAAATACACCAACCAATAGCAGTAGTGGATTGACAAGGCCATGTCATCAAGCAGTCCATGTTAGCAATGTCATGTCAAGTCATGTGATGAGTTTCCGTATGCCACATCATTATTGTGGATCATGTAATTTGTTATTCAAAATGTATCATAAAGTGCTAATCCTATCCGACCTAATAATAATAATGTAAGGGCACAATAATATCAATATGGGGGCTACAGGGGTACAAAAATAACAATAAGTGGGCTACACTAACAACAATAAGGGACTACACTAGCAATATAGGGACCTAACATGCCTCTCTCCTTCAAAAAAGTGTTGTCCTCAATGCTTTATTATTTATTGATGCTTCTATATAAAACTATCATCCTCCCATGTGGAATATTCAACGAGTAAGTTCTTCCAATTTCTGAGATACTCTGTAATTGATCGATTTCGTAGTTGTCAAGTTCTTGTTTCCGTGACTGCTTCAGAACTTCTTTCTCTGCAATTTTGATCTTCCTATTGTTTCATTCGATTATTCACCAAAGTTATGTTATCCTTTAAGAGTTGGATATCTTGTTTTTGATGCTCGATGTGATGTTTCACTACTTTATCATCCATATTAGCTTTCGTTGGATCCTTCAAACCATCCAACGTATCCTTCATTTCTGCTTTTAAACTATCTATGTAATCTTTGATTGCTCTTTGTAAGATCAAAATTTGTTGCACTTGGTACCATAATTTTTATATATCATACTGTAATTCTTCCTCTTCATGCGTCATAGTATAGCTTTCTGAGGGCTTAATGGGTGTGGAACTATTTTTAGGGGGAATTCTAGAATCCAACATTAATATCTATGCTTCAATATGCCCTTGGAATCACTTAAAATTGATTTTTCAAACAAGACTTATGCAATTTGAAAAAAAAAATATACACCTTTTTCTTGTTTTTGAGGAGCTCGATCTTGAAATAGAATTATATCTGTGATTTCAGATATTCAATATCTGAGATTCAGTCATATAGTAGACCTTTGAATCTTCTTTCGAAAGCCACAATTCTGACCTGATTTGGATGCTTCAAGACAAAGTTATGCCCAGTCACCCACAATGGCCTAATTATGGACTGGTTTAGTAGAGTGAACTTGTATGACATTCCACATGTCGTTGTTTCAACCACTTCGACTAGGAAATCTCCTTTAAATTAAATAAATGAATAATTATTGGATTATACAAATGAAAAAAACTCTTTTCTATATATGGGAGTCCACGGGGTCAAAATATAGTCCTATCCAACCTAACAATAATAATGTAAGGGCACAATAATAAAAATATGGGGGCTACAGTGGTACAACAATAACAATAAGGGGGCTACACTAAAAACAATAAGGGACTACACTAGTGATATAGGAACCTAACAGTGTTTAAGTACAAAGAACAAGTCTGTAATTGTAGTGCAGATTACATATGAAAAGGTACAGAGAAGTCCCAGGATTTGTTTTAGGACTAGTGCTTCTTGGTGCACGTATAAAAGGGTGCAAGTTATAAAAGGAGTCTCATAGAATCTGAAAAGGGAAGACTATTAAAGACATAAATAACTAAGCTAAGTGTTTCTGAATAGAGATCTAGTTTCTCTAAGTAGGCAAGTATAAATCAGTGCATAAAGGAAGGTTGAAAGGTAAGACTTTGTTATCAAGGTGTTGAAGTATATCTAGAAGATCAAGGCTAGAAGAAGATATTATAAGGTGTTGAATAATATCTAGTAGGACTAAAGGAATTCACTAAGAACCGAGTTTCTTAGTATTGGTGCAGAACAGTGTTGAACAAAGGATCACCAAGAATAAATCAAGAAGAAAGCAGTGACAAGGTCTTGGAGTCATACATAGGCCAAGGGTCTGAGTCATGGAAATGGTACTTATCAACTAAAATTCTATAAGAATAATTTATTGTGGGTTTTCCTCTCCAAGAGAGGTAGGTTTTGGCTCGTGATTAAAGAGCCTAAATTTTTGTCTCTTGTTTTTTGGTAATTGAATCGATGAAATACATAATAAGACAAGAATAAGGAAGAGAAGACATAAGTAAAATAATTAAGTTCACAAGTAATTATCAATAAGAGAATTTGAATTAAACCTAGCCCTAGCTAATTCTAAAAATTTTCTTGTTTTACCAAGAAACTGTTGTGTTGGGAAAAATACTAAAAGGGGGAGGGGGGGGGGGGGGTGGGGTTGAGTCAGCATTCAAATATCAGCAAGGAATTTTACTTTTCTTTAATGAAATATATACATGACTTAACTAAATCCAAGTAGCGTATGTACGTGGCTTTTATTCAGGAAACTAGCATATGTCTAGTGCACATATAATTCAGATAAATATTCATTAAATTTAATTAGACCAGTGCATTAATGACTCATCATACATTTAGTAAATAATAAACATGTGCAATAATAATAGAATAAATCATCACACATAAGCAACACACATGAAGACCAGTAGTTAAGCTAGAAACAAAATGTGGGAGAAAACCACCGTTATTGGCGTCTTTGTCTTCAATATTTATTGTATAGAAAATGACTTACAATCTTGTACTGGCACAGACTCATACCAATATGCAGGCACCCACCTGTAGAAGGCCGCTACCTTTACTCATTCTCCAGTTGTTACTATAAGGGAGCTACAACCCCCTGATTTGATAACCAACTCTTAGTCACAGGGAGCTTCGACTTCTTCACTGAAGGCTTCAAACCTTAGCACCATTGTCGACCACATTTCATAAATTTTCACACTGGATCCAACTACTTTAACACATCAAAATTTGTATATCAACTAAAGTAAACATTATCCCAATTCAAATAGAACAGTGAGATCACTATAACCAGACCATAGAATTGAACACAAAATATTGTATCATTACATAGAATAAACTTCAACCCTGACCATTTTTATGCCAAAATATATACGCTACTTTTTCTAAGGAAACATGTGTGTATATGCGCTTTTCTATGGTGAACTTGCATATATATCTCAATATACCAAACTTTGGAATTATGAAATAGTTAATGAATTAACCAGAGATATTCTGAAATATGTTTTCAGTTTACAGAACCCTTATATAGTTAGCACCATCAATCATATTTTCAACCAATCAACATGTAACCAAATTCAACTTTATCATTCAATCATATCTTCTTCATACATTATCATTTAATCCAGACATGAAGACATCATTTATAGACAACAGTGATAGAGCAACACATATCTAATTGATTAGCATTTTATAAACAAAAACCCTTCCTTTGTATACACGATTTTTTTGAATAGAACCCGTGTGCATACGTGGCTTCACCTTAACCAACATGTTTATAGATCTGCAAATTTTTAGCTTAAAATTACGTAGCTCTATAGAACTTTAGAAATACCCCAATAATAATATTCAAAGATAAAACATGCGACAAAACTTATATCTAGTCAATTTTCTATAATATCATACAATGGAACGTCATTTCAGGTCTCATGATCCTGATCCATCATTGTATTCATTAGTGCATAAATATTTCAGGTCTATATGTTAACTATGGCCCATACAGTGGAAATATACTTCAGAATGAAGTGTTCATCAAAGACCCATTCACATCCACACTTTTGGACATTCATCTTCTACTCCTTATATATTAAGAGCCTTGACCAATACCATGAGCCAAAACTGTACAAGTGCTAATGGTATTCTTTGATGGGGTGAAATAATCGTTACTGCGCTATTACACAACATTTTGTTACTCTCCCTGCAATCCCTCACCCCGCATATTGGAGGGTCATTTCCGTGACTTGTGAGCAGTGTCATACTTTGCAAACACCTTCTTTGCATTCTTCTGCATAAGGACATCATTTCTCCTGTTGAACATTTCCTCAAAAAACACACAAAACCTATGTTTTGGCCTTGGCACGGGTATCCAATTCACCCCTCATGCCGATGTGGAAGATTTTCACTAGAGCTCGTGCCACTTGGCGCTCTGTCTCAGTGCAGTGCCAGTGCCAAGCTGTTTTAGGAATGTTTTTTAACAAATAGAGGTAGAAGTTTCCTTCTAACTACCTCAGGGATGAGTCACTGGAAGTGATTAAGTTGATCAGCCACGAATCTCTCTCTTTAGGCAGTGCTTCCCACCTCACATGGAACACTCCTTGAAGATAGGTCTCCCTTCCATAATTATAGGGATCCTAACCTCTCCCTCTCCCTCTACAAAAACATGCCTTCTCCCTTTATGAAAGCTAGCTGAACTTGGAGAAGAATACTATAGCTGAGTATTTTCCATTGAGAAGGTAGAACCAAGGAGAACTCTGTAGAGAGAGTCTCGTCCGACTTCTCAACGAGCCTTTATGAGATGTTCTCTGCTTGAAACCTGTTGGAGGAGACCACAAGGTCGAAGATTGGTTGTACTCTTCCTTTCATTTACTAATATACTCGACTATGGTGTTGGTTCCATCATTGTGTTATGTTGTTTATTCAATGCAATTGATTTAGTCCTCATCGACTGACTAATAGTTACAAATGTGAATTAGTATGTTGTATATTGTCATTGTTTCTTGTGTGTGTCCAGGTGTCTGAACGTGAAAGCGAGCGGACCATGATCTATCAAACTAGGAGCGAGAGGCAGCCACTCTTTCCGACGACAGCAACAACATAGGACCTCCGGTAAGTCATCTATCGAATCTCTGTCCATTCGTTAACTAGGAATCAATATTATAGCTTGCTTCGTTTGTGGCTAGACCCGCCCTAGGGCTAGTGGGATCACCTCTGTCTGTAGAGGGGATTTACCTCACCAAAGAATTGGCAACTCTGCTGGGGAATCAGTGAGAGTTTGTCTTTCATCCATTAGGTCTTCTTTTTGGTCTTTTCTTGCTTATTTTTCCTTTTTTGATCATTCTTCTAAGTCTAAGACCCTTGTTTAGCCCCAGAGGATCAGATCTCACCTCTTTCTTTCAAAATTTTCCCTTTTTTCTGAGTGAACTCGCTTGGCGTGCTTTCTGTTCAAACAGTCACACCGATTGGTGCTAGTTTCTAGTGTTGTTCTCGCTCCATCCCCTATTTGGCGTTGATTACAGCCAAATAGCCGCGCCGACCCCTATAAGTTTTAGGGTTTTGTCTATTTTGGATATTTTTGGTCAGTGCTTGTGCTTCTGGGTTATTTTTTGATATGTCTTTAGTGCTTTGGGGTTGTTTTTTTATTGTGATCAGCTTCCTTCCTTTAGTTGTTTGTCCATTTCCTATCAACATCACAGCCTTAGGGTTTTTAAGTGCTTTGGTATGTTGAGCCTCCTGTAGGAGTTTGAATTTTTTTTTTTCGCAGTCAACTTCATTCTTGGTGTGGTTGCATTCAGCTCCCTTGATCCATTTGAGTGATTGCATTGGTTGAATGATTCTTTCCTCTTTCATTCAATTTTTCTTCTTGTCACTCCAAGCATAGATCACACTGCTTGCATGGGTCTGTTATGAAATATTTCTTCAATTTGAGAGATTGCAATGTTGGTTTGAGTTTTGTTATGTTTGTTTTGGGTTGATTGAAATTGTTTTTCTTGAACTCTTGCATTAACGTTCTCGAACTAGTGTGGTGGTTTGTTTTTCATGTCATTTAGTGCATTGTTTGCTCTATTGCATTGAAAAATAAAATAAAAATATTTTCTTGCATTCTTGTTTTCATTGTGAAATTGAAAGTCTTTCGCATATCTAGCATTAGACAATTCTAGGAAATATTTCTCATTTTCATTAGCTTGCATCAGATACTGTAGTGGATGCTTCTTAGTGTTCTTATTATTTGCTATCACTTGAATACTCATAACTTTCTCATAGATAGTTTTTCATCGAACGAAATGGTATCTTTTGGCATGTAGCTTGCATTTAGGGATTTTTGAGATTCAACATTCAATAGGACCTTGGAATTGAAATGTAAATACAAGATCAACTTAAAATTTAATCAATTAACTTAAGGCAACATTGAAACCTAACGAAAAATCTAGTGGTATAAGTTAGAGACGTGTTCCAACATCTTTAAACCTAGCAGTTGTCGCTCGCCATCTGGCTTCAGACAACACTAGTACAGACTTGTGCTCCCCGTACCGTCGATTATATAAAGGGAGACCCCTATAGGTTGCAATAATTTTATCCGTAGGAAGCCGAGTTTGCTCCCTTGTAACCGTGATACACCGAACACATAATTCTTGGACACTACCTGCACGTACATCAAGTCCTTGGTCCATTCTTATTTCATTTGATTACCAAGGTGTATATGGCAGTTCACAGAAACCTGGTACACCCTTTTACCTAGACTACCTGAGCAATCATTTTTTATCTTTACTGCCTCCATAAATATGATAAGATCATCGAGCACTTGTCCTTTCACGCTCGCTTAAAACTGAAAGTGACTAGAGTCATATTTTGTTTGTTTCTTGAATATTAAAACATGAAAAAATGGATTTTTGGTTTCAATGTGGTAAAATAAACTACCTACGATCACACACCCATTAAAGTTTGATTACTTGGCATGTCTTTTTTTGCCTTGGTTTTTGGCCAAAAGTCTTCATTTTTGATATTTTTTTCTTTTCTGGTGTGCTACAGTCACAGTGGCGAAACCATTGGTTTCGTCTAGTGGTAGTCCTTTCTCGGACGATTCATCTGAAACTTCTCAAACCTCTAGGTCTGCCGAGCTTCAGAAGCCTATTCTCCTGTCAGAGTACCCATTTGGAGAACCAATTGAGTTCACTTGGCCTCTTTCAAATGCTTGGTTTGGGTTTGGGGTCGGGGAACATTTTCCCCCTCTTACATCAGGATCACCATTTTTGGCTACTATCATACCTCCTAGTCCCCGTAGTCTTTTACAATATCTCACGGTGGATTCAGAAATGGACTCGTCTAGTCCTATTGGCAGTGAGGGGATTCCAGTCTCTGATGAAGAATACCAACTTTTTCCGGAAGACATCACTCATGAGTTTGCTCAATATTGACCATCGGTGTCACTTCCAGCCGGATATAGGTCTTTAGGTCAGATTATGGCTGGTATTTCCTCCATGGCAGCATCAACTCCGTCGAGGGGGCTGGTCCTTCCATCATTAGGGATGTCGCCAATGACACCGGTTTCATCGACACCTTTTGTTACATCTGTCCCAACTAGGCCTACTGTCTGCATGGATGTATCGGCACCAGTTGTCACCACTCAGTCATTAGGATCTTTGCCTTGGGTAGAGACTTCAATTTCCATGGCGATCCCTAACGGCCTTTCTTTCGAGGAGTAGTGGATGGTTGTTCAACAGCAGAGCTCCTAGATCCATCACTCCCCTCAGGATCCTTGTCATCCTTATCTTTCTCATTAAGATGCAGTCGGTAACCCAATTTACTCACTTCCATTTAATTATGATGAGCACGGCAACCCCATCTGTTTGCTTGCTCCTAAGGCTTATCAGTTCCTTTCTAGTTTTAGACCTACCTTGCCTATGCAACCTTCTAACCAACAAGGACAACCCTTTCAGGGACAAACTTTGCTTTAGCAAGGGTATGCTTATGACCCACAAGGACAACCCTTTCAGGGACAACCTTTGGTTCAGCAAGGGTATGCGTACGACCGAGAAGGGAAACCCTTTCAGGGACAACCTTCAGTCTAGCAAGGATTATTTTACGGCCCGCAAGGGCAGCCTTACAATCCACAAGGCCAACCTTTACAAGGTCAACCTGTGATCCAACCTCGGCAACCCCAAGGACCTGCTGGGCAACTGATATATCAAGCAAGACCTTCATACGGTCCCAGGGGGGGAATTTATCCATCTCAAGGGCAACCTTTCGTGCAACCACAATAGCCATATCTTCCAATTGGTCAAAATGTTGCACAGCTAGCGCCATCTTATGGTGCTGCTCCAGGGCAACCTAGTCATCAGGCACAACCTGGCCCATCGTAGCCATCAAGCCAACTTGCTCCACAGGGGCAACCTGGTGGCCCTCATCAGTCGGGTGAACCTGCACGCTCGATCTATCCAGCTCAACAAGGCTCTACTTATCAGCAGCCCATTCGACCCCAAGGCGTTTATTACCCTCAAGGTCAATATCAACCGGTATACAATGCGCCTCAAGGTTCTGCTTATTACCCTCAACTGCCAGGCCATACTTATATTTGGAAGAAAAATCTTTATGCTGCTCAATCGAGACCCTCATATACACAGAATCAGTATCTTGGTCCTCAACCTCAATATCCTGGTCCTCAGCCGCAATATCAGCCGAACTATCTAGCTTATACCCATTATTGTCCAAATCCTTCGGGACAGAACCAATGGAGTTAGAGTTACACTCAACCAGAATGGAATATGGGTACGGGTCCTTATCGGGGACCTGTTATGCCTTTCAACCATCAATTACCCTTTCTCGCCACGTTGGAGTTACCGGATGTGTCCAAACTAACCAATGATCCAATCCTTCATAATCCGTATTGGCCTCCGGTTCCAACGAAGGTTCCTGGTGATTGCCCCAAGTTTTAGGGTAAGTCTGGAGAAGACCCCAAAGAACACGTTATGACATACCATTTATGGTGCTCTTCCAATTCTTGGGTGGATGACTCTATTCGACTCCATCTTTTCCAGCGAACTCTCACTGGAGCTGCTGCTAAGTGGTACATCAAGCTGCCTCGCGGTATATTTCAAGATTTCAGCACTCTTGCTATGGCATTCCCTACTCATTTCCAGTTTTCAGTTCATTATGAAGCCGATATGCATCTCCTAACATCCTTGACACAAGACCGGGCTACCCATATCTCGGACCACATTCATGAATGGAGACGTCATCATTACCTGATCAAATTTGAAATTCCTGATCAGCGTATTACTCATTGGTTCAATACCTCTTTTGTCAAACCGATTGCAAAATACATAGCCATGGGGCATGTGTAACTGAGGAAAAAGCCATTGCTCGTGCCCTGTACCTTGATTTAGTGTACTCTCAATCGGGCATATTGTATGATATCTTGACTGATGTGTTGCGACCTGGGATTTATAAAGCATTGGCTACCCCATCTGTCGACGACGTTATTGGTTCCATGTCTCAAACTTCACATAAGTCTTCCTCTTCCAACACTGGGAAGCAAAAATAAAATTCTTCCAATGGTTCTGCTCCTCAGCCGACCCCAGATTTTGCTAAAACCTCGGAGATCAATGTCGTTCAGGCCAATCCTACAGACAAGACATCCAAGGGGAAAAATAAGGGCAAAGTCAAGGCGAAAGCCGATGCCCCAAAACCAGATTCGTCTAAACCTCGTGCTGATGATGGTTCACAGCACAAGCCGAAGTATCCATGTTTGATTTGTGATAAGGAACACTACACTAAGGATTTTCCTAGACGAGCCGAAGTTAGGAAATTACTCAAAGGCACTAAGGGAACTCGGGTGGTCCTCAAAGAACCTTTTCCATCTCAGCAAACACAGATGGTCGAGCAACCTGCGCCATTTGCACCGTTTGGCTCTCAAGTGTTCATGATGAACAGTTCTGCACCCGTTTCCATCACTACTTGGTCAAAATATTATATTGGATCATGCCAGGAAGCCGGGAAAGAGATCACTGATGGTCCTCCTCCCATCTATCTCTGGTCCTCTTGATATTGAAAGGCCCAGTGTTGAACCCATTGTATGGCCACCTTCTAAGGGTGTTCTCCAGAAATATTCTTATAATCCTAACGCCCGTGCTGCTCAGCATTACAATATTGTTGAGGATTTAGCATAGGTGCCATCCGTGATGATCGTGTTAGAATTTCTTCAGGGTTGTCCATCTCAGCAGAAAGCATTATTATCTACGATTGGCAGGATTGATCCTGCTAATTCTAGCCTTCTCACTTTTGACTTATAGAATTTCATCCCTCGACTTTCGCACCAGATTGTGCTTGTCATACAAGTCAGCATTAATGGTCTCAACATCCATAGAGCCATTGTGGACGAAGGTGCATCCACCTGTGTCATGTCCTCTGTTTTCTGGAAGACCATTGGCACTCCAGCCCTAACTTCGTCACCCAATTCTCTTGATTCATTTGATGGAAGGGAATCTAAACCCTTGGGTGTTCTCGCCAGCCTACTGATCGTGTTGCAAGGAAAGACGGTCAATTTCAAAGTAGAAATAGTTGATGCTAAACTCAATTAAAATATTCTACTCGGTCGCAGTTGGACTCACGCTATGCTGTGCATTTCATCCACCCTCTTTCATCTTCTAAAGTTTCCACAGGAGGGAACAATCATTACTGTCAACCAGTTGTTGTTCTTTACCTCATCTTCTGAGAACAACATCCATACGTGGATCAAATTCCTTCTCCCCCTGACAGCGTAGGGCCGGGTATTTTTAAAGACCCCTCCCTCATGGGTATCTTTCCCCTTCCGCCACCAAATACCATTCAAGTTAATATGATCTCTCAGTCGGATGACCCATGGATTGTCCCTTTACCTGAACAAGTTGATTGATTTGGAGATTTGTTGCTGCTTAGTCCAATTGAAATCAATTATTGTGGGCTTGTAGCTACATCTAATTCTCCCCCTTCTTAAGGTGCTCCTTTGAGCATGTCTCTCGATGTTTATTCTCAATCCTCCTGGCTCGTCGATACATATTCTCTTGATCCTTTGAAAGAAGTGTTTCCATCCAACGAGGCTATCGTGGAAACCATGTCTCTCGAAGACCTACCATGGGGCGATGGGCATCATCGTTCCTCATTTATGCCTGGCCTCGTAGCAATGTCTAACTGTCTTAAGTGTTTTTCGTCTCAAGTTCCTTCTTCGCCACTTCAAATGCCTATTTTGAGTCACGAAGTCTTTGCTGAAGGTAACTTGGGTAGCATCACCCAAACGGTGCCTATCGACATTTCCGTGAAACCGGTAATTGTTGAGAACATCCATGTCAGAGTCACTTGCTCTTCCAATGAAGTCCAAGTGTATACTAGCCTCTTTTGCGAATTTTGTGATGTTTTCACCTGGTCTTAAGAACAGATGCCTGGAAGTGATCCTAGTATTGTGGTGCATGAGATTCCCACCTACCCCAGTGCAAAGCCTGTTCTCTAGCGTCTTCGTCGTGTGCATCCTCGGAAAGCCACCGCCATAAAAGATGAAGTTGAAAAACTTCTCAAAATGAGTTTCATTTATCTGATTCCTCTGACATAGTGGGTTTCTAATATATTTCACGTGGATAAGAAGCAGGGAGAAATTCGCGTCTCTGTTGACTATCGCGATATTAATCGGGCCTGCCCTAAGGATAACTATCCCACCCCTTTCATTGATCAGATCATTGACGATTGTGAGGGGAGTGAGAGTTTTTCCCTTATGGATAGATTTTCTGGCTATAATCATATCAACATTCTCTCATCTGATCAACACAAGACTGCTTTTATCTGTCCTTGGGGAACCTTCGCGTATAAGAAACTCCCTTTCAGATTGAAGAATGCTGGGGCTACATTCCGGCGCATGATGTCTTATGCCTTTCATGATATTCATCATATTGTTCAACCATACCTGAATGACCTTCTGGCTCATTCAGCTGCGTGAAAAGACCACCCGGACCATCTCTGCCAGATCTTTCTTCGCTGTAGATGCTACAACATTCAGCTCAATCTGCATAAATGAGTCTTCTGTGTCGATTCCAGTATGATTTTAGGGTTTATTATATCCAAATATGGAATTCGCCTTGATCCACTTAAGGTTGAGGATATTTTTAATCTCCCCTCTCCATCCTCGTTACACCAGCTCCAAAGTCTACAAATTTCTTACATCGTTTTATCCCGAAACTATGCTGAAGTAGCCAAAGGGTTCACACGACTTTTAAAGCAGGACGTCCCTTTCTATTAGGATGAGATTTCTCATCAATATTTTGATACACTTAAGACGTTGCTTTTCAACGCTCCTCTATTACGTCCTTCGAATTATCATCGCGATTTCAGCCTCTATCTAGCTACCGCTTTCAATACGATCGCCATGGTTTTGGTTTAAGATGGTGATGACAGTAATGAGAATGTTATTTACTAATTGTCTAGGAACCTTCTCGAACCTGAAACACATTATGCACATGTTGAGAAGTTAGCGTTGGCTGTGGTCCAGGGCGTTTAGTGTTTTTTTCATTATATCCTCTTATGAACGGTAACCGTGATTTCTAATTGTAACCCCATGACCTATATTCTGTCTTGACAGTTACTGGGGGGAAAATACTCAAAGTGGATTGTTATACTCCAAGAGTTTGATTTGGAATTTACTGCCGCCAAATCAAATAAATCATTGGTTTTCACTGATCCGATTTTTTCCCTCCCCGCTGACTCTGCTCCTTCTTATTCTGAGGATAATATTCCAGACAAAATTCTTTTCTTGATTAGCACCCTCGATCCGTGGTACGGTGATATCATCGTGTATCTCTAGACTTCTACTTTTAGGTCTGAGTTGACGAAAGATGCCCGACGCCACATTCGGCATCAGTCACAACTTATCGTATTATCAGAGATACCCTCTATCGTGTTGGAGTCAATTATGTGCTCCACCAATGTCTGACCCTTGAGGAAGCTGAGAATGTTTTAAATGACTGCCACAGTGGCGCCTATGGTGGTCACTTGTTCGGTTATGCCACCGCATATAATATCCTTCATGCTGGTTATTTCTAGCCGTCCATTTTTAAAGACTGCATTGTCGCAGTACACAAATGTCATCGGTGCCAGATATATCAATGCAAGATGCATGCGCCACCTGTTCGTTTACACCCTGTCATTACCGTTGGTCCTTTTTCCAAATGGGGTATCTATTTTATGACGTGTAACCCTAGCTCGGTCGGGGGGAATGCCTATATTATTTTCGTCATCGATTATTTTACAAAATGGGCTGAAGCAATACCTACACTGGCCACAGATGGTAAGACAACAGTGCAATTCATATTCAATCATGTTATTACTTGGTTTGGTGTCCCTCAAGCCATCATTACTGATCATGGTTCACATTTTTGATATTATATGATCGCGGAGCTGACCTCTAAGTTGGGTCTATGTCATGACAGCTCAACGCCCTATTACCCTCAAGCTAATGGCCAGGTTGAAGCCATAAAAAAATTTCTTGTTACAATGCTTCAATGAACAATTGGGATCCATAAATAAAATTGGCATCTCATGTTGTTTTCAGCTCTATGGGCTTACCGAACATTGATTAAGAGTGCAACCGGATTCACCCCATTTCAGTTGGTGTACGGCCTGGAAGCCACTCTTCCGATTGAGTGTGAAATTCCTTCACTCAAATTAGTTGTGGAATTACTACCTAATACTTCACCTGAGGAAGAGAGTCTCCTCTATCTAGAGAAATTGGATGAAACTCGTCGCTTAGTTGCTTTGGTCATTAAAGCACAAAAGAAGTGAGTCAAATCTAACTTTGACCAAACAGTTTCCCCTCGTTCTTTTATCTAAGGCGACCTCGTTCTCCTGTACGACCAAGCTCATGACAAGCTGGAGGCAGGTAAATTCCAACCCATGTGGCATGGGCCCTACATCGTGAAACGTGTGTTACAAAATGGGTCTTATGAGCTTATTGATTATGAAGGTTATCCCTTAGCACAACCCAGAAATGGGTTGTACCTGAAAAAGTATTATGCTTGAGTCATTCATGCATGATATATGTACATAGGTGGTTTTTTCATTTTTTGTGCATGCTTTGGTTTGATGTGATTTGTAAGCTTTTTTCTGCTTATTGGGTCTTCTTTTTTATGCAGATGTCTGTTGCCCCCTATGTCGGTTTCGCGGATGGTGCTTCCCGCAGTACCAGGAACTTGTCTTCGGCAACCTGGGTAATTTATAATCTTGTTGGTGAGTTGATTAACCTACAAGGTATTTTTCTAGAACCAACTACAAACAATGTCATTGAATATAGTGCTGTTTTGGAACTATTAACCGAGGCAGTTAACCTCGACATACACGCATTCCTTGTAAATCTAGATTCACTACTTGTTGTTATTCAACTTAACTGTCATTATTCGGTTCAAAACCCATGCATTTTGAGATTTTATTTATGTATTAGCTTTCTTGAAAGACATTTTGATTTCATCACATATCAACATATACCAAGACGAATGAATACATTAACTGATGCAATAGCTAACATTGTGTTAGACAGACATTTGCGCAATTTATAAAGCATCATCATATGTAAATAGACCCATGTAGAAAATAGATGTATATATATCGATTGTTTTCAATGTGTGCATCATAAAACCCCAAAAATATACATGTATTTTTTAGTTACATCTCGAGACAACATATCTCTAAAAAATATGTGGAAATAAAAGCTAAGGTGCCTAATCAGCGTGGTGCTCATAATAGCACGTCACCACCCGTACCAACCACCTCAGCAAGCGATGGATACGACTCGGCACCCCTACGGTATGCCTCTTATAGGCTCAAGGAACATCATCAAAGCGAGCATAGTCCGGAATCCCACAGGCGATCCCCTCTAGATTTTGTACTATCTCCTCCTCGTTGCCCTCACAATGAGGATCGAAATCGCAAGGAGTTCACCTCGCTATCGGTGACATACTTGTAGGTATCTCTGAGCCAACATCTGCATACATATAATATTAACTGTCAGAACATGCATATATACCAAAAAATCATAAATTCATGAAAAGAAAAAATGAGTCTCACCTAGCTCTTCGTCCCAATCCTCTCCCTCAAGAAGCGGGAGGTTTGGATCACCGGTGAAGTTTGTACCTGAGTAAGGCCAGTCCTCCATGAAAATTAGTTATCGGTGGAGCCAATCGAAGAATTATGGCCTCTAAGAAATTTTTTGGCCGCCACCTGCTCTGGGCATCAGCGCAGCCCATCGGGCCATCCGTGGTTATCTGGGTGGTGGAATCGGGACAATGACCTCCTGGCACTGGAATATCGGTAGTCGTTCCAAGAAGAACGATACCAAAATTGATCCATACCAAAACTACTTCAGTTTGGTCTTCTTTCACTTGGCTAGTTGCCGCTTCATGTTAATAGTCACGACCTCTACCCAGTTGTAGAGAGTCAGGGTCAATCAGTCTACGGAAAGAAGTAGTTGTTTTTTTGTGCCCTCATGCAGTGCTTGTGACCCTGCAGCCCACGTGATAGTGTGCAGCACTAATTTTAGTGCCAGATCCGGGATGGTTTGGATGTAAACCTTTCCAATCCTTGATCCTTTTCATGCCCCTTGACACACCCTATCGATTACCATCCCCATGCTTTCCATGGTGGGATGGATACCGGTCATGATAGGGATTGCACCCCTCTACGACAATCCTGTGATAAAATAGACATCGGAAACTTTGATTTCAAGTTCCTGATCTCGAAGCACGAACTTTTCTTGGTCTTCATCCCAGATGCTTATCAAATATTGAAGCAATTATGGTTGAGCCCGGAGGCACGGTGTTAGGAAGAATTTCTTTAGCCCACAATCTCTGAGGGTTTCCATGCATCGATAATTTTCCATGGCAAGTTCATCTTTGACACTTTGTTCCCTTTCTTTCCACTCAATCACCATTATTTCTTCTTGGTACCTGCACACATTGTTCATATGAACATTGTTAGTTTACTTGCATTTTCCTTATAATTATGCAGATTTTTAGGTTGCGTGGTTGGCGCGACTATTTCACAAACATTCATGCCAATGGGCACGCCCTCTCTGTAAAAACTGGGCGATTGGTGTGGTCCGTGCTTGAAACCCGTGCCAACCGTGATGCCCTAATTTTGATAAATCCCCTCCTAGGAAATAAAAATGACATATACAAGTAATGAAATTTAGCTTAAAATATGGGAAATGGTGTCAACTCTTACCTGAGACTGACAGAATCAAGATCGGTTCACTGGATCGCTCGCAATCGTCGCCACAAGATCGCAAAGCACAATGGGTCATTGTTGCTCCACAAAGATGTAAAAGTGAAAAATAAATAATTTCTACCACTTATGGCATTTTATAACTTTTCAGAATCTTAAATTAGGTTTAAGACATATTTTTCGATTATTTTATCATATTATTTTCGAGAAATGGGTTTTACACATGTCTCTTGTGGAACAAGAGGTTTTTCACATGGTTATGACGAAGCAACGAGTTATATTTTATACTTTTTTGGACTCGGTAAAAACACGAAAAAGTCACTACTAGAGTCACCTTTCATCTCTTTTCTGACTCTCTAAAACTGAAAAGATTGCCGAGACACTTGTCGTTTTGAACTCGTTAAATAACTGCAAAATGATATCTACCCAGTATATGTTTACCCCTTTTTCGGGCTGGGATAGATTACTTACGAAAAAGGAATACGTTAGCCTATCACGACTAAGAGGTTCTCTTGGATGATGTTTTTTACCTTTTCAAATCTGAGAGACTATTTACGAAAAGGGCCTTGCTGGAGTTTTCTTTTTCGCTTTCTTTTCAAACTCTCTAAACATGAAAAGATGCCGAGTTCTCCCTTTGTTAGACTCGTTAAAAACTCATGAAATTGGACTCCATCGTTATGATGTTACTTGAGTTCCTCCTTCCTAGGGCTCGTAAAATTTACTAGGTTGGGTTTGTCCGAAGGAAGAACTTACATCGTAAGCATATGCTATCCCTTAAAGCTTGTTTTCAAAAATTATTGGGGTACTCACCAAAAATGGTGGGGGAAAATGGAACCAGATTGTAGTCGTGTTGGCAGTATGTCGCTCTTGAACATGGCACTTGTCTGCATTCGTGTCGGGTTGGGGACATCTCACTTCGTCATTTTTTTGCCTCCATGGGTTTGGGTAATATCTTTTGACTGCTCATCTGCTCTTTTCCACATCATCATGACCTCAGATCCTTTGATGTCAAATACTTCTAAATCCAGTGTTGTGCCGCCGATATGTTCAAGAGAATTTTTTCCTCTACAATTTTCAACCTCCCTCTGATTCTCTGTTGGTCCTGATTCACAAACATCATATTCCTCTGTCTTGTGTTGATGATGTGGGAAATATTATGGCCCACCTTCGATCAGGTCACTTCCTGTTGACTTCAGCTCATTATCCAGGAATCTGATCTAGAGACTCCTTTTTGGTACCTTGGAGCCTACATGCCTCAATGGCAGATTCTTTGCATTCGACGCGAGGTCCACATCATTGGCCTTCGATCGACTGACTTTGTAGGTGTTCGAAGTCAGATCATTGTTCACATTTTGTGGATTGTACCTTTCGTACCTTGAGAGCCATTGTCATTATTGGTGGTTTCTCTCACGTCTATTAACAAATTTCATCATTAGCTGGTAATCAGAATATTTTCTTGCATGTTCAACTTCAGCTCACATATTCCTTGCTCGAATTTGTACTTTGTTCGGGTCAATATGGAGCACAAGACCCTAGGTTTTGTCTAATGAAATCTAGGCTGCGGCTTCTTTGTGGATTACTATGACTTATTACATGAATCTTCTAAGATTGGATGGTTGCGACCATACCTGAGTCTATTTGTTAATCCTTATTGCTGGATGGTTGTGTCCATACCTTGGATCTCACTTTTTATGTACTCTATTATGGATGGCTACACCCATGCCACATATCATGTATTAGAGATATCTGTTGTATTTGTACTTGTAGGTTTCTAACAGTAGTGTTTGGGTCAATGCGTTCTCATAAAGCATTTCACCCCTCCCACTCTCTCGGACCTCATGCTTTAGGGGGCATCTGTTACACAACATTTGTCACCGTCCCTGCAATCCCTCGTCCCGCATATTGGAGGGTCATTTCCGTGACTTGTGAGCAGTGTCATACTTTTCAAACACCTTCTTTGCATCCTTCTGCATAAGGACATCATTTATCCTCTTGGACATTTCCTCAAAAAACACACAAAACCTATGTTTTGGCCTTGGTGCAGGTCGCCAGTTCACCCCTTGCATCGATGTGGATGATTTTCACTAGAGCTCGTGCCACCTGGCACTCTGTCTCAGTGCAGTTCTCGCACCAAGCTATTTTAGGAATTTTTTTTAACAAATAGAGGGAGAATTTTCCTTCTAACTACCTCAGGGATGAGTCACTGGAAGTGGTTAAGTTGATCAGCCATGGATCTCCCTCTTTAGGCAGTGGTTTCCACCTCTCATGGAACACTCCGTGAAGATAGGTCTCCCTCTGATAATTATAGGTATCCTAACCTCTGCCTCTCCCTCTATAAAAACAGGCCTTCTCCCTTTATGAAAGCTAGCTGAACTTGGATAAGAATACTATAGCTGAGTAATTTCCATTGAGAAGGTAGAACCAAGGAGAACTCTGTAGAGAGAGTCCCATCCAAATTCCCAACGAACCTTTGTGAGACGCGCTCCACTTGAACCCTATTGGAGGAGACTACAACGTCGAAGCTTGGTTTTACTCTTCCTTTCATTTATTAATATACTCAACTATGGTGTTGGTTCCATCATTTTGTTATGTTGTTGATTCAGTGCAATTGTTTTAGTCCTCTTCAACTAACTAATAGTTACGAATGTGAATTAGTATGTTGTATATTGTCATCGTTTCTTGTGTGTGTGTGATTTTCCAAGCGTGAAAGCGAGTGGACTGTGATCCGTCAAACCATGAGCGAGAGGTAGCCACTCTTTCCAATGACAACAACAACATAGGACCTCTTGTAAGTCATCTATCGAATCTTCATCCATTCGTTAACTAGGAATCGATATTATAGCTTACTTCGTTTGTGGCTAGACCCACCCTAGGGCTAGTGGGATCACCTCTGTCTGCAGAGGGGATTTACCTCACCAACATGCACTCAATATTGTGGGCTAATACCATGGTCAAGCTCCCTGGTATTATTAAATTAGTGCACCAGCTCATACACGACGACTTCTCTTCTTTGTACCCATGTGTATACATGAATTTGCATTGATGAACCTACATATAGATCTTCAAATATTTATATTTATCCATCTTCTGATTTTGATATGCAAACCTTTATCCCAAAATTTTTTCATTTTGTTCCATCACTTTGTCACTTCTAAATTGATCTGTGAACTCATCTAGCTACCATATACATGTTCTATTACAGGTGGGTTTCCATCAAGGACAACACATGCATTATAATTCCAGCAATCTCCCCCTTTGTTCTTGATGGAAACCATCACTACAATAAAAAAGGACATTGGTGAGGGTCAAAACATTTCACCATAATCTCATTGGTGACGGTCAAAAGTGTCTCTCTCACCAAAAAATGAATGTCGCAAAAGGTGGTGTCACCGAAAGTATAGGTGTTGTGCTGACATTCAAAATTCATCACTAATAATTATTTATAATGATGGATTATGACTATCACCATTTTATGTGAGCAATGGTGATGGACATTAGCTTCCATCACCAAAAATTTGAACGTCACCAAAGGCGGTATCACCAAAAATATAAGTGTTGTAGTGACATTCAAGGTTCGTCACGAATAATGATTATCATTAGGGGAATTTTGAGGTATAAAATGGGCCTCCTAAGGAAATTCTAAAATAATAGTGGAAATAATAAAATAATATTAATACTACATCATCAAATTTTAGATGGAAAAAGAAAAAAATATTTTTTCAACTCATATTTTCAACTTATCTCCCTATGGGTTTACTCAAATTTATAGTGGGAACATTCGTTGGGTGCATAATTTGATTATTCATCAAATGAGCACCCATGTTGCATATTTTTGATGAACCCTGCTACACGAGAAATGAGAAATACATGAGAAACGTGATTGCAATCACATTTTTTTCATGTATTTACCATTTTTGATGTAGTAGTGTCCATCACAAGTATGGAACATGGGTATTCCTTGGATGAGGAATTAAATTTTTCATCCAACAAGTACTCACACTTTAAATTTGAGTAAAACCTTAGGGATATACATTTAAAATACAAGTTAAAAAGTAGTTTTATTATTTTATTATTTTTTAATATTTTTACCTTTTTATCCCAAAAAGGGTGAATCATCTCCCATGGTTGACATCATCATCTTAAATCTTATTGGTTCTTATAAAATTTATTTAGGTTGTACATTTTTCTTAGGGGGGCCATTTTAGACCTAAAAATTTCTCTAATGAATGACGAATAGTGACTGTCACAATTGTATATGAATAATAATGATTTATTGTGATGAAAATTTTATGGACATCACTATTGATGCATATATAAAGTGAAGTTCATTGACCGTCACCATTTCATATGACTAACAGTAATTTATGGTGATGAAACTTTCATGACTGTCATTATTGATGCATATATATATATATATATATATATATATATGGTGGCGATCGTTGACCGTCACCATTTCATATTTTGGCGAGGGTCGAAAAATGTCACAATAAGCTCACATTGGTGATGGTCAAAAGAGCCTCTATCACAAAAATTGTTCTTCACCATTCTATATGAATATTAGGGCATGATGGAATCAAAGCACCAACCTCCTGCCTGTAAAGCAAGTGCTCTTTCATTGAGCTAGCACCCTTTAAAATATTAATATTTAAAATATTATACCTTGAAACTCTATAAATTGTAAATTATACAACTTTCAATCAATTATAAAAATTTTTAAAGTCTTGGCAAATATTTTACTAAAGAATAAAAATACCATGGAAGCTGCAAGTCCCTACCTAATGGTTATGGAAGTTATGAAAAGTAGGTGGAGAGAAAAATAGTTGCATATAAGATACTCTATGTGTGTTTTTTTTTTTTTAACTGAATAAGTCTAATTCTATTTATATAACATAAAAGTACAAAACTACCATAGCTTCAGCTAAGTGAGCCTGAAAGCTGGGCTTGATAGTAAAAAAATTCATGGTTTTGGACTGCCCTCGAAGGGGAAACCAGTCCCTTATAAACTTGTCTTGCCACCCTCATAGGGAAAACCGGCGTTGAGTTCAGATAATGTAACCATATGGACAAAAAATTACCTATGAAGATAACATTATGCTCTTTCAACAAAGGAAATCTAAACAGAAAAACAAAAAACAACCCATTAAACCTGGGCTTCAAAACTGTGTACCAGCATAGGTTGCCGTGGTTACTTGTCATT
Source organism: Pinus albicaulis (assembly GCA_034641835.2). Lineage (NCBI taxonomy): Eukaryota > Viridiplantae > Streptophyta > Pinopsida > Pinales > Pinaceae > Pinus > Pinus albicaulis. Next base: position 1,110,189,086 of record CM076578.1, on the reverse strand, counting down.
AGCAGGAGAGGGACGTTCCTCCATAATGTGACATCTGTATTCGTCACTACTACCATATTCATCTTCAGTGGTTGCATAGGTGGCTTTGCCAGCAGCCTCCTTCACCTGTTCCTGATGCTTGTCAACTCATTCCATCTCCAGCAGCTCCCTCATATCCTTAGCAGCGTCCTTGTCCAAAGGGGACTGAGGAGTAGGAGCAGCAGGGGGGTTGAAGCCAAAAGCTTCCTCCCGAAGGGTGATGGTGATGTAGGTAGTGATTAAAAGCCTGTCCATAGTGAATTCAAATCGGAATTCAGCTCTTTGGGAGGTTTAGTAGAGGGGAATTTGAGCAGACGAAGTGGAGACAACGGAAACAAAGGTTTGGGAGACTGGTTGCCAAGGAGGCACAGCATGGTGAGGCTGGGAGCCCTGGGTAGAATGAGTTTGCGCAGCAAGGTTGGCTCTTCCTCTTTGGCTCCTAGTTTCCAGATAATGGCCATGAGAGAAATCCTCAGAGGAGGAGTCAATGCTGGGGGAAGACCGGGAGCGAGTAGCTTAGCCCCTAATACTTCCTCGATGACTTCTCATCCTATGTCGGAGCCAATTCATATTTTTAGTGGAGCGCAGGCTATGGGGACGGAGATTTGGATATGAATGATACTGAGCAAATAAGAAAGGCATGGAAAACTGAGCACAGGGCCGAGAATTCATGTAGCAAAGCACACTCTAAGTGAAGTGAAAATCCGGCAGAGTTTCAATGCAACAGAGCAGCAAACAGCGTCTCCCTGTGTGCGTTCGAGCACTTGGCTTGGCACAAGCAGGAGGACAGGAGCTACTCTACGGAGCAAGGGACCTGGAAATAGGGTGGGCATGAATCAAATTACTGTGTTTCGACGCCATTAAAAACCAGAGGGGCGGCACGAATTGGCGGTGGATTGAATTGAAGCCGCAAATGTTGAGTAGGTTGGCCACATTTAATGAGTAAATGCCTCTATGGGGGGCCATATGGCCACCCCACACGGTCTCCATTGGGATCCGTAGTGGGACGAACGTCCCATCCATATCAATAAGCATCCGTATCCAGAAATAAGATACTCTATGTTAAGTTGAATATTGAATTAGAATTGAAACTTTGAAGACATTTATAGCCTATAAATGACCTATAATTATAAAACCTAAAATTTTCAATTATACCAAAGATTGATTTCTCACCTTGCGAATCATGTAAACATGTCATGACAATATAAAATTCTTCCTCTAAAACACTGATTTTCATGCAAAAATGTAAAAAATAATGAGTAAATATGACGTAATTATGAATAATGAGCTACATGCTTGAATTCAACTGGCTATAGAGTGTAGACACCTAATTGGTAGTGCTTCTCGTTATTAATTTAATTCAATATGTCAAAATACAATGACAAATAACAATGATTTTGAAATGTAACAACTAAACAAAGATTAAATTTTTAAGCACAAAGTTTGGCTAATATTCGTTACAACAAGATATTGAAGAGACTTTTAGACACTTCTAAATCCACACCAAGCATGAGTATCAAAAGATGCAATTGCATTGATACAAGGAAACCACTCTTTACATCTCAATGATAACCATGTCCTCCCACAAGTACTTCAACTAGAAAAAGGGTGTGAAGACAAGAACCTCAAAGAAAAAAGAACCATAAAATACAAAAATTCACTTGGGGATTTTTGAACCCAGGTATCCCTATAAATACAAAGCTCAATCGCCTCATTGCTTCCCTCTAGAACACACTCCCATGGGCTCAAATATTTTACTTTTAAATGGAATCATCTTAACTTTCATTTGATTCTCTACGTTAACATTGGTGGATATCACCGGTAAACAACGAAGTTTAAATAAGACAAATATTATATGCTAAAACAACCAACAACATACAAAATGGCACTAATCTTATGACTCACTCTCTGTCCAAACATAATTGTGCATGTTGTCTCTCCTTGATGTTGCGGCTTGGTTCAACCATTATATAAGTCCTTGCAAAACTTGTTTGTCATGGGGAAAGATTTAGCACCAATAAATAGGCTTATTATTATGTTGACCTCAAAGTATAAAAGGAGATGGAACCACATATCCAAATTATTCAATTGGTTAGTCCTACACTTTAATGTGAATAATTTTTATTTTTTTGTTTAATTTATACATTACATAATTATACTCTGAAAATACACATTAACAAGTTTTCGCATATATGACCATCACATATAAATTGAACATGAAATGAAGTTGTATATTATCAACATGGCACATGGGAAATATTACAAAGGAAAAAAAGAAAAACAGAAGAAAATGCAAGAACAAAATAACAACAAAAATAAATGGTAGAGGTAATTCAATAACCTCCAAATCAGTCACAAAGAAATCTAGTCAGCTTTGAATCTCTTATAAGAATATGGGAACTATTTTCAGCTAGCACATTGATGTGTTTTGAGGGAAATATTAATGGATTTTTCCTCTTCTAATGCATGGCCCTCACTACTTTCCAAGCATAACCAAAATTCAATTAGAAAAAGTCCAAGAAGAGTCATCCAAATTCTTTGTAAAGCTTTGTATTAACAACAAACCTATACCAAAATGGGGTATATTACAAGGCAAGTAGGAGTCCCCAAGCTGTAAACACCAAAATTTCTAACAATGACACCTTCAGGTGTTCAATCATTCAACTCTAGCAACAAACATTGAGTTTCATTGGTGCACTATCTTCATGCTGAGAATTTCATGAGGGATGGATATTTTTAGGACATATTTTTAGACATGTGTGTCTATTGCGTTTAATTTTACTTGTCCATTATATTCACATAACCTGTTTTTATATATGTAGTGACATGAATTTATCCACATGTGAATAATCACATGTAGTCACATGTATTTATCCACATGTGGTCAAACGTATTTATCCCAAATGTGATTATCTTATAGGAAATTATATATTTTTTATTTTTCCAACTACATTGCTTACCCTACCTATCATTTGTAATCTATATATTGGAGGTATGGAGAGTGCATTTTGTAAGAGAAATGTGACAAAGGTTGCAGTTTTCATCATGTGTGTTTGAATATTATTTTATAGAAAAAGGCTATTCCAATACCCACATTCTAATTGCATGTTTTGATGTTTTTATCTGAGTTAGTAGAATACCATTTCTGCATTGGCAAACAACAACAACAATTGGAGAGAGATGGCACACTTGTAAGGTTGGTCCTCATGAGTTCAATTTTCCTGATGGGCCCTTCTATTTTGGATTTGTAGGGGTTATTTTGCATTCATGAGGTAAGGCACATACCATAGAGAATATTCTCTTCTAATATTGTGGGTCGTACATCCAGTTGTCGCACATTTATGCTTGTAAGTAACAATTGCTGAGTAGGGTTGCACTTACCAAGGAGCATTTATTTTAAGAGTTACACTCCATAAAGAATTTAATTAGCCAATAGTGGTGCACTCCTTGAGGCCATAAATGGCCAGTTTTTAACCCCCTCCTCTTGGCTTATAAAAGGATAGAGGACACACTAGTATTTCGGACAAAAGAGTTATCTGCATTGTATATTTTGGACATGTGAAGAGATTGAGCATGATGCCAAGCTGCTATAATACTTCATTTTCTGAGTAATACAAAAACTATGTGATTTTTGTTGGAGCCTATCCTTGCCATCAGGAACATTTCATATTTTTGCATGATGTATATCAGGCCCTATTTACCTGCAGCCTGCTATAGCTTGTTGTCATAATTTTCAAATTGCAGAATTTATGTTGAGTAGAAATTATTTATATGTTGTTGTAAATTAGCTCATTAAATGCAGTATTTTCACTCCGAAATATTTCCTTACAATATTTTAGTATATACGCATTTAAATTTTTTATAGGTGCAATCTAAAGGTTAAATTTTTAGGAGCTGTAAAATTCATTCTTTGAGTAAATATCTGAAATATGGTGTAGAGAACTGACATGGTATCAAAGCTATGCATATGAAATCTCCTAGAAAATCCACATACGGATGGGACTGTTTTCTATGAGACAGAGCCGTCAGAAGCTTTCAGTGTATGCAATGCCCTTATTTCAATGTCTGAAATTGAAAAAAAACATGATAATGTTTCCATGTGGTGTCATGAACAAAGGGGACATGATAGATCTGACTCAACACCTAGTTTTTTTTAGATTTTACTTATGTATTTCCAAAAGATATGTTTGGTATCCCACCCACGTGTGATCTCAAATTAACCATTGAACTCAATTCAAGATGATTCCTATCTCCAAGGTTCCTTATGAAATGATTTCACCAAGGTTATATGAATTACATATGCTATCTATAATAATTGTTGAATTTTGGATTGATCTAGCTTAATGCAAAATTTTGAGGTTACTAATTTTGGTGATAAATAAGGATTAGTCATTAGAGTTTTTCATTTACTATAGATGGTTGAATAACATAGCCATCTAAAATCGATATTAGTTCTCATAGATTGATGACTCCTTTGATCAAATGAAAAGGACCATCATATTATTAAAGATTGATTTGTGATTTTAATACCACCAATTAATAATTTAGAAGGGCATCCAACATATTGCATTCAAACAATTATTAAGAAATTATTATTTTATTATGGTACCATTTAAGTTTACCAATGGCCTGGTAGTATTCATGAAACTAATGAATGGGGTTTTTCAAAAATACCTACGCAAGTATGTCCAAGTGTTTCTAGATGACAGTTTGATTTATTCATGTGTTCCAAAGGAGCATGAGGAGAACCTAAGGTTGATATTGTAGTGACTTGGAGAGAATAATAATGATTAAAATCTCTCTGATTGTTCCTTCTTCTAGTCAAAGATCCATTATTTGGGCCACATTACTTCTGGAGAAGGTATAGTCATGGACCTTGCCAAAATCAAGTCCATTATGGAATTCCTAACAGTAGAGGATGCTCATAAATATATTACACTATTTCAATGGATTGGTTGGGTATTATTAGGAGATTCATAGAAGAATTATCCAAGATAGATAATTACATTACAAAGGTAAAAAATACGAGTAAGGAAATTGTATGGGTATAGTACTTTCAACAAGCCTTTTTGAGGCTTACAAATTTGTAAACCACTTCTCTAGTCCTAAAAGTGCTAGAAATGGACCAACCTTTGTAGTATTTACATATGCTAGAAATAAAATTGTTATGTAATAAATGATTTATCATGTTGCAGAGTTGTTCATTAGTCAAGAAAAAATATCACTATGAAGGCATTAAGAATAATTCTTGTTTAGTTGGGTTAACACTTGTGTTCCGCAACCATGCATGTGAAAATCAAGGTGTATATGGAGGTCCCCATCTTCAGTTTCCATCACAAGAAGAGGCATTCCTTGTTGTTTACTACAGATCATGCCTCCATCTTTGTTAATCAAATTTGCATGTCTATGTGTATACTATCACTTGAGTAAGAGTTTCATGACAATTCACATGTTGTAAGACCCTCTATTTTCATCTTGATAAATGGAGTCCTCCCCAAATCACTCGCATAGTTTAGGTTGTCATAAGAAAAGTAGGTGTTGTTAGTCATCAATCATTTTTTCTTTTGTAGATGACTAAATGCTTATCCTAGATTTCTAGAAACAAAGTTCTTGAACATTGTGAATTCTAGAAATCTCACTGCCTTCATTATCCTTAGGATAAATGTTTCACTATTTCATCATCCCATCATGTCAAGATCAGCTCACTAATCCCATAAGACCCATTAGGGGCTCATGTCACTCATTTTGTCTATGTTTTGTCACCTTTGGCCTCAATCATCTGTTTTGTTTTTCCTAACCCCTCCACGGCTACCTAGGGCCACCAATCAACCAGCTCTCTTATATCTCAAAAATACCTCAAGAATTGATGGTCTCAAAACTATCTCTGTAGGCTCTTTAGATAAATCAAGTACATTGGATTTTGGATCTTCAATAAATAAATCTATCAAAAAATATGTTTTACACTTAATCACCCCAAAATCTAAGTTTTCAGTAAAAGGCCAAGTCCAAGGAACCTTCCACTAGGTCACCTAGGGTCTCATAGGTTATAGGGTTGTTTTGGTGTTCTAAGTCTCTGTTTTTCCTATGTCAAGATGCTTCATACAAAGAACAAGAAGGTCAAGTAACTTGTCCAAGACTGATCAAAAGCCATTCAAGAAAGGCCTCCTTATCCAAAGCACAAATTCTGCAAGGGAAAACTGCCCTTGCTCATATTTATGCAAGAATTATAAAGATGGTCATCAGCCTAAAAAGAGGTAAGGTAATAAGATGAACCATCACAAGAATACATCCACAGAAAAGAGAAAGGCAGCGGGCCTGTGTTTAAAGAGAATCATGGTTTTTTGATTGATTGACAAGACATTGTTGCCAAGCGAGGAACCATCACAAGGACCACAAGGACATAAGACACCTCAACACAACCAAGAACACATTGAATATTTTTAGAAGTTATAAATTAAAATGGGAAAAAGGTGAGGTGAACTGAACATAAATGAATAAACTTGAAAGGGCTATAGAGAACTTAGAAGACAACACTACTTATTTTTCTCTAACAGCCCTAAAACCTAAGAGTTTGGAAGGATAGACAAGATAGGTCTAATGAAGATGATAATTCCTCCTTCATAACAGCAGAAGGAATTCAAAAAATATCCAAGGTGTTCTCTAGGGTTTGTCAAAGCAGCACTGCTTCACTTACACCAAAGAAAAAAATTGTAAAGGGTAGCAGTATACGAGGCTAAGTTTCCAAATGCAGTAAGGGGTCCTCAAAACGGTAAAGATGAAGAAAACATGAGGTTAAATATCAAAATGAAAATCACGCTGACCCTAAAATCCCTGTTGGGTGACTGAAGGATGTAAAGATCCAAAAAATGACAAAGAGGCCAAAAATCCTGTGTTATGGCACCTGCAGAAATTAGAAGTGGCCAAGGGGAAACATGATAAACCTGGTTTACACATCTTTTCCAAAATACACATCACTTTCAAAATGTCAAAAAAATATGAGAAAGTCAAGTTCAAGTCAATTGCACTTAAGAAGGCCAAAAAAGGGTAAAGTTATGGTTCGGTTTTTCAAAAAGACAGTTTGAACAGCCCCTAGGGTTCAAAGGTAAAAAAAGTGGAGGGGCTTCTTCATCTTGCAGCACTCCATTACCCAAAGAAAAGCACTCAAAAGGGTCATAGGAATTTAACCATTTAAAGGTCAATGAATTATTAGTAATATTGTAAAATGACCCAAGACAAACAAATTAAAGTGGGTTTATAGGTTTGATTTATTTTTTCAAAAGGATATAAAGGTGTCTCAATCTTCATTTCAAACTCATTTTCACTTGGTGGAGAAAAGAAAGCTTCAGCAGAAAAAACAAAGTGTTTTTGACCATTTTCGGGGCAAGTTTTTCTGTCACTACGCAAATCACTAGCTCTATGCAAAAAAGGCATGGTGATGCGTTAATCCATACTCCGCCTGTTCAAAACAAAGCGGCGCCTCAAAAATTTGGCCAGGCGCTGCGCTAATCCCAGGCGCTGCGCAAACATGGGCCTGACACGCCAGGAGACTAACAGACACTACACACACTCGACATTGCGCTAACCATCGTGCAGGCCTATCGGCGCTGCGCTAACGAGCCGACCCGGCAGCTCAGATAGGGCGCTGCACAAACGCAGAGATCCTTCGAAAGGCAAAATCTCTTGCCCTATTTCAAATTTTCATCTTCCATTCTCCTCCAAGATATGTAGAAGAGCCAAGAATTGGTAAGTGGCATTTTTTTTCTTTGTCCCCAAGAAAATTTTCAAGTTACTTTTGGTCTTTTATGGCTTTAAAGTTAAAACCCTAGGTCTTGCATGCAAATGAGCCTTTGTGTTTGAAACCTCCTTAAAACCAATTTTGACGTCATGTAAGGGTAAGTGAGTTAAGGTGACTGCAATACACCTTTATGAAGGGCCTCCTTAAGCTCCAAAGCCACTTAATCCTAAGAACCCTATCCTCCACATCCTTCATTCACCAAGGTTGACCTCATCACCATTTTCACCTTGCTTCACCAAAACCTATTTTGTTAAACAACATCTCCCATCATTATGTCAGGAGCTGAAAACAACAGTGGCGGTGAAAGTGGTCAAAGGCCTTTAAGACCAAAACATAAGGGAGGAAAGGTCAATATATTGGAACCTAAAAGCACAGTGGCCATCACCTCCTGTCCTAGGATCCTGTCATGTTTTCAGAATGCAAGATGTTTTCAATTTTGTGAGAGGATCAAACAAGTAAAGAGCCACCCTAAGCTTACAAGGCTCCTCATTCTCAATTTACACAACAAGCACTTTTCGAGATCTCAGCAGGTGCCATCTCTGAGGCCACAGGTATCCTAGCTATGGGTGAAAAGTGGTTTAAAAAAGGAAAATTGGACAAAGAATTTTCAGAGTCATTTATCAAAACAAGGTATAGAGGAGGCAGCAAGACAATTTTTATTTTCTCACACCTTAAACACAAATTTTCATCTTTGATGTTGGTTATCATTAAATACTTCACCTATGAGGGAAGATACTCCAGTCTCTATTCCTATCATGCCATACTCCTCATGCATTTCACGGGGGTTAAGGTGCTAAAATTCCCTTACTATCTCTATAGGAGCATTGAGAAAATGTCTTCTGTTGTCCGGAGGAGGAATCACTCACAACAAATGAATAGCTTGTTCCACCATTCCTTAATCAAGATGGTGATATTACATTAGCTGGAGCAACAGTGTATACATTGGGAGGTATTTATAGCACATGAAGTCTTCACAGCCCCCCAACCTCCTCCTCAACCAAATTTTCCTTCCTCATCCACATAAGTAACCTCACCCCAAGAAAATCTCCCTTCTTCCCCTTCTATTGACACATCAATTGAAGAGGATGATTGTGGAAATAATGAACAAGGTGATGACAATGGAGGTGATGAAATCAGTGAGGCAGAGACAGAAAATAATGAGGAAGAGAAAGAGGGAAATGAAGAAGAGGGAGAGGAGGCAGATCACAGTGAATATGATTTTGATGATAATGATAGAGACCAAGAGGATTATGATGAGGCAGATTCCATGGAAAAAAATGATGAACATAAGGATGAGCCAACAGATAGTGAGCAAGAGGTAGAAGACATGGAAATAGATGAAGGAATAAATGATGAAAATAGGAGAAGTGATCATGAAAGTGAGCAAAGTTATGATGAGGACAATGGCAATATTGGAGAAGATGATGAGGCAGAAACAAGTATTTGAAGAAGAGGACAGTGACAAAGAGAATGACACTGATAGGATAGGCAATTAGAAATAATAAAACGAAGGATATAGTAACGAAAGTAATGACACTAATCATCCTCCTAGTGAACATGAGAATGACAACAGTGCAGGAGATGATGAATAAAAGGACCCTAGTGATGAACAAGACCAAAGTGAAGCAAGTACACAGGATGATGATCACTTTGAAGACCAAGGTGACAGTGTAGAAGGAAGTAACGAAGGTAATGATGATGATGGTGTTGAAGGTCAAGAAGGGAGTGATAAAATAGAGCATGGGATGACTGATGGAGATCATAGTGACGAAGAAGGAGCTGGTCTCAACACAAAGGGTCACAGCCATGATGAAGACACTTCCAAAACCACCATCACTCCTCTTTCATGCACATACCACTGAGGGACAAGGCAACTGTTTGCTACCTCCAAAAGGCAGGGGACCTTGCCATATGCATCAACTCCAAGGCTTGACAAGGGCAAAGAAAAGATGGAAAAATGTAAGTAGTAGGTAAAGGTGGAAGAGGAGGATCCTAAAATAGAAAGGGAGTTTGAAATTATCCATATAGACAGTGATGAAGAAAATGAAACAAGAATTTCAAAATCCCTCCTCCAAGACAAGAATGCACAAATAAAAGACCTAGAAGCTGAGTTGGAGAGTGCAAAGGATAGCATTCACTTCTATCAAATGGAAAATAAGAAAATGAGTGCCCAACAAGCCATCTATAAGGCTAGAGTGCTCAAAGCCTGAAAATAAGCCCAAAGAGCACAAGTCAAACTAGAAGAATACATGGGCCCATATGAAGAAAGTAAAGGTGAAGAGGAACAACCTAGGAAGAGGCCAAAAACCATGGGGTTAAGGAAAGCATTGGAAAAATAGAAGGAAGAGGAATCAGCCCTAGCAAAGAAAATTTCCCTCACTAAACTCCTTGCCATGGAAATTGAACATGATCGGGAATCATGGCTTGAGAGGGAAAACATGCACCTAGAGGCCAAGCTGAAGACGACAAATGAAGGCTTAGAGCTGCAAAGAAAGATGACAAAGTACTATGCCATGAAACACAAGATTTTTTGTGCCAAATTAAAGGAAGCCCTCCTTGAAGTCCAAACCCTAAAGGAGGAAAAATAGCATGATAGATTGTGTTTTGGGTGAGGCTTATCAATAGCTTTCCAAGACCCCTTAAGGAAGGTCTCCACCAATTTTGAGAAAATTTGGAGCACTTTTTGTTTTTTGCGATTTTTAAGGCACATTAGCGCAACGCCACTAGCGCTACACTAATACATGGAGCATCCTCAAGAGGATAACTCAACATTTTTTATCTTCTCACACCTAGCACACTTTTTCACCAAGTTTCAGATGATTTGGAGTAGGTTTGACCCCTTAAAAGGTCAAAAACCCCTCCTTTTTCACATTTCTGCCATTGTTTTAGACATGGTGCTACGCTAATGATAGTATTGGGATTTTTGAATTTTTTACTAATATATAGGAGTTGGATCACGAAGCTACAGTAATTTTTGGAAATTAGACTCATCATGCTTTCCAACAAGCCATCACGGAGCCAAATCGACATTGGGAAGGGGTCCAAAACTTGGTTTCAAAAGACCCTATTTTCTGCTAAAAGTGGCGCTGTGAAAATGGATTGTTTAGTGTGTTTTGGACCAAAAGTCAACAAAACACACTCATTTATTGCGAAATCATTTTTTAGTGTTTTTGAAGAAAATCACTCTATAATTAGGTGCAAGAAGTTATTTTAGAATTTATTTCATGAGATATTTTGTGCCTTGGGCCTTGCATGGTCTCTTAGGCATAAACGACATTTATGGGTGATTTTGCCATTTTCCAACCCTATCTAGGGTTTTTTTCCCTCCTTTGTGGAGTTAAATAGAGCATGAGGGCTTCATTGTAAATGTTGGCATTTGATGAGATTTGAGAGCAATACATGGTTTTTATGAGCTTGGAGAATAAATTAGTGTTATGAAGTTTATGAATGCCTTGCTTGGATTGATGATGGAGAAGCTTGTTTGCATGATTCCTTAGTTTGATTAATGGTGATGTATTCTTAATTTGTTCATTTTTTCTTGTTATCATTATGTTTCATCCTTCTTTGTTGCAGTAGAACAGAAAAGTATAGTTTGATAAATGATCTTTGAAGCACCTTAGTCCTTCTGCCTTCTATTGCCTTAATGTTTTCTTCTGTTGTGTGTGTTTGAGGAATTCTTAGCTACTCCTTAAGCCTCTTTATGCTTTTTTGTTTCATCTATCGATTAATATGCTATATTGAAAATATGATTCGCGGCAAGCCCTACTTATTTGATGCTATCTAAACTCTTTCTTGGAACCTTTCTTTGATGTACTTCTTGCTAGGTTAAGTCAAAGAGGTCTTGTTCTGATCTTTCACTTTTTCCATGCTTATCAGACTATATCAGATTTATTTGTAGCTTGATCAACAATGTTTAGAAGTTCCATCTTTGATTGATTAAATTTATTGTGTCATCTTATATGTTTTCCAATTTTGAAGGTGAAATTACTAAAGTAAGATAACTTTTTCTTGCTTTCTTTGTTTCATTGGAATGTTTATCTTGGATTTTTATTTGTTTAAGTATTTTCATTGAGTAAATGGTTTTCCATATCTCATGATTAGTTTCTTTTTCTTATCATATTGAATACCTTCTTGTTTACGGGTAAATGACAAAGGATACTTCACTGCCCTTTTCACTACCTTGTTTTTCCCCAACTTGATGTCCACCCCACTTCACACATTACCTTAAGGATCCATTAACCTTGCTAGATTGGCCCTGTTATGCACTCTGATTCATTACTGAGATACTCATGGATTTCATTGACTCCATAGCCCAATGCTTTAAAAACCTCTCACTCTGCATATTCTACCTATTCATATTACCCAACCAAAACAATAAACAAACCATACACTTAACAACTAGCCTAAAATCAACCATCTAAAATCAAACAAGGACACATCCTTTGCATCTAATAGAGAGAGCCCTCTCTGATTCCAGGAAGGCTAGGTCCTAGGACTCCAAAGTCTGGTTTCATATTACCTTGTCATTTGTTCTACCAATCTGCCAAATCACAGGACCCTAACATTCTGGTGATCACGGTGGGAGATTATGAGTAAATAAGAATCTTATACCCCATTAGAACTTCAGAAGCCCTTGTCAAACTATATCCTATGATTTGTAACCACCTCATCACTATCACCAGCACAATGTTGATTATGATGGGACCTCTGAGTCAGTGACAATCTAAGTATCCCTTAGGACTTCAGAAACCCTTATCAAATCATAGAGAACTCAAACTGTCAGTCATAGAGTAGAATCTATTTGTTTCAACATCTTAGAAAAATGATGATTCAGCTGTAGGACACTCTTACAAACCTTAGGGCTACATAAAAGAACTCAGAAAACCCAAAAAAATCCCTATATTGGTTTTTGTCAGTTATTGGCATTGGACAATAAACATACATCCTTGAAATCAACAAGAATATCCACCTGGCGACTCCACTAGCCTCTGGTAGGCTTATTACTTCACTAGTTCTCATTAGACTCCCTAGGATTGTGTCAAATAAGCCCTGAGAAGTTTAGAAGCCTAGTTATACACTATGAGAGTTTACCAAGCACTAAGAGAGGTCAGCATTCGAAAAACAGTCCTAAAATTTTCAGCCTCTCTGAATTTTGAATTTTAAATCTAGCTTCACATAGGATCAGTATCAGATCTCATCTGGACCCAAATCCTCCCAACATAGTTGATGACCCAGAGAAGATTTTGTGGCAAATTTCTAGATCTAGAAACTTAATCACTGTTAGGACCATTCAAAGAGAAATATTTTTACCTGAACATCTTAGAGCTTTGCAAGATCCCCAGTTTGACTTGCACCATACAAACAACCTTTTCAGAACCAAGTCACAAACTGATATTAACTAGACTGACCTTGAGCCCATAGATTTGCAGCAGAGTTCTAGTAGATAAGTTTCTACTTTCACACCACCTGACTTTCAGATTCTCCATCACTTTAACTCTTTCCATACCAAATCTATTCAGAATCAATTTGCTGGTCCAAGTACTTCCACCACACCCATCCATACCACCACTGTGCAAACCACTCTGCTTCATCATACATCTCCTTTCACTAACCCTACTCTTGTAAACCCTCCATTAGCTCCCATCATGGCAACTTGGTATGCCCCCTTGGCCTTACCTAAACCTCTAGTGCCTTTGCCAAATGACTATCAGTCAAAGATCCCTCATTTCACAGGAACTGAATCCATCAATGCCCAACAACATGTAGATAGGATAAATTATTCCTTTTATTACATGGAAATAGAATAAGAGACCATTAAAATTATGATATTTTCACAAAGCTTAGGAGGAGAGGGAAAAAAATGGTTCAAAGAATTAAATCCTAACACAATACATGACCTCCCTTCCCTCTACCAAACTTTCATAAACAAGTGGGAAATCAAGAAAAATCCCCTCCAAATCCTTTCTGAATATAAAAATATGAAGAGGAATGTAGGGGAAGGTGTACAAGATTATTGCACTAGGTTTAACAATGTCTACAATGCCCTTCCACCTCACATGAAACCCCGACAAGGCCTGGCACTAGTGAACTTTCCAGAAGGCTTTTATCTAGACATGACATTCCAATTGAGAGAGAGACCTCGCAACTTTAGAAGAAATGCAAAAGGCAACTATTAGTGCCAAGGTCAACTTGATTGAAAATAGAGCTAGGATGATATTATAAAAGAGAGTGACCTATAAATATGAAACCATGCCCTCAACCTCCTCATATGATACCAAAATGGATAGCCTAATGATAAAAATGGAGAGATTGATAGAAAGGATAAACTTGAATGAAAGGACACCTCCTAGGGAAAACCAAGCCAATCCCCAAATCAGAAATAGAGCTCAAAACTTTAGAAGAGACACTCCTCAAATCAAACAAAAGGAAAATGACCAACAAATCAAGCCTCCCTTTCAACAAAACTGTGTAGATGAAGAATAAGGAGAAATTATAGAACCTAAAGAAAGCCATATAAACCTAATAGGTTCTGATAATGAAGATGATGTTTTTCTCACCAAAGAAGAACAAGGTTTCTTTTCCTTAGATCAAAATGACACAAACCATGAGGATTCCGAAGACTACCACTTGGGATTTGAAAATGCCATAATGGAAGTCCATAGGCAATGTGACCTTAGGAGAAAAAAGAACCTACATTCTCCCAAGAAATCCAAATAGACATTGTTGTTAGGAAAGCACCTGAAAGCACCCCCAAGAGGACAACAGACACAAAGACTATGGCTAAGAAAGCTGATCCAAACAAAGAAAAAATCAGCCAACAAAATATTGATCCAAGCCTCCCTAGTACTTAAATTAGTGGCCCTGAAAAAATCGTGTTGTCTAAAGTCCCAAATCAGATTGAACAAACTAAACCTGTGGAAAGGTTTATGCCTGAGAAAACCAATGTAATTATGTCTAAGACACAAATAACTTTTAGTTTTGAGGGAGATATTTCCAAAATCAATATTAACATGCCTCTCACTAAACTAATTACCCAAGGAACACACAAGTCTTAAGTTTTGAAAGTTCTAAACATGGCAAATGATGCCGACACTTTACACTTGGCTGATGACACACCTGAGTTGTTGTTTGGACCCAAAATAGAAGGAAAATATCAAGAAGGAACCATTCCCACTTCCTAATCAGCCTAAACATACATGACAAAATCTTACACAATTCCATGCTGGATTTTGGTGCCTCTCACAATCTCATGCCAAAATTTGTGATGTAGAGATTAGGCCTAGAAATAACTAAACATTACAAAGACTTTACTCCTTCGATTCATGTAGGGTCAAGTGTTTGGCCCTAATCAAGGATCTTTATGTCAACCTGGCACAAGTGCCTACTAAGAATCTAGTCATGGACATAGTAGTGGCAGATATTCCCCCCAAGTATCGCATGCTTTTATCCAGATATTGGGGAGCCGAGCTTCATGGGAACCTTCAAATAGACATGTCCTATGCTACCATCCCCATTTTTAACCAAACAGGGAGATTATACCAAGAGTCACACATGAAATATATGGTTAGCAGTCAAGAAAGGCCATACGATTCACCTCTTTATTCCATACATTCAGATCTTGATTCTTTTATTTTACATACTGAGGAAGACATTGATGAGCAGGTATAAGAAGTTGAAACACATCTGGACATATTACAGCAGTCAAACCAATCTCTTCATGGAGAGCTCAACAGTCAAAATTCTAGAAGCCCTGAACAACCATATAATGATAAATCCAAAATTTACTTTCTACTAATTGAAAATGAAATTTCAAAACCAAAAATCAGTTTAGAATCTAAGTCAGGTTTCTCAAATGAAGGAAAAACCTCTAAAACATAACTTTTCCCTTTTCCCAATCCAAAAGAGATGAAATACTCTCACATAATAGAAAACTTTGGGAATCTGAATCAAAAGATTCTGATGTTTTTACCTTATATAGGCACCTCATTATCATAAATTTTTCTCCCTCTAGAAAAGTTGTTGACTCTCACAGATGTTGCTATGAATCGTAAAGAAATGTCTACTGAAACTGATATAGAAGAGGATAATGTAGGAAACCTAGGAAGGCCCAAAATTATTAAGTTGTCCAGAACCTTGTCATTACACACAAAGCTGAAACACATAAAGTTATGTAAGAAGTTTCACCATTTTTTTGTATATAGGTTTGAAATCTTAAAACCTTGTGGCATAGCCATTGCTCAAAGGGGGGCTCTTTTTGAGAAAAACTATGAAACCCTTGGGAAAATTGTATCACTAACAAAGAAATCCAAAGGATGTAGACTATGTATATACTTTAGGTACTTGGGAAAAACCTCCATGAAGTACAAATACCCTTTTCCCAAGATAAATCATCCTATGCCAAGGGTAGGAATTTTTAACAAGATGGCATTGCATGATAGTGTTTCAAGTTATCATCAGATGATACCACTTCAGATCAATCAACTTGAAGACATTTTTAAAATTCCTTGGAATGACTACATGTTTGACCAAATGCTTCCTAGGATAAGAAGTGTTACACCTTCCAAAAATCCATGGCTCCTATTTTCAACTTCTTCACTATGATATACATTGATGACATCATCATCTGTTTTGAAGCTGATAAAGAATAGCTTTTTAAGATATTTGACATAAACGAATTTTGGAAGAAAGACTCAAAATGGAAATACCAAGGAGAGCATTAATTGTTTGATAATTTTTGGAAAAATCCTAGTACCATGTTTTCAAATGGAGATAGCCATGTTTTCTATCTACAAGAGTTGAATGAAAAAGGGTTGTTGGGTGATCTTGTTGATGACAGGGTGATCAAATACCATTGATATTTAGAGTTTTAGTTTGAATTTCTCACTCATTGTATATACCATTCTTTGATGAAAGGTCATAGAGAGAAAAACACAAAAACATGAAAAATAGAAAAAGAGTGCAGATTTGAAAAGAGGTAAAGCCCCATACCCAAAAAATAATACTACTGAAAGTGAGAAACCTTAAATGCCACTGTTGGTTCAAAAAGAAGGTCTTATTTTAGCCATATAGCCTAATCATGGCTGAAACATGTTTTCAATTTATTTTTTATAAGTTAGTGAAAGATAGCTGGTCAAATCATTCAAACTTGACTTGTCAAAAGATAGATTAGGAAAGAAAGATACTGGTTCCACATGCTTAAAACGAAACCAAGGAGAAAAATGGGGATGAATAGCAAATGATATATCACAACCCTTATATTTCTAGTCTTATTTTGTACAAAAATAGTATTTTTTTGCAGCTTGTTCTTATGCCACAAACCCATGGTAAGTCAGATTGCCTAATCCTAATTTAAACCATGCTTTCAATTTCATGTTTATAGCTTAGTGAATAAACCATGTCAAATAGTTTAATCTTGAAAGTTGAGTAGTCTAGGTAGAGAATAAAAGAGTTCATTAGCATAATCTGAACTCTTGGAAGAAATAAGACAGAAATATATAGTTTGTTTTGCTTTCAAGGTTAAAAAATAAAAAATAAAGAAAGTAAAAAAATTTCAAGGGTTTTCCTGTTCAAGTGCACCCAGGGAAGAAAAAATGTTAGGCAAGTAGGTTGGGTAGGTAGAGATGAAATCAATCTAATCATGTTTTTTATACTTATTAATATCACAACTTCAAAGCAAGCATCAGTGAGTGGAAAGAGGTAAAAATCTTCCCAATGGATGAGGCGCTAGTCTCCATAAAAACCAAAGATCTGAAAGTTCTGGACACCTCTTGAAGAGGAGCTACCCTCCCCAAGTGGAGCCACTATTAGTCATCAGTAATTTTTTATTTTGTAGATGACTAAATTCTTATCCTATATTTCTAGAAAAAAATTTCATAAACATTGTGAATTCTAGAAATCTCACTGCCTTCATTATCCTTAGGATAAATTTTTCACTATTTCATCATCCCACCATGTGAAGCTCAGCTCAACAATCCTAGAAGACCCATCAGGGGCTCATGTCAGTCATTTTTTCTATGTTTTTCACCTTTGGCCTCAATCCTCTATTTTTTTTTGCCTAACCCCTCCACTACTACCTAGGGCCACCAATCAACCAGCTCTCTTATATCTCAAAAATACCTCAAGTATTGATGGTCTCAAAACTATCTCCGTAGGCTCTTTAGATAAATCAAGTACATTTGAATTTGGATCTTCAATACATAAATCTATCAAAAACTCTATTTTACACTTAATGACCCCAAAATCTAAGTTTTTGGTCAAAGGCCAAGTCCAAGTAACCTTTCACTAGGTCACCTAGGGCTTCATAGGTCATAGGGTTGTTTTAGTTTTCTAATTCTCTGTTTTTCCTGTGTCAAGAGGCTGCATACAAAGAACAAGAAGGTCAAGTAACTTGTCCAAGACTGATCAAAAGCCATTCAAGAAAGGCCTCCTTAGCCAAAGCACAAATTCTGCAAGGGATAGCTACCCTTGCTCACATTTCCGCAAGAATGATCAAGATGGTCATTCGCCTAACAAGAGGTAAGGTAATAAGATGAATCATCACAAGAAGACATCCACAACAAAGATAAAGGAAGCATGATTGTGTTTAAAGAGAATCAGGGTTTTGTGATTGATTGACAAGACAGTGTTGCCAAGTGAGGAACCATCACAAGGACCACAAGGACAGAAGACACCTCAACACAATCAAGAACACATTGAATATTTTCAGAAGTTATAAATGAAAAGGGGAAAAAGGTGAGGTGAACTGAACAAAAATGAATAAACTTGAAAGGGCTATAGAGAACTTAGAAGACAACACTTCTTATTTTTCTCTAACAGCCCTAAAACCTAAGAGTTTGGAAGGATAGACAAGATAGGTCAAATGAAGATGATAATTCCTCCTTAATAACAGAAGAAGGCATTAAAAATATATCCAAGGTGTTCTCTAGGGTTTGTCAAAGCAGCTACTTCACCTACACCAAAGAAAAAATTTGTAAAGGGTAGCAGTATAAGAGGCTAAGTTTCCAAATGCAGTCAGGGGTCTTCAAAATGGTCAAGATGAAGAAAAAATGAGGTTAAATATCAAAATTAAAATCATGTTGACCCTAAAATCCCTGTTGGGTGACTGAAGGCTATAAAGATCCAAAAAATGACAAAGAGGCCAAAAATCCTGTGTTATGGCACTTGCAGAAATCAGAAGTGGCCAAGGGGAAACATAGTAAACCTGGTGTACACATCTTTTCCAAAAGACACATCACTTTCAAAATATCAAAAAAATATGAGAAAGTCATGTTCAGGTCAATTGCACTTAAGAAGGCCAAAAAAGGGTAAAGCTATGGTTCAGTTTTTCAAAAAGATAGTTTGGACAACCCCCAAAGTTCAAAGGTAAAAAAAGGGGAGGGGCCTCTTCATCCTGCAGCACTCCATTACCCAAATAAAATCACTCAAGAGGGTCATAGGAATTTAACCAAAAGGTCAAGGAAGCATTAGTAAAATTGTAAAATGACCTAATACAAACATATTAAAGTGAGTTCATAGGTTTGGTTTATTTTTTCAAAAGGATATAAATTTGTCTCATTCTTCATTTCAAACTCATTTGCACTTGGTGGAGAAAAGAAATCTTCAGCAGAAAAATAGAGTGTTTTTTACCATTTTTTGGTCAATTTTTTCTGGCACTATGCAGAAAAGGCCTGGCACTGCGCTAATCCATCCTCCATCCGTTTAGAAAAAAGCGACACTACACAAATTTGGCTAGGTGCTGCGCTAATCCCGGGCTCTGCGCAAACGCGGGCCCGATTCGCCCGTAGACCGACAGACACTTCACACGCCCGGCACTACGCTAACCATCATGCAGACCTACTGGCATTGCGCTAATGGGCCAAACTGACAGCTCGGGCAGGGCGTTGCGCAAACGCAAAGAGCCTTCAAAAGGAAAAATCTCTTGCCCTATTTCAAATTTTCGTCCTCAATTCGCCTCCAAGATCTGTAGAAGAGCCAAGAATTGGTAAGTGGTATTTTTTTTTCCTTATCCCCAAGAAAATTTTCAAGTTACTTTTGGTATTTTGTGGCTTTAAATTTAAAACCCTAGGTGTTTTATACAAATGAGCCTTTGTGTTTAAAACCTCCTTAAAACCAGTTTTGATGTCATGTAAGAGTAAGTGATTTAAGGTGACTGCAATACACCTTTGAAAAGGGCCTCCTTAAGCTCCAAAGCCACTCAATCCTAAGAACCCTATCCTCTAAATCCTTTATTCACCAAGGTTGACTTCATCACCATTTTCACCTTGCTTCACCAAACCCTATATTGTCAAACAACATCTCCCATCATTATGTCAGGAGCTGAAAACAACAGTGGCAGTGAAAGTGGTCAAAGGCCTTTAAGACCAAAACATAAGGGAGGAAAGGTCAATAGATTGGAACCTCAAAGCACAGTGGCCATCAACTCCTCTCCTAGGATCCTATCATGTTTTCAGAATGCAATATGTTTTCAATTTTGTGAGAGGATCAAACAAGTAAAGAGCCACTTTGAGCTTACAAGGCTCCTCATTCTCAATTTACACAACAAGCACTCAAGCCTTGAAGAAGTGGATTTTGAGATCTCAGCAGGTGCCATCTCTGAGGCCACAGGTATCCCAACTGTGGGTGAAAAGTGGTTTAAAAAAGGCAAATTGGACAAAGAATTTTTAGAGCCATTTATCAAAACAAGGTATAGAGGAGGCAGCAAGACAGTTTTTCGTTTCTCACACCTTAAACAGAGATTTGCATCCTTGACGTTGGTTATCATGAAATAATTCACCTTTGAGGGAAGATAATCCAGGATCTATTCCTATCATGTCAGACTCCTCATGCATTTCACAGGGTTTAAGGTGCTAAACTTGCCTTACTATCTCTATAGGAGAATTGAGAAAATGTCTTATATTGTCCGTAGGACGAAGCTCTCACAACAAATGCATAGATGGTTCCACCATTCCTTGATCAAGAAGGTGATATTACATCAATTGGAGCAGCATGGTATACCTTGGGAGGTATTCATAGCACATGAAGTCTTCACAACCCCCCAGCCTCCTCCTCAACCAAATTTTCCTTCCTCATCTGCACAAGTACCCTCACCCCAAGAAAATATCCCTTCTTCCCCTTCTATTGAGGCATCAAATGAAGAGGATGACAGTGGCAATAATGAACAAGGTGATGACAATGGAGGTGATGAAATCAGTGAGGAAGAGATAGAAATTAATGACGAAGAGAAAGAGGGAAATGAAGAAGAGGTAGAGGAGGAAAATCATAGTGAAGATGAGTTTGATGATGATGATAGAGACCAAGAGGATTATGATGAGGCATATTCCGTGGAAACAAATGATGAACATAAGGATGAGCTAGAATATAGTGAGAAATAGATAGAAGACATGGAAACAAATGAAGGAATAAATGAGGAAAATAGGACCAGTGATCATGACAGTGAGCAAAGTCATGATGAGGACAGTGAAAATATGGAAGAAGATGATGAGGCAGAAAAATAATTTGAAGAAGAGGATAGTGACAAAGAGAATGACACTGGTAGGATAGGCAGTGAGAAACAAGACAACAAAAAATATAGTCATGATAGTCATGACAGCTGTCATGACAGTCATGACACCAATCAACCTCCTAGTGAACATGAGAAGGATAGTAGTGTAGGAGATGATGAAGAAAAGGAACCTAGAGATGAAAAATACCAAAGTGAAGCAAGTATAGAGGCTGATGATCACTTTGAAGACCAAGTTGATAGTGTATAAGGTAGCAAAGAAGGTAATGATGATGATGGTGTTGAAGGTCAAGGAGGCAGTGATCAAATAGAGCATGGGATGACTGATGGAGATCATAGTGAAGATGAAGGAGTTGGTGACAACACCAAGGATCACATCCATGATGAAGACACTTCAAAAACGACCATCACTCCTCCTGCATGCACATACCATAGAGGGCCAAGGAAAATTTTTGTTGCCTCCAAAAGGAAAGGGACCTTGCCATCTACATCAACTCCAAGGCTTGACAAGGGCAAAGAAAAGATGGAAAAAGGTAAGCAGAAGGTAAAGGTGGAAGAGGAGGATCCTGAAATAGAAAGGGAGTTTGAACTTATCCATATAGATAGTGATGAAGAAAATGAAACAAGAATTTCAAACTCCCTCCTCAAAGACAAGAATGCACAAATAAAAGACCTAGAAGCTGAGTTGGAGAGTGCAAAGGATGCCATTCACTTCTATCAAATGGAAAACAAGAAAATGAGTGCCCAGCAAGACATCTATGAGGCTATTGCAGTCAAAGCCCCGAAAGAAGCCCAAAGAGCACAAGTAAAACTAGAAGAATACATGGGCCCATATGAAGAAAGTGAAGGTGAAGAGGAAAAACCTAGGAAGAGGCAAAAAAACATGGGGTTAAGGAAAGCATTGGAAAAAAAAAAGGAAGAGGAATCAGCCTTAGCAGAGAAACTTTCCCTCACTGAAATCCTTGCCATGGAAATTGAACATGATCAAGAGTCATGGCTTGAGAAGGCAAACATACACCTAGAGGCCAAGTTGAAGAAGGCAAATGAAGGCTTAGAGTTGGAAAGAAAGATGACAAAGTATTATGCCATGAAACACAAGCTTGTTTGTGCCAAACTGAAGGAAGCCCTCCTTGAAGTCCAAACCCTAAAGGAGGAAAAAAAACATGATAGCCTTGGATTTTTGGCTGAGGCTTCTCAAAATTTTTCCAAGACCCCTTAAGGGAGGTCTCCACCAATTTCGAGAAAATTTGGAGCACTTTTTGTTTTTTGTGACTTTTAAGGCACATTAGCGCAGCGCCACTGGTGCTACGCTAATAAATTGAGCATCTTCAGGAGGATAACTCAAAATTTTTGAACTTATCACACATATAACACTTTTCTCACCAAGTTTCAGATGATTTGGAGCAATTTGGACCCCTTAAAAGGTCAAAAAACCCCTCTTTTCCACCTTTCTGCCACTGTTTTAGACCTGGTACTGCGCTAATTACAAGCTTGGGATTTTTGAATTTTTTACTAAGATACAAGAGCTGGATCAGGAAGCTACGAGAATTTTTGGAAGTTATACTCATCAGGCTTTCCAACGCGCCATCACGGAGCCAAATCTGACATCGGGAAGGGGTCCAAAACTTGGTTGCAAAAGACCCAATTTTCTGCTAAAAGTGGTGCTGCACAAATGGACTGTTTAGTGTGTTTCAGACCAAAAGTCAACAAAACACACTCATTTATTGAAAAATAATTTTTTTGTGTTTTTTTGAAGCAAATCACTCTAGAATTAGGTGCAAGAAGTTATTTTAGCATTTATTTCATGAGATATTTTGTGCCTTGGGCCTTGCATGGTCTCGTAGGCATAAATGACATTTATGGGTGATTTTGACATTTTCCAACCCTAGCTAGGGTTTTTTCCCTCCTTTTCTGAGTTAAATAGAGCATGAGGCCTTCATTTTAAATGTTGACATTTGATGAGCTTTGAGAGCAATACATGGTTTTTATGAGCTTGGAGAAGAAATTGGTGTTGTGAAGTTTATGCCTTGCTTGGATTCATGATGGAGAAGCTTGTTTGTAGGATTCCTTAGCTTGATTAATGGTGATGCATTATAAATTTTTTCATTTTTCGTGTTATCATTATGTTTCATCCTTCTTTGTTGCAGTAGAATAGAAAAGTATAGGTTGAGAAATTATCTTTGAAGCACCTTAATCCTCCTGCCTTCTATTGCCTTAATGTTTTCTTTTGCTGGGTGTGTTTGAGGAATTATTAGCTGCTCCTTAAGCCTCTTTATGCTTTCTTGTTTCATCTATGGATTAATATGCTAGTTTACAAATATGATTCATGGCAAGCCCTGCTTATTTGATGTTATCTAAACTCTGTCTTGGAACCTTTCTTTGAAGTACTGCTTGCTAGGTTAAGTCAAATAGGTCTTCTTTTGATCTTGCACTTTGTCCATGCCTATCAGTCTGCCTCAAAGCTCTTTGTAGCTTGATCAAAAATGTTTAGGAGTTCCCTCTCTGATTGATTAAATTTATTGTGTCATCTTATATGTTTTCCAATTCTTAAGGTGAAATTACTAAAGTAAGATAAGTTTTTCTTGCGTTTTTTGTTTCATTGGAATGTTTATCTTGGATATTTATTTGTTTAAGTATTGTCATTGAGTAAATGGTTTTCCCTATCTCATGATTAGTATATTTTTATTATCATATTTAACACCTTCTTGTTTATGGGTAAATGACAAAGGATACTTCACTGCCCTTTGACCTACCTTGTTTTTCCCCAACTTGATGTCCACCCCACTTCACACATTAACTTAAGGATCCATTAACCTTGCTAGATTGGCCCTTTTATGCACTCTGAATCATTTTTTAGATACTCACATCTTTCATTGACTTCATAACCCAATGATTTAAATACCTCTCACTCCACCTATTCTACCTATTCATCTTACCCAACCAAAACAATCAACAAACCCTACACTTAACAACTAGCCTAAAATTAACCATCTAAAAGCAATCAAGAACACATCCTTTGCATCTAATATAGAGAGCCCTCTCTGAGTCCAGGAAGGCTAGGTTCTAGGACTCCAAAGACTTGTTCCATGTTATGCTTTCATTTGTTCTACCAATCTGCCAAATCACGGGACCCTAACAGGTGTTTTGCCTTAAGACGTGTTAAAGTTGGAAATTAGGGCCAAATTCCACTTTAGACAAGTCCATTGGGGAAGATAATTATGGCATTAAATACCTCTTTTCGAGAGTACCAACATCGAACTAAATATCATTGAATTTGGTTAAGGAAAAGTGTGATTTCGAAATTATTTTTCTCTCATATAAAGTTATCAAGGTCGGCCTGCATGTCGATTCATTAATCCCAACAGACACGTCCCTTCAACTCCAACAACTTGTATATATAGTGGTGCCCTCATCCTCATTTCACACATCTTCTTCTCTCTTAAATGGCTGCGGAAGGATAATGTCTCTAGGGAAGTAGGAAAGGGCTTGTTATTTTCATGACAGGGTTTTTTTGGTGGGCCAAGTCCCTTGGGAAAGAGGTTGAGAATCTTAAGAAGATTTCTAGGTTTTCTTGTGAATATTTATGGGCCTATTTCTCTTTCTATTTCATGTCTGAGTTCCTTCTAAATATGACTACATGGATCATGAATGTTTAGGTGTAACACTATGGCATGGAATCCATCTTTTATGCAAGCTACATTCCCTGGATACCTTTCTCAGGAAAGATTCATGCATTGACTTGATAAAAAGAGGACCGTGAGGGTTGTTATCTGCTCAGGTAGGATGAAGACATGTTTTGAGTAAGGAAAATTGTTATGAAGGTATGTTTGACGGTTGAAATAAGTTGTTTCTTGTAAATAGATAAAGGGTTGACTACTTGAAGAAGAGCCACATTTGTAAAGGCAGTTAGAGAAAATCTGTAAGGGATGAAATAGTCTGTCACATGCCTTAACCAGAGAACCTAGAAAAAAAACCTTTTTCAATCTTCTTGATCGAAAGATATGAGGTATTTTTATAGCTGTATAATTGATCTAATTAGAGAAGCTCCTAGTTAAACTCAAAGAAACCCTAATTTGTACAAGCATCTTCTGAAACTTAAGAGGTTACATCTTTTTAGCTCCAAAATTACATCTATGATTGAGGACTATGATTTTGGATCTCCTCATTGGAAATTCATTCTTAACCTTGTATTATTGTAGTCTCTCTATTGAACATTTGTTATGAATAATAATAATATTTGATCAAGGGTTTTCCCCATCTTGGGATTTTTCCCTGCCTTGGGCCAATTCTTGAGTTCTATTATCTTGGCTTGTCTTCTACAAATGCTATTTATGTTCTTTCTTCAGTTACTATCAATGTTATTATAGCTTTAATGATTTCTAGTAAAAGTAATAGTAATTGAATATTGAGGCTGTTAGTATGAATCTTAAGCACAAGCGTATGAAAAAGGCTCACTTTAGTCGCGCATAAAAAAAAACCCTAACAACAAATATGGCTGCCAATATCTTTAGATCTGCAATTATTTGACCAAGATAAATGCTGCAAATATCTATATCTATGCATTAAAAGACATTAAGTAGTAAATAAAAGAAAGAGTTGCTCCATGCATCTAATAGACGAGACAAAATTTTTTTAAAGAATTTTTGTATTTTTTGACACCTGGGAAGGGAACATAGAAATATGTTATCAGTCCCCCTCAATGGGATGGGTTCTTTTTAGTCCTCAACACTTCAGATCTAGAATCCCTCTCTCTTGATGGTGTAGAAAACCCAGACAAAAATGGAACTCAAAGGGAGCTCCTAAGAAAAATGGTAGCAAAATATCACAATTATGGTGGATCGAAGTCAGACCAAAAGTATAGATCCAGAGTGATCTTTAGGCAACAAAAGGTAGTTATTGAATGGAAGAAACCCTTCTATTTATAACAAAATATTGAGTTAGTCTAGATATTGGTGCATAATTAAAATATTATTAACCAAATCAAGATCCAAATTTTATGGAATATTTTATTATATTTTTTGGAGGGAAAGACAATTTGACTTGGGTCAAATCCATTTATTTGTAAATAATAAATAAATAAAAGATTTATTTATTATTTTAAAGATGTGGTTGAGTAATAATCAAATAAATAATGATTTATTTAATTATTTATAAATGATTTAGTCGCATTTAACAAGGAATATTATTTAAATAAGGTTTAAATAATTATTCCTAGAAAATAATAAGATAATAATCATTTATCTAATTAATTTTCCTATTTTGGGTTAAATAGGACTAGGAATATTAATTAAACTGGTGTTTAACTAATTATTCCTTGAGGAAAATGAAACAAATGTGGATTTATTTAATATTTCCTCATGGGGTTTCCTATTTAGACCATAAACAACTTAATAAATGTGGTTTACTAAGTTATTTTTCATAGTGAGAGAAATTTTATGTAGGGTAAAATTGGTCTTACATGGTGTACTTCGGTCCATATAATAGTAACAGGTTAGATGACCAAAAAATTGTGTAACATATTGCCCCCCAATGTGCAAGCATTAGGAGCTAATCGTATGACCGAAGTACGTTGTAAGAACTCAATCACTAGACATCGAAGGGGAAGTCAAAGAGAGATAAATATAAGGTAGACCAAAGCGCTAGAGGACTAGACCCTGAGGAGGCGAGACGTACAAGTGTGACAAGTCTCTTTTATGAGTGAGTACCGGTGCTATAGGCAGTGGGGGAGGCATACCTATGCCCGCCGACACAAAGTACAAAGAATAATGTGTCCAGTAAACAAGGGACTGAACTATATAGTACATGTTGGCATAAACATGAGCCAGATAAAAACATGATAATGGATACCACATACATACTGTGCCTGGGATAACAACCAGGACTTATATAATAATATCTGAGTACATGATATATAAATACAGCCAAAGTGCCCCTATAAACAGGAAAGGGCTCTGAAAATCTGACTGATACATGCAAACTAAAAGGCGTTGCAAGCGGCTGAGGAAGACATCATCAGATATATGGAGTTGCATCAAAGTCTATAATGAAGAGGTCATCTGGGAATGTGGGGGGCTACCTAGAGGGTTTCCTCCTCATGAGGTCTGAAAACATCTCACACACACCCTGAATCACCGGTATCATCTGCTGCATCATTGAATGATCAAGTATACAGATATCGATCATGCTATAAGGAGCTGGAGCTGAGAAACAATCAAGTCAAAGGGAAATAAGGAGTTCCTTTGCCTGATCTAAGGCACCAAACAAGAGTGGAAGCTGGAACCAAGGCACACCGCCCTCTAGACCTGTCTTCTGGAATGAATAATCTGATGTCGATAGAAGGAGGTCCGCCATAGGTGATTCAATAAGGAATCCTCAACTAAGGCATGAGAGAAAATTGTAGAGTGACTGACAGACTGACACCATGGATGATGATGAAATGGGGGGTACTAAGTAGCAGACAGATGACTTTACTTGTTAGAGAATAAAGGGCATGGATGACTTCGTAGCAATTAACACAATATCATAAGGGATAGGGGACGGTAGGACTAAAGGTCATGATGTGTGACACGAGAGAGGAACCAAGCAATGAAGGATGGAGGACAATAGTGGGATACAGAGGGACTCGGGATAGACTCCATGAATGCGATGATGACTCAACTCGGATGCTCTAAACAAGGGTGACTCGATGATGTTTCCACACAAAACAGGTCCAATGGGGACTATAAGGACATGAGTATACGATGGTTACTCACGACGAAAATCAACACGAGCATGGACAAGTATGGAGGAAATGTGGTGCCCTAAGTACAAGTGTTTCAAGTGAAGAAATTCGATTTTAGGGAGTGGTGAAGTGACCCTTTTTGGACAAAATGTGTCTTGGTGAACTATAAAATCATGAAAAACTAATAGATACCCATTTGAGGGCTCGGTGAGATATTTCCAACTGTATAGACGGTTTGTCAAACTAAGCTACGATTTGGCCATAGCAGGCGAAAGAAAAATCAGTGGTTTCTCTTTTAATAAGGCATGTTCCCTCCAAGTTCACTCACTTGCAAGTGTTGCTATGGTGAATGTAGAGAGGAGAGAAGGCCCTAAATCTTGCGGTGATCATAGCAGACAAACCAACCATTAGAATCGAGATCCATCAATTGCAGGTAAGAGGCCTAAACCTACCCTTTCATTTTAGTGGATTGAAAGTTCAGTTTAGGTTCCCAAAGATCAAGCACAGTCCCCTGCTCCTTTTCATAGTCGGGTCGCACTTTTTGGGGCGAAAACTGCGACCTGGGTAGCAGGTTTTGGGTAGAAAACTGCAGCCTGTCCCAGGATTGGGCCTGAAAAGTGCGACCTGACAAAGAGGGGTTTTTTTGTGCTATTTTTTGGGTAAGACCAAGGTTTTTATGTTTGGATACAGTATTTCCTACATGTACACTGATAAATATGATGTTTTTGTTAATATATGGTAGAATTATGGATCAACTGGAGAGAGAGAGAGACTTGGACACATTATGGTTAGAGATCCGAGAGGATCAGGGTGTTTGTAGTGCATTGGCCAGGTTTGGGGTTCTGAAGTTTGTATAGAACCCACTGATGAGAGCTGGAGAGCCCTTGTTGGGCCAGATTGTTAGTTATTGGGATTCAGACCATGAGGTCTTTATAGTGCAGGGGCACCGGATCGAGTTGATGGTCTAGGATATATATTTTCTGACTGGTCTCCCACCACTTGTGATGGTCGGGAATACTCAGCTAGTGTTATCGTGAGGTCAAAACATCATGGAGTTTGTAAAGCACCATTTTCGACCTGGCCTCCATGTCAAAGGGACACGGATACCCATCAGGGATCTAGAGAGGTTAGAGACATGTGATATGGCCACAATGGTGTTGCGGATCCTGGGCCACCAGGCACTCCACCACATCACTAGAGGGGAGATTATGCTTGTGGAGAGTGTCTTGAGTGGGACCTATTATGAGCGGGCCCAAATAATGTTGTCGTCATTGAAACGACAGCTATTTCTATGCAAGTGGCAAGTGAATCATAACTATGCATATGGTACAGTTTTGTGCTCTCTCTTCTTTGAGAAGATCCCGACACTTTGAACTCATATACAGCTCTAGGATGGGGGCTCGAGGGAGCCCAGGATGCACCGGTGGAGGCAACTACAATGCAGAGGAGGAGGTGGGCGGTCGGATGGGTGTTCCGACCCTAGTTCTTTGCTCATTGGGATCAGATGATGTTGTACATAGATGACTATCCCTATAGTGGGATGAGTTATCATGGGGACCCAAACTTGCCACTGCTGCCTGGTCGAGTATGGGGGCCCAATGGTAGGTGAAAATTTGCTAATATTTTATGTGCATTGTAAAGTTTCAGAATATTTTATATGGTACTGATTCTTTCACTTTCGGTATGCAGATATAGCATCGATAAAACCGGCCAGGTATATGACACGGCCTGCAGTATCAGGAGTTGTAGGACCTAGTGGATCGAGACAACCAAAAAATGAGGATACAGTGGCCCTCCTAGAGGACATCCATCGTAGATGTGATAGGCTTATGACCGGTGTTTCATAGCGCGTCTAGAAAGACTTAGATGACCAGTACATAGAGCCATGTATTTGTTTACTCTCAGAGCGGCGAAGGGTCATGCGGCGCATGGCGATGGCCGAATACGGGATGTGCGATCTACGAGCTGCAGGAACAAAGCCATTGGCTCAGAATCCTCCAGATAATGATTAGGTGTGTAGGGGCAGGTGGTGCCCCCATTTTTTTGAGTTTTTGTAACATGTTATGGGCATGTAATATGTATCAAAGTTGATGGACTCTAAAACATTTCATACAATACATATTATGGATATGCATCGTTTCAATGGTTTTACGTTATTGTCTTGTGTTAAATTCATGTGCTAAATTCCAATCTAGAATATTGTTTGCAATGCTATCTACATAGCGATTTTTTGCTCTAGGTACATGATTGAATGTAATTATTTCAAATTCACGCATCAAAATCTTCACTCGTAAATATCTTCTAAAAATGACAGGATTATGCACACAATATACACCATTCAATTACATGATAAGAAGCAGGGAATGCAAAC
The DNA here is from genome assembly GCA_034641835.2 of Pinus albicaulis. NCBI lineage: Eukaryota > Viridiplantae > Streptophyta > Pinopsida > Pinales > Pinaceae > Pinus > Pinus albicaulis. The sequence goes on along the minus strand of CM076578.1, from coordinate 1,110,158,683 downwards.
GAACATGAAGGTGGAGGATGCGATATGAAAGGGCATCGGCTAATAAACCTTGCACTGCATAATATTCAGCCTGATTATTGGTGGCAGTACCAATGCATACACCATTCGAGAGAACAAGCGAATGTAAGGGGGTATAAATGGCCCAACCTGTCAAGGCTAGATTCTGGGAGTAGAGACTTGCACCAACAGCATAACCGATATAAGGTGTGGATGGAGAGTTCATCTAAAAATTCTCACAAGACAACAAATGAGAGGATGATGAACAATGCTGGCAACCTGAGCGCAAAGTAGAAATCAAATAAACGTTGCGAGAGGGAGTGATATGTGTAGGATGTCTACCACCCATGCACCGTCAAGAAGGTGGTGTGTGGGAGAAACCTTGCAGGTAGCTTGGGCTCAGGCCGTGAAAGTCACCATAGACACGGATGGTGCCATTCCACTTATGGGCGTGAAAGATGAAGTTAGGGGTAGACAAGGCTTCCATGCTGTCATCATCACAATAGAAGATGGGATAAATAGAGGAATAGAGACCACATGACGCGACGAAGCTACCTGACTCATCATCATGAGAAGAAAGGTTCACATGCGCATCGTCACAGAGGATGATGGAAGAACAAGCAGATAATGGATATACTGATGTTGAGCCCAGGGTGATCACTAAAGGAAGGCTGAGCAAAACATAAGGGGATGTCTCAGAGGGAGTTTCCACCGAGGGTCTCATGGATGATGACAGGTAGAGGATGGTGGTTGCAGGCTCTGTCATCTTGACATCAAGAGGGGGAATTTCAATGGGAGCGGGTAAATCCTAAAGCTGGCCCACAGCATACTGTGCAAGGATGGGAGAGGCAGATTTGTTTTGTTCAACCTCATACTCTCTAAATACCTCCAAAGAGGCACAGTAATGCATGAGGCGGGGACAATGGTGGGATTAATGGCCATGGAGATCACATAAAGCATAAGGTTGGTGGGTGTGAATAGTCTTAGGGTTCTTGGCTACATTCAAGGTATAAATATAGGCTTCAGGGACCGTAGACTCAGGGAACGCAACATTAACCATGGGCTTGATATGAGGAAAATAAGGATAGGTATGGGTGGCATGATCGACGACATCACACAAAGCACAAGGCTTCGGAGGCGGAGGACAAGAAAGGTTAGTCAGGGAAGCCTTCTCTTTTGATGCCCTCTTTCTAGCTTTGACCTTTTTACCCGAAGCTGTCGCAATAGGATAAAGTTCTTGTTGAGGTGTCTGAGGCACAGTAGCAGCGGGAGGAGTCATGGGCACTGGTTGAACTGGGGTCAAAGATAGATAAGGTTTGGGTTGAACAGACGGGGTAGCGGCTGGGGGATCGAGGTACTAGACAGTAATCCCCAGGGTCAGGTCAGGAATGGATAAGGTAGCCATGATAGGTACCGAGAACACTACGAGAGGAGGAGATAGGAATGATATCTGACCGGAGGGGTAATGGCCAGGCGAGACAACTTCAAGATGGTTAAGGCTAGGAGGAACTATTCCAGGAGGGTAGAGAGGCTCATGGATACCAGCTGCAGGTGAAGGGCCAAGAGGAGGGGGTCCATAAGGCTGAGTCGAAGTGCTAGGAGCAGGTTACGGAGGGCGAGGCTACTGACTAGCTGAAGCGGTCCACTTGAGGGAAGCCCGAGATGATTGCATCATGCAAACATTCGATGATATGGGATCAGAGATAGGAGGAGGAATACCAGGGAATGTACCGGACAAAGAGGAGTCTTTGTAAACTCTGGGTGAGACATTAGTCAGTGGGTTGACGATTTGCTTATTAGCCACCGAAGATATGATGGACTAAGGGGAGGTCTGAGACTTCAGTTCGTAATATGTCAAATGGTCAATGGTGACTATCTTTACATTATGAGGGAAGTACATCTTGCGGTGAACCACTGATGGGACAGCAGACATAACATAGGTGTATCTACAACCCAATATAATGTTGTAATTTAAGGGGACATCAATGACTTCTACATCAATGAAAACAGTCTTGCTCGCAAGAGTAATAGGACAGTTGTGGAACATGCCAATGGGCTTGGAGGAGTGGCCATCCCATGCTCGGAGAGTGATAGTAGAAGGTTCCAACTTAGGTGATCTGAGTTTCTTCCAAACCGAAGCGGACATCACACAGGTGGATTTCCCCTCATCAATGATACAATGGGAAAAATTGGCATTCCGAATCTTAATGGGGATTTGGAAAGCAACGAAAGCAGGAAGGGGAGGATTTTCTGAACTGTCAACATCGAAGATGATCAAGTGATCATCTGATGGATCTACAATGCCGATGGAATATAGTAAATATTTTTGTTGTGAAGGGCATGACTGGAGGAGTTCCAGCGTTGAGATGGCAGCAGGAGATTGTGCTAAATCATCTATTATACTATATGAATGGGCAGCCTTCCTAGAAGCATCATTTCGGCATAGTAGTCCCTTAGGGATCTTGGTATGAACCTCTGCCTTAGGCTGAGGGATCTGCAAAGAACCATTATTTGTCAAAAGAGGCTCTGTATAACCTGAAGAAGGGGGCTTGGGGACAGATGTAGTAGCAGGCTTGTTGTACTGACGAGACAGAGTCTCAAGGTTGAGGTCAACAGTTATAGGTTGGTCAGAGTTCATCATGAGAATCTGGTAATCAGAGGTACCAGATGGAGGAGGTTTAGTGGCTGCTTAACCTTTAGGTGGTTGGGTAGCCACAAATCCTTGTTGAGGGAAAGGATTAGTAGACACAGCTGGCTGACTAGGCACAACATTGGGAGGGATGGAAGGGGAGGCTTGCTTTCCCCACAATGCTACTTGAGTCTCACACATCTGTCGCATCTCTGGTAAAAGAGGACAATCGAGCGTGTAATGACCATAAAAACCACAACAAGAACAAGACTTATTCGTGCGAACAGGCCTGTCCTACTTAGGCTGTGTGCCCTGTTGCTGGTTAGCAGTGTTAGGTGCATTATTTTTAGGATTAGGTCCAGGATTACTAGGGGCAGATTTATTTTGAGTGCCTTTCCTCTTCTTTTTGGAAGTAGGAGGATTATTCGTGCCCTTATGTGCATACACATGCCCCTGAGGGGGTGGTGGCTACTGTTGTGGGGGTTGAGAGGGCAAGGGAGGCGGGGGTGCTAATGCTTGAGGAGATGGAGAACTAGGCTGTGGATACGGATAATAAGGAGGTTGGGTAACATTGTGGTAAACAGGTTGGGAAAATGGAGGAGGCATCCCATATCCTAGATACATGCTACCAGGAGGGGGAAAAGTGCTGGAGGTGTTGGCCCCTCCCTAAGGGAAACCATAGCCCATGGGAGGCTGAGCGTATGGATGAGAAAATGCTCCAACGAGACCGTCGGCCTCATGAGATGCTGCCAATTTTGTCGCATGACCAAGTCTAGGAATAACAGGTAGAACGGTATAAATATAACTAGACTGAGCGTAGATCAAGTCATATTTTAACGTAATCTGGAGAGTGGCTTCTTCGGTTTGAGGGAAATGTGATGCAACATCTTTGCCTATAGCAGGCAAAAGAGATCTAAGGAACTAGTCCATGTAGACACGATCTTCGAAGGTAGGGGCTCAACATAGGATCTTTCTTCTCAGCCATTCCTGGACATGATCAGATAGGCGGGCTGCAAAAAATTGACAAAAAAAAGTCAAAATTTCGATATCGTTGTCATAACAGAGGGGAAGATGGAAATAAGACAAAAGAGCCTGGGCAACAGTCGCAAAGGTGGTATGAGAGGATGAGGCCTGATCAACATACCAATTAGAAGCTTCACCAGTAACTGTACGTTGGAACAACCGCAGATGAAAAGAGTCATCGGTAATGGAGTTAGATGAACACCACATGTGGAAATATTGAACATGATTTGTAGGATATTCTCCAGCGGGACCTTTGAACTGGGTGTCGGAAGGGAGCTTGGTTGGCATAGCAATCCAGCTAGCGTCATGGCATATAGGGTCATTTATCAACTAGTTAAAATTGGGAAGACTGAGGCCTGCCATATACGAGAGCAAGGGAGCAGCCAGGGTAGTTCCCATTGCAATCCCACTAGTCGTATTCCCAGCATTAGGGCTAGGGCTACCACCAGTGTTAGGTCCTGAAACAAACATGTTGGAGGTAACACGGGGAGAACCAGGGGCGGAACTAGAAGGGGAACCCAATGAACCAGAAGAGGAGTTGGAGTGCAGACTCGGTGGAGGAATAACTCGAATCCTATGCAGAGGAGTAAGTCTTCCTATCGGAAACTGAGGATGAAGGCCAAGAAGTCTCTGAGAGAAACACCTTGGAGGCGCAATGATGAAGGCACAAACACGGCACAAAGGGAAGAGAGACCAACAAGGGAAATGAGGCACAGGATCAATTGATTACAATGACGAAACAAGGGCAAAGAGGTGCAGGATCAATTTATTACAATGTTAAAGTCTTTTCCTGGCAGTGTTAACTAGGCTCTTCTTCACTTAGGGTGTGTGCGTTAAGTGTGTATATTTTAATTTTTAAACCCAGAATTTTGTAGAGAAAAATAAAAGTGTGTTTTGTAACTATAAATAAACCTGCAGATAACAGTATATGAAACTGAAATAACATAAAATAAACATCTAATAATACATTAATCTAAACCCAAGGAGGCGGGCCTCTCAACAACTAGTCTATAGGTGGGAAAAAAATCTATTCAAAACACACCAAAATAGCTAGTAGATCTAAATTCAGGAGGGACAATGATCTAAACGTTAGATCTACTGGAAATAGGTGCAGAAAAACAACAAAAAATCAGAGGAAAAATTGTTGTAAATGAGGTGGCGAAAGGCTATATCCTGGAGGGAAGTGGAGGGGACCCTAGAGGAAAATAAAAACAAAACTAAAGGAGGTGTTTTTATGGATAGATAACCAATCTGAAGTGGATCTGAAGGTAAGGGATCAGATCTGAAAAAATGGCTGAACACACTGAAATTTCAGATGACTTGCAGTAGCTAAAACTCTTCCACGAAAGGTGGAGGGTACTGAAGCCCTAGGGGGCTAGGTTCCCACTTTGATGAGTAAAAAATAACAAGAAAATTTCCAAATGGGCAGAAACAGAGGTTATATAACCCTGAACAGAGGCCCATAGAAACCCAGAAAAATCTCAGAAAATTTCCCGCAAAAAGTTCAGGTTGCAGTTTCTCACCTGTTTTCTGTAGAGGTCGCAATTTTTGGCATTTTTTCTGCGCCCTGGAGGTTTAGGTCGCAAATTTTGGCCCAAAAAGTGTGACCTACACTTTTGGCACTCTCGGGAGCAGGTTTCAGAAAAAAATTTCACTCAGCTAACGCTGATGCCTATCACTTGCGCAATAGGTCCGAAAACACACGAAAGTTAGAATTTTCAATGTTTTAGGGTTTTATAGGTTAAAAGAAACATGAAGAAAATTAAAACAAGAATCTAAAGAGAAATCCTAGGGTTTTAAGCAGCTGGATATGTAGGGAACTGAAAAATGATAGAGGTCGTAATCGTAAATCCCTAGTGGAGTCGCCAGTTGTTCGTATGAATCCTAATCGCAAGTGTACGAAAAAGGTTCACTTTAGTCGCACATAAAAAACAAACCTAAAAGAAAATATGGCTACCAATATATTTAGATCTGCAATTAGCTTACCAAGATAAATGCTACAAAAATATAGATCTATGCATTAAAAGACATTAAGTAGCAAATAAAATAAATATTTTCTCCATGCATCCAATAGACAAGACAAGATTGTTTTAAAGATTTTTTGTATTTTTTGACACCTTGGAAGGGAACATAGAAAGTTGTTACCAGTCCCCCTCAATGGGATGGGTTCTTATAAGTTCTCAACACTTCAAATCTAAAATCCTTCTCTCTTGATGGTGTAGAAAACCCAGACAAAAATGGAACTCAAAGGGAGCTCCTAAGAAAAATGGTAGCAAAATATGACAATGATGGTGGATCAAAGTTAGAGAAAAAGTATAGATCCAGAGTGATCTTTAGGCAACAAAAGGTAGCGAATGAATGGAAAAAACCATTCTATTTATAACAAAATATTGAGTTAGTCTAGATATTGGTGCATAATTAAAATATTATTAACCAAATCAAGATCCAACTTTTATGGAATATTTTATATATTTTTTGGAGGGAAAAATAATTTGACTTGGGTCAAATCCCTTTATTTGTAAATAATAAATAAATAAATGATTTATTTATTATTTTAAGGATGTGGTTGAGTAATAATCAAATAAATAATGATTTATTTATAAATGATTTAGTCACATTTAATAAGGAATATTATTTAAATAAGGTTTAAATAATTATTCCTAGAAAATAGTAAGATAAATAATCATTTATCTAAATAATTTCCCTGTTTTGGGTTAAATATGACCAGGAATATTAATTAAACTGTTGGTTAACTAATTATTCCTTGAGGAAAATAAAACAAATGTGGATTTATTTAATATTTACTCATGGGGTTTCCTGTTTAGACCATAAACAACTTAATAAATGTGGTTTACTAAGTTATTTTTCATAGTGAGAGAAATTTTACTTAGGGTAAAATTGGTCTTACATGGTGTACTTAGCTCCATATAATAGTAATAGGTTAGATGACCAAAATATGATGTAACAGAGGCACTATGGAAAATTGAAGTAATTGACCTAGCAAAGAACATGTTATGCAAAATTAACATGGTTTCAGAGCTAAGGTAAGGGCAATCCCAAGTAAGAAAGAAAGCAATCAAAATAATTTTACTATCAATTTTGACCTTCTTTCTCCTCCAAGATTAATCGTCGTGAAGCACTGAACTAAGAAAGCTCTCTTACAAATTCCTACTGCAAAAATATAGATTGCAGATCCTAGAATGGAAATGAGGCCAAGGCCTCATCAATCAATCATCTCTAGGATAGAGCTCCTTGTCAAATTGTTGGTCAAATGAACTATTTCTAATGCCTTATGTCATGACTACAACCATGAATATTTTGTTGCTTTAGGGTCAAATCTTTAATGAAATCACACTTTAATTGAATTTGTTTTGGAGATGTTATCTCACTCGTAATTCCTTCTCTATTGCAGTCATATCCTATGCTATAGAGTTCCTATCATCTAATCTCATATCTACAATGTTATTCTTGAGCTTGTTGACAAGACTTTGACCCTGTATTAAGGTCTGTCTCACAGAAAAATATGAAAGGCTACTTAGACCCTTGCAACATCGATCAAGAGGGTTTGATAAGGAACATTGTTCAAAGTTTGTGTTGGGTTGATGCTTATTGTAAGTGAAGGATATACCTATGTGTGTTAATGATATCCATGAAACTCTAGTATCAAAGAAAAAGGAGTTCATGACAAATAAATATGATTCCAAGGATCTTGGAAAAGGAAACACGTCATTCTAAAATATCAAGGGTGGCTCAAGGAACATAAGTTATTACAATAGATTTGATGCACTCTACAATTCTTGAAGAGATAGGTTGACTTCGAAAAGAAAAGCAAGTACGTATGGGTCCTTCCGAGCCCCATTAACATTACAAAATGAATATTCAAGTGATTATTCAATGCATCAAGTTGTCTCTTGTTGAAATTTTGTGAGACAAATGAAATTTTCTTGTTCTTATTTCAAAAGAAAAAAACCTGATAGGCCATTATTCTAGCCTCAAATCATCTATAGTAAATCCAAGTCTTGTATTAAGACTACTGTGTAGATGCATCGTATCTACAACCTACAACTATCATTGAAAATTTCTCCCTATATCTTGGTTCAGACATTTGTATGGAAATATTTGGTATGTCCTTAATTCACAATATTCTTTTTAGTCATATTACATCATATGCAGCTCAAGTGTGGTTGGCTTTACAAAAATTAGTGTAACTGAAATATTGGCACAAAATCATGTAATATTGGCATGATGTTACTAATGAATAGGTGCAGGACTGCATATGCTTGCATAAACATTTATGGTATTTTGGATATATGGCATCATGGATATATATTCTGTGACATACTTATCCTACATCCCTTTTATTGAGAGATATGTTGAAATCTCATTTCCAGTGAAATAATAATTACTATAATACATATCATGTTTTACAAAAGTATTGACAGCGTTGATAGTAACGATAGTATATCTCTCACTTATTTTGGTGTGAATTGACCTATATTCAGTATTTACACAACAAGGTTTGTTGGTATATCTCATTGTATTCCACCTACTTAAGGAAGGGTTTGATCAAACCAGAGGTATAGAATACATAAGGGAAGTCACCAAGATCAATCCAACAGTAAGCTCCTAAATATTTTTTATAAGATAAAATATTCTACATTAAATCTTTAAGTTGAAGCAAGCTTTCAGTAGTTAAAGCCTTAAAGGATTAAACCCAACAGAAGTCTTGTTTAACAATAACATGATTTGGCTCTATCTCGAAGCAGTCCCATTATGTTCAGAATTTCTCCATTGTTGCCACAGTATGGTGGAAGGTCAACTTGATTTAAGTCTAGTAACAAAGGTTCTCTTTGATATGACAAGAGATAAGTGGAACAATTATAATAAAGGCTAGTCATCTTAGCTTAATCAGACATGAAGCAGATCATCACAAGGAAAATCTCAGATTAAGTCTTTTGGAATCTTCATGCAATTGGGAGTACCTATAATATTGAGGTACTGTCAATTCAACATATTAATATATCATAGATGAGGAGAATATCTAAATATCCATCTAAGGTAAGACTTTAAAGGGAGCTATAGTAACCTTGTTAGAATGGATATCTTTGGTACTTGGTACAAATTCGATATATTTAATAGGAGCCATAATTGAAGATGCAAAATCTGATCCTCTCTAGAGGGGGTTGTTTTTTATAAAAGCCAACATGAAAAACATGCCTGATCAAATAAAGAAGCAGCTAACCAAATATAGAAAATGTGAGAATATCTTGGTAGACTCCCTCATTTCTCACCTCAAAGGATCATCTCTTTCATTGAAGCTCCCTTATAATTTGAATAAGAGACTAATTATTACATATTGAGTCTCAAAGAGCGTGATAATCCTTCCCATCAAGGACATTCATGTTTGTGGAAGAGCAACACCTAAATTATGACATGTTTGAATGCATCAAATAATTATCTACAAATTGGATGGATCTCATGATGAGTAGGCTGCTAGATAGACACTTTGCACTCTAAAAAGACAAGCTTAGGATTTTGGTCTCCATCATAATGAGGGAGTAAGAGTGTCAAATACTTTCTTCAATAAGATATAAAGCAGAAGATTGCTAAGTACTGCCAATATCTCAGCTTCCAATATTGATAGTTATAAATTAGTATTTATGTAGAAATTTATGCTACTGGGTGGAGCTATGAGAATCCCATTAACATCATCACCAAGATGCAGTCTTGGTTCTCAAAAATAATCCTGACACTATTCCCTATATGAAGGGATCTCTGGTTAAGATTGAATATTTAGCTTTGGGAGTTCCTGGGAGGGCCTTAGGCGCTTCTTTGAGGTATGAGCGAGCATAGGGTGATTGGTTCACCTTACCCTGTGATACCTAATGGTGGCTTACATGTGTGTAGGGTGAGTGGTTCACCTTCCCCTACTATTGATGACATATGCATATGATGAGTTGTTCACCTTCTCCTATGGAATATGAGCAGGATGAGTGGTTCACATTCTCCTGTGTATTCTAAGTAAGAGATTCATTCAAGTATCTTCTTGTGGACATGTCATTGGGACATGGTTCATCCTTTCCCCACATGTAAGATGCTTAATACATACCATTTTTGGTTGACATGTCGGTGGAATCCTTTCCCCACGTGTAGGATCCTTTCTATTGTTGTTGATTTACATGCATGTATGACATGGCTCATCCTTTCCCTACTCTTAGTGTTTTTTGCATGCCTGATATATGTCTGTAGGAGGTGTTTAATCCTTTTCCTACATATTTTTGTGATATATGTTTGTAGGATGTCGTTCATTCTTTCCGTACATGTGGTTGTGATGTGTGTTTGTATGATCTAGTTCATCCTTTACCTACATGTGGTTGTGATGTGTGTTTCTAGGATGTGGTTTATCCTTTCACTACATGTAATTATGAGCATGATGTCCTATATTACTTCCCTGTTGATGTTCTTGCATCATCCTACGCATGTAGTCTGGGACACAGGGGAAGTACCTGTCATCTGGCCAATGAGTTTGGAAAAGTTGATAGGGACCATAGCACTACCGATGGATGTATCGTGTACTATCGTACTCCCTATGCCAAGGATGCATGGCTATTGTTAAACTTGATCACTTGGGATCAAGTTCGATTGGAGTTCACCCTTTGGTTATGAGGATTGAATTTTGTCAGTGAAGAGTGGAAAGGTCTTATGACTAACTCTCGATCAATTCTTATTTATTATTCATATCAGCGTTCAACAGATCAGAGATGAGATACAGAGATGGTGCATGATGATAGGGTGTCTCTATGATTTATGATGGATGGTTTGGCAGGTGGAAATCTTCTTGCTTGAGAGGGAGTGTTAAAATTGGAAACTAGGGCCAAATTCCACTTTGGACAGCTCCTTTGGGGAAGATAATTATTGCATTAAATGCCTCTTTTTGAGAGGACAAAAATCGACCTAAAGATCATCGAATTTGGTTAAGGAAAAGTGTTATTTCAAATTTATGTTTCTGTCATAAAATTATCAAGGTCAACCTACATGTCAGCTCATCAATCCCAACAAACATGTCCCTTCAACTCCAACAACTTGTATATATAGTGGTTCCCTCATCCTCATTTCACACAAATTCTTCTCTCTTAAATGGTTGCAGAAGGATAGTGTCTATAGAGAAGGAGGAAAGGACTTATTATTTCCATGACAAGGTTGTTTTGGTGGGCCAAGTCCCTTGGGCAAGAGGCCGAGAATCTTAGGAGGACTTATGGGTTTTCTTGTGAACATTTCTGGGCCTATTTCTCTTTCATTTTGTAGGTATGAGTTACTTCTGAAGCTGACCACAAGAATTATGAATGTTTGGGTGTAAGACTATGGCATGGAATCCCTCTTCTAGGTGTGCCGCATTCCCTGGATACCTTTCTTAGGCAGGCTGCGGGCATTGACTTGCTAAACAAAGGACCATGAGGGTTGTTATCTACTCAGATAGGATGAAGAGATATTTTGATGAAGGAATATCGGTATCAAGACACATTTTAGGGCTGAAATAATCCATTTCTTGTAAATATATAAAGGGTTGAGTACTTGAAGAAGAGCCGTAGTTGTAAAGGCAATTTGAGCAAATATGTAAGGGTTGAAGCAGTGTGTCACATGCCCTAACCAGAGCACCTAGAACAACAACCTTTTTCAACCTTCTTGATCAAAATATATGAGGTATTTTTGTAGCTATATAATTCATCTAATTATAGTAGCTCCTAGTTAAACTGAAAGCAGCCATAATTTGTACAAGCGTCTCCTGCAACTTCAGAGGTTACATCTTGTTAGTTCTATAATTACATCTATGATTGAGGACTATGATTGTGGATATCCTCATTGTCAAGAAATTCTTGAAGTTTTATTAATGTACTTCCTCTACTGAACATTTGATATGAATAATAATAATATTTGATCAAGGGTTTTCCCCATATTGGGGATTTTCCCTGGCTTCAGCCAATTCCTGAGTTATATTATCTTGGCTTGCCTTCTACAAGTGTTATTTATGTTCTTTCTTCAGTTACTATCAATGTGATAATATTTTTTATGATTTTTAGTAAAATTAATGGTAATTGAAGATTGGGGCACTATGGAACATTAAAGTAATTGACCTAGCAAAGAACATGTTATGCAAAATTAACAAGATGTGAACATTTCATTTGAAGTAGTGTTATAATGTGGTTTCAATGAGGCATTAAAAGATGGAATGAGCAAGCACATTTTAGATGCTACTATTATGTTCATCTTGAGGCATGAGTGCACATCTAAGAAGACTCTAACAAGGGTTGAAGTGGTGGAATAGTTAGATAGTTTGGGTGGTTTTAGTCTCACTTAGAGGTGTACACAAGAAAGTTAAGAGCTATGAGAAGTTACGGAGAAATATTAATACATTTGATGAGATAAATGAAGGCAACTTGACAGTGGTACTAAGTGAACATTCCTTGGTCAAATTTTATACCCTCTCCTTGGCGCTACCACTTTGAAAGACGAAGAAGTAATGTGAAATATATGCGAAATCCACTAAATAAGTTGGAAAGTTTGCTACAACATATCTAGGTGGTTTTTTCGTGTTGCAAAAGGCATTGGAACTTGGAAGGTGACCATTGGAGTAGAATTTTCATGGAGTGTCAAGGAGGTGTATCTGATAAGGATTGAATTACAAAAATCTAACAAATAGGCCATATTGGGTTAGAACATAGGATATTACTTTTTTGGGACATCCAATGTTAAAGGTGTGTTTTATGGAGATGTAGTCAACACACCACGTATTATGTGTATCTTGGACTTCTAGTGTGTCTTAGTCATGGTATTTCATTGTGTTTGATGAGCAATAGCTAGAATGTGTTCCATGAAGGAAAAATCGCACAAGTTTGAGATAGCTTAACCATTTGTCATTGTAAGGTCTGTTATGCCCTAGTTTTGAGAGAGACTTAGAACCATCTTAGAGTGTGATGGGTTGTACCATGGACTTAGGTCCACTTGCATGGGTTGAGGTGTAAAGGTACCCCATGAGTTGAGGAAAATGATTGCAATGTTTACCTGTATAAAGTGTTTATGATATAATTTTAACGATTTTTTGTTGAAGAGTGGAAGAGGAATATAAGAAAAGAGAGGCACAAGGGTTTGCAGTAAATCAATCAAAAGGAAGGAAAAATGTCTCCTATTAGCAAGATTTTTCAAGTTTCCTCTTCAATATGACTAAATTTTAGCTGGAGTCAGGGAGTTTTCCTCAAAAGCATTGATTGGGTACTATAGAAATCTAAGACCTAAAATATCCCCTTGAACAAAATTTCATGTTAAATCGAAGGAGGGATATAGATTGCAAGTGCCTATAGAAGTATTGACAAAGGTGAAGGGGAATGATTTTTGCCTCCTATTGCAATGCCTTCTATTCCACCATTCTAGGTGCTAAAGGGCACCGAATTTAAGGCTCATAGGTGAAAGCTCACGAATATCTTAAAAATGAGAAGGTATGTGTGATTTAGCGTAAGATTGATTATTCAACGGTTGATGTTTTGGGTGATATTTCCCAGTAAATGGAAAAAAATGAAGCCCTACCACCTCTATATTAAGTAGAGTATGAGAAAATGTTTCCTAAGATTCAAAGAGTCTCTCCATATTTTGTCCATGAGATCCCTGGAAACTGTGTTCAAGAGTCAATAACTCGTGTTAAGATATCATCTTTGATTCAGTGCACATATACTTCTTTAAATAGTGGTGGAGAGTCCAACCAATGAGGAGGCAAGGTTGTTTATTTATAAGGTTGGCATCAATCAAGTATTCTCCCTCTCTGAACAACTCTAATATGAGTGTGCATAATGGACTTATTATTGTAAAAAATTGTAAATATTAGATTATCTTGAAGTTGAAGGGCTTGAATTGGTTGACCGTTTCCTCGACTTACAAATCTATAAAGGAAATATGTTTTTTTCAATTAGACCCTTGTGGTCAAAGAGATGCAAAAGAGGAAGGACTTATGGCTACTTTTAAGGGGGAGAATCTATCATTTTTTGTGGGGATTGGTTATATTTTTTGTTATGTTAATTTAATGTTAATAACGTAGTTGTGCGTTCATTTAGTATATTTGTAATTTTCTAGGTCAATGGATTTTTAGGTGCTAATTTTGCAGTAAAATTAAAATTTATAACAAATTTCAAAGATCTTCCTTAGCCAAACAATCTAATGACACAATCCATTTCATTGTATGGATGGTGTTGAGGTTATTTCCAAAGTTGATAACTACTCAAAAATAATAGTGAGGCAAGATTTAGAGACTGAATTGAATCAAAAAAATATCAAGCAATATTAATAGGGATAATGGTGCCAGATTCATGAAGCATGGAAAACTGATGCTTCAATTACTGAAAAATTCTTCAGAAAGCATAATTTCGCACAATTTCCAATCTATATATATATGAAGTATTCAACTCATTGGAAAACTATGGGCAATTATGTCCTTCTGATGTTGATCCATAATAATGGATCAAAACATAGAGATTTAAAAAGAATTGAAGACATATTCCTTATCTATTTTTCATTGGAATGCATGAATTATATACAGTAACTGTGAATTTCAAACTATAACAAGATATAACACGAGATATTATGTCTTTCAAGCTGGTATCATAGTAATCATTTTTTAATATACTTATAAAAAATATATTGGAAAAAACGGGTGACTAAGAAAATGAGATCGCATATTCTAGTTGATGGCATTTATGCCCCACTCAAAGACAGAAGATCAATAAAATCTTGGTTCCTACTTATCTCTCACATTTTTTTGTCAATGTGCACTTTGACCCTCCATTCTAGGAATAAATGTATTAGCTACCTTTGCCAGACTAACCACCTCAATGAAGAGTGGATGAGCAGGTCTTGCCTATGTCTCGTCTGAATTTTCCTTAGAGAAATATTTGGTCCTCCAATTATTCGCAGTTCATTATTGTATCTCTGATATACTCGGAAATCACTTGAGTTTTGACAACAGGATGATTCAGATAATTTTTGCTTCTTATGAGTTTACCTAATAGGTTGAACCATAATGACTAGTTTAACAATCTGTGGAGTGGTGCTCATAGTGATAAATATTGGTTCCTACTTCTCTCTCATATTTTTCTGTCAATGTGCACTTTGACCCTCCATTCTAGGAATAAATGTATCATCTACCTTTTTCTAGAGTGACCATCTCAGCTGAGAGTGGATGAACAGGACTTGCCCCAGTCTGGTCTGAATTTTACTTAGAGATATTTTTGGTCCTCCAGTTATCCGCAGTTTATTATTGTATGTCTGTTATAATTGGAAATCACTTGAGTTTTGACAAAATGATCTTCAGCATGATTAAGATTCCTCACTTGTGTCATTTCTTAGTGTTGGAATTCCATATTACATACAATCTCCTCAAAACAGGATTTCCGAGCAAACCTTTTACTAGCATACCTTGAAGAGAGTCCAATTTGACCCCCAGAAAACTGACATGTCCATACTGTCCAGGAGGCTAGATCCCAAGGACACTCGAACTACCAACTAAGAAACTCAAAGACACCTCTGAAGAAAAACAGAACCCAAGATAACAAAGGCCTTCCCATTGCCAATAATGTTACAAAGTTGAAAAAGACTTCAATCCTCCAATGTGACGAACCTATTAAATTCTGAGATGCACTAAGACCTGCCAAGGAGAAGACCCCTTTCACTGCTTGTATCACCCATTTTTCGAGAAGAAACACCCCTTGAGCATGGATATCAAGATCGAAACCCGATTGAAAATGGAATAACATACACATGCCCCAAGCCACCAAAGGAAACCCTGTTGCCCCTCCCTTTTTATCCTGAAAACATGGCTTGCTACTAAAATAATTTTTGTAACTGTATTATAGTGGAAAAAATTAGGTTTGATCTTGGGCTTCACCGGGATTACTTAAATGAGTTGCCAATTCACCATGGTTTAAAAATAAAATTTAAAAAATCATTTCCGTAGTTGTAACCCCTAATAAGTCAAGTTACTAAGGTCTAAGTTATTTTTCAAATTCAATTGATTTGCAAGAGAAATATGTATGTGAAAGGGATTTCAAATACAATACAATGTTTTATGTGGAAAAATCATTTTAATACTTAGATATTTCTCCTCCCCTTTCTCCTCGAGATTGTGGAGTTTTAAGAAAGAGTTAGCTCTACTACAACAAGTTCACCAATGTGCTTTCTGTCATGATGATGAAACCCTCTGTATGGGGACCCAGGCTCATATGATGACGGTAATTTCTGGGTTCCCCTATTGTTTGCATGTTGTAACTATCTTGGAACTTTGTTGTACTCATTTGTTCTTTGGGATAATATATGAAGCATTAAAAAAAAACTACAATCAAGGTGATTGTAAAGACTCAAGAGATAACTTACAAAATGAATTTGCATGTAGGTTACCTAAAATAAGATCCTAAAATAATAAAACTCTTGAATTGTTTCATAATAAAAATTTTCCTTTATTTATTAGAATTTGATAGATTGCAATTAATACACAACCAAAATTTCCCTTACAATACAATGAAACTATGATCAAAAGGAGGCCCTAACTATCAACATCGTCAAGTTTTACACAATCATATATCTAATCTCCAATGGTCATGTTTACATGAAAATCAATGGATGATGCCTCTGGTGTTAAACCTAAAGAAGATTCTACTCCAATTGAATAACCTACAGCTAAAACAAGATTCGACAAAATATCATCCTCAAGATACGCATCTTAATCCTTTGAAATCGTTGAATGATATTCTTCGCAGAGAAGGATAAGGATGGAACACATGCAAACCAAGATATTTAGACTTCTTCAAACCTAATCTATTACACTATGCCTAAGAAATAAATTTAGCCTTCTTCAGCCAAAAATTAGTAGCAACTAGGGAATCCAAATGTTTCTAATAAGAAAGGTACCCAAGAAATAGAGAAATACTTCCCAATAATTGGTAATATTTTACAATGTATTTCTTTCATACAATATATACAAAATCACTTGCAGGATGATTCATATATTTTTTACTTCTTATGAGTTTAACTAATAGTTTGAAACATAGTTTAACAGTCTGTGGAGTGGTGCTCATAGTGATAAGGTATATTATCATAGCAACACAAACTTCCTAGAAATCATATATTTGTTCCTAAATAATAGTGAAAATGCAATGTTAGTCCGAGGGGGCAGCTCAAAGTAATGTGAGCCTGTGGTAACTAAGAAATCCAAGGTTCAAATCCCCTCAGTTGAGATCTGATTTATAAAAAGGATGGGGCATAGACTTAGAAGTTTATTAGTATCCCCATGTCACGTGAGCTGCCAATTTCCTCCGGGTTAAATTAATAGGGATAAAGCAATGTGAAATGAGATTTCTAGGCAGATAAAATTTTTAAATAGGAAAATATCAGGATTGATAGTTATAACAATGAATATATGCTGAAAAAGGAGTATTGCGTTCTGGGCTGCTTCCAGTTTCATTTGTATGATACTTTTCCCTATAAGGATATGCGCGTTGGGTTCACAGCAACGAAGCTTTCTTCTGTTTTCATTTATCTTCTTTCTGACGTCGATCTGGCCATAGGCCTATCTTCAAGTTCTTTCCATTTCAGCATGGTGAAAGGGAAATCGATGAAGATGAAATGAGGCAGACTACCTACTCCTAGGACTGGCACCAGTAGGCGTGGTAGGAAATCTAATACAGAGGTGTTGCATGAGATTGCTCAAGTATGTGATGCAGGGAATCAGGATACTATTAAAACAAAAATTCATGGCTAGGAAGTTCATACAGATAGTGAGGAGGATGACATGGATACTCAGCTTTCTCAAATGGATTTCTTAACTGATCCTGGTAGCCCTCAGGGTCGAGTTTCTCTTTTTCAACAGTCAGTTAAGACCTATTGGAAGATGAAATGCCTACTTGCCAAGGCTATGCTTAGTAAGGAGGATAAGAGTCTCACTTCTTCTATTCTGTTTGAAATGCAACAAATGAAGCTGGATATGCATGTTATGTTCAAAGTACAGATGCAGTTGAATGATAGGGTGGGTAAGATTGAACAACAACTGCAACTTACTCACAACAGTTCACAGGTGTTAGGCCCAACAACTCATGCTCAGGATTTTGTGGATTTAACTGGTTAAATATTTTACTGTTTTCTCAGTTTGGACTCTGTTAGATTTTCTACTTCTTTTACTTGTAAATCTTATGGACATACTACAGCTCTCAATGTTGTTAGTGCTAGGATAAGACAATTTCATTTTTGGTCTACTTATAACTCGATGCAGTGGCCAACAGACCTGGTTTCCTCCGGGCAGCTTGAGGTCACTGTATCTGTTTTTTGTTGTATGACTGTCTACCCTTAATATTTCTGATAATAGAAAGGTCCTACGAAGTTTACAAAAAAAAATGAATATATGCTAAAAAAATATGCAATTTAAATATTCATTGTGTATAAGAATTTTCGGTGAAAATCACATGTAAGAAATTCTTGTCGATGCGTTTCGAAACAGCGAGTGTGGTTCATCATCAAGAAAAGATGAGAAATTTGATCAAGAAACTTGTTTAAATAGATCAAGACAACTCCAACTAACCGTTGAGAAAACAACTAGTTTGACTAGAATAAGAAATTGAATAAAATTTGTGATATTTTATTATTTTTTAATTTTAATTCTATTATATTTTAATTTAATTAATTTAATTATATTTGAATATCATCTAATATCAATACTTTTTATAATTTAATATTAATACTTTTTTAATATAATTTAATATTTTTACTATTTTAATACTTAAAATAATAATAATAATAAATTAAATAAATAAATAATAATAAATAAATAAAATAAAAATAAAAATTGAAAATAAATAAATAAATAAAATAAAAATAAAAATAAATAAATAAATAGAATAGAATAGAATAAAATAAAATAAATAAGTAGACAAATAAATAATTATAATGATAATAATTAATTAATTTAATATTACTAATATTTCTTACATGTGATTTTCACTGAAAATTCTTATACACATCTTATGGATCATATAAGCCAAATTCCTAATATTAAATATTCATTATTGAGATGCTATGTGCAAAAGTAAAAATCAGACCATAAAATATGTTAATAAAAACAACATAAATCTTAAAAGTTAAGTTTAATCCAACTTGGTCAATGGACATAGTAGCATGAAGATGAAATCAACTTGATTCACATACAAGAAACTTAACCAATACAACTGATAGATAAGGATTGATGAAAGTATGCTTATCAAAGGGACTGTAAATATGACCATTCTAATCTTTTATCTCAATATTGTTACCAATTTGATGTGTCACTGCAAACCACTGACCAACCTTAATTAACTTGGCTTCAACCATGCAAACAAATAAAACTGAATAATGATAAATAGAAGATAATTAAAGAGAAATAACCTCTCTATCTTCTTGTTCTTCACGCTTATCCAATATGTTCTCCAATTTCTCTCTCTTTTGAGTTTCTTCACAAATTCCTCTCGTTATTTTATTGTAGGTTTAGTTGCTTCAATAGTTGTTGCCTTTACAGCCATATGTTCCTCCCTCTCCACTTCGGTGTTTGGAAGCTCCACATAAAAGTTCTCAATCCGCTATTCAAGCCGTTGGCACTGCCATTCAATATGGTGTCTATAATATTTCCACTCAAGTGTCAATACCTTCTTCCTCTTCGTTAATCCACTTGCATAAACTGCTGCAGACTTTGAAGCTCCATTACCATTATGAAACTCTGATTCTACTTCAGCAGTATCACACATTCTAGAGCCCGTACCATAATTATCAATGTCAAATTCTGTGTCTCCAAATGAACTTGAACACTAAGTGACCTGCCCAACATGATTGAATTTGATTTCATCTCCATTTTGAAATTTCTACAATTGCTCATCTGTTTGAACTTGTAGACTAGCCTCAGAAATATTATCCAATATAGTCTCAATGTTTGATCTATTCTCCTTCAGTTATTCAACATAGACCATATTTTGCGTGCATGGAAAAGTAGAACTACAGACATATTGGAGGCTTTCATCTTCAGGGAGACCATTGGTGTCAACGATTCTGAGTAGGTTGACAAGCTTCTGATCAGGAAGATTATTATATTTCACAGGTAATATAGCTTTGGTAAGAAACGACACTCTCCATCTTGATAAACCATATTTCCTAGTTTACGATGGCCATCGCTAGAATTTTCAAGATAACAGGTGCTCTTACCCTCATTAGTTTCATTTGGGAGACCAAAAAACATTTCTACTCTATCTACAAACTATTCAAGATATTCTATGCTCTGATATGATAACGTTTCTGCAGCATTCCAAATGCTAGAGCCTCTCTCTTTATAATTCATCCCATAGCGACAGATGTCCTCAAAGTCATCCACAAATTATCTCCATGTCATGTAGTCCTTAGAATGGATCTTATGACGCATATAAGAAAAGCAGATTGGTTTTCTAAGTGTCTACAAATGATCTGGCCCAAAGGAATCTTCCAACGGATTGGAGAAAAAAGCATTCTCATCCATACTTACAAGCCCTTCCAAGATATCTATCAAATGTATTCCATCATCTGTAGATAAGCCACGGTTTTGTAACTCATGCTTCGACAACCTTCTTTTATTATTTCTGAGAATGAAGCCTTGATATCTTGGATCACTGTCACTACAAACGTTGTGAAACACGTGCTCTCTCTGTCCGCCATTCAGTTCTTGGCTGGCTGGCTTCTCTGACATCTCCAAGGTAGAAGGAAGAAAACCTTTGCCAACAACACCTTCTGTTACACCTTGAGGGTTGAAACCATGCCTGTGGAATGAATAAATATCATGGGCAATGCCATTTTCATAAACACGGGATTCTCTTCATGTTTCGGTGTTAACAGAAATGCATGTTCCAAGACTTGCTACACTTGCTCCTATGGCCTTATTTAAATGTGAACTCTTTGATGTGATGTCTTTCTTGTCTACATTGCAAGAGGATTTCTCCAGTGTAGAATTTAACTCTCTTACATCAACCACTTTTCCACTACTTGTAGGTAAAGAGTTCATGCCAACCAAGCAGTTACATGTTTCAGAGGTATCGTTTTCCCTTAATGTTTTCTGCACAGAAACTGGACTCTCGTTTGTCCTCATAGAATGACCAAGAGAATGTGAAGCATATTTGGCATACACAGAATCAAATCTGTGACACCTATGGAGTCATGGAGTCATGTCTACAAAATTATGGAGTCATTTCTACAAAAGGTTATGGAGTCATGTCTACAAAATTTCTCCAACTGGCTACCCTCCAAAGCTTCTGCGCTGATATAGGGCTATCGATTTGGCACTATACCCTAGAATGTTGCATGTAATTTTCCCTTAAAAACCCCATATTGCACAGATTTTCTCAGTAAATCATGCATTTCAAATCATTTTTCTAAGAGAAATCCGGTCTGAACTTTGAACTTAATTGCGACGAGGATTCCAATTTCATCGTACCTGAGATATACCAGACGATGCAGAGATCCATGGCCATGAGTTTCAAGAGAGAATACAATCACAAAGCGGGATCTCGAAGAAATTTGAGTTTCGAACCATGTGAATGACCTTTGCGCCAATAGGAAGGCAAGGGACCCGTCAATTAACCCTAGATGGAAACGACACATCGCAATGATCTCCAATAATTAAAGATATCTAGAAGATCATTTTGAAAAACCAAATCATTAAATATGAAAACTATTTTTTAAATACTGATATCAATCTCTATTTTATATTTCAAAAAAACTGTTGAAAGTTTTCTAGTGATTTAAAAGTAAGATGTCGAAAGTCTTTTAGTGTATTTAAAAGTAATATGATACGGTAATGTTACTTATTTGTTATATTTTTTATTTATTTTTAAGGTTGTTTTTATTTTTTTGACGTTGCTTCCTCAACTTCAATTAATTTTTCATCTTCATGACATTTATTTTAGAAAGGGTTAGGGGTAATTGCTAGTTTATTAAAGGTGAAAAACAATCAATCTCTTGGTGAATCACTCTGTAAAGTTGATTAAATATCAAAACAATTAAGCACTTCACCGAGTCACGATGAAACAAACTCATACTAAAGTTCTTTCCCAATATTTTAACCGAAAATTTCAAGTAGTTTTACATATCGAAATGAGGTCCTGGAAAACATATTTCCTCCATTAACAAGATGTATATAGATATCCACACTTATACATATACGAAACTCAATTTCAACACTTAAAACAATTTTTCAATATGGTTGGGAATGGAACATGACTGTCCCCACGTCCCTAAATTTGCTCAGTCTATGGAAAAATTTCTAAGTTCATGGGTACAAACCTTTATAAATTTCGTGGAAATCAACACAATAGTCTATCTATCTATTCTTATTACACATGGGTGCTATTGTCAGGAAAGTGATATGAATCGTTCCTCTTCCTTCAAAATGATGACAATGCATTTCCCCGGGATAAAGAAAAGGTGCCAAATTAGGATTCAAATAATGACCATGCATTTCCCCAAGAGGATGAAGAGAATCAAAGAGTTGAGTCCTCTCTTTCAATATCAATCCACCGAACCGACAACACTTTCCCATCCTTCGCAAACAATGGAGTGTACTATTGATTTTATTCTTTGCCATTTCAATTTCTGGCCATTACTCTTCAAATTAGGATTTCTCAATCTCGTTTGTTGTGACAAATTCATTCTCATCTGCCTTTGTCCACTTCTTCACTTCCATGCCCACATTCAACTCCTTCACCACTAGTATTGGCCTATCAAATTGGTCTAAATGTTACGGCCAAGACACCATGTGAACACCCGTGTCGATCCTCTCCAAAATAGTCGAATTACACACGCAATGTAATACGAAACTTCTTGTAGACTCATGCAATAAAACATCAAGATGAGACGCATAATTACTCGCCATGAAGCTGCATCCTACAATTTTGGTGCATGTACCCTTCTGGAAGCATCTTTCTTATCCAGCCAACATGTGCCTCATCCAACACTGTGAAATGAGGGGTACTTGAAACCTTTACTACCCAAATGAAGGGTTTTTGGCTTGCCTCAACTGCTCAAGTCAATTCCTGGATTTGTTGGCATGATAGGGAACACATTGTACCAAAAGAAACATAAAAATTTGAACTTGGAGCTTGGTCTTCCAACCATCTTAAGCAACTTCCAACTTTTGAATTACCCTTCTTAGTCGTCCAAATTGATTGAGGAAGAAGATGACTGATGGGAAACATAGGCTAATGTTATCGGGGTATTTTTTGTAAGTAATTCATGCCACAAAAATTGTTGATGAGATGTCTTGTCATCACTGCTAGACTTTCTGCTTCGCATTCAGATATGGAAGTAATAAATATATCTAGGAAGCACCTTTTTTATGATACAACACATTCCAAAATTTGATTCCCCTTCACCCACATTGCTGAGAAATAGGCGTTGAAGAAACTTAAATTCTAGGTAGGGACTTGATGTTTTGTCACCAGTCTGAACCCACCCCATCAACCAGTCATGCACAATCACAATATTATTGGAATTGGCGAAGCAGAGGCTATGTATCAGATAATTGAAAATCTCTCAGAAATATTCCCTTGGACAAAGAAAACCAAATCGTTGAATTCATTTCTGTAAATATGGTAGTCGTGACATCTTGCACGTGGTAAAATTTTTGAGTCGAGGGAGGAGGACAAAAACCAAAGTATCTGATTGACCAAATCTGCCCAGACAAAACCCGTAGGGAACACCTTCATTGTAATGTCAAGGACCTATGAAAAAATAAGACTTTTCAAAAAAAAAATGGCATGGAAATGCTCGAAGATATAGACCATTAAACCATTGAATAAGTTGGTTATAATTATGAAATGAAATGAAATTTTAACATCCACGAAGTTAAAATTAGTCTATGGGATCACTAGTTCCCTATTTTTTGGCCTTTGAAATTCAATCCTTTTCTTATTAAAATTGATGATTAGAGGACCCAACCTTCAAAAATCTCCTAGCTAAAAAGACAATGTCGAGAAACTTATGCTAACATATTTTAATAACTTTCTTTGATGTCTTTCGATACATCACATTCCAAAATATGCATTATTTGCACCTAAGGAGGCTCTCGATCACCTAATCAATCCTCCAACATGGATCCCACGGGTTGCAAATTCATGAGCCAATATGATCAAACAATTTGAGACAACACACCTCCACAAATCCTTTTTTTTCCACACTCTTAGTTTGTTGCTCCTACAATTCTGGTTAGGGCACAATGCAACCCTTAACCCTCCATGCTAGCAACAACCTAAACTCTTCAAGGGTTGCGGTCCTCCGAGGATAGAGTTCTCCACACCTATGATGTCCCAATATAGGCTTATGATACCCTTGAAACAACCCAACTCCTAGCTATGGCCTATGACCTATCCCAACAAAATTTGGAGGTCTTTGTCTGCCTTCAAACACTACCCAAAAAACCCTTAAACAACATTTTCATGATACTCCTTTCCTTGGCCTTGACTTCCAATCAACTTGGCCTTGAAAAAACCCTTTTTTACCCAAAAATAGTCCCTCTAGATGATCCACACTCCCTATAGCAACTCGACCTCTCCCACCAGACATAAGGCATATTTTCTCCCACACTGTCGCAAGTTCTTTTTCCCACTACGACCTCCTTGAAATTTCAAAGCTCATTTGTATGAGTGTTGCTCACAAAATGGGTGATAAAACACTTGGCCTCACCCTTTATTTATAGCCAATAAAGGGGCTCAAATGAATCATGAAGGTACACATATATTGGAGAGATTTACATCAAGCCTACATGACTTGACAATCGATAATTAATTTTTCAACTTCAAAAATTAATTTCTCCCTTACAGCAACTCGGAATCGGATGATTCTCACTGCGTTGGAATAATCTCGTTGAGAACTATCATCCTCATCCATCACATGTTTATTTCTCGTCATGGTTTTGGCCCAAAAATTGATGGGTGAAAAACCCCACACTTGTGTTCCAAGCCCACAAGCGACACTAGTGGTGATTTTCCGTCCAAACCCTAAACCCTCGAGATTGGACTACCTCCTAAGCTACACAAATCAACATTCAGTATATCAAAGAGCTATAAATTGATTTTTATTTTCCCCTAAGACCCTAAAAACCATATATTATCCTTGCAAAGCTCAGCCTCTATAAAAAAAGCAACAAAGTTCCTACATAATTTACAACATAATGAATTTGAGAATTCCACCAATTTAGTGACACTTCAAACAAATTTTTAGAAAAAAAAAAATTCCTAGCTCAAGAGACTCCATTGTCTCATTAATCACCATGGTGTCACTCTCTAGTAAATATTTTTTGGTGGACTCGCCAATATAATTTATTTTGTTCCCTCTCCACAGACATATCTCAAGGCATTGATTATGTTGGGTTATATCTTACACAATATTTCTAGTGGCCCTATGGCTCCATGACACACACCTACAACATGCCATCCGTAGAGGACAAAAATTAAATGGTTCAATCCTTCTCATATTACATTAACACTCTCACCCAGTCACTCTAAAAACAATAGACCAACATGTCGTCCATCACTATGAAAGCTAGCCTTTATTTTGAGAAGATTAGGAGTTGGAGGGTAAGCATGAAGAGGGTGTCATTTTTTAGTCTCTCATAAGGATAATCACTTTAATGAGAAAGAAAATCAAAATATTTACCACTCACTTCTTACCATTCCCACACCATAAAAAAAACCCTAAAATCGTCGTTCTTAAAATATCTTGTGTAGTTTCCTAATGTCATTCAAGTAGAATCTCACAATTAATTATGTCAGTAATTGTGCGACCATTTTTTAATTCTCTTAAAGGAAATATTTCTAGACATGAACCCCATAAATCATAAATGATCGAGTCAAAATGAATGGAAATGAATGAATAAGAGGGTGTGTCAGGGACTGTCAGTGAGTATTGGGCCTACCAAGTGGGGAGTGACAAGGCATGCTAGGGAATGCTAAGGCATGTCAAGAGATTTCAGGGTATGATAACATGTGCTAGATAGTGCCAAGGCATGTCAATGCATGCCTTGCATGTTAAGGCATGACAAGATGTGACAGGTGCTAGGGTATTTGAACGCGTGTCAAGGAGTGTCAGGCGACAAAAGGGAACACGAAGCTAAAATGAAAATAAATGAGCAATTATGAGGGTTAATATTTCAGGACCTTACCTTTTCAAGAGGGGAATGCTATGCATATCAACACTAGTGCCAATACATGCTAAGGTTCAATTTCTATCATGTCTTAAGTACAAAATAATCCTCTATTACTCCTCTCTTAATTGTCAATAATTGATCTCAAATAAATTTTATCTTAAACCATGCCAAGGCATTCCAAGGCATCCAAATGCATGCCAAGAATTGTCAAGTTCCACCAAGTGCCAAGAGCCAATATCTTCCAAGGAGATATAGGAAATTCTATGGAGTTCCAGGTTTTCTGAGGAGGGAGTGACAAGATATGCTATAATGTTCCAAGGCACTCTAGAGTGATAGGGAAGCATACCAAGATGTGCCAAGTGCCAATGTGTGTTGAGTGTTAGCGAGTTCCAGGGAAACAAAAGGGAGAAGTGTGTCAAAACGCATGGAAATGAATGAATAAGAGTGTGTGATAGGGAGTGTCAACGAGTTCCAGGTGTTCTAAGGAGGGAGTGACATTGTATGCTAGGAAATGTTAAGTCATGCTAGTGTGCCAGAGTGGCATGTGGCCAAGGTGTGCGAGGTGACAAGGTGTGGAAACACATGCTAGGAAGTGTTAGGAAGTCCTAAGGACACACAAGGGGGCACTAGGTGAAAATAATACATGCAAATGAATGATTAAGATATTACGATAGGAAGTGTCAATGAGTTCTAGGTGTGCTAAGGAGGGAGTGAAAAGGTATGTTAGGAAATGCTAAGGCATGTTAGAGGCCAAGGAAACATGCCAAGATGTGTCAGGTGCTAGGGTGTGCCAATGCATGTCATGGAGTGCTATGGAGTGCTAGGGAAAAATAAGGGAGCACTAGTTTCCAATGCATGGAAATTAATGAATAAGAGTGTGTGATAGGGATTTTTAGTGAGTTTTATGTGTGCTAATGAGGGAGTGACAAGGTCTTTTAATTAGTGTGAAGGAATGCTAGAGTGCCAAGGCGACATGCAAAGATGTGGCAAGTGCCTAGGTGTGCCAATGTGTGTTAGGGAGTGTTAGGGAGTACCACAGAAGCACAAGGGATAAATAGTTCAAAATGAATGGAAATGAATATATAAAGAGTTTGTGATAGGGGGTGTCAGTGAGCTCCAAGTGTGTTAAGGAGGGAGTGACAAGGTTATATGCTAGGCACTGCCAAGGCATGCTAGAGAGCCAGGGCATGTCAAGGAATGGTAGGGTGTGTTAGGGAGTTCCAAAGCATGCCAAGGAATGCAGTGAATTCTAACATGTTCCATATAGCTCCAAGGGATTGTTAGACATTCCAGGTGTTATGGCATGTCAAGATGTAAACTATGTTGCTTAGTTGTTTTATGGCCATGGTTGGACGTGAGCCTTGAATTAGTAACTTGTTAATTGGGATGAGTTAATATTGGACATGAGTAGCATAAGATGACTTATAATCCATTCTTAGGTGAACAGGGCATAATATAGTTGTAGTAAATGAAACTTGGTGATGTTGTTGTAGTCGAGGCAAGACTTGGTTGGGTTCCCAACTCTAAAAAAAATAAGGGTAGTCAAGAGGACATGATAGTTAAGGAGTGCCAGCACGTGCCAATGAATGAAAAGGTGTGTTAACACATTCCAGATAGTGTCAATGCATGCGAAGGAGCGTTGGGGAGTGTCAAGGAATTGTGAGGGATAACTAATTCAAAGTGCATGGAAAAGAACGAATAAGAGTGTCTGCGAGGGAGTGTCAGTGAATTCCTGTTGTCCCATGGATGAAGTGTGTTATGAAAACTTCATAATATGACTTGTATAAGGCAAGCCTATGATTGTGATAAGGGGATGAAAAAATAAGTTCATAAAAAGGGAGACTTTGGGCTAGACACAACACTATTTTTCAATCACTTCGTTGGGTTCCCAAGTCACAAAAAAAGTAAGGCTATCTATGAGGACATAACAACTAGGGAGTACCAAGGTGTGTAGTGAATCCCAATAAGTGCTAACACATGCTAGAAATTTCCAAGAAATTTTAGGCAGTCCAAGATGTGCTAGGTGCTAGGGTTTGGCACCAACACATGCTAGGGAGTGCCAGTGAAATAGATGGGAGGACTAGTTTCAATTGCATGGAAATGAATGAATAAGACTGTGTGATAGGGAGTGTTAGTAAGTTCTAGGTGTGCTAAGGAGGGAGATACAAGGTATACTAGGCAGTACAAAGGCATGATAGAGTGCTATGAAATCATGCTAAGATGTACTAAGTTCTAAGGTGTGCCAATGTGTGCCAAAGAGTGTTAGGGAGTGTTAGAGAAACACAAGGGACAATATGTCATAATGCATGGAAATGAATGAATAAGAGTGTGTGATAGGGAGTGTCAAGGAGTTCGAAGTGTTATAAGGAGGAGTGACAACGAATGCTAAGGAATTTTAGAGTGTTAGGGAGGCATGCGTCCAATATGTGTCAATGCATGCAAGGCAGTGTTAACAAGGAGTGCCAAGGAGACCCAAGGAAACACTACGTCAAAATGCATGGAAATGAACAAATAAGAGTTCGTGATTGGAAGTGTCAGTGAGTTCCAGTTGTGCTAAGATGGGAGTGATAAGGTTTTCTAGGCAGTGTTAAGGAATGTTAGAGGCCAAGGCGACATGCCAATATGTCCTAGGTGCTACGGTGTACCAACACGTTCCAAGGAGTGTTAAGGAATGCTACAGAAACACAAGGGATACCTAGTTAAAAATGCATGGAAATGAATGAATAAGAGTTTGTGACTAGGAGTGTCAATGAGCTCTATGTGTCCTAAGGATATACTGACAATGTATTCCAGGTAGTGCCAAGGAATGAGAGAGTGCTAGGGTGGCATGCCAAGATGTGCCAGGTGTTAGGGTGTGCCAATACGTGTTGTGGAGTGTCATGGAAACACAAGGAAGAACTAGATCAAAATACATGGAAATGAATGAATAAGAGTGTGCGACATGGAAAGTCAATGAGTTCTAGGGGTGTTAAGGAGGGAGTGACAAGGTTATATGCTAGGCAGGGCCAAGGTATGCTAAAATACCAAGACATGTCTGGAAGTGCTAGGGTGTGTTAAGGAGTGTAAAAGCATGCCAAGGAATGTAGGGGATGCTAACCCATGTCAAATAGTGCCAAGGCATTTAAGACATGCCAAGTGTTATGACATGTCAAGAGGTAAATTGTGTTTCTTAGTTGTTTTACGACCACATTTGGATGTGATGAGACTTATCTTGGTAACTTGTTAAGTGGGATGAGTTGAGATTGGACATGAGTAGCCTAAGATGAGTTACAGGTAGTTCTTAGGTGAACAAGAAATATGCTGAAATTCCACGACACATGAGAATCTGGGTTTGGTCTTTGAATCTTTGATGCAAACACACTCAAGTGCCACAATGCATCTACTTTACACAATGAAACCTATACACCTCAAGGAATCAACTAGTGCACATGACAAAATTTAACTTTTTCAAACCATTCTTCATTAAATTACAAACTATATTAGAATAGGATAGAGCTCTCATACGAGGAATCGTGGCCCTTTACAATCACATTTATACAAGGAATAAAACTAGGGCTTGGTATTAGTGCTTTGAAAACCAATGTACCTTAAACAAGACAAAACTTGACCCACTTTTTTATGGTGGACACATATGGCCCTTTTAGTACACATGTTCTAAACACATCTGACAGGTCCTCTTTCCTCCCATTATGCAAATCCTCAATCTGCCTCTATCAATGAACTCAGCTCCTTTAGGTTACTGAACTTAGCTCAAAAAAAATTTCCCTTTATCTACCTCTTGTTTTCTTTAAGGTGTGAAACACTTAAGGTTTTCGATCAGTTCTTCACAAGTCCGTTTGTGAAAAACTCTTTGGTATGCCCAATTTTTCCTTAATCATGCTCCAAAATGACAAGTCTAGGGCTATGGAGGTTTCCCTTCTTCTCACTAACTCAATCCTTTACAATATAGTGAACCTAGGCTAGTTGGATAGCCCAATTTATTTCTAATTTAGTCCTTCAAATTCTGCACGCCCTTAGTCTAAATACACATACCCTTATACCAGTATTTTTTTTCTTCACAAGTACAAGACTTAGGTCTCTTCTTTGAAAGTCACCTAAAAACCCTCCAACTGTACTTGGAATGCCATCAATTTTTCCAACCAAGGTCAATTATTTTACTAAACTAGTTCCCACAACACTACCCTCATCTAGGGCTCTTCAAATATTCCACCTAATAGTGATTTGAGTCCTCTAAAAATCATTATTCTTGTGCACCAATTTATTTTTTTTCCAATCTATGAACAAATATGAAGTACTCCTCTTATCATCCTCCTAAAAAATTTTAGATGACTAAAATAGGGTCACAAATAATCCACTAATAGTCCATTGACTAATTTTTTATAGGCTACTTCAGGTCTTTGTCCAAAACTCTATGGAAAATCATAAAAATCAGCTCCTCTTCATGTCAATCCATTCCTCATATGGCACATTTCTTCTGCTCAATCTTGTACTCAGGTTCCACCTTACTTTGGATTTTCTATCTTCGCACATACTTCTATAAACCATATTCTAAATATGTGGCATATATTTCATAGATAAACCTCTCTCTAAGGGTCACAATTCCTATTCTTCTACGGATATTTTTCACAGTATTAAGGACATACCTTATGGAATGAACATGCTAGGAAACCTCCCTAACTAGGGAATTATACTTTTATTCTAATTTCTTTAGAACAAACCCTTTCCACCCATAGCAAAAAAAAAAACTATTTCCTCCATAAGAGACACAACCTACTAACGACCACAAGATAGGGCGTCAACCCTCTCTACTATTTCAAAATTCGATGTGCCCTTCACGCAGAAACACCACTGAAATCACATGCCCAAATTCTCATGAGTCACCTCTCTTGAGCTCAATCTTCCATAAGAGAACCTGCAAAAATATGCCATCATACTTCCTATCTCAAACCCATTAAGGTATTGGCATTCTTGTGAACCCTCACATGATGATATTTATCTTGGTGGATGATCATGGCCTCCCTTTAGCAACCCTTACTCAACCCTCTAACGTTACCTACCTTAGGGTTGCATCTCTCCTCACCTCCTTGATCAAATGAGCTCCTTCTCACTTGATGTTATTTCCTTCATACTAAGGCCTCCTTTAATATATTTTCCTTTCTAAGCATCTTAATAACCCTATAGAACTTACGGGCTTTATCCACTTAGACCTTAGGAAATATTTTTTTTCTTTTTTAATTTTCTTTTAGATTTTAAACCCCATCTTGGGTCCAAAACCCGTTCTCTTGGGTTCTTTGTAGAAAAATCCTTTTCTAACCAAACTCATACAAAACCATCTCACTAGGCTTGTGGAGTACCTCCCAAGCTACATAATTCAACAATATAGTATAGTTGTAGTAATTGTAAATTGGTCAAGCTCTTGTAGTCAAGAGAGGACTAGGTTGGTGTTATCACTCTACAATTTATAAGATTGGCAAGACTAAATTATAAAAAAAAACATCAAAACCGCTTGAACCCCGGGATCTAGCCCTCCTAGACCGAGAGAGGGATATCTCTATAAGATTTAGATTTTTTTAAGCCTTTATATTAGGCTAGTTAAATTGATTATGAGGGTTATTTGTTTGGTTGTTCGTGGTTGGATTTAAGGGTTTTTCTATAAATAATTTCCATTGGGCTATGCAGTCGAAATAGGTTGGGTACATGCATCAAATCCTAGAGAAAATGCAAGGCAAGCTAGCTGTGAATACTGGTGTGTATAAATTAATGGAATTATGAGATGGAGAAAGGTGCTTTCAATAATGAATTAAGAGAAAATAATAATTCCTAAACCATACATCAGAAGAAAACATGGAAATTGTAAATAAAGTTAGAATTAAGGTACTCTGAACAATAAATCTTAATCTAACCTTTCTATTTTACAATTGGAATTTAAGTGGTGTACATGAAAAGATTACAACGGAAATACATTAAACATGAAAAAGGATAAACATCACTAGGACGTCACAACACATGAATCTTGCAGACTGATATCTTTATTGATGCTCCAGCTTGAAAAATTACAAGTACTTAAAATGAAAAAGTGCTTACAAAACCAGGGTCCAACCCATATTACTGAATGAAAAGTTACATTTAAACTACTTCCAACTGATTTTCGTTATCAGAACGACAATCAGTTCGTTTACTACAAAAGTAATTGAAAATTGGTCTGTGTGTCTCATGCATAGACGCGTTGTGATAGTTTTTAACATATGTCTAAAGTTATTGTGGAACCGTCATTCAATGTAACATCCCTTCTAACATATGTCTCACATCCTTCTGAAGCCTTTACTCAGTGCCGTAGTGGTGTATTGTGCTGGTGAATTTGATACTGCTAAGTTGTTCTGACACACTGGATTTGCCGACACTGACAATTCGATGAGCTACCTGCTTGTCATCATGATAAGTTTTCATCCTCCCTGGAGTCTACATAAACTTTCCCAATTCTCTGGAGTCGGAATATTAGTTCTGTTCAATTTTCTGTAGACTTCATCAAACTCACTCTACTTCAAAAATTCTGGCCTCAACTGAAAAATGTGCTTAATCTCATGTTGTATGATGACATCATTGTTGATAACTTCATAAAATGCTTTCCTAATAATAGTGTTCTTCAGATTTATGATCTTGGATGTGTCCTTTGAAATATCTGTGAGCCTTCTTACATAATCATTCCTGGGCATCAGCTTATCATTGATAACAAATAAGGAAGGAAATCCCTTGTTGTTCAGTGGCTCAATCCTATTGAAAAATATACTTACTCCAACCTCCAGCTCATGGCATATTTCTTCTAGCTGTGTAACTAGACCCTTTATTTTCAACACCTTTTTTACCTCAAGTATAATGGTTGTTCTGGCTGCCACTTCTAGTTGCTCCACTTCATGACTGCTTTTAGAATTCAGGAATCTGATGATGTTGTTGGTAGTTTGGGGTTTATCCCCAAGTTCCTCATTTATTTTCTCAATGGAAACTTTCAATAAATCAATTAGATCCCTCTGTTGAAAAATCATCTAAATTGATGGCCATATATCATTCACAGATTCAATTATATCCAACCATATAATTTTTTTTAACTCTTCCTACCATGCTTCCAATTGAGGACTCCTGAAGGGACTTCTGCAAACCTTCATTTAATTTTTTTCTAATCTGCAACTCTGTGGCATGTGGTGAACCTTTCCTTTTGAACTGCTCTTGTAGGTCATAGAGTTGATCTTACAACTTTTTAATTTCTGCTATTTGTAAGGACATGTTCTCCATTGCCTCGGCTAGCTGCTTAGTGCCTTCTCCTGGTGCACCTGTAGTTGTTGCGGATGCTGGAACCACTGTGAGAGAAACTGCTTGTAGGGGAATCATGGCCCTAGCTTCTTCTTTTGTTGCTCCCTTCACTGCATCTCTTATTGCTTTCTGTCTTTCTTTTATCATTTTATCCATCCCATTCTCCATTTTCTTAATCTGTTTTGTTTGTTCAACAATCAATTTCAGCATTTATACCTTTCATGTTTCAGTTTCTTCTATCTCCTTTGCCATAGGGTCTTCTGTCACTCGCATCTTAAGCTGCCTCCTAAGAGAAGCTATGTTTGCATTCTTCTTCCTCACAAGTGTTTCTGCCACTACTATGTTTGATGGATTGTATCCGAGTTGCATCACTTAATCATCCAGAGATTTTATCCTTGAGTCTTTGGCCATGGTGGAGATGTTTTCTACCTTCAACTATGACTGTGTGTTAGACAATGTCACCTACAGTTTTGAGAGGCTCATAGTTGTACTTGTTAGTGTGGAGGATATCATTTCCCCTGTCTCCTTGTGCATCTCCATCTGGTCTATTGGATGAATGCTCTTTGTGTCACACTCAAAAGAGGTCTTCTTGTAGTCTGTTGCACCTTTGGGCTGAGGGATTTGTACTTCTAAGAATTCCATTATTAGTATGAATCTTAATCGCAAGCGTACGAAAAAGGCTCACTTTATCCGTGCATAACAAACAGCCCTAACAGCGAATATGGCTGCCAATATCTTTAGATCTCCAATTAGTTGAAAAGATGAATGCTGCAAAATCTAGATCTATGCATTAAAAGACATCAAGCAGTAAATAAAAGTAAGAGTTTCTCCATGCATCCAATAGACAAGACAAGATTGTTTTAAAGAATTTTTGTATTTTTTTACACCTAGGAAGGGAACATAGAATAATGTTACTAATCCCCCTCAATGGGATGGGTTCTTGTAAGTCCTCAGCACTTCAGATCTAAAATCTCTCTCTATTGATGGTGTAGAAAACCCAGAAAAAAATGGAACTCAAAGGGATCTCATAAGAAAAAAGGTAGAAATATATGACAATGATGGAGGATCAAAGTCAGACCAAAAGTATAGATCCAGAGTGATCTTTAGGCAACAAAAGGTAGTGAGTGAATGGAAAAATCCTTCTATTTATAGCAAAATATTGAGTTAGCCTAGATATTTGTGCATAATTAAAATATTATTAACCAAATCAAGATCCAACTTTTATGGAATATTTTATTATATTTTTTGGAGGGAAAAAGAATTTGACTTCGTTCAAATCCCTTTATTTGTAAATAATAAATAAATAAATCATTTATTTATTATTTTAAGGATGTGGTTAAGTAATAATCAAATAAATAGTGATTTATTCAATTATTTATAAATTATTTAGTCAAATTTAACAAGGAATGTTATTTAAATAAGGTTTAAATAATTATTCCTAGAAAATAATAAGATAAATAATGATTTATCTAATTAATTTTCCTGTTTTGGGTTAAATAGGACCAGGAATATTAATTAAACTGTTGTTTAAATAATTATTCCTTGAGGAAAATCAAACAAATGTGGATTTATTTAATATTTCCTCATGGGGTTTCCTGTTTAGACCATAAACAACTTAATAAATGTGTTTACTAAGTTATTTTTCATAGTGAAAGCAATTTTACTTAGGGTAAAATTGCTCTTACATGGTGTATTTTGGTCCATCCAATAGTCACAGGTTAGATGACCAAAAAATGGTGTAACGGATTGCCCCCCAACATGCGAGCATTAGGAGCTAATCGTATGGCCGAAGTACGTTGTAAGACCTCAATCACTAGACACCGAAGGGGAAGTCAGAGAGAAAGAAATATAAGGTAGACCAAGCGCTAGAGGACTAGACCCTGAGGAGGCGAGACTTACAGGTGTGACAAGTCTCTTTTATGAGTGAGTACCTATGTTATAGGCAGCGGGGGAGGCATACATATGCCCTCCAAGACAAAGTACAAAGAATAGTGCATCCAGTAAACAAGGGACTGAACTATATAGTACATGCTGGCATAAAAATGAGAGAGATAAAAATATGATAATGAATCCCACATACATACCGTGTTTGGAATAACATCCAAGACTTATACAATAATATCTGAGTACATGAGATATAAATACAACCAAAGTGCCCCTGTAAATAGGAAAGGGCTCTAAAAATCTGAC
This sequence comes from Pinus albicaulis, assembly GCA_034641835.2. Lineage (NCBI taxonomy): Eukaryota > Viridiplantae > Streptophyta > Pinopsida > Pinales > Pinaceae > Pinus > Pinus albicaulis. Next base: position 1,110,123,323 of record CM076578.1, on the reverse strand, counting down.
TGATACATGCAAAAAAAAAGGTGTTGCAAACGGCTACGACCAACATCATAAAATATATGGAGCTACAATGAAGGCTGTAATTAAGAGGTCATCCGGGCATGTGGGGGCCTACCTGAAGGGCCACCCCCTCATGAGGTTTGAAACATCTCACACACCCGGGAATCACCGGTACAATCTACTGTATCACTGAACCATCAAGTATACGAATCTCGATCATGTTGTATGGAGCTGGAGCTAAGAAACAATCAATTCAGAGGGCAATAAGGAGTCCCTTTGCTTGATCCAAGGCACCAAACAAGAGTGGAAGTTGGAACCAAGTTACACCACCCTCTAGACTTGTCTTCTGGAATGAATGATCTGATGTCGATAGAAGGAGGTCCACCATAGGTGAGGCAATAAGGGATCCTAAACTAAGGCACAAGAGAAAATAGTAGAGCGACTAACAGACTGACACCAGGAATGATGATGAAATGGGGGGTATTGAGTAGCCGACAGACGACTTCCCTAGTTATAGCATAAAGGGCACGGATGACCTGGCAGCAATTGACTCAATATCGAAAGGGGATAGGGGATAGTAGGACTGAAGGCCATAATGTGTGACATGAGAGAGGGACCAAGCAATGAAGGATGGAGGACTATAGCGGGATACAAAGGGACTCGGGGTAGACTCCATGAATGCGATGATGACTCAACTTGGATGCTCTAAACAAGGGAGACTCAATCATGCTGCCACATAAAAAAGGTATGGTGAGGACCATAAAGACATGAGTACAATATGGTTACTCATGACAAAAATCGACACGAGCATGGACAAGTATGGAGCCGAAGTGTTGCCTCAAGTACAAGTGTTGCAAGTGAAGAAATTTGATTTTGAGGAGTGGTGAAGTGACGCCTCTTGAACAAAATGTGCCTTGGTGAAATATCAAATCACAAAAAACTAACAGATACCCATTTGAGAGCTCAGAGAGAACTTTCCAATGATATAGACAGTTTTTCAAATTGAGCTACGGTTTGGCTGCAGTAGGTGAAAGAAAAAATCAACGGTTTCTATTTTAAAAATGCATTTTCCCTCCAAATTCACTCATTTGCAAGTGTAGTTGTGGTGAATGTAGAGAGGAGAGAAGGCCCTAAATCTTGCAACGATCGTAGCAGAAAAACCAACCATTGGAATCGAGATCTGTCAGTTGTACGTAAGAGGCCTAACCCTACTTTTTCAATTAAGGGGATCAAAATTTTAGTTTAGGTACCCAGAGCTCATGAATAGGCCAGATCGTACTTTTTGGGGTCTGTTCTATGACTTGGGTAGCAGGTACGGGGTAGAAAACTGCAACCTGCCCCAGGAAATGACCTAAAAAGTGTGGCCTATCAAAGAAAGGGGATTTCACTGCTATTTTTTGCTTAGATCTGGGAATTTTTATGGTTGAGGGGCATAAGGTCCCCCAAGAATGTTATGGTCATGCCAAAATGTATTTAGAAAAAGTGGAATCTAAATACATTTTTATGATGTGGTGTGCCATTTGTTTTCATTATGGTTATGAAGTTCGAGAAAGGGAATTGAGGATTACCAATCTCTTTTGGTACTGCATATATGAAGCAAATGGACTTAATTTTCTGGGTTGGCATACATGGTGTCACTATCCCAAAGAAAGGATTTGGAGATAATGAACTGGTTCTCTCCTAGAAAACCCACAAGTTGGTCAACAACAATTTCTAGGGGACTGGGTTGTTGATGTAAGATGATGGAATGATGAGGGGTATCATCCATAGAGTGATCGATAGTGATATGGGACTGTAGAGGTTCTTCTAAATGGGGAAGAATAAAGGTACTAGAATCGGCAGAACCAAATACGCTAGGAGAGTTGTGGAGAATTTCTTCTCCTGGTCTCTCAAATATCAGTGCCCCCTTACCCAAACATTGGGTTTCAATGTAATTGCCACAAGGTTTATGTGGTTTGAATGCATGGGTTCGATGTAAGGGGGGTATATAAATTCAAGGGTGGTGACTACTTCCATAATGTCATCATCATAAAAGAATATGGGGTGACTGGTGGAAGAAAGACCACCTAACACGGTGAAGCTACTTGACTCATCATGAGAAGTGAGGTTTACATGTGTATCGTCACGGGGGGTGATGGAAGAAAAATAAGATAAGGGAGCCACTGATGTTGAGCCGAGGGTGATCGTTGAAGGGAGATCAAGTGAAACAGAAGGGGAAGTCTCAGGGGGAGCTTCCACTGTGGATCTCATGAATCATGATAGGTAGAGGATGGTGGCCACAGGCTCTGTCATCTCGACAACAAGAGGGTGAATGTCAACGGCAGTAGGTAAATCCTCAAGCTAGCCCAAAGCATACTCTGTAAGGACGGGAGAGGCGGATTGGTTTTGTTAAATATTGTACTCCTGAACTACCTCCAAAGAGGCGCAGTAATGCGTGAGGTGGGGACAACTATGGGTATAATGGCCATGGAGATCACATAAAGCATAGGGTTGGTTGGTCTGAATAAACTTATGGTTCTTGGCTGCAGTAAAGGAAGGAACAGAGGTTTCTAGGACCGTAGACTCAGGGAACGTGACATTAAACATGGGCTTGAGACGAGGGAATTTAGGAAAATTATGGGTGGCATAACCGACAACATCACACAAAGCACATGGAAGTGTACTCTTTGGAGGCTTAGGAGGAGCATGGTTTTTCGGGGCAGGCTTGTATTTAGGTGCCTTCTTGCGAGCTTTTCCAACCTCACCCGAAGAAAAAACAACAGGAGAAGGTTCCTGTTGAGGTGGCTAAGGTACAGTAGCAACGGGAGGAGTCATGGGGACCAGTTGAACTGGTGTCAAAGCAAGATAAGGTTTAGGTTGACCAGGCGGCGTAGTAGCTGGACGATCGATGTATCATATGGGAATTCCCAGGGTCAGGTTAGGGATGGATAAGGTAGCCATGACAGGTACCGATAACACTCCGGGAGGTGGATCTAGTAACGGTATCTGATCGGAGGGGTAATGGCCAAGCAGGACGGCTATAAGATGGTTAAGGGCTGGAGGAACCATTCCAAGAGGGTATAGAGGCTCATGGATACTATCTGTAGGTGAAGGGACAGGAGGAGGGGGTCCAGAAGGCTGAGTTGAATTGCTAGGAGCAGGTTGCGGAGTGTGGGGTTGTTGACTAGCCGAAGCGGCCTGCTTGAGGGTAGCTTGAGACGATTGCATCATGAAAACATTCGATGAGATGGGATCAAAGACAAGAGGAGGAATACCAGGGAATAAACCAAGAAAAGAGGAGTCTTTGTAGACTCTGGGTGAGACACTGGTCAAGGGATCGAAGGTTTTCTTATTGACCACTGAATATATGATGAACTCAAGAGAGGTCTGAGACTTCGGTTCGTAATATGTCAACTCGTCAATGGTGACTATATTTCCATTATGGGGAGAGGAAATATTTCAGTGAACCACAGATGGGAGAACATACATCGCATAGGTGTAACTACGATCCAATAGAATTTTGTAATATAAGGGGACATCAATGAATTCTACATCAACGCAAACAGTCTTGCCTGCAAGAGTAATAGGACAATTGCGGAACATGCCAATGGGCTTGGAGGAGTGGCCATCCCACACTTGGAGGGTGATAGTGGAAGGGTCCAACTTAGGTGATCCGAGTTGCTTCCAAACCGAAGCAGACATCACGCAGGTGGATGCCCCCTCATCAACGATACAACGGAAAAAATTGGCGTTCCGGATCTTGATGGGGATTTGGAAGGCGATGGAAGTAGGAAGGGGAGGATTTTATGACTGGTCAACATCGAATACTATCAATCGATCATCTGAAGGATCTATATTTCCCATGGAAAATAGTAGATCTTTTTTTTGTGAAGGGCGTGACTGGAGGCGTTCGAGCATTGAGATGGCAGTAGGAGATTGCACCAAATCATCTACTATACTATACAAATGGGCAGCTTTGCCAGAAAAAGTGTTTTGACATAATGGTCCCTTGGGGATCTTGGTATTAACCTCCACCTTAGGTTAAGGTATCTTCAAAGGACCATTGGTTGTCGAAAGAGGTTCTATAGAACCTAAAGAAGGGGGCTCGGGGGCAGACGTAGCGGGAGGCTTTTTTTACTGACGGGACTGAGCCTGAAGGTTGAGGTAAATGGTAATAGTTTGATCAGAGTTAATCATGAGAATCTAGTAATCAGAGGTACCAAATGGAGAAGGCTGAATGGCTTCCTGATCTTCAGGTGGTTGGGTAGCCACAAATCCTTGCTAAGGGAAAGGATTAGTAAACACAGTCAGCTGACTAGGTGTAGTATTGGGAGGGAAAAAAGGGGAGGCTTTTTGTCCTAGTGATTCTGCTTGAGTCTCCCACATATATACCACATTTGTGGTAAAATAGGAAAATCATGAGTGTAGTGACCATAAACACCGCAACGTGAACAAGCCTGCCTGTCCTGCTTGGGCTGAGTGTCGTATTGCTAGTTAGGAGTGTTAGGTGCATTACCTTGGGATTAGGTCCATGATTACTGGGGGAAGATTGATTTGAGTGCCTTTCCTCTTCTTTTTGGAAGGAGGAGGATTAGTCGCGCCTTTTTGTGCATGCACCTGCCCGTGAGGAGGCGGTGGCTTCAGCTGCGGGGGCTAAGAAGGCAAGGGAGGCAGGGGTTCTAATGCTTGAGGAGATGGAGCACCATGCTGCAGATATGGATAATAAGAAGGTTTGGTAACATTGTGGTAAAAATGTTGGGCAAAAGGTGGAGGCATGCCGTATCCTAGATACATGCTACCAGGAGGGGGAAAAGTGATGGAGGTGTTGGCCCCTTCCTGAGGGAAACCATAGCCCATGGGAGGCTGAGCATATGGATGAGAAAGAGCTCCAATGATACCATCAATGGCATGGGATGCCACCGGTGCGTTGGTACCACCGGGTCTAGGGAGATCAGGTAGGATGGTATATACATAACCAGACTCAGCGTAGATCAAGTCATATTTTAACGCAATCTAGAGAGCAACTTCTTTGGTTTGAGGAAAATGTGATGCGACATCTTTGTCGATAGAAGGAAAAAGGGATCTAAGGAACCAGTCCATGTAGAAACGGTCTTCGAAGGTAGGGGCCCAACATAGGCTCTTTCTTCTCCACCATTCCTGAACATGATTAGATAGGTGGGTCGCAAACGATTGACGAAAAGATGTCAAAATTTCAGTACCAGTGTCACAATGAAGGGGAAGCTGGAAATAAGAAAGAAAAATGCGGGAAAGAGTCACAAAGGTGGTATGAGAGGATGAGGCTTCATCAACATACCACTTAGAAGCTTCATCAGTAAGCATACGTTGGAACAACCGAAGATGGTCAGAGTCATCGGTAATGAATTTAGACAAACACCACATGTGGAAATATCGAACATGGTTTGTAGGATCTTCTCCAGCAAGACCTTCAAAATTGGGGATGTTGGAAGGGAGCTTGGTTGGTATAGCAAGCCAACCAATGTCATGCCATATGGGGTCATTGATAAACTAGTTAAAATCGGGAAGACTGATGCCTACCATATAAGGGAGCAAGGGAGCAGCCAAGGTAGTTCCTCTTGCGGTCCCACTAGTAGTATTCCCAGCATTAAGGCTGGGGCTACCAGTGACCACCAACGTTATGTATTGAACCAGACATGGTGAAGGTGACAGGGGGAGAATTGGGGGTAGAACTAGAAGGGGAACCCAAAGAACCAGAAGAGGAGTCAGAGTGCGGACTCGGTGGAGGACTAACTCAAATCCTACATGGAGGAGTAAGTATTCCTACCAGAAACTGAGGATGAAGGCCAATAAGTCTCTGGGATAAATTCCTTGGAGGCGCAATGATGAAAACACAAACACGACACAAAGGGAAGAGAAACCAACAAGGGCAAGGAGGTGTAGTATCAACTAATTACAATGTCTAAACAAGGGCAGAGAGGTGCAGGATCAATTGATTACAATATTATAGTATTTTTCTGGCTGTGTTAACCAGGATCTTCTTCGCTTAGGGTGTGTGTGCTAAGTGTGTAAATATTAATTTTTAAACCCAGACATTTGTAGAGAAAAAGAAAAGGTGTGCTTTATAACTGTAAATAAACCTGCAGATAACAATATATGAAACTAAAATAACATAAAATAAATAGATAGTTATTCAGTAATCTAAACCCAAGGAGGTGGGCCTCTCAAAAACTAGTCTGTGGGTGGGAAAAAATCTAGTCAAAACACACCAAAATAGCCAATAGATCTAAAGTCGGGAGGGATAATGATCTAAAGGTCAGATTTGCTGGAAATAGGTGCATAAAAACAACAAAAAGCAGAGGAAAATTTGTTGTAAATGAGGTGGCGAAAGGCTACAACCTGGAGGGAAGCGGAGGGGACCCTAGAGGAAGACCCAAAAAAAAATGAAAGGAGGTGTTTTGGATGGATAAGTAACCAATCTGAATTGGATCTGAAGGTAAGGGATCAGATCTGAAAAATGGTTGAACACACTGAAATTTCAGACGACTTGCAGGAGCTAAAACTCTTCCACGAAAGGTGCAGGGCACTGAAGCCCTAGGGGGATACGTTTCCACTTTGATGAGTAAAATATAGCAAGTATAGGTCCAAAACGGGTGGAGACGAAGGTCAGAAAACCCTGAGTAGAGGCCCAAACAAACCTAGAAAAATCTCAGAACCGCAAAACGTTCTGGTCGCAATTTCTGACCTATTTTCTGCAGAGGTCGCAGGTTTTGGCCTATTTCCTATGCCCTGGAGGTTCAGGTCACATGTTTAGGGCCAAAAAGTGCAACCTGCACTTTTGGCACTCTACGGAGCAGGTTTCAGAAATGTTTGTCATATCAATTGCCGTTGATTCCTGTCACCTGCGCAATAGGTCCAAAACACATGAAAGTTAGAATTTTCAATGTTTTAGGGTTTTATAGGTTAAAAACAACATCAAGAAAAGAAAAACAAGAAGCTGAAGAGAAATCCTACGGTTTGAAGTAGCTGGATATGCAGGGATTTGAAAAATGACAAAGGTCGTAATCGTAAACCCTTGTGGAGTCGCCAGTTGTTAGTATGAATCTTAATTGCAAGCGTACGAAAATGGCTCACTTTAGGCGTGCATAACAAATAGCGCTAACAACAAATATGGTTGCCAATATCTTTAGATTTGTAATAATTTGACCAAGATAAATGCTGCAAAATCTAGATCTATGCACTAAAAGACATTAAGTAGTAAACAAAAGAAAGAGTTTCTCCATGCATCCAATAGACAAGACAAGATTGTTTTAAATAATTTTCGTATTTTTTGACACCTGGGAAGGGAACATAGAAAGATGTTACCAGTCCCCCTCAATGGGATGGGTTCTTCTAAGTCCTCAACACTTTAGATATAAAATATCCCTCTCTTGATGGTGTAGAAAACCCAGACAAAAATGGAACTCAAAGGGAGCTCATAAGAAAAGAGGTAGAAAGATATTACAATGGTGGAGGATCAAATTTAGACCAAAAGTACAGATCCAAAGTGATCTTTAGGCAACAAAAGGTAGTGACTGAATGGAAAAACCCTTCTATTTATAACAAAATATTGAGTTAGTCTAGATATTGGTGCATAATTAAAATATTATTAACCAAATCAAGATCCAACTTTTATGGAATATTTTATTATATTTGTTGGAGGGAAAAAGAATTTGACATTGGTCAAATCCCTTTATTTTTAAATAATAAATAAATAAATGATTTATTTATTATTTTAAGGATGTGGTTGAGTAATAATCAAATAAATAATTATTCATTCAATTAAATTTATAAATGATTTAGTCAAATTTAACAAGGAATATTATTTAAATAAGGTTTAAATAATTATTCCTAGAAAATAATAAGATAAATAATGATTTATCTAATTAATTTTCCTATTTTGGGTTAAATATGAGCAGGAATATTAATTAAACTATTGTTTAACTAATTATTCCTTGAGGAAAATCAAACAAATGTGGATTTATTCAATATTTCCTCATGGGGTTTTCTGTTTAGACCATAAACAACTTAATAAATGTAGTTTACTATGTTATTTTTCATAGTGAAAGCAATTTTACTTAGGGTAAAATTGGTCTTACATGGTGTACTTTGTTCCATCTAATAGTAATAGGTTAGATGACCAAAAAATGGTGTAACAACCATCTTTATTCTTCCCTTCTCAGAATCAAAGGTTGATAGAAGTCTACTCTGAGAGCTGCTTGTTTGTTTCCAAAATTGATTATATGTGTTGGTATCTAGAACCTCATTCCTTATTTTTATCTCCCTGAATGTGTCATAGACATCTTCCTCCTTTTGCTCCGTAGTGGATGTAGAGGTTGGAGTCTGCACATTCTACTATTGGAAAGGCACAGTGGCAGAGGATGTTGAGAAAACTATTTTTCCACTTGCCGGAGATGAACTTGGTGAATCTATGATGGTGACGATTGTTTGTTGGTCCTTCTCACAGCCTTGGTTAAGGCCCATGCAGATTCTCGCCCTATTCCTATATTTCATTTTGAATTCTTTAGTGGAGGAATCAATGTCAATCTTTGTTTGATCCTCCCTGGTCCTCTTTCTTCCTATCTCATTTTCAGGCTCCTTTCCTTTGTCCTCTTGAATTCCTGCATATTTCCTTCCTTGTGGAGTTGGTGTTTGAATTCCTCAAGTAGAGATGACCTGCTCTTCTAACTCCTGGAGTGTGTCTGATACCCATTCTTCTTGGTTCATGTACTTTTCTATCTCCAATATGTGGGTATGAATGTAGGGTGTGGACTTGTTTGCTACCCTCTTCTTAGATATGATCCCCATTGGATCATAGAACCAAGTTAAACTATGTGTGAACTTCATCTCCTTTAACATTTCATCTGCCTCATCCCCTTCTGCCCTGATGTTGAAAATAAATGGACCAATTTGTGATTTGATCCTGAATTGTGACTTCTTATTCATGTAGACAAAATGCATCCCATCTACATCTATCATTTGTCTGATATACTCAAGTGAAAATATTCTCATGGAGAGGTACTTGGGCAGTTTATAGGGGGCTAATTCACTACCACAAACCCTTATCTCTGTGTAGTTTTGTAGAGGTACCAATCTAGTGTTCTGATCTTCTCTGTCAACTACATCATCTTCTTGATTACCTTAATAACCCTTGGCTTTGTGGTAATGCTGAGTGCACTGATTGCTGGATGAACAAATAGGTCTAAAAAACTCTTGTAGGAATATTTTTTTAGCTCCTTCCTCAATAAAGTTGTCCAAAAATTATAGATTGGGATTGAGAGTCATCATCCTGCTTCATCATGTCAAATTGGAACTCTTTGGATTAAAATCAAGCAAAAATTTACACCAACACAGAGGTGTAATTGAATACCCCTTCTGTCTAGAACTTCAGGAATTGATCATGAATTGCATCAGCAACAAAATGAACATAGTTTAACATGACAGTGGGCTTAGCATCTGAGGAAAGGATAGACAAGAAAATAATTATGGCTTCATCTACCCACTAATCATTATTATATCATAACAAACAAGATAAAGTAGTGATAATGCACTTGGTCTTATCCGGGAAGGTGGATGATGGATATGGGGGATTATTGGTAGGAATTGGTGCATTTTTTGCGATGAAAAGCTCTAAGGTTTTTTACCTGCTAGAAAAATCTAACCCCTAGTATAATTATATAAGGGCCTCATATGAAAAATGGATAGTTTTCTCAACAATGGGGGCTTGCATCATCTCTTGAATGGATGGGTAATTTAGGTAAAATAAAATCTCTCCTACAGGGTTCAGTATGGCTCTCTGGCTAATTTCATGGAAGGATTGGGATTTTCTTATTAGCTCAAAGAAACTATGGGTTTTAGGAAAGATGTAATATGGATGCTTGGTCTCCCACAGGCCGATATCATTTGCTTCATCAAGGATCTTATCCTCGAGCCAACAAAAAACATCGAACAAGTCGAAGTCTGACTTCGTCTCATGGATTTTATAGTCTCTATTAGCCAAAGGAAGATAATCTAATTTTACCTAAGGATAGACCATGGGATTGAAATGTTGCTTGTCTGCCTTGGGAGGCATGATTTTTTTTCTGTATTTTCTTTCGACCTGTAATGAAGAATGGGATATAAGAAAAAGGGAGTAGAGAAGGGGGAAATGATCTAGATCAGCACTCGGGAAGGGATATGACTGAAGGGGATCGGGATCGGAGTTGAATCAGTCGAAATGAGAACTATAATTAGGTTCAAAGAGCGTTGACAATTTCTCCTTTGATGAACAATAAACCTTTGGGAACAGTGGCTAGTCCGTGATTTCTCTGTAAATATCCGCAAATAAAACACATGCAGTAATTCAATAGTATCAGTAAGGCAAACTCTACTGCAACGACGAATTTTGGCTTTAACATGTAATTGGGGGTGACCATTGAGTTGGTGCGAGTCCGTTGGATAATGGTCTGACCATTCATGGCACAATGGGCTGGTGGAGGGAAGAGATGTGATAGGGAAGAGCAGACATATGACGAAGGATGTGGTGCAGTAGCATGGGTAATGGTCAAACAGATGCAGCAGTTTGGTTGACAACAGGAAACCGCTTTGCGGAGGGGGTCGAAGGCGGTGACTGGTAATGGAGCAGGGGGGTGTGAAATAATATAGGCACACCACGTAGCAGAGTGGGCAGTAATATATACTGCCCATTTTGGATGCCCCCCCCCCCCCATGTTAACATCCGACAGCTGAGGAGGGGCCAAAATGGAGTGAGGGTCGTCAGATGTGGGGTGAAGAGAGGAGATGGTAGATAAGAAGGAGTTTTTTTAGCGCGTGATGTGATGTGGTGATGGGATGTCAGGGTCAGGTTTGTGAATGAGTGTCAGGGATATGGTGGGACTTAGGATAAAAGAAAATAATGTGGGTTTGGGGGGTTTTTAGGCATACAACGAATTTAGCGTTGGGACTTAGGATAACATTTGACATAAGGTATGCCAGGATGACATAAAAAAAAAACCTTTAAAACATTTTCCCTTTCCCATATTTTGAGCAACAAGCAATGCATGTCTTGGATTTCTTCTTACAACAAAGAAAAAATGAAACTGGGATGTTGTACCTTGGTGGAATAGTCCTCACATTGGCCTTCCATTCTTCCTCTTCAACCTATCTACCTACCCAAAGCTACTCATCTAACATTTTCTCTTTTTTTCTAGGGTGAATTTGGACTGGAAAACCCTTAAATCCTTATTATTTTTAATTTCTATCCTAACACCAATCCTTATTTTAGCCATTAGCTTAGCTTAAACTGTTGAGCGAATTTCATTTTCTACCTATCTACTGATGAGACAGGATTAAACAGTTTGGAAAATATTTATTCTCTAACCTATCAACGGAAATTGAAAAACCATCCAATCATGATTAAACTGTATGACTGGACAAACATATCTAATTAGTAGTGTAATTTTAACTTGTAACACTTTCAGTTTTATTTCTTTTTGGGGTTCTTCTTTTTTTCTTCCTTTTTTCTCTTTTCATTTTTTCTCTTTTTTCTTTTTCTCTATTTTTATACCCTCTTTTCTTTCTTTTTCATTTTTTCCTTTTATTTTAAATCATTTGAACTTTAAAAATCCTTTCAATAATGAAAACCTTGTAGGAAATAAGAAGTATCCAATCACCTTGAGATCCTATAATTTATAGGGTACTATCAGTGGCTCCAGCTGGGGATAGCGCTTCTTGAAAATAAGTGTTAACAACTTGAGACCAAAAGCCTAGGATGCTTCTTTTTATGCAATATTTTAATTGATTTACTTTCTTCTTCCAGTAATTTCATTTGTTTTTATATATGCCCATCGAACTAGGATTAGGGCCTTCACTTCGGGCTTCAACCTTATCCAATGAATTATTGAAAACTGTAAGAATATGGTATTTACAACGGTGAAAATCTAATATGAGTTCTAGAATAAACAATGTTTTAGAATCCTACCATTGAGAGTACCTACATATAATTCTGTACCATTGAACTCTTTAAGAAAATAATTATTATTTCCCATGAAAGCATGAATGATGTATGGCTCTTGCCAAATATTATCAAACTTTCCATGCTTGCCTTTATCCTCTCTTCTGGAATACCATTTCAGAACTTTTTCACCTAGATTGAAATCATTGGCCTTGGTTCTCTTGTCAAAGATATTTTTGATATTCTCTTCATCACTTATTTTTTGTTGTAAACCTCTTCCCTGGACTGTTGCAGCTAAATGGTGTCATTAATCGTCCTTTGAATATCATTTGGTTCAGCTTGGGCCTCTTGGATTATCTTCATTACTGTAATTCCCAAGGAAGAAGGAAACACTGCGTCCATTCCATAAACCAATTGGTATGGAGACAAGCCAATTTATTTCTTTGTGGTGAGCCTATCAGCCTAAAGAGCATTGATCAACTTCTTGTGCCATGATTTCTTATTTGTAATATTCCTAAATTTTCACATGATATTTGGAATATTAGAGTTCTTAATTTCCATAATTAATTAAGTAAATAAGAGGTTGGAGGGACCCAAAAACCCTAAAGATAAATACAATCCACTTTTCATGTGTGCATGTGCATATTTCAGATCTAAATCTACATAATGGATTAGTGGAGCAACTACTTAATGTAAAAGGAGTGGAGATCATGTCTCATTAATGAGAAAGGTAATGGAGGTTGAAGCAGTCAACTAAGATCTAGGAAGGAATCAAATGTAATATCATAGAGCATTTATGATGAGATGATGGAGGAAGTGGTGCATTAATGCACACATGATGGAGAGGGTGATAAGTACAGTCACACATGATGGAGATCATGAAGAGACGACAGAGTCAACATGGAGACCTACATCCACATGTAAAATGCAGTTATGAGGTGGGCCAAGGCATGAAGAGGTTCACAAACTATATAATGAAGATGATGGAAAAATAAAAGGCATGCTTTAGATTATTATTGATGTATAATCTGTTTAGATCTGGAATTGTCCTTTGACATTCCATGCTTTCTTTGGTTGTTTAGATAAGATTGCAAGTGTTGTTTAGCATTAGGTGTTCTTGGTTGGGAATCCCATCTCTTTCATTGAGTAGCTATTGAAAGAGTATTGTCCTTCATTCATCATCAGCTATTGGTGCCATATTTTTCCTACTCTTTGCAGAACATCCATATTCAGAAATTGCACATTTCTGAAGATTAGTTTGAGAGGAGGAGGTTGTCCTTCAATATTGCAGCTGAGGAACCGGTGAAGGATTCATCCTGTCATCTTGAGCTTCGATATCAGCCTTCTAGTGCTTCAAATCTATATCAGGCATCAGGCCATCTATTATTCATCTCCCAATAGCAGCGTTCCCATCATGAATTGCGCAGTCCATCATTGTAGATCCAAGGTAGAAGGGAAGTTGCTACAATTTCAGCTATTAATCTAGTGGGGGACCATTCATTCACATTGTATACAATATTTCCATCATTCTTGAGCTTCATATCCATGTTTTGTAGTAGGCTAGAAAACCTCCTTCCTTTACATCACAGTTTTTATGAGCAGTTGTGTAGCAGCAGCTACAATCTTTAGAGGAGGATTGAGGAGCTAGATCTTGAGTGTCCAGCTTGAGGATCTACTGCAGGGATCAACCCTTCAAGCTTAGACCTGATCTTGTGACATATTTCAGCCATCTATTTGTCAAATATAGCTTCAGATCTACATACCCAGTAGTTTTATAGTGAAACCCCAAGAGGGTGATTTTCTTAGATTGATAGATCTGAGAATCTCGGTTATCTTGGGTTACCATCATAGAGCCCAGATATAGAATATTGGCATCATCGGAGCTCCATATTTCTGTAGATTTGCATTTCCCTTTCTAGCCTATAGTCATATATTCATTATCTGCTGAAGGGACAACGTAGTATTTTCTTCAAGCAACTCTCCAGTTACGTAGTGCCTACTTTGGTATCTTTTCAGGGTCATTCTAGGCCATCTCTCTGACTAGATTACCTCATATTTTGTACACTGTTGTAACTGAATCTTCTCCTATGAATAAAATGGCACAATTATTATATCTATATCTATGTTGATCATAAAATTACATGTACATTTTCTATGTTACAAATATTATGTTTGTGTATCAACGCATTATTCCATTTTGGGATATTACAGTGGTATCAGAGCATGATCTTTGGCTCAACTTGTGGACATTTTGACAACATAAGACAGGAAGATAGTAGAGATCTACTGTAATGGAGGGATTAAGTTTTGCCTCATATTCCTTTAGATCTATGAAGGATATCTCTAAGGAGATCAATGGAGAAATAAGAGAAAGGAAAATAGAAAACTCAATAAGGTTTCAAGATAAATAAGGTCCTAACACCTCTTTTTAGTAACAAAGAAGACCGGAGAAGAAATAATCTTCACATCATTCCACTAGATCCACTTTCTTTGATGAGAAAGAGGATTGGTCTCAATATGTAGAAGAATTGGGGAATGAGACCCTAAGTGAATATCTGTCTGAATACAAGTCACAACATTGAGAATTGAAGGAGAATCTCTCTCTTTAATGGTTTCTGCAACTCAAGCAAGAGAGGAGATCCAGAAGAAACAATAGAAGAAAGAGGCATAGATTCTTCTTGCCTACATTTGATGGATATTCCACAAGAACATTGAGGGCTTGGAGGGAATAATTATTTACATTCTTTCTGAAATATCCTATATCAGAAAGAGAGGTTGTGGAGTTTGCAGCACTGCACCTAGATGGTGAAGCAAGAGTTTGGTGGTTTAGTCACTTGTCACACATGAAAGTGTCTATTTATGCAGATTTTATGCTAATACTGAAGAATAGATATGGTAGAAAGAAACTAGAGACATCTCACATAGTAAAATATCCCATCATCAATGGGATAATGCATGAAGATTCAAGAGAATATGCTCTCATTATCGCTCAAGAGGATAAGCCTCTACCACCACCAGGTATAGAGGTGCTTACATCAAGAGGATGATCACTTGCATCGTTCGAAGATGGTCTTGAGTTCTTGATATTTGGAGCCCCATGCATGATTCTTGAGATGCATGATGAGGAGGAGACAGATACCAATGCTGGTACACTTGTAAAAGTGGAACCATCACTCTTACCAACAGTTGGAGAGATCATTGCACCGAGAGAGGAAACTCTTGTGATATTGCAAGATTTTTATGAGTATTAGTTTATCTAAGGTATGAAACCACTTTTAGCTCATATTTTTACAATACCTCTTATTGAAACTTATGGGGACATGCCATCAGGCTATTGCATTGCCAAGGGTTAGAACAACATGTGGATTTGGAGTAGCATCATATCACTGTGCAGAGGACCCTTTATCTAATCAAGGAAGAGCTGACGAACCATCCTAGTTTGTCATTGATGAACTAAATTCAACTCTTTGAGTTGAAATGTCCGGTTTCAGAAGATGGGATGAGTATGATCCTATGTACAATGGATGGCTATGAGTTCAGCATTGTACCTTGATTTGAGACAACACATGCTTTCCCTTGCATTTCTACAACACTTTTAATGAGCAGATCTGAGAATAAAAGGACCCATTCCTTATGGGAGAAATCATATGGAAGATTCATTCATGAATAAATGCAGGAAAATATGATAGATGGTAGACATATAGAGATGAGGAATATTTTCTCCTTTCTGGATGACACTTTCTCATTGAGCATCTCACAGCTTAAAGAGAAACTTATACCTATATTAGATCCAAAACCTTGTTGGTTTTGGAGGGCCGTTGATGAGAACAAGGTCTCATGGAGAGATCTCCTTGGAGGTGCACTTCAACATATCATGGAGTGCCAAGTTCTTCAATAGTTTGAGGAGGCTAGTGTCCTACAATGGGATGATACCAAGTTTTTACAGAATGAGATCCATCATCCTCATTGGGATGAATGGTTGATGATGTGGAACAAGGGGTTGCCAAACCACTTGCAGATCTATGATACAGGGTAGCAAGAATCATGGCTGCGTTGGTTTCTCTTGGGTGAGTATGGTTACCCCCCAATGGGTCATATTTTTCTGACTCATGCCTTACACATCACTCGAAGAATGCAAAAGAAAAAGGGATGGATACTTTGGTTGTTGATGAGAGAGTTTGGAAATCACATGATATATCTTATGTCCTTGTATTTACTATTGTTTGGGATATGTCTCACATATTTACATGTATTTATGTTTGGGATGTATCTCATGATCATGTATGTACTAGGGTTTGGGAGAAAGATAACTCTCACATGATGTGGAATAAGGGATCTTGTTTGTATTATGTTGATAAGACATTTCACATGTCCACTACTATATTGTTGCTCCATCATTTGCAACATGATAATGTAAGGAGGAAAAAAGAATCTTTGTTTCTATGGTTACTATTGGGAGAGTATGGATTGAATTGTTCTCATACATTGCATGACATTCTTGGAGGATGGCAACAAGAGGCCTTACAACGTTGACTTCTGTTGGAGAATTATGGTCATTGTACATGGTATGATGGTGGTGTGGTGGGGCAACAAGATGCCTTGTTAAGGTGGCTTCTCTTGAGAGAATATGACCACTGCATTTGGTACAATGATGATGTGGTATGGAAGGAAGAGGCATTGCTGCGGTGGATTCTATTGAGAGAGTATGGCTCCCACGTTAATATTGGTGCAGATTTGGCATGCAAACAAGCAACATTGGTGCAGTGGCTTCTTTTGAGAAATTATGGCTCTCTTATTTTCTTTCATGATGATCTAGCATGGCAAAAGAAGGATTTGCTACATTGGTTGTTATTGGGAGAATATGGTTTGGCATCATTTATGTTTTCCCATATGTCTCTACTTCTTTCTTTTCACTATGTTGATGTGATGTTTGATTCCTACATGGCCAATAGGGCTAATGATGTGAGCATTGATAGATGCAATCTACGCTATGTATCATGGTTTTGAGAGATATTTTATGAGTTGGAACTTTCCACTTTGGGAATGAGCCACTTCATCTCATGTATCTCATGTGTAGAGGAGATATTTGGTCATCATATGGTTTCCACCTGGAGATTCATTGATGAGGATTGGTATCTAAATTTTCAGTTGGAGGCCATTCTAGACATTCTAGAGAGGCATTTTTGGAGCTAGACATGCATGACACATTGTGATAGATGGGAGGTCCTTCCACATGAGGATTCCATTTGGAGGGAGGATGTTTTCTATAACATCCACTTTTGCAGTTGCTTAAGGACAAGCAACGTTTTTCCGGGGAGGACTGTAATATTCCTAAATTTTCACATGATATTTGGAATATTAGAGTTCTTAATCTCCATAATTAATTAATTAAATAAGAGGTTGGAGGGACCCATAGACCCCAAATATAAATAAAATCCACTTTTTATGTATGTATGTGGATATTTCATATCTAGATCTACATAATGGGGTAGTGGAGCAACTACTTAATGTGAAAGGAGTGGAGATCATGTCTCATTAATGAGAAAGATCATGGAGGTTGAAGTAGTCAACTAAGATCTTGGAAGGAATAAAATGTAAGATCATAGAGAATTTATGATGATATTAAGGAATAAATGGTGCATTAATGCACACATGATGGACAGGGTGAAAAGTACATTCACACATGATGGAGATCATGAAGAGAAAACGTAGTCAACATGGAGACCTATGTCCACATGTAAAACGTAGTTATGAGGTGTGCCAAGGCATGAGGAGGTTCAAAAAATATATAATGAAGATGAAGGCAACATAGAAGGCATGTTTTAGATTATTTGTAATATCCCAAAATCGGGACAGCTCAGCAACAATGCACTAAAAATGCATTCCCAGCAACATATGCAATAAAATAGTGAAATGGACTCTTTTATCCTATATATTAGTCAATATACAACCTAAATCCAAGAATAGAGCTGAAACAAATCAAACTAGGTGGGTTAAATAGATCTCCCACACCTAGGATTGCGAAAATGAGCTAAAACCCCAAACACTACAACACAAGGAATTCTGCATAAAGGTGACTGCGCAGTCTAAGAGAGGGTTTACTCATAAAAATGGTGGAAACAAATAGATATAGAATTATATTAGACAATTAGCTCCGAAAATGAGATCTAGTATCCTTTATACAAAATACAAGAGAAGCCGACAAGGGTTTCTTGTCAAACACTCTACATACAAAATGTGATATTCAGAAATTTACTAAATAACCGCTGCAACACTGAAGCATAAGAGTGTATAAGGCTTAAATATGTCTGATCTTATGTATATCCCTCAACGTCTTCCTCCCATGAAAGGTTGGACCTCTCAGTCACAAGAAAACAATGCAACGAAGCCACTAGACCATATGTTGAATGTTGCCTCCAAAATAAAGCATTTTCTAGCTGAAACAACGTTGGGAATGTAGGGGAAATGTGTGGTATGATACCAAAGATCTGAAATAGGCTCTAGAGCTCTCCAAAAAGGTCCCTCAAGTGAATTAAACCGTCTTCCAATGAGAAACTAGATCTCAAACCGGGATTCCAATCCCTTCCTCTGCTGCACCCAGCAACACTGCACAATATCTAGCAAAAACTGCGTTGATGAATTTGGTTAAAGCTTATCCTTACAAACTGATGTGGAATGATGAATGCAAACTCTCCCAATGAGGCTCCTCAAGGAGAGAGGTGGGATTCCCACTCGGGAACACACGGTGCTAAACAACACTGCTACCTTGCTAAATAGAAAGAGGAAGCAAAAGTCTGAGAAAAAAAGAATAATTATCTAAAACATCTAGAATAATGCTTCCATCCTCTTCCTTAAATAAGACATGAGTTTTATTTCCCTTGGCCCCACTCAATTAGGTCATCTCTATCCAAAGATACATCTCTCTCCAAAACTGTGTTATTCCTTCTTGGATTCCTCCTCCTCCACAACTACATTGTTGAATTAGTCAAAGTGGACTGAATCAACTTGATTTTATCCCCATTCACACATGGAGGTGTTCTATTAAGCTAGAAAGAGTGTCCACTTTCACATTTGGAGTGTTTTTATCCTCCTTAGGAGACTTATGGGCTTTTCTACCCATTTATTCACTGGCTAGAGCTGTTGCTAACTCTAATGTTCCATTTAGCTTTGAGGCTAAAACTTTGGAACATTATAGTCCTCCCCTCCAAAATAATTGCTTGTCCTCAATAAAATGTATAGGGAGAGAAAAATTTCTCCCCTCCTCCTCATGTGGCCTCGCATCAATAGCCTCCATCACTGCATCAAGAGAATCTGCAAATAAAATGTCATCCAATGTTTCCTCTGAAGTGCGCAAAACCAAATGGTCTACATCAATCAAAGGTGGAAAGTATGAATGGAAACCTGCTCACTGTCTCATGGCCTCCACAAAGTAGGAGTGATGACCAACATGGTGAACGAGTGCCTCCCTGACCCATGCTATCATCCAAATGAAGTGAGTCACCCTTCAACATGGCAACTCATGAAGAATCTCCTCCACCTTTGGCTCCTGAAATGTAGGTGGGCTGAATAAATGAACATGATAGGCAAGAAGGCCTATCCCATGCTATCCTCCTCTCCACTTATGATAAGTGTAGAGGGCATGTTGATCTTGGGCTGCAACATGATTACCCTCCAATGGCAAGAAGAAGATTGAGTCTCCAAGGACTCTTCCTCCAAAATAATGAGACATGCCAACCCAAACCATTCCATTCAAGATGAATGGCACATCATCACCATTTGGCATCCAAATCAGAAAAATTATGAAAGTTATGTGCAATTTTGGATGGTACCAAAGGTTCTCCAAGTGGATATTACATATTCTTCCCAACTGTTGTTTGAGAGTGTCATGTGGCAAGTGGTTCTGCAACAAGTTATAAGCTGTGCATGTTTTCTCTTCCAACATGGGGAAGTAAGCATCAATGTATATTAGTTTTACATATATTAACTAACAATAAACTTGCCCAAATTCATGTATATATGGGCTACTATCATTACAAAAATTGGCCCTAAAGTGACCATGAAACCCAAAAATACTTTTGCTCTCTGGTGGAGCAATGCACTGCTCATATATGGTGAGAAGATACAAATACTCAATGGAGTAATCAAAAAGTACAGAAATATATTTCTTACCATGCATGGTGATTAGGCTAAAAGTGAGATCCATGTATAAGTTCCCCCATGAGGATCCCCTCATAAAAATATGCAAGAATAAGGGATACATATACTCCTTGGAACATTCCATCAATAAGAACACACTCCCATGTGACAGTGCTGTAGGCCTTAGAAATAAGGCTCCATAACTCCTCCCTTTGACATTCCATATGCCAAAGCCATCCACCATCATGTTGCTATGCGAGAATATCTTCTTCTTACAGGGAATTCTCTCATGATCCTTGAATGCTGAAGGGTAGCCTCCTTTCACCATGAATGTTCCTTCCTTCACTCTAGAAATTTAATGAAAAGTATGGGAAGAATTCTGCCCATACTCTCCCAAGTACAACCACAGCAAAAAAAACTCTTGCTGCTCCTTCATATCTCCCTCATAAAATCCATGGAGTAAGATCATGATGGTCAACTTGTATGATGCCCCATCAAACAATTCAGCCATGAAGTGCCTCCTCAAGTTCTCCAAGTGGTGCCTCCCACAAGAAGAGAAAAAGTGTGATGTGGCAATCATGGTTTGCCTGTGGTTCCTCCTGAAATGTACAACATATAAAGTGGGGAGAATCATGCTCCCAATGGGCATCTTAAATCTCAAGCCCACTCTCCAAACAAAGCTCCCCATGAGCATAAACATATCAGCAATATATGGAAGAAAAGTACAATGAGAAAAGGTTTCCAAATGACAACCGAAGAGTGAATCATACTTATACTCATGGAACCAGTGCAGTGCATCCTTTGCCTGCTTCAAAATAAGAAATAACAAGTGCTTTTCCAGCCACTTGTTTTCTGCCACAGTCATCTCATAAGATTAAAACATGAAGTTACAATATGGTGTCAATGGTGCACACCAGGAATCATGTGGCTTCCCCCACAAACCACCAAAAGGATGGCCAAAATAAATGCTACAAGTAGTTGCAAGTACATCATCATACAATATGCAAGAAGGAAAAACTATTCTTGACACATCATGCTGCTCAAATAATGAAAATAAGTACAATACAAAATATGAAATGATACCTCCTCCATCATGCACTTGAGATCTTGAGCTGAAATGGCTCAACTGGAAATTCTCCCTCACCTCCAAAGAGTAGGGAAGTGGTTGTGGCCTTCTCTTCATTACCATCCGGGCTATGCATCTCTCCATATGCTGATATATGTCATGCTGGATTCCCTTCCAAGAGAACTCCTCCATCAAATGGAAATATGCATCAAAGTGCATAGAAGATAAGTCCTCATGTGATGCATGTAGCAGCTTCTCCTTGAGACTAGAAGATCTAGTCAAGAAGATCCTTCCATAGGAATAGATGACCACATCATGCACCATGTATCTATCATCTCCATCCGGGTCATCAATAATCATGCATGCACCAAGATCCTTGGATTACTCTACCAAGAGCTGAGATCTCCAATAAGGATCAATCCTCCTAAGGGACAACGCTGGTGATCTAGCATGTGAAGCTCTCCTCATGCTGTTGCCTGCTACTTTGACATCCCCGATGCAAAATTATTCCTCCAAACTCTCCACCTCTCCAAAATCCAAGAGTGGTGAATCCAAAGACAAGATGTCTTCCATCAACTCTAGATCAGGTGGCCTCCCAGGTGGAATGCCTCCATGTAGTGAGACATCAATGTCAAGAGTAGACTGCTCATGTGGTTGGGTAACCTTGCCCTTGCTTTCATAATGCAATATAGTCTGCCTCCTTTTTGCACTAGCTCTTTGAAATAGAGAAGCATGTGTGCCTCTCATCAAGTGATGACGCTCTTCCTCCCTACCTCCTCCTTCCAGCTACAATGCTGCACAATCATGCTGCTCACTAATTGTGTTGGGACCTCTATGCATGAGATCCTGGGGAACTTCTTGTAAAGAAAAAATAATCCCTCTTGTTGGAGCATGTGCTACTCCTCTCTCTGCATGAGGTACTGGATGTGCTCTAGATGTCACAGTGTTGTTTCCCTCATCTGCATCAATGTGTATGGGAAACATCTCAATAGTTGGATCCTCCTGTGAAAAGGAGATCCCCATGCCCTCTTGTTCAAGAATATGAACTAGAGGTCTTGCTTCCGGCAATGTGTAATGCAAGATGTCAAATTCTCCCATGGTTTTATGAAGTGGAGTTTCCTCCATCACATGCAAAGGGTTTTTTCTCTTAGGTTTCCCTTGCTCATGTGTCTCAAGAAGTTTTTCACCAAACCTCCCCACCAATGTTTCAATGAATCTTTCATAAGAGGAAGTGTTTGAATTCTTTAAAGAACAAGATTCAAAAATCCACCATGCATGAGCCTTACTTCTGAAATGAGGCACTGCAACTCTGATGGCTTCATCTTCAGAAATATGGTGCAGCTGCAAATAGGAGTCTAGCTCCTTCACCCAAGCCCTGGCTAAACATGTAGGTGATCCGACAAAAGTAGATAGAAGAAATATACCTGCATCCTGCTGCTTGATATTCTCCACATGGATCTTGAAAAACCCTTGGAAATCAATATGATCTCTAAACCTCTCAGTTTGAGATTCATACTCCTGCAACAAATCACTAAGAGTTTTCCTCTTAGGCATTCTTCCTCTTCCCATCCATCTCAAGATAGATCTGGGCACTTGAATTCGCTTTGCATCATGGTGTGTAGCTACATGCTCACACTCACCATGTCCAAATCTAGATTCTGCTCTAGATCCAACTCCCTTTGGAGATCCCATCTCCAATCTCATCTTCTTTAGCTCTCCTTGAAAGCTCTGCATAGATTTTGGAAGAAGCTTTGTAAGATTTTCTTCCTCCCTTCCTTCACATAATAAAGTATTATCTTCTCTTTCCATCTCTCCTGAAATTGTAATGGCCTGAGATCCATAGGCTGAGCCAAGATTGAAGCTTTGATACCAATGTAATATTCCAAAATCATAACAGCTCAGCAAGCATGCACTATAAATGCATTCCCAGAAAAATATGCAATAAAATAGTGAAATGGACTCTTGGATCCTGTATATTAGTCAATATATAACCTAAATCCAATAATATAGCTGAAACAAATCAAAATAGGTGGGTTAAACATATCTCCCACACCTAGGATTTCCAAAATGAGCTAAAACCCCAAACATTGCAACACAGGGAATTTTGCATAAAAGTGACTATGTAGTCTAAGAGATGTTTTACTCATAAAAATGGTAGAGAAAAATAGATCTGGAATTATATTATACAATATGCTTATAAAATGAGATATATTCTCCTTTATACAAAATACAAGAGAACCCAGCAAGGGTTTCTTGTCAAACACTCTGCATAAAAAATGTGATATTCGGAAATTTACTGAATCACCACTGAAAAATTGAAGAATAAGAGTGTAGAAGGCTGAAATATGTATGATTTTATGTAGATCCCTCAAGGGCTTCCTCCCATGAAAGGTTGGACCTCTCAATCACAAGAAAACACTGCAACGGAGTCACTAGACCATCTTCTAAATGCTTCCTCCAAAATAACGCATCCCCTAGATGAAACAATGATGGGAAAGTAGGGGAAATGTGTGGTCTGATACAAAAGATCTGAAATAGGCTCTAGATCTCTCCAAACAGATCCCTCAAGTGAAGGAAACCTTCCTCCAATGAGAAACTAGCTCAGAAATCGGGATTCCAATCCCTTCCTCTGCTACACCCAGTAACACTGCAAAATATCTGGCAAAAACTATGCTGATGAAGTTGGCTGAAGCTTGGCTTGAAAACCTGATGTGGAATGATGAATTCAAACTCTCCCAATGAGGCTCCTCAAGGAGAGAGGTGGGATTCCTTCTCGGGAACACCCGGTGCTAAACAGCACTGCTACCCTGCTAAAAATCAAGAGGAAACAAAAGTTTGAGCAAACAAGAATAATGATCTAAAACATCCGGAATAATGCTTCCATCCTCTTCCTTAATTAAAACATGAGTTTTCTTGCCCTTTGCCCCACTCAATTAGGTAATCTCTATCCAAAGATACATCTCCCTCCAAAACTACGTTATTCCTTCTTGGACTCCTCCTCCTCCACAACTGCATTGTTGACTTAGTCAAAGTGGACTGAATCAACTTGATTTTATCCCTGTTCACAAATGGAGGTGTTTTATTAAGCTAGAAAGAGTGTCCCCTTTCACAGTTGGAGTGTTTTTATCCTCCTTGGGAGCCTTATGGGCTTTTCTACCCATTTATTCACCGGCTAGAGCTGCTGCTAACTTTAATGTTCCATTTAGATTTGAGGCTAAAATTTTGGAACATCACATTATTGTTGATGTATGATCTGTTTAGATCTGGAATTTTCCTTTAACACTCCATGCTTTCTCTAACTGTTTAGCTAAGATTGCAAGTGTTGTTTAGCACTAGGTGTTCGTGGTCAGAAATCCCACCTCTTTCATTGAGAAGCTCCTGAAAGAGTATTGTCCTTCATTAATCATCAGGAATTGGTTCCATATTGTTCCTACTTTCTGTAGAACATACATATTCAAAAATTGCACATTTTTGAAGATCAGTTTGAGACAAGGAGGTTGTCCTTCAATATTTCAATTGAGGAACTGGTGAAGGATTCATCCTGTCAGCTATAGCTTCCAGATCAGCCTTCCAGTGCTTTAGATATATATTAGGCATCAGGCCATCTATTATTCATCTCCTAGCAGTAGCATTCCCATCAGGAATTGCGTAGTCCATTATTGTAGATCTAAGGGAGAAGGGAAGTTGCTAGAATTTCAACTAGTAATCTAGTGGGGGACCATTCCTTCACATTGAATACATTATTTCCATCATTATTGAGTTTCATAGCCATATTTTGCAGCAGGCTAGAGATCCTCCCTCCTTTACAACGTAATTTTTATGAAAAGTTGTGTAATAGCAGCTGCAATCTTCAAAGAAGGATGGAGGAGCTAGATCTTGAGCGTCCAACTTGAGGATCTAGTGAAGGGATCAACCCTTAAAGCTTAGACATGATCTTGTGACATATTTCAGCCATCTATTTATCAGATCTAGCTTCATATCTGCATATGCAGCAGTTGTATAGTGAAACCCCAAGAGGGTGTTTTTCTTAGATTGACAGATCTAGGAAATCATTTCTCGGTTATCTTGGGTTACCATCATAGAGACTAGATCTAGAATATTGGCATCATCAGAGCTCCAAATTTCCATATATCTGCATTTAATTTTCCAGCCTGCAGTCATATATTCATTACTTGCTGAAGGTAAAACACAGTATTTGCTTCCAGAGCTCTCCAGTTACGCAGTGCCTACTTTGGCATCTTTTCAGGGTCATTCTAGGCCATCTCTTTGGCTAGATTACCTCATATTTTGTAAACTGTTGCAACTGAATATTTTCCTATGAATAAAATTGCTAATCTATTCTGTCGATATCTGTGTTGATCATAAACTTACATGTACATTTTCTATTTTACAAATATTATGTTTTTCTATCACTGCATTATTCCATTTTGGGATATTACACTGGTATCAGAGCATGATATTTGGCTCAACTTCTAGACATTTTGACAACATAAGACAAGCAGATAGTAAAGATCTACTATAATGGAGGGATTATGTTTTGCCTCATCTTCCTTTACATATATGAAGGATCTCTCTAAGGAGATCAATGGCACAAGAAGAGAAAGTAAAATAGAAACCTCAAGAAGGTTTCAAGATAAAGAAGGTCCTAACACTTCTTTTCAACAACAAATAAGACTGGAGAAGAAAAGAGCTTCACATTATTTCACTAGATCCACTTTATTTGATGAGAAAGAGGACTGGTCTAAATATGTATAAGACTTGGGGCATGAGACCCTAAGTGAATATATCTCTGAATACAAGTCACAACCTAGAGCATTGAAGGAGAATCTCTCTCTCCAACAGTTTTTGCAACTCAAAGAAGAGAGGAGATACAGAAGTAGCAATAGAAGAAAGAAGCATATATTCTTCTTGCTTACATTTGATGGATCTTCCACAAGCACATTGAGGGCTTGGAGGGAATAATTATTTACAATCTTACTGAAATGTCCTATATCAGAAAGAGAGGTTGTGGAGTTTGCAGCACTGCACCTAGATGGTGAAGCAAGAGTTTGGTGGTTCAATCACTTGTCACACATTAAAGTGTCTACTTATGCATATTTTATGCAAAGACTGAAGAAAATATAATGTAGAAAGAAACCAAAAACATCTCACATAGTGACATCTCCCATTGTCAAGGGGATAGTGCATGCAGATTCAAGAGAATATGCTCTCATTATCACTCAAGAGGATAAGCCTCTACCACCACTAGCTGCAGAGGTCCTTACATCAAGAGGAGGATCACTTGTATCTTTGCAAGATGGTCTTGAGTTCTTGACATTTGGAGCCCCGTGCATGACTCATGAGATGCATGACGAGGAGGAGACATATACCAACGATGGTACACTTTTAAAAGTGGAACCATCACTCTTACCAGCAGTTTTAGAGATCATTGCACCAGGAGAGGAAACTCTTGTGATCCCAAAATATGTTTATGAGTATTAGTTGATCAAAGATATGCAACCAATGTCAAGTCATATTGTTTTAGTACCTCTTATTGAAACTTATGGGGACATTCCATCAGGGCTATTGCATGGCCAAGGGTTAGAACAACATGTTGATTTGGAGTAGCATCATATCATTGTGCAGAGGACCCTTGATCTAATCAAGGAAGAGATAACGAACCATATTAGTTTTTCCTTGATGAACTACATTCAACTTTTTGAGTTGAAATGTATGGTTTTAGAAGATGGGATGAGTATGATCCTATGTACAATGGTTGGCTATGATTTTAGCATTGTACCTTGCTTTGAGAGAGCACATGCTTTCCCTTGCAAATCTATAACACTATTAATGAGCAGAAGTGAGAAGAAAATGACACATTCCTTATGGGAGAAATCATATGGCTTATTCATTCATGAAGAAATGGAGGAACAATGCTTTCTCAATGAACATCTCACAGCTCAAAGACAAACTTCTACCTGCAGCAGATCCAGAACCTTGTTTGTTTTGGAGGGGCATTGATGAGAAGAAGGTCTCATGGAGAGATCTCCTTGGAGGTGCACTTCAACATATCATGGAGTGCAAAGTTCTTCAACAGTTTGAGGAGGTTGGTGTCCTACAATGGGAGGATACCAAGTTTTTGCAGAATGAGATCCATCATCCTCATTGGGATGAATGGTTGATGATGTGGAACAAGGGGTTTCCAAACCACTTGCAGATTTATTCTACAGGGCAGCAAGAAGCATGGTTGCGTTGGTTTCACTTCGGTGAGTATGGTTACCATCCAATGGGTCATATTTTTATCACTCATGCCTTACAAATCATTGGAAGAATGTAGAAGAAAAAGGCATGGTTACTTTGGTTGTTGATGAGAATTTTTTGACATCACATGATATATCTTATGTCCTTGTATTTACTCTTGTTTTGGATATGTCTCATGTCTTTACATGTATTTCTGTTTGGGATGTATCTCATGTTCATGTATGTACTTGGGTTTGGGAGAAATTATAACTCTCAAATGATGTGGCATAAGGGAGCTTGTTTGTATTATGTTGATGAGACATTTCACATGTCCACTACTATATTATTGCTCCATCTCTTGCATTATGATAATGTAAGGAGGCAACAAGAATCCTTGTTGCTATGGTTACTATTGGAGAGTATGGATTGAATTCGTCCCATACATTGCATGACAATGTTGGAGGATGGAAACAAGAGGCCTTACAGCGTTGGCTTCTGTTGGGGGATTATATTCATTGTACATGGTATGATGATGATGTGATGGGGCAGAAAGATGCCTTGTTAAGGTGGCTTCTCTTGAGAGAATATGGCTACTGCATTTGGTACAATGATTATGTGGTATGGCAGCAAGGGGCATTGTTGCGGTGGCTTCTATTGAGAGGGTATGGCTCTCACATTTATATTGGTGCAGATTTGGCATGGCAACAAGCAACATTGTTGCAGTGGCTTCTTTTGAGAGAGTATGGCTCTCTTCTTTGCTTTCATGATGATCTAGCATGGCAGTAGAAGGATTTGCTACATTGGTTGTTATTGGGAGAATATGGTTTGACATTTTTTATGTTTTCACATATGTCTCTACTTCTTGTTTTTCACTATGTTGATGTGATGTTTGATTCCTACATGGCCAATAGGGCTAATGATGTGAGCATTGATAGATGCAATCTACTCTATGTATCATGGTTTGGAGAGACATTTTATGAGTTGGGACTTAATGAACCACTTCATCTTATGTATCTCATGTGTAGAGGAGATATTTGGTCATCATATGGTTTCCATTTGGAGATTAATTGATGGGGATTGGTATCTAAATTTTCATTTGGAGTCCATTATATACATTCTACAGAGGCATGTTTGTAGCTGGACATGCATGACAGATTGTGACAGATGGGAGGGCCTTCCACATGAGGATGCCATTTGGAGGGTGGATGTTTTTTGTAGCAACTACTTAATGTGAAAGGAGTGGAGATCATGTCTCATTAATGAGAAAGACCATGGAGGTTGAAGCAGTCAACTAAGATCTTGGAAGGAATAAAATGTAAGATCATAGAGCATTTATGACGAGATGATGGAGGAAGTGGTGCATTAATGCACAGGTGATGGAGAGGGTGATAAGGACATTCACACATGATGGAGATCATGAAGAGACAACGTAGTCAACATGGAGACCTATGTCCACATGTACAACACCATTATGAGGTGGGCCAAGGCATGAGGAGGTTCACAAACTATATAATGAAGATAAAGGAAACATAGAAGGAATGTTTTAGATTATTATTGATGTATGATCTGTTTAGATATGGAATTTTCCTTTAACATTCCATGCTTTCTTTGGTTGTTTAGCTCATATTGCAAGTGTTGTTTAGCACTGGGTGTTCCTGGTCTAGAATCCCACCTCTTTCATTGAGTAGCTTTTGAAAGAGTATTTTCCTTCATTCATCATTAGTAATTGGTGCCATATTGTTCCTACTTTCGGTAGAATGTCCATATTAAAAAATTGCACATTTCTGAAGATCAATTTGAGAGGAGGAGGTTATCCTTCAATATTTGAGTTGAGGAACCAGTGAAGGATTCATCCTGTCACCTATAGCTTCAAGATCAGCATTCCAGTGCTTCAGATATATATCAGGCATCAAGCCATCTATTATTCATCTCCCAGCAGCAGCATTCCCATCATGAATTGCGCATTCCATCATTGTAGATCCAAGGGAGAAGGTAAGTTGCTAGCATTTCAGCTAGTAATCCAATGGGGTACCATTCCTTCACATTGTATACATTATTTCCATTAGTCTTGAGCTTAATAGCCATATTTTGAAGTAGGCTAGAGAGCCCCCTTCATTTACAAAGTAATTTTTATGAGCAGTTGTGTAGCAGCAACTACAATCTTTAGAGGAGGTTTGAGGAGCTAGATCTTGAGCATCCAACTTGAGGATCTAGTGAAGGGATCAACCTTTCAAGCTTAGATATAATCTTGTGACATATTTCAGCCATCTATTTGTAAGATCTAGATTTATATATGCATACCCAGCAATTGTATAGTGAAACCCCAAGAGGGTGATTTTCTTATATTGACAGATTTGAGAAATCCTTTCTCGGTTATCTTGGGTTACCATCATAGAACCCAGATCTAGAATATTGGCATCATCAAAGCTCCAGATTTCTGTAGATATGCATTTACCTTTCCAGCCTATAGTCATATATTCATTATCTACTAAAGGAAAAACGTAGTTTTTTCTTCCAGCAGCTCTCCAGTTACGCAGTTCCTACTTTGGCATCTTTTCAGGGTCATTCTAGACCATATCTTTTGCTAGATTACCTCATATTTTGTACACTGTTGTAACTTATTCTTCTCTTATAACTAAAATGGCTCATCTATTCTATCTATATCTATGTTGATCATAAACTTACATGTACATTTTCCATGTTAGAAATATTATGTTTATGTATCAATGCATTATTCCATTTTGCGATATTACAGTGGTATCAGAGCATGATCTTTGGCTCAACTTGTGGACATTTTGACAACATAAGACAGGAAGATAGTAGAGATCTACTATAATGGAGGGATTAAGTTTTGCCTCATCTTCCTTTAGATATATGAAGGATCTCTCTAAGGAGATCAATGGAACAAGAATAGAAAGGCAAATAGAAACCTCAAGAAGGTTTCAAGATAAAGAAGGTCCTAACACTTCTTTTTAGCAGCAAAGAAGACCGGAGAAGCAAAGAGGTTCACATTATTCTACTAGATCCACTTTCTTTGATGATAAATAGGACTAGTAGGAATATGTAGAAGACTTGGGGCATGAGACCCTAAGTGAATATCTGTCTGACTACAAGTCACAACCTAGAGCATTGAAGAATAATCTCTCTCTGTAACAATTTCTGCAACTCAAAGAAGAGAGGAGATCCAGAGGCAGCAATAGAAGAAAGAGGCATAGATTCTTCTTGCCTACATTTGATGGATCTTCCACAAGAACATTGAGGACTTGGAGGGAATCATTATTTACATTCTCTCTGAAATATACTATATTAGAAAGAAAGGTTGTGGAGTTTGCAGCGCTGAAACTAGATGGTGAAGCAAGAATTTGGTGGTTCAGTCACTTGTCACACATGAAAGTGTCTAATTATGCATATTTTATGCAAAGACTGAAGGAGAGATATGGTATAAAGAAACCAGATACATCTCACATAGTGACATCTCCCATCCTCAATGGGATAGTGCATGAAGATTCACTAGAATATTCTCTCATTTTCACTCAAGAGGGGAAGCCTCTACCACCACCAGCTGCAGAGGTGCTTACATCAAGACGAGGATCACTTGCATATTTGCAATATGGTCTTGATTTATTGAAATTTGGAGCCCCATGCATCATTCATGAGATGCATGATGAGGAGACAGATACCAACGCTGGTACACATGTAAAATTGGAACCATCACTCTTACCAGTAGTTGGAGAGATCATTACACCAGGAGAGGAATATCTTGTGATCTTGCAAGATGTTTATGAGTATTAGTTGATCCAAGGTATGCAACCACTTTCAGCTCATATTGTTTCAGTACCTTTTATTGAAACTTATGGGGACACACCATCAGGGCTATTGTATGGCCAAGTGTTAGAACAACGTGTTGATTTGGAGTAGCATCATATCACTACGTAGAGGATCCTTGATCTAATCAAGGAAGAGCTGATGAACCATCCTAGTTTTTCATTGATGAACTAAATTCAACCCTTTGAGTTGAAATGTAGGGTTTCAGTAGATGGGATGAGTATGATCCTATGTAAAATGGTTGACTATGAGTTCAACATTGTACCTTGCTTTGAGATAGCACATGCTTTTCCTTGCAGATCTACAACACTGTTAATGATAAGAAGTGAGAAGAAAAAGACACATTTCTTATGGGAGAAATCATATGGCAACTTAATTCATGAAGCAATGGAGGAAAAGATGATAGATGGTATAAATATTGAGATGAGGAATATTTTCTCCTTTCTAGATGACACTTTCTCAATGATAATCCCACAACTCAAAGAGAAACTTCTACCTGCAGCAGATCCAAAACCTTGCTGGTTTTTTAGGGCCATTGATGAGAAGAAGGTCTCATGGAGAGATATAATTGGAGGTGCACTTCAACATATCAATGAGTGAAAATGTCTTCAACAGTTTGAGGAGGTTGGTGTCCTACAATGGGAGGATACCAATTTTTTGCAGAATGAGATCCATCATCCTCATTGGGATTAATGGTTGATGATGTGGAACAAGGGGTTTCCAAACCACTTGCAGATCTATGATACAGGTCAGCAAGAATCATGGTTGCACTGGTTTCTCTTGGGTGAGTATGGTTACCACCCAATGGATCACATTTTTCTGACTTGTCTTACACATCACTAGAAGAGTGCAGAAGAAAAACGGATGGTTACTTTGGTTGTTAATGAGAGAGTTTGGACATAACATGATATATCTTATGTCCTTGTATTTACTCTTTTTTGGGATATGTCTCATGTCTTTAAATGTATTTCTGTTTTGGATGTATCTCATTTTCATGTATGTACTTAGGTTTGGGAGAAATTATAACTCTCAAATGATGTGGCATAAGGGAGCTTGTTTGTATTATTTTGATGAGACATTTCACATGTCCACTACTATATTGTTGCTCCATCACTTGCACCATGATAATGTAAGGAGGCAACAAGAATCCTTGTTCCTATGGTTACTATTAGGAGATGATGGATTGAATTATTTCGATACATTGGATGAAATTGTTGGAGGATGGAAATAAGAGGCCTACAACATTGGCTTCTATTGGGGGATTATGGTCATTGTACATGGTACGATGATGATGTGATGGGACAGCAAGATGCCTTGTTAAGGTGGCTTCTCTTGAGAGAATATGGCCACTACATTTGGTACAATGATGATTTGGTATGGCAACAAGAGTTTTTGTTGCGGTGGCTTCTATTGAGAGGGTATGGCTCTCACATCTATATTGGTGCAGATTTGCCATGGCAACAAGCAACATTGTTGCAGTGGCTTATTTTGAGAGAGTATGGATCTCTTCTTTTCTTTCATGTTGATCTAGCATGGTAGCAGAAGGCTTTGTTGCGTTGGTTGTTATTGGGAAAATATGGTTTAACATTGTTTATGTTTTCCCATATGTCTCTACTTCTTGTTTTTCACTATGTTGATGTGATGTCTGATTCCTACATGGCTAATATGGTTAATGATGTGAGCATTGATAGATGAAATCTACTCTATGTATCATGGTTTGGAGAGATATTTTATGAGTTGGGACTTCCCACTTCGGTAATTAACCCCTTAATCTTATGTATCTCATGTGTAGAGGAGATATTTGGTCATATGGTTGCCACTTGGAGATTCATTGATGAGGATGGTGTTAGTATGAATCCTTTGTCGAAGTGTACGAAAAAGGACCACTTTAGCTACGCATAACTAATAGCCCTAACAACAAAAGTGGCTGCCAATATCTTCAGATCTGCAGTTATTTGATCAAGAAAAGAGCTGCAAAAAACCAGATCTATGCATAGAAAGACATTAAGCAGTAAAAATAATGGTTTACTCCATATACCAATAGACAAGCCAAGAACAATTTTTGAAAGAATTTTTTGTATTAAGGGCACCTGGGAGGAAACAAGAAGGCGTATCCAATTCTCCTCAACGGGATGGGTTCTTGGAAGTCCTCAGCACTTCAGATCTAGAATCTCTCTCTCTTGTTGGTGTAGAAAACCCAGACAAAGATAGAACTCAAAGGGAGCTCACACAGCAAATAATGTAGAAAAAGGTGACCAAGTGTATAGATCTAGAGTGATCTAATAGGCAACAAAAGGTGAAGAATGGTAGGAAAAACCCTCGTATTTATAACAAAATATTGGGTCATTCTAGATCTTGGTGCATGATTAAAATAATGTTAACCAAATCTAGATCCACCTTTTATGGAATATTTTATTATATTTGTTGGAGGGAAAAATTATTTGACTTGGGTCAAATCCCTTTATTTGTTAATAATAAATAAATAAATGATTTATTTATCTTTTTAAGGAACTGGTTGAAGGATAATTAAATAAATAATGATTTATTTAATTATTTGTAGGTGATTTGGTCATATTTAACAAGGAATATTATCTAAATAAGATTTAAATAATTATTCCTAGAAAATAATAAGATAAATAAAGGTTTATCTAATTAATTTCTTTGTTTTTGGGTTAAACATGACTGGGAATAATAATTAAATTATGGTTTAATTAATTATTCCATGAGGAAAAATTAAACAAAATAGGTTTGTTTAATATTTCCTTTTGGGGTTTCCTGTTTAGACCATAAACAACCTAGTAAATGTGGTTTATTAAGTTATTTAACATAGTGAAGGCAATTTTACTTAGGGTAAAATTGGTCTTACATGGTGTACTTGGGTCCATCTAATGATAATAGGTTAGATGACCAAAAAATGGTGTAACAGATTGTCCCCTAGCGTGCGAGTGTTAGGAGCAAATCGTATGACCGAAGTACGTTGTAAGAACTCAATCACCAGACATCAAGAGGGAAGTCGGAGAGAGAAATGTAAGGTAGACGAGTGTGCTGAAGAACTAGACCCTGAGGAGACGAGACTCGCAGGTGCAACAAGTCTCTTTTTATGAGAGGGTACCTGTGCTAAAGGCGGCGGGGGAGGCATACCTATGCCCGCCGAGACAAAGTACAAAATAATAGTGTGTCCAGTAAACAAGGGACCGAACCATAAAGTACAACCGGCATAAACATGAGCCAGATAATAATACAATGAGGAATCCCACATACATGTTGTGCCTGGGATAACAGCCAGGACTTATACAATAATATCTGAGTATATGAGATACAAATACAACCCAAATTCCCCCTGTAAATGGGGAAGGGCTCACAAAATCTGACTGATACATGCAAATCAAAGAGGCGCTGCAAGTGGCTAAGGCCAACATCATCAAATATCTGGAGCTGCATCGAAGGCTGCAAGGAGGAGGTCATCCGGGCTTGTGGTGGGCTACCTGCAGGGCCACCCCCTCATGAGGGTTGAGACATCTCACACACACCCGGGAATCATCAAGAGCTGCTACTGTATCACTGAACCATCAAGTATATAGATCTCGGTCATGCTGAAAGGAGCTGGAGTGGAGAAACAATCAAGTCAAAAGGAAATGAGAGATCCCTTTGCCTGATCCGAGGCACTGAACAAGAGTGGAAGATGGAACCAAGGTACACCACCCTCTATACCTGGCTTCTGGAATGAATGAGCTGATGTCGACAGAAGGAGGTCCGCCATAGGTGAGGCAATGAGAGATCCTCAACTAAGGCACGAGAGAAAATAGTAGAGCGATGGACAGACTGACACTAATGATGACGGTGAAATGGAAGGGACTGAGTAGCGAATGGACGACTTCCCTTGCTAGAGCATAAAGGGCATGAATGACATGGCAGCGACTGACACAATATCATCAGGGATAAGGGACAATGGGACTGAAGGCCATAATGTGCGACACAAGAGAGAAACCAAGCAATGAGGGGTGGAGAACTATAGCGGGGTACAAAGGGACTCGGGATAGACTCCATGAATGCGATGATGACTCCACTTGGATGCTCTAAACAAGGGCGACTCGATGGTGCTGCCACACAGTAAAGGTCCAATGGGGGACCATGAAAACATGATTACAAGATGGTAACTCACGACGAAAATCAACACGAACAAAGACAAGTAAGGAGGCAAAGTGGTGCCCCAAGTACAAGTGTTGTAAGTGAAGAAATTCGATTTTGAGGAGGGTTATGGTTGAGGGGCATAGGTGCCCCCAAGCATGATGTGGTCATGCCAAAATGTATTTAGAAAAATGGGAATCTAAACACATTTTAATGATGTGGTGCGCCATTTGTTTTCGTTATGGTTATGCAGTTTGAGAAAGGGAATGGAGGATTACCAATCTCTTTTGGTACTGCATAGAGGAATCAAATGGACTTTAAGTTTTTGGGTTGGCATACCTGGTGTCACTATCCCAAAGAGAGGATTTGGAGATAATGAACTGATGCTCTCTTAGAAAACCCATAGGTTGGTCAACAACAATGTCTAAGAGATTGGGTTGTTGATGGAAGATGAGGGAACGATAAGGGGTATCATCCCTAGAGTGATATGAAGTGATATGGGACTCTAGAGGTTCTTCGAAATGTGGAAGAATAATGGTACTAAAGTCAACACGACCAGATACACTAGGAGAGTTTTGGAGAGTTGCGTCTCCTGTTCTCTTGAATATGGGTGCCCCCTTACCCAAATATTGGGTTTCAATGTAATGGCCACAAGGTGCATGTGGTTCGAACGCATGGGTTTGATGTAAGGGGGAATGGATAAAGTCAGGGGTGGGGATTTCATCCATAATTTCATCATCGTGATACAAGATGGGGTGACTGGTGGAAGAAATACCACCTGACGCGGCGAAGCTACCTGACTCATCATCATGAGAAGAGAGGTTCACATGCACATCGTCACAAGGGGTGACGGAAAAGTAAGCAGATAAAGGATCTACCGATGTTGAGCCCAGGGTGATCGCTGAAGGAAGGTCAAGCGAAACAACAGGGGAGGATTCAGAGGGAATGTTCCCCGAGGGTCTCATGGATGATGATAGGTAGAAAATGGTGGATGAAGGCTCCGTCATCTCGACATCAGGAGGGGGAATGTCAATGGGAGCAGTCATGTCTGGTAGTTCTACCGAAGAAAAACACACAAATAGGGGAGAGGTGGACTCATTGCGCTTGGCCTCAAATTGGTGGACCGCGGCTAGAGAGGTGCGGAAGTCCTCGAGGCGGGGACAAATATTGGTGTAATGGCCATGGAGATCACACAAAGCACAGGGGTGGTTGGTGTGAATAGTATTGGGGTTCTTGATTGCGGTCGCGGAAGGAATAGAGGCTTCCGGGACCGTGGACTCAGGGAACGCGACATTAACCATGGGCTTGACATGAAGCAATTCAGGACAGGTATGGGTGGCGTGACCGACAACATCACACAAAACACACTGGATGGTATTCTTTGGAGGCCGAGGAGGGGCAGGGTTTGTCGGGGCAGCCTTTTCCTTTGATTCCCCCTTGCGAGCTTTGCCCTTCTTACCCGAAGCGGTCACAATAGGAGGTGGTTCCTGTTGAGGTGACTGAGGCACTGTTGCAGCGGGAGAAGTTATGGGGACCGGTTGAACCGGGGTCAAAGAAATATAAGGTTTGGGTTGACCAGGTAGGGTTGCGGCTGGAGGATCATGGTACTAGACGGGAATCCCAAGGGTCAGGTTAGGAAGAGAGAGGGTGGCCATGACCGGTACCGTGTACACTCCTGGTGGGGGAGCTAGGAACGGTATCTGACCAGAGGGGTAATGGCCAGGTGGGACATCTCCTAAATGGCTAAGGCTTGGAGGAACCGTGCCAGGAGGATAAAGAGGCTCATGACTACCAGCTGCAGGTGAAGGGCTAGGAGCAGGTTGCGGAGAGCGTGGTTGCTGACTAGCCGAAGCAGGTTGCTTGAGAGCAGCCCGAGATGATTGCATCATGCAAACATTCGATGAGCAGGGGTCAGATATAGGAGGAGGAGGAAGACCAGGGAAGGTTCCAAGCAAAGAGGAGTCTTTGTAGACGCCAGGAGAGACACTGGTCAAGGAATCGACGGTTTTCTTGTTGGCTACAGAAGATATGGTCGTCTCAGGTGAGGTCTGAGATTTTGGCTCATGATATGTCAACTGGTCAATGGTGACTATCTTTCCATTATGAGGGAAATACATCTTGTGGAAAACCGCGGATGGGACAACAGACATAGCATAGGTGTAGCTCCGCCCCAAGAGAATGTTGTAATCTAGAGGGGCGTCGATGACTTCGACGTCAATGCAAACAGTCTTGCCCGCAAGAGTGATAGGACAATTACGGAAGAGGCCAATGGGCTGGGAGGCGTGGCCATCCCACACTCGAAGGGTGATCGTGGAAGGGGCCAACTCAGGAGATCCGAGTTGCTTCCAAACCGAAGCGGACATCACGCAGGTGGATGCCCCCTCATCAATTATACACCGAGAAACGTTTGCGTTCCGGATTTTGACTGGGATTTGGAAGGCGAAGGAAGCAGGAAGGGGAGGATGGTCTGATTGATGGGCATTGAACACAATCATTTGGTCATCAGCAGGATCTACAGCACCCACGACAGATAGTAGATCCTTCTTTTGGGAAGGGCACGACTAGAGGAGTTCCAGTGTGGAAATGGCAGCGGGAGATTGCGCCAAATCATCTACTATGCTATACGAATGAGCAGCTCGACCAGAAGCAGCATTTCGACGTAACGGTCCTTTAGGAATCTTGGGATGGACCTCAACTTTGGGTTGAGGGATATGGAAGGGACCATTGGTTGTCGAAAGAGGCTCTGTAGAACCAGAAGAAGGGGACTCGGGGGCAGACTGAGCGGGAGGCTTGGGGTACTGGCGAGACCGAGTTTGAAGGTGAAGGTCGAAGGTTGGGGAAGGATCAGAGTTCATCATAAGGATTTGGTAATCGGAGGAACCAGAAAGGGAAGGTGGAGTGGCTACCTGGCTGTCAGGCGGTTGGGTAGCCACGAATCCTTGCTGAGGGAAAGGATCAGTAAACACAGCTGGTTGGGTAGTGGCCACATTAGGAGGAGCATGAGGGGAGGCGTTTTGTCCGTGCAATGTGGCTTGAGACTCCCACATCTGTCGCATCTGGGGTAAGAGGGGACAATCGTGGGTGTAATGACCATAAACACCGCAACACGAACAAGGCTTATTTGTGCGAAGCGGCCTGTCCGGCTTGGGCTGAGTGCCCTGTTGTTGGTTGGCAGTGTTAGGGTCAACACCTTGAGGATTGGGTCCACGAGTACCAGGGGCAGATTGGTTTGGATTGCCTCTCCACCTTCTTTGAGAAGAAGGGGGATTAGTCGCGCCCTGCTGTGCAAATACTTGCCCTGGAGGGGGCTGTAGGTGCTGTTGCGGGTTTTGAGGAGGCAAGGGAGACGGAAGCGCATATGCTGGAGGAGCTGGCGCACCAGGCTACGGATAAAGGTAATGGTTAGGTTGGGTAACATTGAGGTAAGCAGGAGGTTGGGAAAAAGGAGGAGGCATGCCATATCCTGGATACAGGCTACCGGGAGGGGGAAGAGTGCTAGAGGTGTTGGCCCCTCCTTGAGGGAGACCATAGCCCATAGGAGGTTGAGCATACGGATGAGAAAGGGCTCCAACGATACCGTCGGCGGAATGAGAAGCCCCCGGGGCGTTAGCGCCACCGGGCCTGGGGAGGTCAGGGAGGACGGTATAAACATAACCAGACTGAGCATAGATCAGGTCATATTTCAAGGCTATTTGGAGGGCGACTTCTTCGGTTTGAGGGAAATGGGAGGCGACATCTTTGCCAATGGGAGCTAAGAGAGAGCGAAGGAACCAGTCCATATAGATCCGATCTTCAAAGGGGGGAGCTCAACATAAGCTTCGTCTTCGTCGCCATTCCTGGACATGGGCGGAAAGGCAGGTCGAAGAGGTTTGCTTGAAAGAGGTCAAAAGCTTCGTATCAGTATCGTATCGGAGAGGGAGATGGAAGTAAGATAAAAAGGCTTGGGAAATGGTCGCAAAGGTGGTATAAGAAGAGGTGGCTTGGTAAACATACCATTTAGAAGCTTCGCCGGTAAGCGTGCATTGGAAAAACCGAAGACGGATGGAATCATCGGTAATGGAGTTGGAGGAACACCACATGTGGAAAGATCGGACATGATTGGTTGGATATTCTCCAGCAAGGCCTTCGAACTTAGGGATGTCGGAGGGGAGCTTGGTTGGAATAGCAGGCCAACCAACATCGTGGCGGATAGGGTCATTGATCAACTGATTGAAATCGGGGAGGCTGAGGCCTGCGATGTACGGCAGAAAGGGTATGGCCGAGGTAGTTCCTGTGGCGGTTCCGCTAGTAGTAGTTTCGGCATTAGGGCCAGGAGTACCGCTAGCGTTAGGCCCTGGACCAGACATAGTGAAGGTGACAGGGGGAGAACCAGAAGGAGAAGGAGAACCCAATGAATCAGAAGAGGAGTCGGAGTGCGGACTCGGAGGAGGACTGGCTCGACGACGGCGGGACGGAGCAGGTTGATTGACCGGAAACTGAGGGTGAAGGCCAAGAAGTCTCTGGGAAGTGCGCCTTGGGAAGCCATTCTAGACATTCTAGAGAGGTAGCTTTGGAGCGAGACATGCATGACACATTGTGACAGATGGGAGGGCCTTCCACATGAGGATTCCATTTGGATGGATGATGTTTTCTGTAGCATCCAATTTTGCAGTTTCTTGAGGACAAGCAACATTTTGCCGGGAAGGAATGTAATATTCCTAAATTTTGTCATGATATTTGGAATATTAGAGTTCTTAATTTCCGTAATTAATGAAGTAAATAAGAGGGTGGAGGGACCCAGAAACCCCAAAGATAAATAAAATCCACTTTTTATGTGTGTATGTTGATATTTTATATCTAGATCTACATAATGGAGTTGTGGAGAAACTACTTAATGTGAAAGGAGTGGAGATCATGTCTCATTAATGAGAAAGATAATGGAGGTTGAAGAAGTCAACTAAGATCTTGGAAGGAATCAAATGTAAGATCATAAGGAATTTATGATTAGATGACGGAGGAAGTAGTGCATTAATGCACACATGATGGAGAGGGTGATAAGTACATTCACACATGATGGAGATCATGAAGAGACAATGCAGTCAACATGGAGACCTATGTCCACATGTACCACACAGTTATGAGGTGGGACAAGGCATGAGGAGGTTCAAAAAATATATAATGAATATGAAGGCAAAATAGAAGGCATGTTTTAGATTTTTATTGATGTATGATCTGTTTAGATCTGGAATTGTCCTTTAACATTGTGTAATATTCCCAATTAGTCCTAAGCTAATGGGAATATTCAATTTTTTTTTGTTTTCTGTTTCATGAATAAAATTGTAAAGGAGGATCAATAAAATTCCTAAACAACAAAATAAATCAATGCCACATGTGAACAAAGCTAAATCTGGGCTATTTACATAAGCACACTTAGGTGTGAAAGACGTTGGATGATTTGACCAAGTCAACCATGACCAAATCAACAACACTGTCTAGAAGAAGTGATCCTCATTGATGCACAGTGCAGTCTTAGTTGGAGGTGGCACATGTTAAAGGAGCTAAATCATTGAGATGGTTTAGGGTTTTGGAAGATCTCAATATTATAAAAGGAAGAGGAGGACAGCATGAGGAGGTTGTTGAAGTGATTAAAATTTCTGAATATATTGTCTGTTTAGAGATATGTCCTTCTCTTGCTATTTAACTGAGAATAATGCTATTTAGCACTGGGTGTTCCTGATCAGGAATCCCACCTATTTCCTTGAGAGGCCTCTTGGAGGAGTCTTGCTGATCTTCTCCACTATCAGGCATTTTCCCAAGCTTCATCTTCCAACTACAACGTAGATCCTATTGAGGGTTTGGTTGTTCTTGTAAGCTGCAGCAAGTAGAGGCTAGATCTACTCAGATCTAGGCCATTCTAGTGCCTCTTTTCAGTGGGAAAGTCTTCTATCCCATTGGCAAGAGTGTATTGGATCATTGGAGCTTCATATCCACATCTTGGCATCACGCCAAATTGATCTTGAACCCTACAATGCATTCCATCTTCCAGATCTGTGTTCTTCTGTAGGTGTTGTTATGAGTGTTTTTGCATAACTTTGGAGGAGAGATCTCTAGTGTTGGGAATCTGACCTTCACTATGGTGATCCATGGATTTCAGATCTAATCCATGTTATATTCAGATCTGATCTGGATTCTCCTGTATTTACTGCAGAATTTTCTAAAGACTCCTGTAGTTCTGCAGGTTTATATCTCAGATCTACTCCCTGTGCTGCATGTATTGCTGAAAACCCCAAGGGGTATGCAAAGTAGAGACTCTATAGTGTATGGATCTATCATAGATCTGACTGTTCATGCATTATTTTTCTCTAGATCTAATTTGTAATCAACAGTTGTTGCAACCTAATGAAAATAACGTTGTTAAGCCTTTTGCGGTGAATATATGTGATTGCAACACCTCTTTTTGAGGGTTTTCTTCTATTTAAGTCTCCTATCATTGTATGGGCCTCATTGTAAATCTGATTTTCTGATGTATATGTAAATTTTAAGCCTCCATATTGGCCTCTTGCTCTTACTTTGCTGAACTACATTATTTTTGAAGCAGTATTGTTGAATATTGTTGTTGTTCCCATTTTGGGATAGTACAGTGGTATCAGAGCAATAATATTGGCTCAGCCTGTGATTTTATAGGAAGCCAATATGTCTTATGATGAAGAAGAGCCTCTTAATGATAGGGAGAAGAGGTATCTAAAAATAATACAGAACAAATTTGATTACACAGAACACAAAGAAAACAAGGGTGAAACCCCTTTATCTGGAAGATTGAAAGGACAAGAATTCTTAAAACTCTTTCTTAAGATATGTATGAGCTGAAAGGAGAAATCTGGGGAATGAGGAGGGAAATACATGCAGATCCCTCAAGAATATTTTTACATCAAGGAAGCCCCAACAATTCTTACTATGTATGTGAGCATTCAGCCACACAACCTGATCTACAATGTTGAAGCATGCCTACTTTCTTGAAAAAGGAATAAGGGAAAGGAGGAACACCAAAGGATGATCTTGGTGATTATCTCCAAGAGTATGAGTCTCAATTATAGAGATTCAAGGAGCATCTTAGTTTCCCAGAGTTCTATCAACTTAAATAAGAAAGAAGATCCAGCAACTACAGTAGAAGAAGAGGGTGCATGCAACACACTTTGGGTAGATTCTCTCTACCTACTTTTGATGGATCACATGAGAGCTCAGCCAAGTCTTGGGTAAGGAAGCTTGACACATATTTCCAACTGCATCAAGTTTCAAAAGAAGAAGCCATGAGGGTAGCAGTGCTGCATCTTCAAGGTAAGGCTTATGCCTGGTGGCTATTTGAGTCTTCTTCCTTGAAAAATGTAAATATCTCTTCTTATGCAAATTTCACTAGGAGGTTAGTGAAAAGATTTGATTTGAGACATTCTGAAACTTCTTTGAGAGAGAAAATAAAGCACAATAAATATGAATCTTTGCATGAGTTGGAAGAATCCATAAAGCCAACTCCATTTCTAAACATTGTTGAAGGGGTTGAAGATCTGATGCATGATTTTCCAAAGGCAAAAGCTCCACTTTAGCAAGAACTATATTCTCAAGGGGAAGACATGAGGGTTCCTTCTTTAGAAAGATATAAAGTAAAATGGTCTCTTAATGATGAGGCATTCTCCATTGATGAGGATAAAGGAGAGAGAGAGAGAGTAGAGAAGATCCTCCAGCGTTGTGATAGCAGGAGGAGATCTAATTTTATTGGGAGATGGAGATGAATCTATGGCTTCCACTAGAGGGGCTCTTACATATTTTCAAGAAGTTCCCAAGGAATCTTACATATGGAGAAAATGAGAAGCATGTGTCTAGGATGATAAACAATGAGACAGAACAAAGGAAGGATCACAGCGCTGACATAGCAGAAGATGATCCACTATTGCTAGGAGGGGAAAATCAAGCAAATGATCCAATCAGAAGCACTCTTGCATCACTAAGAGTGGTCCCTAAATTTCATGAGATTTCGACACATGAGATAGAGCTAAATTTTCACAGTGGAAGCAGGGACATGAGGATCCCATCTATTATGCATATGAGAATGTTCCCTAAGACCTGACTATCTTGTGGAAAACCACCTGGGAGGCCACCTGATTTAGATTTTTTGGGGAAGACCTCACAAATTTCTGCTCCAAAACTAGATCCAGGAGGGATTGGAGCACTTGAAGACAAATCTACAGTGCTGGGAGACTTGGGTAAGCTCAAGAAGGAGGGAAATATTTCTCCCTTATCATCATCGCCCACTCTCATTTCTGGATCTGCGCTGTGGCAGAAGAAGAATGGAAGGAACAACCTTCCAACACACACCTTTGGCATAGAATATGTCAAGGAAAAGAGTAGCAACATGAAATTTTTTTATGTTGGTGCATCATCAACGCTGTCATTCTTGAGCAGTGTAGGTATATATTGGAAATCCCAGCTGTTGGTGGATTATTCCAAAGATATTCACACTTGTATGATGCTTGATGACCAGCTTCATCAAGAGGGCTATCTATTCCATGAGGGATTCATATATCATCATGGTAGGGTCTTCTTACCTATAGCCTCCACGCTCAAGGAGAGGATGCTACAA
The DNA here is from genome assembly GCA_034641835.2 of Pinus albicaulis. Taxonomy (NCBI): domain Eukaryota; kingdom Viridiplantae; phylum Streptophyta; class Pinopsida; order Pinales; family Pinaceae; genus Pinus; species Pinus albicaulis. The sequence continues at coordinate 1,110,079,415 of CM076578.1, read as the reverse complement.
AGGGCCTATAAAGAGTTATGTTTCAGCCCTACCTATTCTATGAAGATCTACAACACTATCATGAGATGATTTGAAAGGGAAGGCTTTGGAGGAGAGCTACATCAGCATTTTCAAGAATGCATGAAGTATGTGTAGTTCGGGTAGCAACAAGACTCTATGATAGAGTTATTTCAGTAATCTCTTCCTACCTTGGAAGGAGGAGAAAGATCCATACACCCCTCCACTTGTATAAGGAGAAATTTTGATAAAGAACATACATATGTAAAACATATTTCATTTTCTGTTTCTATGCATTCTTTCACTATTTTTATGTAGGATATGACTCCAATGAAGAGTGATACATCTTGCAAATCTCATGGCAAACAATGGGCCACAAAATTTCTGGATTTGGCCACTCCCTTGATGAGCAAAGGGAGATTTTTCATCATGATGGGTACTTCCCTAAGGCACCAAACATATCTCTCACCTTCAACAATAGTGAGATGGCTTGGGCAGCAAGTAAGTGGTGGGAAAACCACTTACCATGTCTTGATTTGAGATAGGCAAGAGATGTATTGTGTTGGTATCATATGTGGGATTATGACCCACCTCCTCATGATCAAATTTTTGTTTGTATGTACATAGTTTTCCTCCCATACATTGATGATATACTTGTACTTTTTATGGGGATGTATGGAGTGAGGATGGGAGCCATGTATATACCACATGGGGTGGAGACACTCTATGTGCCATATGCTACATGTTTTAGAGAGAGTATTGGTTCAACCATGTTTGTTTTATTTGAGTTTTTTACTCCTTATGAGATGGGTCATTTACCTCTCATAAGAAAATTGGAGAAACAATTCATGGAATATTGGTTTTGTGAACACTCAGCTCATGGAGGAAGCTTATCACTTGATTGTGTCACCAATGGAGGAGGAAAGGAGTTGCAACACTCACCTTATCAGTTGCTTGTGGACAATCAACATTTTGGAGGGGAGGACTGTAATATTCCCAATTGGTCCTAAGCTAATGGGAATATTCAATTTTGTTTTGTTTTCTGTTTCATGAATAAAATTGTAAAGGAGGATCAATAAAACTCCTAAACAACAAAATAAATCATTTCCACATGTGAAAAAAGATAAATATGGGCTATTTACATAAGCACACTTAGGTGTGAAAGATGCTGGATCATTTGACCAAGTCAACCAGGACCAAATCAACAACGTTATCTAGAAGAAGTGATCCTCATTGATGCACAACACATTCTTAGTTAGAGGTGGCACATGTGAAAGGAGCTAAATAATTGAGATGGTTTAGGGTTTTTCAAGATATCAATCTTATAAAAGGAAGAGTAGGACAACATGAGGAGGTTGTTGATGTGATTACATTTTCTGAATATATTGTTTGTTTAGACATATATCATTCTCTTGATGTTTAGTTCAGAACAGTGTTGTTTAGCAATGGGTGTTCCTGATCAAGAATCCCACCTCTTTCCTTGAGAGGCCTCTTGGAAGAGACTTGTTGATCTTGTCCGCTATCAGGCATTTGGCCAAGCTTCATCTTCCAACTACAACACAGATCCTGTTGAGGGTTTGGTTGTCCTTGTAAGTTGCGACAAGTAGAGGCTATATCTACTCAGATCTAGGCCATTATAGTGCCTCTTTTCAGTGGGAAAGTCTTCTATCCCATTGGCAAGAGTGTATTGGATCATTGGAGCTTCAGATCCACATCTTGGCATCAGGTCAACCTGATCTTGAACCCTACAGCGTAGTCCATCTTACAAATCTGCGTTTTTCTGTAGGTGCTGTTGTGAGGGATTTTTGCATAACTTTGGAGGAGAGATATCTAGTGTTGGGAATCCTCCCTTCACTGTGGTGATCCATGGATTTCAGATATAGTCCATGTTATATTCAGATCTGATCTGGATTCTCCTGTATTTACTAGAGAATTTTCTGAAGATTCCTACAGATCTGCAGGTTTAGATCTCAGATCTACTCCTTGTGCTTCATGTATTGCTGAAAACCCCAAGGGGTATGTAAAGTAGAGACTCTATAGTGTATGGATCTGTCATAGATCTGACTGTTCATGCATTATTTTTCTCTAGATCTAAGTTGTAATCAACAGCTGTTGCAGCCTAATGGAAATAACGATGTTAATCCTTTTGCAGTGAATATATGTGATTGCAACACCTCTTTTTGAGGGTTTTCTTCTGTTTAAGTCTCCTATTTCCTATTATACATTGTATGGGCCTCATTGTAAATATGATTTGTTGATTTATATGTAAATTTTAAGCCTCCATATTGGCCTCCTGCTCTTACTTTGTTGAACTGTGTTATTTTTGAAGCATTATTGTTGAATATTGTTGTTGTACCCATTTTGAGATTTTACACATAGCATGCTTTCTTTGGATGTTTAGCTAAGATTGCAAGTGTTCTTTAGCACTGGGTGTTCTCGGTCAGGAATCCCACCTCTTTCATTGAGTAGCTCTTGAAAGAGTATTTTCCTTTTTTCATCATTAGGATTTTGGTGCCATATTGTGCGTACTTCCTGTAGAACATCCATATTCAAAAATTGCACATTTCTGAAGATCAGTTTGAGAGGAGGAGGTTGTCCTTCAATATTTCAGTTGAGGAACCAATGAAGGATTCATATTGTCACCTATAGCTTCAAGATTAGCATTCCAGTGCTTCAAATATATATCTGGCATGAGGCCATTTATTATTCATCTCCCAGCAGCAAAACTCCCATCAGGAATTGCGTAGTCCATCATTGTAGATCTAAGGGAGAAGGTTAGTTTCTATCATTTCAGCTAGTAATCAAGTGGGGGACCATTCCTTCACATTGTATACATTATTTCCATCATTCTTGAGCTTCATAGCCATATTTTTCAGTAGGCTAGATAGCCTCCTTCCTTTACAACGCAGTTTTTATGAGCAGTTGTGGAGTAGCAACTGCAATCTTCAAAGGAGGATTGAGGAGCTAGATCTTGAGCGTCGAGCTTGAGGATCTAGTGAAGGGATCAACCCTTCAATATTAGATCTGATCTTGTGACATATTTCAACCATATATTTGTTAGAACTAGCTTCAGATCTGCATACCCAACAGTTTTATAGTGAAACCCCAAGAGGGTGATTTTCTTAGATTGATAGATTTGAGAAATCATTTCTCGATTATCTTGGGTTACCATCATAGGGCCAAAATATAGAATATTGGCATCATCATAGCTCCATATTTATGTATATCTACATTTACCTTTCCAACCTACAGTCATATATTCATTATCTGCTAAAGGAACAACGCATTATTTTCTTCCAGCATCTCTCCAGTTACATAGTTCCTACTTTTGCATGTTTTCAGGGTTAGTCTAGGCCATCTCTTTGGCTAGATTACCTCATATTTTGTACACTATTGTAACTTAATTTTATCCTATTAATAAAACATCTTAGATATTCTATCTATATCTGTGTTGATCATAAACTTACATGTACATTTTCTGTGTTACAAATATTATTTTTTTGTATCAATGCATTATTCCAGTTTGGGATATTACAATGGTATCAGAGCATGGTCTTTTTCTCAACTTGTGGACATTTTGACAACATAAGACAAGCAAATAGTAGAGATCTACTATAATGGAGGGATTAAGTTCTTCCTCATATTCATTTAGATATATGAAGGATATCTCTAAGGAGATCAATGTATCAAGAAGATAAAGCCAAATAGAAACCTCAAGAAGGTTTCAAGATAAAGAGGGTCCTAACACTTCTTTTTAGCAACAAAGAAGACTGAAGAAGCAAAGAGCTTCACATTATTCCACTAGATCCACTTTCTTTGAAGAGAAAGAGGACTGGTCTAAATATGTAGAATACTTGGGGCATGAGACCCTAACTGAATATCTATCTGAACAAAATTACAACCTAGAGAATTGAAGGAGAATCTCTCTCCCCAAAAGTTTCTGCATCTCAACGAAGAGAGGTAATCCAGAAGTAGCAATAAAAGAAAGATGCATAGATCCTTCTTGCCTACATTTGATGGATATTCCACAAGAACATTGAGACCTTGGAGGAAATAATTATTTACATTATTTCTGAAATATCCTATATCATAAATAGAGGTTTTGGAGTTTGCAATGTTGCACCTAGATGGTGAAGAAAGAGTTTGGTGGTTCAGTCACTTGTCACACATAAAATTGTCAACTTATGCAGATTTTAGGTAAATATTGAAGAAGAGATATGTTAGAAAGAAACCAGAGACATCTCACATATTGACATCCCCCTTCGTCAATGGGATAGTGCATGAAGATTCACGAGAATATGCTCTCATTATCACTCAAGAGGAGAAGCCTCTACCACCACCAGCTGTAGAGGTACTTACATCAAGAGGAGGATCACTTGCATCTTTGCAATATGGTCTTGAGTTATTGACATTTGGATCCCCATGCATGATTCATGAGATGCATGATGAGGAGGAGAAAGATACCAATGGTGGTATACTTGTAAAAGTAGAACCATCACTCTTACCAGCAGTTGGAGAGATCATTGCACTAGGAGAGGAAACTCTTGTGATCTTGCAAGATGTTTATGAGTATTAGTTGATCCAAGGTATGAAACCACTTTCATCTCATATTTTTTCAGTACCTATTATTGAAACTTATGGGGACATGCCATCAGGGCTATTGCATGGCCAAGGGTAAGAACAACATGTTGATTTGGAGTAGCATCATATCACTAATCAGAGGACCCTTGATCTAATCAACGAAGAGCTGACGAACCATCCTAGTTTGTCATTGATGAACTAAATTCAACCCTTTAAGTTGAAATGTAGGGTTTTAGAATATGGGATGAGTATTATCCTATGTACAATGGCTGGCTATGAGTTCAGCATTGTACCTTGCTTTGAGAAAACACATGTTTTCCCTGTAGATCTACAGCACTGTTAATGAGCAGCAATGAGAAGAAAAGGACCCATTTCTTATGGGAGAAATCATATGGAAACTTCATTCATGAAGCAATGGAGGAAAAGATGATAGATGGTAGACATCTTGAGATGAGGAATATTTTCTCCTTTCTATATGACACTTTCTCAATGAGCATCTCACCGCTCAAAAAGAAACTTCTACCTGCAACAAGTCTAGAACCTGGTTGGTTTTGGAGGGCCATTGATGAGAAGAAGGTCTCATGGAGAGATATCCTTGGAGGTGCACTTCAACATATCATGGAGTGAAAATTTCTTCAACAGTTTGAGGAGGTTGGTGTCCTACAATGGGAGGATACCAAGTTTTTGCAGAATGAGCTCCATCATCCTCATTGGGATGAATGGTTGATGATGTGGAACAAGGGGTTGCGAAACCACTTCTATATCTACGATACAGGGCAAAAAGAAGCATGGTTGCACTGGATTCTCTTGGGTGAGTATGGTTACGAACCAATGGGTCCTATTTTTCTGACTCATGTATTACACATCACTAGAAGAGTGTAGAAGAAAAAGGGACGGTTACTTTGGTTGTTGATGAGAGAGTTTGGACATCACATGATATATCTTATGTCCCTGTATTTACTCTTGCTTTGGATATGTCTCATGTCTTTACATGTATTTCTATTTGGGATGTATCTCATGTTCATGTATGTACTTGGGTTTGGGAGAAATTATAACTCTCACATGATGTGGCATAAGGGAGCTTGTTTGTATTATGTTGACGAGACATTTCACATGTCCACTACTATATTTTTTCTCCATCACTTGCACCATGATAATGTAAGGAGGCAACAAGAATCCGTGTTGCTATGGTTTCTGTTAGGAGAGTATGGATTCAATTCTTCCCATACATTTCATGACATTGTTGGAGGATGGCAACAAGAGGCCTTACAACGTTGGCTTCTATTGGGGGATTATGATCATTGTACATGGTATGATGATGATGCGATGGGGAAGCAAGATGCCTTATTAAGGTGGCTTCTCTTGAGAGAATATGGCCACTACATTCGGTACAATGATGATGTCGTATGGCAACAAGAGGTGTTGTTGCGGTGGATTCTATTGAGAGGGTATGGCTCTCACATTTATATTGGTGCAGATTTGGCATGGCAATAAGCAACATTATTGCGGTGGCTTCTTTTGAGAGAGCATGGCTCTCTTCTTTGCATTCATGATGATATAGCATGGCAGCAGAAGGCTTTGCTGCGTTGGTTGTTATTGGGAGAATATGGTTTGAAATTGTTTATATTTTCCCATATGTCTCTACTTCTTGTTTTTCACTATGTTGATGTGATTTTTTATTCCTACATGGCCAATAGGGCTAATGATGTGAGTATTGATAGATGCAATCTACTCTATGTATCATGGTTTGGAGAGAGATTTTATGAGTTGGGACTTTCCACTTTGGGAATTAACCACTTCATCTTATGTATCTCATGTGTAGAGGAGATATTTGTTCATCATATGGTTGCCACTTGGAGATTCATTGATGAGGATGGGTATCTAAATTTTCAGTTGGAGGCCATTTTAGACATTCTAGAGAGGCAACTTTGGAGTTGGACATGCATGACACATTGTGACAGTTTGGAGGGCCTTCCACATGAGGATGCCATTTGGAGGGAGGATGTTTTTTGTAGCATCCACTTTTTCAATTGCTTGAGGACAAGCAACATTTTTCTGGGGAGGAGTGTAATATTGCTAAATTTTCACATGATATTTGGAATATTAGAGTTCTTAATTCCCATAATTAATTAAGTAAATAAGAGGGTGGAGGGACCCAAAAACCCCAAAGATAAATAAAATCCACTTTTGATGTGTGTATGTGGATATTTCAGATCTAGATCTGCATAACGGAGTAGTGGAGAAACTACTTAATGTGAAAGGAGTGGAGATCATGTCCCATTAATGAGAAATATCATGGAGGTTGAAGCAGTCAACTAAGATCTTGGAAGGAATCAAATGTAATATCATAGATAATTTATGATGAGATGATGGAGGAAGTGGTTCATTAATGCACACATGATGGAGAGGTTGATAAGTACATTCACACATGATGGAGATCATGAAGAGATAATGCATTCAACATGGAGACCTATTTCCACATGTACAATGTAGTTATGAGGTGGACCAAGGCATGAGAAGGTTCACAAACTATATAATGAAGATGAAGGCAACATAGAAGGAATTTTTTAGATTATTATTGATGTATGATCTCTTTGTATCTGAAATTTTCCTTTCACATTCCATGATTTCTTCGGTTGTTTAGGTAATATTGCAAGTGTTGTTTGTCACTGCATGTTCCTGGTCGGGAATCCCACCTATTTTATTGAGTAGCTCTTGAAAGAGTATTTTCTTTCATTCATAATTAGGAATTGGTGCCATATTGTTACTACTTTATGTAGGACATCCATATTCAAAAATTTCACATTTCTAAAGATCAATTTGAGAGGTGGAGGTTGTCCTTCAATATTTTAGTTGAGGAACCTGTGAAGGATTCATCCTGTCACCTATAGCTTCAATCTCAGCCTTCCAGTGCTTCAGATATATATCAGGCATCATGCCATCTATTATTAAACTCTCAGCAACAACATTCCCATTAGCAATTGCGTTTTCCATCATTGTAGATCCAAGGGAGAGGGGAAGTTTCTAGCATTTCAGCTAGTAATCGAGTGGGGGACCATTCCTTCACATTGTATACATTATTTCCATCAGTATTGAGTTTCATATCCATATTTTGTAGTAGGATAGAGAGCGTCCTTCCTTTACAACACATTTTTTATGAGCATTTGTGTAGCAGCAGCTGAAATCTTCAAAGGAGGATTGACGATCTTGATCTTGAGCATCCAGCTTGAGGATCTAGTGAAGGGGTCAGGCATTCAAGTTTAGATCTGATCTTGTGACATATTTCAACCATCTATTTTTCAAATCTAGCTTCAGATATGCATACCCAGCAGTTGTATAGTGAAACCCCAAGAGGGTGATTTTCTTATATTGACAGATCTGAGAAATCCTTTCTCGGTTATCTCGGGTTACCATCATAGAGCCCAGATCTAGAATATTGGCATCATCAGAGCTACAGATTTCCATAGGTATACATTTCCATTTCTAGCCTGCAGTCATATATTCATTATCTGCTGAAGGGACAATGAAGTATTTTCTTCCAGCAGCTCTCCAGTTATGCAGTGCCTACTTTAGCATGTTTTCAGGGTCATTCTAGGCCATCTCTTTGGCTAGATTGCCTCATATTTTTTACATTGTTGTAACTGAATCTTATCCTATGAATAAAATGGCTCAAATATTTTGTCTATATATGTGTTGATCATAAACTTACATGTACATTTTCTGTATTACAAATATTTTTTTTTTGTGTCAATGCATTATTCCATTTTGGGATATTGCAGTAGCATCATAGCATGATATTTGGCTCAACTTGTGGACATTTTGAAAACATAAAACAAGTAGATATTAGAGATCTACTATAATGGAGGGATTAAGTTTTGCCTCATATTCCTTTAGATCTATGAAGGATATCTCTAAGGAGATCAATGGAACAAGAAGAGAAAGGAAAATAGAGACCTAAAGAAGGTTTCAAGATAAAGAAGGTCCTAACACTTATTTTCAGCAACAAAAAAGACCGGAGAAGCAAAGAGCTTTAAGTTATTCCACTAGATCCACTTTCTTTGATGAGAAAGAAGACTAGTCTGAATATGTATAAGACTTTGGGCATGAGACCTTAAGTGAATATCTATCTAAAAACAAGTCACAACCTAGAGCATTGAAGGAGAATCTCTCTCTCTAATAGTTTCTGCAACTCAAGGAAGAGAGGAGATCCAGAAGAAGCAATAGAATAAAGTGGCATAGATTCTTCTTGCCTACATTTGATGGATCTTCCACAAGAAAATTGAGGGCTTGGAGGGAATAATTATTTACATTATTTCTGAAATATCCTATATCAGAAAGAGAGGCTGTGGAGTTTGCAGTGTTTCACCTAAATGGTGAAGCAAGAGTTTGGTGGTTCAGTCAATTGTCACACATGAAAGTGTCTACTTATGCAGATTTTATGCAAAGACTGAAGAAGAGATATGGTAGAAAGAAACCAAAGACATCTCACATAGTGACATATCCCATCGTCAAGGGGATAGTGCATGAAGATTCAAGAGAATATGCTCTCATTATCACTCAAGAGGAGAAGCCTCTACCACCACCAGCTATAGAGGTGCTTACATCAAGAGGAGGATCACTTGCATATTTGCAAGATGGTCTTGAGTTCTTGACTTTTGGAGCCCCATGCATGATTTTTGAGATGCATGATGAGGAGGAGACAAATACTAACGTTGGTACACTTGTAAAAGTGGAACCATCACTCTTACCAGTAGTTGGAGAGATCATTGCACCGGGAGAGGAAACTCTTGTGATATTGCAAGATGTTTATGAGTATTAGTTGATCCAAGGTATGAAACCGCTTTCAGGTCATATTGTTTAAGTACCTCTTATTGAAACTTATGGGGACATGCCATCAGGGCTATTGCATGGCCAAGGGTTAGACCAACATGTTGATATGGAGTAGCATCAAATCACCGCACAGAGGACCCTTGATCTAATCAAGGAAGAGCTGATGAATCATCCTAGTTTGTCATTGATGAACTACATTCAACCCTTTGAATTTAAATGTAGGGTTTCAAAAGATGGGATGAGTATGATCCTATGTAAAATGGCTGGCTATGAGTTCAAAATTGTACCTTTCTTTGAGATAGCACATGCTTTCCCTTACAGATCTACATCACTGTTAATGAGCAGCAGTGAGAAGAAAAGGACCCATTCCTTATGGGAGCAATCATATGGCAGCTTCATTCATGAAGCAATGGAGGAAAATATGATAGATGGTAGACATCTTGAGATGAGGAATATTTTCTCCTTTCTATATGACACTTTCTCAATGAACATTTCACAGCTCAAACAGAAACTTCTACCTGCAAAAAATCCAAAACCTTGTTGGTTTTGGAGGGCCATTGATGAAATAAGGTCTCATGGAGAGATCTCCTTGGAGGTGCACTTCAACATATCATGGAGTGAAAAAAATTTCAACAGTTTGAGGGGGTTGGTGTCCTACAATGGGAGGATACCAAGTTTTTGCAGAATGAGATCCATCATCCTCTTTGGGATGAATGGTTGATGATGTGGAACAAGGGGTTTCCAAACCACTTGCAGATCTATGATGCAGGGCAGCAAGAAGCATGGTTGCGTTGGTTGCTCTTGGGTGAGCATGGTTACCACCCAATGGGTCATATTTTTCCGACTCATGCCTTACACATCACTAGAAGAATGTAGAAGAAAAAGGCATGGTTACTTTGGTTGTTTATGAGAGAGTTTTGACATCACATGATATATCTTATGTCCTTGTATTTACTCTTGTTTGGGATATGTCTCATGTATTTACATGTATTTATGTTTGGGATGTATCTCATGTTCATGTATGTACTTGGGTTTGGGAGAAAGTATAACTCTCACATGATGTGGCATAAGGGAGCTTGTTTGTATTATGTTGATGAGACATTTCACATGTCCACTACTATATTGCTGCTCCATCACTTGCACCATGATAATGTAAGGAGGCAGCAAGGATCCTTGTTCCTATGGTTACTATTGGGAGGGTATGGATTGAATTTTTCCCATACATTGCATGACATTGTTGGAGGATGGCAACAAGAGGCCTTACAGCGTTGGCTTATTTTGGGGGATTATGGTCATTATACATGGTATGATGATGATGTGATGGGGCAGCAATATGCCTTGTTAAGGTGGCTTCTCTTGAGAGAATATGGCCAATACATTTGGTACAATGATGATGTGGTATGGCAGCAAGAGGCATTGCTGCGGTGGTTTCTATTGAGAGGTTATGTCTCTCACATTTATATTGGTGCAGATTTGGCATGGAAACAAGCAACATTGTTGTGGTGGAATTTTTAGAGAGAGTATGGCTCCCTTCTTTTCTTCCATGATGATCTAGCATGGAAGCAGAAGGCTTTGCTGCATTGGTTGTTATTCGGAGAATATGGTTTGAGATTTTTTATGTTTTCCCATATGTCTCTACTTCTTGTTTTTCACTATGTTGATGTGATGTTTGATTCCTACATGGACAATAGAGATAATGATGTGTGGATTGATAGATGAAATCTACTCTATGTATCATGGTTTGGAGATACAATTTATGAGTTGGGACTTTCCAATTTTGGAATGAACCACTTCATCTTATGTATCTCATGTGTAGAGGAGATATTTGGACATCATATGGTTGCCACTTGGAGATTCATTGATGAGGATGGGTATCTAACTTTTCAGTTGGAGGCCATTCTAGGAATTTTATAGAGGCAGCTTTGGAGCTAGACATGCATGACACATTATGATAGATGGGAGGGCCTTCCACATGAGGATTCCATTTGGAGGGAGGATGTTTGCTGTAGCATCCAATTTTGAAATTGCTTGAGGACAAGCAACATTTTACTGGGGAGGACTGTAATATTCCTAATTTTTCACATGATATTCGGAATATTAGAGTTCTTAATTTCCATAATTAATTAAGTAAATAAGGGTGTGGAGGGACCCACAAACCCAAAAGATAAATAAAATCCACTTTTGATGTGTCTATGTGGATATTTCAGATCTAGATCTACATAATGGAGTTGTGGAGAAACTACTTAATGTGAAAGGAGTGGAGATCATGTCTCATTAATGAGAAAGATCATGGAGGTTGAAGTAGTCAACTAAGATCTTGGAAGGAATCAAATGTAAGATCATAGAGCATTTATGATGAGATGATGGAGGAAGTGGTGCATTAATGCACACATGATGGAGAGGGTGATAAGTACATTCATGCATGATGGAGAGCATGAAGAGACAACGCAGTCAACATGGAGACCTATGTCCACATGTACAACACCGTTATGAGGTGGGCCAAGGCATGAGGAGGTTCACAAACTATATAATGAAGATGGAGGCAACATAGAAGGCTATTTAGCTAAGATTGCAAGTATTGTTTAGCACTAGGTGTTCCTAGTTGGTAATCCCACCTCTTTCATTTAGTAGCTATTGAAATATTATTTTCCTTCATTCATCATCAGGAATTGGTTCCATATTTTTCCTACCTACTGCAAAACATCCATATTAAAATATTGCACATTTTTGAAGATCAATTTGAGAGGAGGAGGTTGTCCTTAAATATTTTAGTTTAGGAACTGATGAAGGATTCATCCTGTCACCTATAGCTTCAAGATCAGCCTTCTAGTGCTTCATATATATATCAGGCATGAGGCCATCTATTATTCATCTCCCAATAGTAGCATTCCCATTGGGAATTGCACATTCCATCATTGTAGATCCATGGGAGAAGGTAAGTTGCTAGCATTTCAACTAGTGATCCAGTGGGGGATCATTCATTCACATTGTATACATTATTTCCATCAGTCTTGAGCTTCATAGCCATATTTTTCAACAAGCTAGAGAGACTCCTTCCTTTACAATGAAGTTTTTATGAGCAGTTGTGTAGCAGCCACTGCAATATTCAGAGGAGGATTGAGGAGCTAGATCTTGAGCTTCCAGCTTGAGGATCTAGTGAAGGGATCAACCCTTCAAGCTTAGATCTGATCTTGTGACATATTTTAGCCATCTATTTTTCAGATCTAGCTTTAGATCTACATACCCAACAGTTTTATAGTGAAACCCCAAGAGGGTGATTTTATTAGATTGAAAGATCTAATAAATCCTTTCTGGGTTATCTTGGGTTACCATCATAGAGCCCAAATCTAGAATATTGTCATCGTTAGAGCTCCAGATTTCCATAGATTTGCATTTCCCTTTCCAGCCTGCATTCATATATTCATTATCTGCTGAAGGGACAACACAGTATTTTCTTCCAGCAGCTCTCCAGTTATGCAGTTCCTACTTTGGCATCTTTTCAAAGTCATTCTAGGCCATCTCTTTGGCTAGATTACCTCATATTTTGTACACTGTTGTAACGTAATCTTCTCCTATGAATAAAATGGCACAAATATTCTGTCTATATATTTTTTTATCAAAAACTTACATGTACATTTTATGTGTTACAAATATTATGTTTGTGTATCAATGCATTATTCCATTTTTGGATATTACATTGTTCTCCTCCAAAAGCTTTTTGATGATGTTCACCAGGATTTTATTGGAAGATTCAGCGAGTCCATTACCCCGCGGGTAATAGGCTTTTGAATGCCCTAATGTTATATGATACCTGTGACAGAATCCAACCATATTTTCGGATCTAAAGGCTGCAACATTATGTGTAATGATTTTTCTAGGGAAACCAAATATGGAATCGATGTTGGTCTCTAGGAATTTTATAATGACAGACTCAGTGGAATTTCTTGAAGGGCTGGCCTCTATACATTTCGTGAAATAATCTATAGCAGTAAGGATACATTTATGTTGGGCAGAGGATGGGAAATGAATTGCAATATTCCAAAATTAGCATGCAGCTAATTGGAATATTGCTTTTTGCTGATTTCACTTAGGAGATGAATAAATGGGTAAGGAGGCCCATGCATTTAAGAAATATGAATAAAATACCTCATAGTGTGAAAAGGGATCATCATAGGAGCTATATTTTTCACCCTCATGTGTGAAAAGGGGCATTTTCATGTGGACAAGGTCAAGTTTGACAAAGTCAACAATGCTAGGATAGGAGGTGGAGATCATCTTTAGAGATAGCGCAGAAATAGTGGGAGGAAGATTCATTGGTGGAGGAAACCCTAACGAGTGGGACCCATGGTGAGAGGGCTTCCATTTTTATAAAATGAGGGCAAGGCAACCATAGCAAGACATGTTATGGATTATTGAATTTGTGGTCTGAATGACTATTGTGCTTTCTTCTACTATTTAGTTGAGATTGTTGTGCTGCTTAGCACAAGGCATTCCTGTTTAGGAATTCCTTATCCTTTAAAGAGAGGCCTCTTGAGGGATATTTTACTTCATTTCTCCAGATTCAGGCTTGAGTCCAAGCCACCTCCTTCATCTACAACGTTATTTCTACTGAAGTATAACGTTGTGTTGTAGGGTGTTGCAGTGGAGGTTTCACAACACCACTTTTGGAGCTTCTTTGTCAGAGGAGGGAACTTCTATTCCTTTGGGAGATTAGTGAGGAAGATTCTGGAGAATATTTCATATCTTGGCACTTGACCAACCCATTTTCTTTCACCTACATCACAGTATCCCTCAGTCACTGTGTTATTTTCAGTGAGCATTTGCAATGGGGGTTTGCAGATTGTTTGGAGGGTGAGATCTTCAGTGTTAGGATCAGCCTTTCACTTGGAAGATCCATTGGAGGAGGTTTGTTCAGTTTTTTCAGTTTGTGCATCATCTTCAACCATCTCCATCTAGTTCTTGAGTTGCAGCTACTACCCAGTCTTAGGACTGTAACTCCGACATTTTGTACTTCTTTCATATTTCAGGAAATCCTTTCCGGATTGTCTTGAAATTGAGATTGGGAGTCTAGATATTCACTCCCAATATTTTGTGGGCCCTATATTTGTATATTTGTGTATTGACACTCCTCAACAATAGTTATCTCTAATAAAACTACGCTGTCATAGCCTTAGGCATTATTGGTGTAGCAGTGGTCTTCATATTTTTGTACTTGTTCTCTTGAGGTTGTTTTTCCCTATCTTGAGTGATCATTTCCTCAAGGACTTGTATACATTTTGCTGTTATAATCCCAATATAATGGCTATTTGGATCTTCTTACATTCTATGTGTTGATGTATCACTTCTCTTTCAATTTTGTGTTCAAGTATTGCTGCACCGCCATTTTGGGATATTACAGTGGTATCAGAGCATAATCTTGGCTCAGCCTGTGTAATCTCAGCCAATATTCTATCAAGAATACAAGAAGAAGAGAAGATGAACAAAAAAGACAAAAATAATACTCCATTATTTGGAGGAAGGAAGGAGGAGAGGCTCTCAAATCTTCTTTTTCATTATATACAGAGCATTAAAGGAGATCTCAAGGAGATGAGATGGGAGATGTATAGATAATCTCCAAGAGAGTTTGAATCTGAAGCAAACTCTAGATTTTCATATGATGAGTGTGATCATGCAGCCACATACTATGATGCACAGTGCAATCATATGCCTAGATTTTTTATGAGGGAGATAGAAGAAGAAGGAATGCCTAAGAGGGAAACTCTTAATGACTTACTGCAAGAATAAGAATCTCAAACTGAGAAGTTTAGAGATCATATCACTTTTCCAGAGTTTTTAAAGATCAAGGTGGAGAGAAGGGAGCAGCATAATGGGAGTAGATTTTTCCTATCTACTTTTGATGGTTCACCTACATGTTCAGCTAGAGCTTGGGTGGAGGAGCTAGACACCTACTTGTAGCAGCTCCAAATTTTTGAATATGAAGCCATCAAAGTTGCAGCACTGCATTTTGGAGGTAAGGCATATGCATGGTGGATATTTGAGTCTTTTTCTTTGAAAAATGAAAATACTTCTTCTTATGCAAGGTTCACTAAGGAATTAGTGGAATGATTTGGTAAGAAACATTCTGAAACACATGTGGTGGAGCTAAACAAACCTAAACCAACAAAAACCTTGCATGTGTTGGAGGAACCTATGAGCTCAATTTAAATTTAGAAATACATTGAGGATGCTGACATTTTGCATCATACCTTGTTAGAGGCAAGACCTCTATCTCATATTCTTGAACAAGAGGGCATGGAGATCCTTTTTTTAAAAGAGGAACCAATTCTTGGGAGATTTCCCATTCATATTGGAGAGGAAGAAATAGTTGACGGCAACAATGCTATCATGTCTAGATTATATCTAGCACCTCATGCAGAGGTAGAGGGAGCACATGCTCCAACAAGAGGGATTCTTTTATAATTTCAAATAATTCCCCAAGATCTCGTATGTGGAGATCAAGGCTCAACCCATGATCAACATGTGCCATTGCTGACAAATTATGAAACCATGCAAATGGAAGGAGGAGGTAGGGAGGATGATCAACATCATTTGATGAGGAGCACACACCCCTATCTATTTCAGAGGCTTGATGCACATAAGAGGGAGAATGTATTGCACAATGAAGGCAAGGGAAAATCTATCCATTTATATATGCAGTCTACTCTTGATGTCAATGTCTCATTGCATGGAGACATTTCACCATGGAGACCACCAAATCAACATATGATGAGAGATGCCTCACATTTTAAGGCACCACTCATTGATTCCAGAGGAGTGGAGACCTTGGGAGAACTTGATACAACACTAAGAGTCTTGGGTAGACTCAAGGAGATGAGAGGCACTCTCTCAACATCATCATTACCCACTCTCACTTCAGATTCTGCGCTGTGGCAGGACCAACAGGGGAAGGATAACAGCCTTCCAACTTACATCTTTGGCATGAGAGATGTCAAAGAGGAGGATAGCCATGTGAAAATTTTTATTTTTGATAGATCATCAGTGGTGTCACTTTGGAGGATAGATCCATATTGGAAGTCCCAGCTATTAGTGGATTATTCCAAGGATCTTTCTACTTGTATGATATTGGATTACTAGTTGCATGAGGAGGAGTATTTAGTCAGAGATGGGATCATCTACTATCATGGTAGCAGATTTCGTTATCACACATTGGGATTCATGCAGTACCCTGGTTTCCATTTCACCTTATTGGTGGATTCCTCGTCTCTGTGCCAACTTTCATTACTGGTTGGTTTCGAGGGTTTCTGTCCCGCGCTAGCCACATTTTGTGTATGCTGGAAATGTACTTTGGGTTGGTCACTTCATATTTCTTCGTCAATTCCTTCCAAATTATTGGACTTCGGGTTACACTCACGCTGGATGGATGTAGGATGCATTAATGCCTTCTTTCCAAAAGATCTTTTCCCATTAACTCCAACTCATTTCACTAGGAATAAGGTATAGAGTCCTTTTTCATTACCTTAGGGTTTGAATTCATCAATGGAATACTCCTTCATTATCAATAGTGAGAATACATTAATGTCTCCTGATTGGTATATTCTCTCAAGTATTCGACTTAAACTCATTTATTCGCACTTGTTAGACTGTACTAGGGTACTATGACTACCATCATCATTATAAGTGAGTTGGCTCCCATTTGTTAATGGTATACGTCAATGACCAGTAATCAAACGATTTCTCAAATCGTTGAATTTAGCTCATTTATTCCCATAGTCTAGAAATGTACCATGGTGATCGGCGAAGACCTCAGGTTTTCATTCGCATGTTTTGGTTCATTTGAAAACTCCATTTGTTTTCTTCCATTGACACCATCCACCTTATATGTTGTAGTTCACCACATTAGAATTTTATATGTTTACACCTGAGTTGCGTGCAGTACCATTACTCCACTCTTTATGACTTGGTACTTAGAGATTCATTTATGTGACTTCAGTGATTAGATATCTTTCTCGGCATCATTGATCAATTCTTCTATATGTGATACTATGACATGACCTTGATATGTACTTTTGAGGCTCTGAAATATTGGATCCAATCCATACTTTATATGCGAACATTATTTACTTTCACTAAGCATGGGTATGCGCAACTTAGACATGAGGTTATCTCTTCCATTGGTTTTTGGAGGCTGAAATCTGGTGACCTCCTCCCAATTCCTCATGTGATTCTTCTTATAAAATTAATATATTTCGGCCATCATGTAGCCCTTCTGACCTCATATATTAGGGGGCATATTTTATAGCATCATTTTCCACCTCTTTATACCTGATTCTCTGATTTATGGCCTTGGGAAGCCCTTTACCTTCAGACTTGGTCCTTTATCAAATAAACAATATTTCTAATTCCATACGCGACTCTACCCTCTAAAAGTGTGCCCACATGTGGGTCTAGTTATACCCAACCCACGTATATAATTTGAAATTTGAAAAAATATAAAATTCCTTATTTTTTGGGTGGGGTTTATGGGTTACACTATAATCCTACCTACAGAATCCTGTGGCCTAACTATATCCCAACTGAAACAACTGTTTTGGGGTGGTATAAATACACCTCATGGGAAGGCCTTAAAGAGAGAGAGAGAGGTGTTGATATTATAGCCATTTAGTCCCTAATCAAGTCTAATTTATCCCTATGTCTCCTGGACTCCCAGTTTATGGAAACCCTTGCTTCCCTCATAGAGATTTTCATTCCTCTTATATGACATCCATGTGTATGCTTTTGGAAGGATATTGTTGAAACTTGGTCTGGATGGATCTGAAGGTTGTTTTTCCTTGGAACCGTGACTGAATCAGGGGGTATTCCTCCACACTTATTTGAATTCATCAATAAAGAAGGTTTTTCCTATTCTTGATGTTTATGATCTTAATGATTTACACATGTTATGATCCTATTATGAATGATGTCATGTTTTTTTGCTAATATTCTTATATGATATAACACTAACATCTTGAACATGTTTTTAGTTATTACTAGTATATGTGCTTTTCTTGAGTGAGTTGTAGGCTTCTGATCACTAGGAGAAGTAGAGGATTTCAACCTTGCGGAATCGCCTTCAAACATAGGACCTACGGGTACTACCCCTTATTCCCATTTTACTAGTTTGAGCATTAGGACTGTAAATTTGTATGCTTCTTGTTCTTGTATGTTTCTTGCTCTGTTGAGGTTCCAAACCCAGACCCTAGGGTACTTCATCTCGTAACAGCTATGATGATCTATGGGTTGGTACAACATGACATTTATGCTTTTCTGATTGATGAAGATGTAGAAAAATATAACAGGAAACATGTAGCATCGGTTTAAGGGAAGCATTAGCCTTGCTTCTAATGATTCATTATTGGAATTATGTTTGAAATATTGTTGAATAAATTTATTTAGTTGGTTGAATGATGATATGTTACAGTACATTGGTCTTAGTCATAAAATTTATATTTGTCATTTTATTTAACGTTCATGTAAAAACCCATAATGTAATTCTTGTAATACTTAGTCATGTTAGGACTATTAAAGGTGAAGTCATTTATATATGTAAACCCATGATGGGTAGATGTAATACTCCTAATTACCTTTTAGCTAGTTGGAATATTAAATTTTTCTTTTGTTCATAAATTAGATGAATAAGTGGGTAGACATACCCTTAAATCTCTTTAGTAGGAATAAAACCACTTCTAGTGTGAAGGTGGATTAGTGTAGCTAGCTGAAATAAATAAAACCTTAGTGTGAATGGGGTCAATGCATGTTTATGGGGTCAAGGTTGACCAAATCAAAAACGTTTCCATGGAGAGAGTGGAGATAGTGGAGGACAATGAAGTTACGGTGGAGGAGTGTACACATGGGAGTAGCATATTTAATGAGTGAGACCAAGGGTGAGGAAGATCACCAACAATATAAGGAAGGGGATGGAATCCATAGAAGGAATTTTGATTATTGTATATGAATTTGGTATTTTATGAATTTCTGCACACTTCAACTATTTAGCGGAGTCTGTTGTGTTGTTTAGCACGAGGGTGTTTCTAGGCGGAAATACCACCCTCTTCCTTGGGGGACTTTGACTGCCCAATCAGGAGAGGTACATTGAGCTTCATTCCATAATCCGACATTAGACCAATATTTATCCATCTACCACAGTGCAGTCTCCTTCATAAAATGCGTTATTTTGTAGGGCAGTTGCATTGGAGGGTTGAGAGACCCATTTTGTGAGCTAGTTTCTTAGTGGAGGGATCAACCATTCATTGGGAGGATCTATTGGGAGGATTTTCAGCTATTTTATTGTCATATCATCAATCCCCATGTATTCATTCAGTTTTAGAGCATTATTCAACCCTAGGTATGCATTTTTCATGTATTGTATTTCTAGAAACCCTTTCTGGGTTGTCTTGGAATGGTGCTTGAGAGCCTAGATCTCTGATCCCGGTATTTTCTGAGTAGTACTCTATCATCAGCTCTTTGTATTTTTATTTTTCGGCTGCAGTTATTCCATCTTGGACTGCACAATCATGTCATTCTGGCATTTTATGTATTAGAAGTATTTCATATTTTGATGTATTGGATAATGTGAGGCTTGTTTTCCTAGCTTGAGTGACCTTTTCCTCAAGACATTGTACTTATTTTCTACTATTATACACAATGGAAGGGCTCTATTATTTTCTCATTTTTTGTTGTGGTGATATTCACTGCAATTTCCAGTTTTATGTTCAATATTCCTGTTTTGGAATATTACAGTGGTATCAGAGCATGATCTTGGCTCATCCTATGGGACATTACATTTATAACATCTATAGCAATGGAGGAAAGATAATTTCCAAAAATCCTTCTCCAGAGTATGTAGAATATTTCCAAAGAGATCAAGGAGATGAGTTTATAAAGATAGAAGGAATCTCCTAGAGGGTTTCAACATGGAGAGTGTTCTGACACCTCACATTATTTGTGCATGTGAGGAACCAACATTACAACCTGATTCAGAACACTCCACCATGCCTACATTCCTAGCAATAGGAAATGAGGTAGGAGCACCACAAAAGGAGGAAACTCTTGGTGATTATTTCCTAGAGTATGAATCTCAATCTCAGAGGTTCAAGGAGCACCTGAACTTCCAAGAGTTCTGTCAGATCAAGGATAATAGAAGACCCAAAAATCACAATAGATGTGGACGGTACATGCAGAACAATGATCTCCATCGTACTATGGGTAGATTATTTCTACCCTCTTTTGATGGGTCACCCAAGTGCACAGCCAAGGCCTAGGTAGAGAAATTGGATACCTATTTTCAGATGAACTGAGTTTCAGAGATGGAGGCCAATAAAATAGCAGAACTACACCTGAAGGTGAAGAAAATGAGTGGTTTTTTCATGGTCTATCTACACTAGGGCATGCTAGTGTCAATGATTATGCAAAATTTACCCAGAGGTTGGTGGAAATATTTGACCGTAGAAATCCAGAAGCACATTTTGTTGATCTAGCTAAGCTCAATTAAACAAGAGATCCAGAGACTTATATCTATGAATTTCTAAAACTCTCAGTTATGATGTCCGATTTATCTACAACTAGGAGAGTATATACGTTTATTAATGGGAAAGCAAAGCCTTTGCATGGATTGGTAAAATCCACTAGACCAACTACGCTCCAGGAGGCTGTTGAGAGAGCTAGAGATTTGTAGCATGCTTTTCCAAGGGAAAAAAACCCATTAAAACAAAATTTATCCTCTCAATCAAAGGGGAAATATGGGAAGGTTCCTCCCTCAAAGGAGAACCAAGAAAAGGGATCTCTTGGTGATGATGTCCAGGGAGATCTAAAGACGATAAAAAATTTCTTCACTTGCCAAGAGCCATGGGCAATAGGGCATCGGTGTGCTGTTGGGAAGGCACATTATATTGAGGTATTTTTTGATGATGAAGAAGAGGGAGCAGAAGGCTTAAAGGAGGATACCAACACTGTAGCATCAGGAGGAGTTGCACCACCACCAGGAGGTGTGAAGGGAGAATTTTCTCCAACTGTAGGAGCTATTGCAGCTGTTATCACCAATTTTTTTTTTCAAAACATTGTATTTCAACTCTGTCTTTGATCATGGTCTAAATAGTTCTGAAAGTCATTTTAGTATGGTTAAGGGTATATCATAGTTCTTAGAGGTTTACTTTTCATCATCTGAATTCAAATAAGGTCTTTATAGGTCCATTCCATGGTAAAAAAATTCACATTTTTCATTCAAGAGTCATTTAAGTAAGTTTCAGGCTAATTTTCTACAATTAGCCAGGAATCCACCATTTCGTAGCACCGTTGGTTCAAAAAGGGAGTTTTGCGCTACGAAAGCGCAGCTACTTTCGTAGCGCAAAGTGTGAAAATTACACTATGAGTGCTACGAAAGTGCGTTTTCTTAGCTATCGTGTCAAATAAGCCAAGATCTGTCAGTTTCAATTGGGGAATGATATGATAGGGATATGGTGAGTCATTTAGTTACCAGATTCGATGTACTTACCTGTCCTACAGTCATCATAGTCATGATAAGATATCAATGAAACATCATTTTGGTCATGAGGTGACATCTCTAATTCGAATTTTTTTTGCCTAATTGAGTCATATTTGTTTCATTTACCTTCACATATGTTGTCCGAGCTCTAAAGCAGTAAGGATAAGTTTGTGGTTGTTATATTCAAAGACAACTTTCACCATTATCAAGCAAATTTGTTTGTCAAATCAAGCGAGGTTGTTCATCAAATCGAGTGAGGCTGTTTTATAGGTTTTAGAGAAGCTAACAATTTTTTTTTACAAGAAACATGGCAGAGGAGAAGAAGGTCTGCAGAGGGGGACATTGTCTAAGATACAAGACTAAGAATTCAAATGCTATCATTGAGGATTAAATGGTAATGGAGGCTTTTAGAAATGTTGGATGTCTCAAATTTTGTGAAAAGTTGTAGGGTTGCCACACTCAGGTGTCCAAAGAGTTTACTTTACATTTCAGTGGAACCACTACCAAAATTAGAATGATAAATATGCCAGTTACACCTGAGATCATAAATTTTGTGGCATAGGTACCAAGGGGACAAGATTCTTGGTTTAAAGTTTTTAGGTTCGACATGGAACCATGCAAGGAATTTATGAACCCTGAATATGTAGATATGGACCTGAAAAATGCAATACCTAGAAGTTGTATCAAGGACAACTATGCAAAGCTGCTATTCAATATTCAAAGATATTTCACATGTGAAGGCAAGTACCATAAATTTTACACTTATCATTTCAAACTGATGTTGCATTTTACAGGTATGATATCATTAGATTTACCACTTTACTTGCATAGAAGCCTCGCCAAAATGGCTGACAAAGTCCAAGCTAAATCTGATAACTATGAAGCATCTCTATTTCATCACGGTTTAATAAAGTTACTGGTTTTGAATGAGCTTCAGAAAATAAATAGGGATTGGTCTTCCTTTTTATTTATGAGTGGATTTGAAATGGAAACCCTAACCCTAGCTAGAAAACTTAATATTAAGGGGAATCCTTCACCACCAGTAGCAGAATCCAATCAGCCAGTGGTTACTAAAGCAAAGAGGTTTCTAAAGTTGAAACCAAGGAAACAGGTTGAAGATAGAAGAGAGAAAACATCAGTGCTTGTTGTAGAAACTTCGTCACCTGCAAAAAAAAGAGTATAAATGGTCAAAGAAACAAAAGAAAAACAAGTGGCCAGTAAGCAGGAGATCCAGAGAAAGACAAGAAGCAAAGCAACAACATCAAAGGGAAAAGTAACTATTTTAGCGACAAAGGACAGCCCAATGATGAAAGGAAACTTGGATGATATACTCCATGCAATTGATATAGAAGAATCACCCATTGTGCAAGAAGATTTCATTGAAGTAGATGAACAGAAACAGAGAAAAATGAAATCAACAAAGAAATTGGAATTTGAAGGTGAGAATGCAGCCTTTGTTTTTCAAGCTAGGAAACCTTTAACCAGGCATGCAAAGAAACTCCAAGAAGGCAATAAATATATCCAAGTAACTATTGAAGTAGCTAGATTCCCTAAAGATGTGGTTAATCTCTCATCACCTATAGTGGAGCATGCAACCAACAAGATAATGAAGGGAAAGGAACACATGACAGAGTGTCAACTGCTGGAAGAAATATTGAAGCTAGAAAACCGAGAGATGGAAATTATGAGAAGGAGGGTTAGAAATCATAGCATTGGAAAGACATATTTCAAGAGGATGAAGGCTGTTTGGGAAGGTCAAACAGTTTCTAGGTCAGACATTCCAAGCAGTGCAGAGCAGTTTTTTACATGGACAGTTCCAACCATTAAAGAAGCAAAATTTTGTAGAGTGATCATCACTCATTTGAGAGCCAGTAATAGAAATCTAAGAGGAAAAGTGGAGGATTTGGAGTTGCAATTAAAACAGTCTCAAAATGAACTAAAGAACAGAGGTACAAAATGACAAATTCAAAGCAAACTCAAATGGAAAATGAGGAATAAATTTTATGAAGGTTATGTTTTTAGTCCAAATAGCTGATGGTTTTGATGAAGCCAGTGATTTTCTAAAGTTGTGGCACCTTTTTGTTTCAAATTTTGAAGAAAATATGGTTAAAACTACTTACACAGCAGTTCCGTAGTGCACACAGTGAAAAAAGGGTGAAATGCGCTACGAAACTACTGTAGCAGCTTTTTCACCCTTTCCTTATCAAATTTTGGAGGGAAGATCATATGTGTTGACTTGAAATTTCTAAGGAATATATGTCAAGTGAATATCAAAGTAACCCTAAAGAAAAGGAAGAAATTTTTTGAAGGAAAATGGGTAAAAATACTGCGCTACAAAAAGCGCTATGAAACTGTGTTGTTTTCGTAGCGTAGGTCTGTTTTCACTGTTTTGAGAAGTTTAAAGTTGATTTTACACACCTGGCACAAGGGAATGAATTTGGACATATGCTAATCATGTTCCTGACAACAATTAGCCTCAAAGTTATGGTTTCTTAGTGGTCAGAGTGTCTCAAGAAACTAAAAGAATCCTAAGCCTTAAAATAGGGAAGAAGTTTCCTGGTTTGCAGGAAATCAACATCATCGTCATTATGGTCATAACATGTTGGAGCTCATCGTCAGGATTAAACTTAATGAAAATATTGGTGGCAAATGATGTAATTAAGTTTAGAGAAGTTTGTTTGAGTAGAGTTAAAAGAGTTCTAATTCTATATGTAATAGGACCCTGTATTAGGTTTACAACTATTTATGTAAATAATTACCATGTTTTATGGAAAGATAGGTGTCAAAGCATAGGAATTTGATGTATCTAGTTGTGGATAAGCTTATCTTATGATGTAAATAATCTATAAAATATCAAGGAGTCGAAATAGAAGAGGTTGGACATTTGTTAGCAAAAAGACTATGTTTATTGTAAGTGACTGTTTTCAGCTTAATACAGAATTTCTACTTAGACAACTCAAGATTCATGAAGATTTCTTGCATGTTCTTGTTCTGATGGAATATTTTCAATATTCTATTGCAATGGTGTTTTCTTATGTTACTCAGAATTCATCAGTGATGCTATGAATTCCTTCATAGACAAACTGACTTTGTGTTTCACTGTTCTACATGTGTATTCCTTGACTTCAACTCTGATATTCCTTGACTTCCATGCTATGTAGATTGTTTTGATTATGCTGAAACTATTATGACTCCATAAGCCCAATGTACACTTGCTAATGTGATTTACAACCATTTTATATCATTTATCTACTTTTACCCCATATAGAGTTAGCCATCTACATATTTATCAAAAATCATAAACCCTTGAGAGAGCCCTCTCAGGTTGAGGAGGCTAAGCCTCAGCTAAAATATTGGTCTGAAACAATTAGATTATATTAACTTGATTGGCGGCCTATCAGGTCTGATACTGTGATAACATTTTGGTGCATCTTCCGGGAGTCTGAAGATTATACTTTCTTGAGATTTTGAAGCTGAAATTCTAAAAGTGGGAGGAGCTCAGAAAGCTTTTGGAGGCTGCATCTACCTTGGTGACTCCATTTAAAGTTTATATGTTCAAAGGTGGCTTCGAGAAGGAGATACACGAGGAGTAATCCTAACCCAGATCCACCTACTATCGTGGACAATCCAAACACCATTTCAAGAGGCAGTCAAGGCATTTCTAAAATATCAGGTACTCCATCTGATTCAAAATCCTTGTCCTCTGAAATATCAAGAAGTCCCGTAGAAAAAAGAGTTGATGATAAAATTTGTGAGGTTTTGTTTAGATCATAAAATGAAAAGGAGCTAATTGAAATTATCTTAGACTTACATAAGAGAGGAATTGACACCTCAACTCTAATAACACAAGAAGACAAAGAGGAATTCTGGGAAGTTGTCACTTCAGAGTTGTTGTTGGAAAGAGAGTCTTTAGAAAAATTGAAAGAGATTGATCCTTTCGAAGTATTTTTGAAAAGTAAAGCTGGTTTACCTCTTCCAAACTGGAGCTCAATTTTTAGTGGCTTAAAAACACAAAGCAGTCCTCCTCATAGAAGTTTTTCATCCACTATTTCTGCCTTTAATAAAATTACCACAGTACCTTTGACCATGGCTGGAAATCCACCTGCTGCACCTGCTAGATACGCCCCTCTTGTCCTTCTTGTTGTCTTACATGACCTCCCTAGTAAATATGCTGATAGAATTAAAAGATGGGAAGTAATGAAGACATTACAGGAGAGGATCATGTAGATCAATTTAATGACTTTATAGATAGGGAGGAGGTTGATCATGAAGATGTTAAGTTGATATTGTTTTCTCAGAGTTTTACTGGTGAGGTTAGGAAGTGGTATAAAGATCTTACTCCTAGAAGCATTCATGATTGGAATGAATTTGAAGATATTTTCTTAAGAAAATGGGGAAATATAACTAATCCAATACAAGCCCTCACTGAATATAATACTTTGAAGGGAGATGCTAATGAAAATGTCCAAATTTTTTCAAAATTGTGGAGGTTTAGCCCATTCGAAACCACCATAAGATTTAGCTCAAATGAGGTATGCTGAAGATTTTGACTATGACTTTTTCATACTGTTGAGAGAAAGAGAATCCCCTACACGTGCTAAAATGAAAAATGATGCTATGAAGGTGGAGGTTAAATTGATAGCAGCTAAAAAGGAAAAAGTGGGTAAGGCTAAGTTGAAATAAGAAGAGAAACATTCATCCTCTACCTCTCAAGACAAACTGGATTCAATGATGAAAACAATGGAAAATTTGATGGATAGGTTAGCCCTTGGGAATACCTCCACTCCTCCTGCACAATATGAACCTCAATTTAGAAACCCTCAGTTTAGGAGACCTCGGAATCAACAAAGACCAAGGGAGAATAGAAATCAACAGCCTTATCCTCCAGTGAGACCTCCTTTTCAGCAGAATTTGATTGACGAAGAAGATGACCCTGAAACTCCTGAGGAGTCTATTCATTTTTTTTATGAAGAAATGTCAGGAATTTTGTTGACTAAAGAAGAGAATGATCAATCAGATCAAAACAATCATGAATAGGAAACATCAAACTATCTAAAGGGGTATCAACATGTTATTTTTGAGATGTAGAAACAATATAATCTCAAAAATAGGAATGTGCCTATCATTGCAAACAAAAAACAACCTAAGAAGGATACACGGTGAGTAGCAAAGATAAACCCCAAAAATTTCCAATTTATTCTCTTGATACTGAACTTGGTTCTACTATTCTTTTCAATGAATTGACTAATGAAGCAGAAGAGGAAAGGAAAGTAGAAAATTAGAGTTCTAAAATTCAGCAGTTTGAAAATCAGCAAACAGAAGGTCAGCAAGTCAGTAATAAACAGGAAGAAGGTTGGTGGTCATTGCATTTTGATGGATCAGCAAATAGAGAAGGAGTAGGAGCAGGGATCTAGATTATAAATCCAAGTGACGAGAGTAAGTTCTTTTCCTATAAACTGAACTTTGATTTCATGAACAACATGGTTGAATATGAATCATTGATTTTGGGTCTAGAAGTTTTGAAAATAATGAATTCTCAAAACATTTCTATTTTTGGAGATTCAGAATTAGTCATAAAATAGATTAAGGGTGTTTATAAAACAAAGGACACAAGGATGAAAGCATATAGGAATTTGGTTTTGGACATGTTAGAAAACTTTCAGGCTTATTCATTCATAGTCAAAACTAGAGAACAAAACTCCATTGTTGACTCTCTTGCTATCTTTGCAAGTATTTTCATTATTCCTATGCACTCCTCATAAAAGTATGAGGTTGAGGTCCGCCATAGGCCAGCCATCCCTGATAATATTACTCATTGGCAATTTTTTGAGGTTGATCAACAGTGAAAAACTTTATTGAGCTGAAAGAAGAGTTTGAAAATGTACAAGTAGATCAAAAAAATATGTTGGCTAAATCTAAAGGGAATTTTGAAGTTTTGCAACTAAGGAATAATTCCATACCAAAGGGACTCATACCTCTAGAAAAACTTTTTGATCAGAATGATGTTTTTAAATTCCCTAAGATACAAGCTGATGATGAAGAAGTTGAGAGCTGTAACCTTGGTACTATAGCTATGCCCAAGGTTATTAAACTTTCAAAATTTCTTTCAGCTGATATGAAGTTTAAGTATGTTGAAATGATGAAAAGATTCATAGATGTCTTTTCTTGGAACTATGCTGATCTAAAGGAATATGATCCCACCATTATTCAACATACTATTCCCATAAAAGAAAATGAAATACCTTTCAACCAGAAGTTAAGGAGGATCAACCCACTTCTCATGCCTTTGATTTGATAAGGAGGTTAAAAATCTCTTTGATGCTAAAATCATAGTCCCAATCAGATTTTCAAATTGGCTTGAAAATTTTGTTCCGGTTAGGAAGAAGAGTGGAGAAATCAGAATATGAATTGACTTCAGAAATTTGAATAAAGCTTCCCTGAAAGATAATTATCCTCTCCCAAAGATGGATCAAATTTTACAAACTATTGTGGGTTCTCAAAGAATGTCTATGCTTGATGGTTTTTTAGGTTATAATCAGATCCTTGTGCATCCTGATGATCAGGAAAAAAATAGCCTTTACTACACCGTGGGGTACTTTTATGCACACCAAGATGTTGTTCGATCTCATGAATGCAGGAGATACCTTTCATAGGGCAATGGATATTGCATTTTCTGAAGAGAAGGACAAGATGGTGGTTGTGTATCTTGATGACATAACAGTTTTCTCAAGGAAGGAAGAAGATCACTTGAAACACTTGGAAAGAATTCTGCTGAAATGTAGAAGGTTTGGCATCTCTCTGGATCCAACCAAAAGTTTTTTTTCTTTAACTTCAGGTAAATTACTTGGGCATATCATTTATAAAGATGGGATTCAGATTGATCCAAACAGGGTCAATGCAATTCAGATGGTGGAGTTGCCAAGAAGTAGGAATGAGATTCAATCTTTTCTTGGAAAGGTAAATTTTGTAAGGCGATTTATTCCTAATTTTGTCGAGATTGTGAAGGACATAAAAAGGATTCGAAAGAAGGGAGTTGATATTAAGTGGACAATAGAGGCAAGAAACTCATTTGAAGAGATCAAAAGAGCACTCACAGAAGCTCCAGTATTGATCAGTCAAGATTTCTTAAAGGAATTTCTGGTTTTTACCTTTGCATCAGAGAATACTATCGCTGGAGTTCTGCTACAAAAAGGACAGCAAGGTATTGAGAAGCCGATTTATTTCTTTAGTAGGACATTAGCCAATTCTGAGCTGAAGTATAATATCTTAGAAAAGCAAGCCTATGCTTCAGTGAAGGCTATCAAAGATTTCAGAATTTATATTTTGCATTCTCATATTGTGGAATTTGTTCCTAATACTGTTGTGAAAGACATCCTCACTCAAGCCGACCCTGATGGTAAGAGGGGGAAATGGATTGCCAAGTTGCTATAATATGATATAGAGATTAAACCAACAAAATTGGTCAAAGGGAAAGGCTTGGCAAAGCTGACGACACAGTCAAAATTTGACTGTCTTGATATAAATTGGATTGCAGAAATACAAGAAATTTCATATGATGAGGAGGAACTAGTTCCTATTGAAGAAAAATATATCATTTCAGAATGGTACAAGGAAGTTGTTTTTGTCCTACAACACCATAAAGCACCTGCTGATTTAACAAAGTCCAAAGCAAGGTTTGTTAAGCTAAAATCATTAAGATACTTTATATTTGACAGAAATTTATTTTGGAAAGATACTAGCGGAATTTTGTTGAATTGTTTGCTGGAAGAGGAGGCTGATAAAGTGATTGAGGAGTTCCACAAAGGGGATTGTGGAGGTCACCACTATTGGAAGGAGACGGTGATTTTTTTTTAAGATTAGGGTATTATTGGCCTACAATGTTTAAGGATGTTTGCAAGAGGGTTACTGCTTGTCATTAATGCCAAATTTTCGAGGGTAAGAAGAAACTTGTACCCTTACCTTTGATGCCTATCTATGTAGAAGCGCCATTCTAGCAGTCGAGACTAGATTTTATTGGGGAGATTCATTCATCATCTTCAGATAAGCATCGTTTGATTCTTACAATGATTGATTACTTCACCAAATGGATTGAAGCAGTCCCAACTAGGAAAGAAAATGATTCTGTGATTATTTATTTTTTAGAAAATAATATCTTGTCTAGGTTTGGTTGCCCCACGAATATTATAACTAATAATGCACAAGCATTTAAATCTAAGAAGCTGATGAATTTATGTTATCAATATTATATTACTCTTGAGCATTCTACTGCATACTATCCGCAATGAAATGGCCTTGCTAAATCTTATAACAAGAGCATTGTAAGGATCATTAAAAAGGTGTTGTAGGAGAATAAGAAGGCTTGGCATTTGAAGCTGAAGTATGCCTTATGGGCTGACAGGATATGCACAAAGAGGTCAATCATAACTTCACCATATGAATTAGTATATGGTGCTGAGGCTATTTTTCCTACATCACTAGGGGTACCTGTTATGAAGCTGATTCAAGGGCTAGAAGAGGAACCAAGTGCAATCCAGAGGAGAATTAATCAGCTGATATCTCTGCAAGAGAAAAGGAATGAATTTTATGACAGCAATCATCAATCTCAAAACAGAATCAAGAAGACATTTGATAAGAATATCAAGGAAGAAAGTTTTCAAATTCAAGATGAAGTGCTAAAATGCGAGGCCAGAATTGAAGAGAAAGGAAAACATGGTAAGTTTGAGAACTTATGGAAAGGTCCTTTCAAGATAGCTACTTTTCATGGAAACAATACTTACATACTATAGGAGATAGATGGAAAACCATATGCTGGAGGACCTATCAATGGCAGGTTTTTGAAGCATTATTCTTCCTAAAATATGATGGATTGTTCATGTCATTATATATATTCCATTTTATAAGTTTTTCTGCTAATAATGACAAGCTAAATCAACAATGTTGAGCCCAAGGTGAAGGCCGTTAGAGCTTGAGGAGGAAGCTTCACGATTTCAAAGTTTTTACTGTTTTGGTCAAGAAAATGGAATAATGCACACTTATCTTTCTCCTTGTGTGTTTACTTTCTTGTTTACCATGTGCGTGTTTAACATGGTATCAGAGCAGGCAAATTTTGGCCCTGCTACAATTTGAACCACTTGTTTTGTGGTATTTCTATTTGCATGACGGTCATGCCTTATTTCTTGTTAAAAGTGTCATTATTATGTGCATCTTTATTTCTTACTACACAATATTTTGTATATTTTGTTTTCGGATAGTTTCTCTACGCATTCATACGAGCTGAATGGTTCATTCCTCTTTGTGGTTGATTGAATTCCATGTTTTTTCTGCATTCTCCAAATATAAAAAATGGCTAGTCTCTTCACACTCAGAATAAATCTTGGGGAAGCCAGTAAGAAAACTATGTTTCTATCAATTTTCTGGCAACCTGACCTTTCCATGGCCAAATCCTGTGAGTGTTTTAATTTTTTGCCGGAGTCTTTTTTTATTTAAGTGGGTTAGGAATTGTCAGTAATGCATCAGTAATGTCTCTAACGCATCCACACAGATTCTCGAAATGCATCCATTACAATTATCAGTGATAAAATCCACTCCATCCTGACTCCATCCTCCATACTCACTCTAGTTTTCCCGGAACTCGAAACACTGCCTCCATCATGACCTTCATGGCGTTGGCCCTTTGGCCTTGTACACTACCTCCTTCCACAACATACATACAACCACCATAGTATTTCAGCCTCATACAAAGTTGAATCCACTCCTCAGGCGAATACCTGTGCATCGATAATTCACACAGTAGAATATCGAGAACCTCTAGAGCTTCCTCGCCTTGGGAGTTGAAATCAGTTGCCTGCAAGGGCTTCCTGTGTGATTTTTTTTTTTTTTGAAAGCCAACACTTCAGCGGCTTCCGGCTTCGAACCTTGGACCTGCGGATTGCAACAGTTGGCCTTCGATTTGAGCATTGAATCTCTACATTCATTTTAGTGAATGCATTAGTTGCTTAAATTCTGGTCAATACCACTGCAATTTTGTGTACACATGTGTTGAAGCTCACTTATGAACCAGACCTGTGAATTATGCGTTGCATGTTTATGATGATCATAATCCGAGGCATTTAACTGTTGCATTGGAATGGCCAATTAATGTTTTTATGCATTGGAATGGCTAACTGTGATATGGTGGGGTAAGCATGGTTGAAGACTAGCATGAAAAATGCACTCCTCGACATATCCATGACTCATACAGTCACTTCCCACTCCACACTCTGGTTCATTTCCCAGTATAACAGAATATTTACACGCAGAAGAAAACATCCTGCCTGCGCCTCCAAAGCCCATCATTAGACCTTGGGAAGAGCTTGTCCACAACAAGCACAGAACATGTCTTGGATATGACAAGGAATTTTCCTTTCATATTCCAGATGACTCTAGGCCCATTTAATTTCTGAGTGCCAGATTTCTTCATGAAAGTTCACCTTCAGCTATTCCAGATCCTCCTCCTCTTCCAAAGCAACAACATCAAATTGAAAAATTCCAACATTTTGATCGAGTTGGCCATACGAAAGATCATTATTTTGATATTCACCCACGCAAGCACTATGGTCGGCACACCCAGTCTTCACACAGATGCTTCAGAAGCAAGCCTCCTGCAAGAAAAAATATTCATGTTGGATGGATCACTTCTTGGCAATGAGTATCAACAACCAAGAAGATGTTTAAGTCATATGCCAGAACTTGTTCTAGAACATTGAATGATCTTGCAGTTGAGTTTTCGCCATCATCTCACCTTGTACCTGATAGGGGGGGAAATGGTGGTCATCTACAAGCTTCGAAGCCACATCAAGCGAACCTGAGCCACAACTTATCACTCCAGATTCAGAGTTGTAGCCAGAGACACAGCAGTTCAAGCGAGCATGAGCCACAACCAATCATTTCGATTCAGAGTTGTAGTTAGAGACACGGATGCCCATGAGAATGCCTTTGGTTGGTGGACAACCTTAAACCATCTATGCGAGGTTGATATTATTCCTCTTCAAATAATTCAGAGCACTTCCTCTAGTAGAAGACTTCAACCTCTTGCCAACTTTGATAGAGATCCAGGAAATACATTAAGCATTTCAGTGTTGGTGGTCATCCTTAAACCATCACAGGTTGTAGACCTACCTCCGTCTAGGTTGAAGGTCTCCCTCTTCAAATATGAGGGACACTTCCTCTAGCAGAAGCCCTCAAATTCTTGCCAAATTTGGAAGATTTGCGGGAACTTCACTAGGCGTTCCAGTGTTGGTGGTCATCCTTAAACAACCTCTTTATGCCAACATTTCAAAGATTTGATTCAGCCTAAGTGCTGCCATGCATACTTTGCAGATTTGTATTACAGCTCTCTTCTTGGAGTCACACATACCCCTTCAGATTGGGTGGGAATGTTGTTCACCTAATCCTATTTGGGTAGGTGTGGAAGCCAAATGGACAAAAGGAGTCCAAGTTACCTTAGAATGTGTAATCCAAGGGTCACACCAATGTAATATAAATGTACATCTAGGGTGAATAATAAGATAACTAATGCTTATCATTCTCCTTGTGTGTTTACTTTCTTATTTACCATGCATGTGTTTAACAAAAATTTTATATCATATCATTTGTGGATTAAAGAAAATTAAAATCTAGTTATGACAATGGTTAATGTTAATATCTAACATTAAATTAGAAAAATTGTTATTATAATGACGATAAACTATAAAGTAAATAATGAACTTGAATTTTATTATTATTATTATTATTATTAATATTGTTTCTTAATTTAACGAGTTCGAACTTTGAATTTTAACATGGAAATATTTATAGTTTTTTTTTATTATAATGAAAAACAATAATATAATCATCAACATTTAAATTATTATTTCTATTATATTTTATCCAAAAAAAATTAATTTAAAATACAAATGGAGTACATAAAGATTATAAATATTTAAAAATTAAATATAAATATAATTCAATATTATATTAAAAATAATATTTTTTCAATATAAATTATAAGGTTAATTATAATTTATATAATATTTTAAAATTTTAAATAAAATTAGATAAATAAAGATTATAAATATTTTTAAAAATAAATTTAAAAACAATATAATACTAAAATTAGATACTAAAATTAGATTTCCACACTAATATTAATCAAAAATATAAAACAATATAATAATATAGTAAAATGATCATTTTAAAAACACCAAATAAGAATTTGATATCCATCTTAGTCATATTAAAAAATTAAAAATTAGTTTTATTTGGAAGACATGCTTGTTAATTTAAATTAAATGTTTCTCTGATTTAAATTTGGTAGGTTTGGTTTTACTCTCAGTTATATGTTCATTGTTTGCATTATTTTCAAATAGAAATATATTTTTTTAAGTTTAATTTAAATTTTTTATTTTTTTATTTTATTTTATTTTATTTTTTTTCAAAATTAAATAAAAAATTTAGAGAAACCATTGTAATTTGAAATATTAATAGTTGAGATTTTACAATTCCAAGACACTAGTTAGTTGAGTTGAATGGAATTTAAATACTTAGAAACTTCATTTAAATAATGTAAAAAAAAAAACTGTAATGATTATTATAAAAATAAAATAAAAAAGAGAAAAGAAAATAATATGTTTAGACTTGTATTTAAAATGGAATCCTTAAAATGCTTGCTATCAAGCATCATGCAAATTTTGTGTATATGCAATTTTATTTAATTAGCAAATTTGATGTATCTGCAATTATATATAATTTTAGAATGCTTCTTCTTTGTAGAAAGAGATTGCCATGTTATATATGCCATCAGAAATGGTTGTCTCTCTTGCTATTTATTTTTATATAATTACTCCATAAATGGTTGAACATAAATGTGTTGTCTTATTTATAAAGATTTAGAGATTATCATTGCATTTATTAAATTCTGTTATTATAATTATTGAAAACTATTTATATAAAATTAGAATTTTAGGAAAAAAATATTTTGATTAGGAATTAAGTTTTTCTTTTGGTTATTATGTTCTGGTCTAATTTTCTTATTTCATATTTATATTTTAGTAAATTTTGTTATTATAATTATTGAAAAATATCTATAAAAATTTAGAATTTTAGAAACATTTTTATTATGATTAGGAAATAAGATTTTCTTTTGGTTATTAGATTCTAGTCTTCTCTTCTCATTTCATATTTATATTTAAAAACCACAAGAAAAATATTTATATTTAACCACAAAAAAAAACTTTAAAAAAATCTAAAAAAATAAAATCAGTCTTCTATCTTTAATTTATAGACACTTTGTTTATCACTTTCAAGTATGAATTTAACCATCATAACATTTCAAAATATGAGTTTTAATTTATATAAAAACTGACATAAATATAACCTTTGAGATATATGAAATTAAGAATGCCACCTGCGTTGATTCAAATATATATGAATTTAAGAATGCCTTTATTAAAGTGTACAATTTTTTTTGTTGGAAGTTAAAATTTAAGAATTTTTCTTTTTTTAAATAATCAGAATTTATATATTAAAAAATATTTTATTGACCAATAAATATTTCTGGTTTTTGAATCAGTAGATAAGATATGTTGTTATGCACTCGATTTATAATGTATTTTGAAAAAATGTTTTTTATTTAATTTTCCATGATAAATAAATAAAAATTCATCTATCAATTATTTCAATAATAATTAGATTTGATTAGTGGCCCAATATTCTCTATCAATATTTTATAGAAATTTTATTGTATAAGTCAAGATTTATTGATATTAAATATTTTAATTTTTAATATAAATATCACTATGTTTTACAATGTTATCATGAAAGTATTTGTAACATATCAACATTTTCATTTTTTCGTTGCCATTTTTCATTGAAAATTTATAAAATAAATTTTAAACTTATATATATATATATATATATATATTAAAGTTTAGTTTCATAACATAAATAACAATTTATGGAATGTTTGTTTAGAAAAATAGCTTGGTTGTTTGAAGTTCGAGCATAAAAGTCACCCACTAAAAGGATATTACCTTCATTCCTTAGGCTAGAAATATCATTCTCTAAACCATTGTAAGGACTATTTTTATCTAGATTATTTTTCTTATAGAAGTTAGAATTAAAGGGGGGGAAATAACAGATTGCTCTGTAGGTATTTTTATCATTAATGTCAGTAATCTCTATCCAACTATATTGGTTGTAAGGGTCATTTTTATAAATCCTAGCATGGGGGGAGATGTTCTTCTTAATGTAGCAAGCTATGCCCCCAATGCCTCTACAGGAGGATCGTTTGTTCCAGGTAGACCATAGTGCAAAGCCATCTATGTTAGGGACCTTAGGTTCTTCATGCTGCCAAGTTTCAACAAGAAATATAATATCAACATTGTTTGAGATCCAACTTAATTTAGGGCCTTTGTTCCATGGAAAGCCCCGAAAGTTCCAAGAAAGAATTAGGAGTATGTTGAATATCTATTTATTACTATATTTTTTATTTCTATCTCGAATAACGTCTTTTCTGTTTCTGATTATTGCCCATTTTTCTTCCTTCCTAGCTTGTTTTACCTTTTGAACCTCCTTTCTCAATTTTGCTTGATCTTCTAGAATGAGATCTTCCTTTATAAATATTCTCGTTCCTTTTAGACTTGAGGTTTTACTAAGTATGTCATATTTATGGTCAGTAGATCTCACCTTTATTCGGTTCAGCCTTCCTTTATTCTCAGTTAATTTCCCTAACCTTGTTGCTTCTGTGAGACACGTGGTTTCAATTTCTAATATATTATGTAATTCTGTCTAGTCTATGGCTAAAGTATCCTTGTCTACCTCCTCTTTCAAACCAAATATTATAAGGTTCAAGGCCCTTTTGTTACACTCATGGTCTAATTCGATCAATTTTTTCATTTCATCTTTAATTGGTTTGATATCTAATTTACTTGCCCCACTATTTAGGGTGATACTGTTGTTAAATTTTTCTTCTAGTTCTTTAATCATGTCCTTCATTTTAAGACTCTCTATATTATCAGCATCTCCTTGCTGGGATGTTTGGTTCGTATCTTGGTTTTGTTTTTCTATGACCTGCAACCTAGTCTCCATTGCCTCGATTTTATTCTCCAATAGTTCTATTTTATTTTCTATTTGCTTTTGGATCTTGTCTTCAAGAGATGTGAATTTTTTTTCTAGCATGGCTTCTAACTGGGTTTGTAGCTTGACTTCTCTTTCTTCTCTACGTTTCTCTAAAGACTCTATATACTCATAAAGGCTCTGTAGAGTAACTGTGCTAGGTCTACCTTTGGTAAAATTTGGTAGCTTTGGTAAATTATTCATACTTTAGAATATATGAGAAAATATGTATTAGAAAAAGATAAGGAATGTGTGCACCTGAATATGAGCAAACCGAACAGCTGACCTTTAATGAAGAAAATTCACTGCAAAATTTTCACCGCAAAATTTTCACGAAAAATGATCCTCCCGTAGAGGCATTGGGGGCATAGCTTGCTACATTAAGAAGAACATCTCCCCCCATGCTAGGATTTATAAAAACAACTCTTACAACCAATATAGTTTGATTGAGATTACTGACATTAATGATAAAAAGACCTACATAGCAATCTGTTATTCCCCCCCCCCATTAATTCTAACTTCTATAAGAAAAATAATCTAGATAAAAATATTCCTTACAATGGTTTAGAGAATGATATTTCTAGCCTAAGGAATGAAGGTAATATCCTTTTAGTGGGTGACTTTAATGCTCTAACTTAAAGCAACCAAGCTATTCTTCTAAGCAATCATTCCAACCCCAATCCTCTTTGGTTAGATGAAGGCCTTACTTTGGCTAGTCGGTACAAAAGGAGCTTTGACGACCTCGGGGATAATTTGTTTGGCTCGGAGCTAGTCAAGCTCTGTAGTGCTCAGGATCTCATAATTTGCAATGGTTTAAATAAGTGGCCCAATTATAGCCATATGACTTGCATCCATGGGCTTGGCAGCAGCATGGTAGACTATGTTATTTCTGATCTCCCTTTATACAATGAAATAATAAGTTTTGACATCTTAGACGACCACGAGCCTAAATCTGATCATAGGCCTTTACTAATAACTCTCAATTTTGTGATGCATAGAGATCCCATAGAAGATAATCCTTATATTCAAAAGAACTTAATCTTTGATAGAAATAAAAACGATCTCTTTCTAAATGAATTTAAAACTAATTTGCTTCCTTTATCTAGTATAGACAACATAGATGACCTCTATCGTAATTTTACTACAACCCTCTCATATTCTATTAACAAGTTCTCAATTAAAGTCTCAAGTAATAAAATAAATAGCAAAACCAACCCATGGTATGACAAAGATTGTAAAAGTGTGGGGAGAGCAATTAAGGAAGTTGTTGATGAACCTCTCAAAATTGACAAGCTAAAAATCTACAAAGCCCTAACTAAAAGGGAAAAAAGGCAATATATTTCGTAAAATACAAGAGAATCTCTTACACCTCTCTAATGTGGCTCCTAAGAAATTCAGGAGGCAGATTATAACTAGGAAAACTAAAGATAATAATAAAATTTCTTTACACGACTAGAATTCCTATCTTAAAAAGCTTTATGAATCTCCAAATGCCAGGGATTTTGAAACCCTGCTCACAACAAAATAATTTTTCTCATTATAAGACATTGATTTTTGGGTTAAACACCTGGAAAATAGGAAAGCTAAAGACATTGAAGGTTACCAGGTGAAAATCTTAAAAATTGGAGGTCCTGTCCTCATCCCCCACATCCACAAGATTTTCAACCAAGAGGTCAAGCAAGGGTTCCCTAAACCTTGGACTCAGAGCCTCATTATCCCTATTTTTAAAAGTGGGGATAAAAATAACCCCTCTAATTATCGGACAATTCCCTCTCTTATCCAAGTCATATAGTATTATTTTGGAAAAAAAGTTGAGAATTTGGCTTGAAAGTGAAGGTAAGCGGGCAAAAGGCCAAGCGGATTTTAGAAGGCAACACTCAATAACGGACCACCTCGTTATGCTTAGGATCATTGTGGAGGAATTCCGCAATGATAAATCCAATCTCTTCTGTTGCTTTGTGGACTTTAGAAAGGCTTTCGATACGGTTCCTAGAAACAACCTATGGAATCAATGAGAAGAGATAAATGTTTCTTTTGAACTAAGAGCAGCCGCTATAAGGTTATACGAGAATTTAATTGCAAAGTTAAAGAGAAATGAGGGGTGCTCGAAAGATATTAAGTGTAATATCGTAGTTAAACAAGGTTACCCCCTCTCCCCAAACCTATTTTGAATTTACATCGAATAGCTAGAAGGTTGTTTAGAGGAAGCAGGATGTGCTGGCACGATCTTAGCTGGGATAGTCATCATCCTTCTTCTCTATGCTGACGATATTGTTCTTCTCACAAGGTGCCCATCTGATCTTGATATGCAACTTAGAATTATTAAGGATTTCTTCTCTACCATGGGTATGTCTGTTAACACTGACAAAACAGAAGTTATGATTATCAAATCCAATAAGGACACTTACGCTAATTTTATGTATGACTATATTAACTTGGAGGAAGTGTCTTCTTACGAGTACCTAGGAATTGATATTCATCACAAGGTCAACTGGAACTATAACATTCAGAAAAGGATTAATGGGGGTGGAAAGCTTATTTTGGTCTTGAAAATAATTGTAAAACGGAAAACCTCGTAATGTGGGATAAAAAGAAGTTCCTCTTTGAAACTTTAGTCGCTCCTGTTATCTTATATGGATGTGAGGTTTGGGGTTGCAACATCTCTAGAGAATCCTGGAGAAAGATTTAGAAAATCTAGAAGAATTTTATAACTTATAACCTTAAAATTAAAAACAATACACCCTATCCTATTCTCCTTATAGAAGTGGGTCTTTCCCCTATCGAGAGCCTAGCTATGACTAGGCATTTGTTGTACAAGCACAAGCTCAATAGCATAGGAGACCATAGACTTCCTAAGCTAGCTTTAAATTCCAGCCAAAACCACCTAAGGCTTAAACGAGGTTGGTATAAAGACATCAGGGCCTAGTAAAATGATTGGGAGATCGATGAAAATGTTGCATTGCAAAATATTAATAACATTAAAAAAAGTGTTACTTCTAACTTCAAAGAAAAATGTGGTGTGAGAAAGATCTAGCAGCTAAAATAAAAATAAGATATTATAAGGAGGTCATCAACCACACCCTAGAAGATCAAAAGTATCTATCTGTTTTAACTAGCTCAAAGAAGAAAATTAATATAGCCAAGATTAGAACGAACTCTCATGAGCTCCACAGTGAAACAGGTCGTTGGACAGTTCCTAAAACACTATGGATGGAAAGGATCTACCATCTCTGTGAGAATATGAACATCGAGGATGAGAATCAATTCCTCTTAGAGTGCCTGACATACAACCACATTAGAGCTCAATTTCATAATCTTTGTTGCAATATTGACCTTCCTAGACTCTTAAGATGTCAAAATTTTAGTGAGCTCGGGAGGCTTCTCTCCAAGCTTTTTGAGCATAAGAATAAAATCTTAAATCCAACTAAATAACTCTTTTCTTTAGGTCCGATAGACCAAATATTGGTCTCAATGGACGTTAACCACCACCATCATCATCATCAACATGATTATTAAAAATAAAGTTTAGAAATGTATATTATTCTATTTTCAATTATTAACTTTTTCCTTTAGAAAATGACAAAAACTATTGAATGAGTTCTCTTATCATTGTATTTGATGGTACATGTCATATTTGATCAATAATTTCTGATAATTGCATAAGAGGAGAATCACTTTAATGGACTTCATTTTCAATTTTATTTTTTATTTTTTTTAAATGATAATATTTATTAATGAAAATTTTCATTTATAACCATGAAATTAGTACATTTTGTATTTAAATGAAATTTTCCATTTTTTCGATTGCATTAAATGGTACGGTTGTATTTAAATTTTCCCATAATACCCTAAGAGAGGAATCCTCATAATGTCACGAGAGATGAATTTTTTCAATGTCTATGATAGTTTTTCTCATGAGTCACAACTTCCCATTCTATTCTAGATGATTTTTTTCAAATGTAATACAAATATTTCAAAATATATTTATTATCTTTTTATTTATTCACTATATTTTAATGTGTTTTTCTAATAAAAAAATAGTTATATACTCATCGATTAAAATAAATTTCGGCTAAAAGTTCTTATAAAATTTTCTTGAACAAAATATGTAAATCAATCAAAATCCAAAAAATTTAAAAAGAGTTACATGTAAATATTTTGGAGAGAAAATAAAAGAAACTAATTTTTTTTATTTTTTTTTCTTGGCTCATCTCCTTATAGGTTTACTCAAAGTTCATTTGTAAACGTTCATTCGAGTGTACATAAAATTCACACCCAATGAGTACCCATTATGCATAATTTTGAGAAGACCCATGTTGATAAAAATTGAAGATACATTGAAAAAACATGTTAAGCACATTTTTTTATGTTGTCTTAAATTTTTATCAATGTGGCTCTCCTAAAAAGCATGCATAATGACTACTCATTGGATGTCGAATTTAATTTTGTATACAATGAGTGTCTACGATTAAAATTTGAGTAATCCTATAAGGAGATAAGCCATAAATACAACAAAAAAACTGTAGTTTTCTTCTTTTCTATCCAAAATTCATAACTCTTCTTTTGTTATTTTAATTATTTTTTTTTCCTTAAGAGAGCACTTTTGGGCTAAAATTTCCTCTAATTAGTTAACTATTTATGTCTTGAATAATATGTATTAATATTAATATTTTACAATCATCATTTGAGGATGATTAAATCTATTTTTCATGACATTTCTAAAGCATACTTGAATAGAGTGATTTTTTCAACAACATTTGAAATCTAGACAATCAAATCATCTACATGAGGAGTGAAAAGAATGTAAATGATTTCGTGAAAGACCTTTGGAATTTGCAAAAATTAAAATAAATATTGAAGGATTTTTTAGATTGAATACTTTAATTTGATAAGAAAGTAATGAACGAATTTTGTCTTATTCTATTTTTGTTTAGTTATCCAGGTATACTATATCATTAGTAAGTCATAACCATGTTACATGAATGCTACATACGATATTCATAATGTGTACTCATGTGTTGATATGGGAACCTGAACATTGAGAAAGTTATGCCTCAAATTTTCAAAAGGTCACTACGATGTTCATCATAAGGTCATATCAACATTTATGACTTCAATATAATTATTTAAAAGCTCGATAAAAAATGAAACATATATTACATTAAAGATTCAATTGGATGTACACACTAGAGAATGGAAACAATAAATTCCCCTATATATCTTAGTAAGGAGACCTAGCATAACCACCATGATTAATATGACATCATGTTAGTAAACATAGGTGGAAACTCATTGGGAAACATTACCTCAGGTCT
This sequence comes from Pinus albicaulis, assembly GCA_034641835.2. NCBI lineage: Eukaryota > Viridiplantae > Streptophyta > Pinopsida > Pinales > Pinaceae > Pinus > Pinus albicaulis. Next base: position 1,110,037,043 of record CM076578.1, on the reverse strand, counting down.
CAATAAATTTAATTCTATTTGCAAACCAACCTTATATTGAAATTGTCCCATAGGGCAGCTCAATTGGTGATCAAAGTAATGTAAAATATATGAATTGATACATCCAAGATCCAAATCCCCCCTGTTGTGACCTAGTTTATGAAGACGAGGATAAGTCATATACCATGACAGTTTTACTGGTAGTTATGTGTTAGGAGGTTTGTTGGGTTCCTATGGGATACAAAAAAAAAAATTGTACTCAAATGAATGTTTTCATTCAACATAATATTTTAGAAGCTTCTATTAGTATCATGGATAATTGAAAAAATTATATAACTAACTAATGACATGCGATTTAATTAAATAGGCTTCATGACTATATTACAAAATAGATATAACTTGGGAAAGGACACACAAAACAAAGCTAAAGAGTTATCACTAATTTTGAAAAATTGTTCACATGATGATCCTCTTATGCATGACTATTGATATCAATTGAATTGGGCCTTCTTCTTCCTCTTGTTCCAATACATTAGAGTAAATTTTAGCCTAAAAGTGCCCATTATTTTTTCATGCAATTTCTATGTCATAAATATGTAAACCAATCAAAATCCTTTAAATTTAAAAAGAGGTAGATGTAAATATTTTGGATGGAAAAGAAGAAAAACATTTTTTTTAAATTGTATATTTCGCTTATCTCCTTATAGGTTTACTCAAAGTTCAAGTGTAGACACTCGTTGGATGAAAAATTATATTCCACGTCAAATGAGTACCAATTATCCATACTTTTGAGAAGATCCACATTGATAAAAATTAAAGATACATTAAAGAATCATGTTGGCCCATTTTTTTAATGTGTCTTCAATTTTTATCAATGTGATTAATCTAAAAAGTATGCATAATGGGTACTCGTTGGATGTGGAATATAATTTATACAGAGATAAGCTAGAAATACAATTAAAAAAATAAATAGTTTTCTCCTTTTCCCTCAAAATTCATGACTCTTATTTTATTATTTTATATTTTTCCTTAGGAGGCCACTTTTAGGTAGAAATTTCCTCTAATGGTTCTTTAGATATTCTCTTTACATATCACCACTATAGCCACATGTCTCATATGGGTTGACCATGGAGCCTTTAATTTTAACATTGCAATATCTCTATTAGAAACACACTTCATTGTTGACTTGATATGAATTGACAATTAATAAATGTCTCGTAAACTCTTCTATCACATCCTATCATAATATGTACATTGATGCTTAGCCTATTAAAAAAATATTTTAATTAATTACTCATGAAATCTATTTGAAATATCATTTATTAGTTATTCATGAAACATCCAGAACTCTAATTTTATCTTCAAAGGATGTATAACCTTTCATTTTGGCATTTCCTTTGCCCCATTTTGGTGGTGTTGTTTTTCCTTTCATTGCATATTTAACCCTTTCATGCTTTGCAATGGTGTTGTTTACTTGTTTTGGTGTTCCACTTTCTATGTAAGACTTTCCCATTCTAAATTAGATTTATTGGATAGTTTATAGCCTAATTTTCTATGTCCTATTGTCTTGATTTTCTTACACTTGTAACTTCCATACAAGTGAAAACTAATAAGAGCTAATGTAAATACAATTGAATATATTTTTATTTTTTATTTTTTTGGTTCCGATAATTAAATATTTTTTTAATCTCTTCCTCTACTCATACACCTTATTCATGCATGTTTTACCTTTTGATTTTTATCGTCAACAAAAATGCCAAATTTATAATTGCATTGAACACTCGGATACAAAAACTAGAATGAATATATTGACTCCAAGATTTAAAAAAAAAAAAATGATTGTCCATAACATTCCTCTCATGCTTTATTCATACGTCTAAAATGCAAATAAGAGGCATGAAACCATTCAATTCCATTCCTTGAATATTCTAAATGAAAATACTTTCATAGATTGACTATAATGAGAAATCATACACATTCTACTCCAGGAGTTTGGTGCTTCAATAGTCATATCAACTAAAATGTTTTTCCTCATCCTTCCATGGGTAAATTTTGCATACATTATGGATGGAACTCCATTCTTTAGATATTGTGGTTGGGACTTACTGAATATTTACTTATGTAAGCTGTTGGAGTAATGAATATCATGGAATTGTACTATGGATCTCATATAAACCATTGGTTTCAAACATCTAATTGAATTGTTCCAATGATCCATGAAAATTGTCTTAATAAATAACATAAAACTTCTCTTTACTTGTACTCAAATAGTCATGATAATATTATATGAATGGATATTTTAGGATATCCTACATCATCTCCTCCCACCATGCATCCATTGGAATTTACCTCTACTAAAACCCTTTTGAAGTATTCATTTTCCACCCAAAATGATATGCACTACATATATGGTGTAGAACTAGTAAGATAGATGGATTATGGATTCATGGGATTGTATTGAATTCTTTGTCCCACTAAGGGAGCATGTAGGACTAGAGGAATATTGTAACCTTTCAAATGTTCCTACACTAAACACAATATAGAAATTCTATGGAGGATGTGAAGTAAGCTTTTTTGTTAACTACAAATGTCAGGTCAAGGGAGTTGAGAGTATCAAGATGATGGATACCTCAACATGTACAAAAGGTCCTGGAGCAAACCCACTAGCCATAACTATGATGCTCATTAGGAAATAATAATATTCTTTGACATTGGAAGAGGAAATATTTTTTACTTCAATAGAGTCTCAAGTGTCATGTAACCTATAGTTGCCAGTGATTTGGCTTTCATTAATAAAGATACTTGAGCATATTGTCATCTTGGTAGTTACATTATTAAATTCATTTTACCTTATTCAAAATATTTTGAATTAAATCTCTAAATGAATTATGTACATGCAATACCCAAATTATTTTTCATACGGTAGTATAAATATTAAGCATTAAAAAAACCACATAAGTAAAAAAAAATATGTTTAACAGAAAATGTTCTATGTAAAGTTCCCTACCCTCACTTCTCAGTATGATAGTATTACAAATATATACATTAAATTAAACTTCACATTAAATGGTAGTAAAATTATTATTTAATATACTCTCTTTGAGCAGAAAACAATTAAAATAAACTTCATTTTTGTTACCTGAATAACCCTCTTTAAACACAGAAATTAGGGAACACACTCCATGGCTCTTAAAAATAGGAGAAGTGTGACATGGTACATGGTATATATTGTCAATCATGTAATTTTCAATTTATCATAAAGTTGATTGGTAGTTAGGAATCCCCATTTTATATAGGGAAGGAAATTAGATACAAGTAAATAAGTAATTTTACTCTCTATTTATTCATTTTATTTATAATCCATTTCTTAAATTTCATTAGAACATGATAAAAATATTGAACCGTCCTTTTTTGTATATTATATACATGAATTATATTTAACTATAAAATTCATTATTCTAATGTAGTATCTTGAACCTTAAAAAATTTGTCAGATCTAACACATTTTCGTGTTCTCAATAAAAATATTTCAACAAAAACATGAACATATATGGGATCTAGAAATGCAGCCTTATTTATACTAATAACTAAAGAAAAATATTACATTCACATACAAAGTATCAGGGCCGCTCCAACGGAATGCATGACTTATCTTCAAAAGAGAACAATAAAGTCTGAAGCACAATCATGGACCGTGGATGGATCCACTAGGAAAATAACACCCACGGGGTTTTCGTCCCTTGGATCAAATTAGGACTGGCTATGCCAAGCTCTCAAGAAAAACACAATAGGATAGATAAACCTGGATGATCTAAATTCCTAGATTATGTCCCCTTTTAAATGCTTTATCGAATCTCTAGAACCTTATTTTATTATTTTCTCTCGAAAACCAAAGGAAATTACCATGGGATGATATTATTGGAAAATACCATAGTAAATACCATGGAAAAATTCCATCCATTTTGACCAAATCAAGGAAGGGAATATTACAAATCCTCCCTCCCAAATATTTATTTCCCTCAAGCAATTCACTCTTATCCACAAGAGGAGCATTGATACTAGGATCCCATACAACTCAGTTTGTTTTTCCATACCTCCATGCTAAAAGATCCTGAATAAATCCTTCAATACCTAGATCCCAAAAAATCCTTTGACCAATACTTCCTTCGATATATTCATGTCGATCCCAAAAAATCCTTTGACCAATCCTGGCCCCAATGAATTCCCTTGGATCCCAATGCAACATAAGTCCTGGGACATGTGGGTTATGGTACCATCTCAACCCTCCATCACTCCCGGTTCCAAAGGGCTGAAACTGCAATATGCCCTTGGCTATGAGTATCCTCCTAACAGTCAAACCATCAATAGAGTACCAACTCATAATATCTCACCAATCCAAATATTGGGAAGGATGAATATCTAAAAATATATTATGTTGATGTTGTGTGATGCTCAATTCATGTTGCTCCATTTAGTCACCCAAGATGATGCATTTGGAAAACTCTGACCTGCTCTTCCCAATGTATAAAAGTGGGTTGGTATTGTTGCAAGCCTTATCTATGTACTCTTGTAGAGTGCTTGTTTGGAATTCCCAATGGTAGTCGTCTTATTGCCTTGTGAGGGACTTTACTTGTTCCTCAACACTAGACAACATGGTCATTGATTCAACACATACCGCTATGAGCTCCTAAATTTTTATATTATCCTTTAAAATAGTGTCTTAGACTTTCCAAATTCTCTACTTCAACATCATAAGGTTTGTCTTGAAATACATGATCTTTTCATGAAAGTCCTCTTCTAGAAATTCTAGTGCCATGTTAAATGTATTTGTATTTCTCTGCACCAGATGCCTCATGACCACAACTTCAACTTGAACCTTTGACTGACCCTCATGGAATGGCTCATCCTGCATACTATATTTTTCATGTTTTCCTGCATGATCATACTCATCATATCAGTTTATTACTACTGGATCCTCATTTGATTCTCCTTGAATGTCTTCTTCCTGGTCTTCTCCACATGTGGGGATAAGTTGTCCACGCTCTCTAGTTTTCAAGCATTAATGTACTCATGGAATGTTATCTACGTCTGATTTCCCATAATATTTATGGATTTTCTCCAGGATATCTATAAACTCAACTAAAACATCATCGAGATGAATTACCTCCTTCCTTTCTGCTTGTACTTTTTCAAGATGATTGATTATCATCGGCTTATCCTGCAAATTTATCTCAAAATAATGATGTTGTTTCTTACCCTTTGTACCTAAATTCTTGGATCCTTCATATTTTCTCTTCTGAAAACTGGTGAACCAACTGTGGACGAATCCCTATGATATGAATGTCTCTAGCTATTCTTCCCTTATTGCCTCCTTATCACCTGGACATGAATGGTCAAGTGACCAAACTCCCTTGCATACATAACACAAGCTTTTCCTCCTTAGTTCATTCTTGTTTTCTCCACAAATATTTGTTATTTCGTCCTTGGTTAACTTCTTTCTAAGTAGTTTTATTTTTTGTTTGACCAACCCCTCACCTAGTTCATAAGTAACAGGTGATACAATTAGCTCCTTCTTCCAAATGGCGAACAATTTGGATCTCAATTACTCGTAGATGGAATTATCTTCTCTTAAGATTAGGGACATGATATTTTTCGTATCTTTTTTGATGAAGTTTGGATGAGATGTTGTATCTCTATTGCAAACGTATTCGAGCATATGGAGGATTAATTCATCACACTCTAGATCTAGCATAAGTATACCTAATCTAAATTTCCCCATGCATTCCAAAATTTTGTGCCTATGAAAAAAAGTAAGAAGGGTGTTGTTGTCCAAACCTTGGAGTGCTTCTACGATTACCCAAAAAATACTCCTCATGATATCATCATTTTATGGCATTAACAGTGTTGTTAAGGCTATGATTTTACTGAGACAAGAGGCGACTGTGAGTCTAAACTTTTCAGAACAATGCTCCAAAAACCTAGGTCTTATCAAAGCAGTCATGGATGGTATCAAGGCCCAACTTGACCCTTTCCATTGTGATTGCTCTATCAGGTTCAAATCCATATCTAATGTTTCCAACCGTAGGAGGACATGTTTTGACTTTGTACCTTGAAATTCAAATCCAAGTACAAAGAGACACTTAATTTTTACATCTTCCTTCGGGATATCTTTCGACTACTGAAGGATGACATGGATCTTTCAAGAGAAAGGCCTTTTGTTATGCTCTTTCTTCTGATTTGTATGTTGTTTCCATTCATGATCCACAAAATTATTGTAGCCTAGAAAATCTATTGATGTATAATTATGCTCATTCCTATGGCATTTCAAAAAATAGAATGATAACATCACGACTTGACATAAATGGATCTCAATGTTTAGCCTTCCTTCTCTTTCAATAAAATCAATTTACAACCCTTTGAGACAGTAATCTCTACTAAGTCTCCAATCTCCTTGTAGCTTGGCCTTGCCGCCAGACTCACTCCCATTAGTTGGAGGATGCTGCAAAGATCTTAAACCCAATTTTTATTTTATCTCACTATAATAAAGAGAGATATATACGCACTATCTATGAAAGATGTATTTATTTGAGATAATACCAATCCACTTTTAAAAAAAATTATGCGAATAACAAGTTCAACCAAGCGGAAAATAAATTACACCCATTCAATCATAAAATCGATTCATGCCAAAAAAACAAAAAAAACAAAAAAAACCAATTAACGTATGGCCCTAAAGTATAAAAAGAGGGCTTGAAAAAGTTTTACTCTAATTTACTTCATTCCACTTTCCACCAATAATTCGGTGCTCAATCTTTGTATTTAGGTGACTTCCCTTACCTAGAAGTCAACTTTGTATTCAGGTGACTTTTATCTTAGCTAGCAGATGTTGGATTTGTGCGATGCTTATGCTTATAATTATTCCTAACTTCTCCATACCATCGTAAGCGACACAACATCTCCTATGATTAGAAAAACAAAAAAGGCACCAGTCGTATCCCACATCTCTGCCGAAAATGGATGCAAGAAATACCATGCATCAAAACCTATCTCTTTTACAGGAACCACCACAAGCAGGCTTATTGCTACATAAGGCTATGTGAAGTCCATAACGTTCGACCAGGTTTTCACAATCAAAATATCTCCTATGACTACATCAAAATGATGTAAAGAGACATGCTTGACCAAATGATCATAATCGGGAGTAGGATTCTCTTTCTAGGCGGATCGATTATAAGTTGTTGTGGTTCTCGCTCAATATACAATATCATTGTATGGTTCCATCATTAATGATTTCGGCCAGACCTTCCAACCTCTTATGGGCAGGGCTATTTAACCATTAATCACAATCCCCACAAAAATATGGAGATCTACTTGTGTAATGGGTCAACTCCCTGTTGATAGATGAACATTAATTTGTTTAGTGGAAAATATGCATGATATAATGTCCAGCATCTGTTCTTGTGATCAACTCACTTTTCTCAACTACTAGTAGTGCAACTGCAAAAACTATTGAGCTTCTTTTCCTTGAAAATGGACTAGATCATACAATATTGTAGACAATTTCAGATCCATTTGATTTCATTAATGAGTCATTAGGATCCTATGGTGCACTATTGATGTTCAATGTTCCATGACCCACGATCCACCGAGTCCACTATCTAAGATTTGGTGGCCCCGATCCACACTCGCCTTACTGATGCGTCCATAGACCTCGATTCTCTGGAGTTGCGTTGCATAACAAGGGATGGATCTCCTGATGTGGCTTCTCAGCCCCTATGTGACAGATCCGTAAGAGATGTGCGTTGCGCTACCTTATCTCCTGTGATCTAGGTAGCCTTCGACTTTGACAATGATCTGTGACAACGCACCACCCCCAAACTCCCCACGAGCAGCCTCGTCACAACTGCTGGTATTTACGACAACCAAGATTTTTATCCCTTGAAACTCTTCCCCTAAACTAAATCAGTTGGATGAAATCGATAAAATTGAGAAAGAATTAGATTAGCTAGGGTGACATCTTCGATCATCGAAGTTTGGAAATGTCGGTTAGGGTGAAAATAAATCTCATCGAAGTTACAACAAGGATTCTAAATCCTGTCAAATAAAACATGAGGTTGAAAAAACCCCTAAGGCTGGCAGGATGCACAAGTTTGATACCACTATGGCAAGGATGCACAACCTTGATACCACTATAGTATCTCGAATCTAAAAAATTTCTTCATATCTAGCACATTTTAGTGTTCTCAATAAAAATATTTCAACAAAAACACAAACATAGATGGGATCTCAAAATGCAACCTTATTTATATTAATAATTGAAGAAAAATAGTACATCCTCATACAAAGTATCAGAGCCCCTACAATGGCATGAATGACTGCTCATCAAAAGAGAACAATAAATATTGAAGCACAATCGTGGACCCTAGATGGATCCACCAGAGAAATAACACCCACAGGGTTTTCGTCTCTCAGATCAAACTGGAACTCGCCATGGCAATTTCTCAAGAAAAACGAAATAGGATAGATAAACCTGAATGGTGCAAATGTCTAGCTTTTGTCCCCTTTTAAAGGCTTAATCAACTCACTAGAACCTAATTTTATTATTTTCCCTCAAAAATTGAAGAAAAATACCATGGGTTGATACAATGAGAAAATACCACGGTAAATACCATAGACAGATTCTGTCCATTTTGACCAAATAATGAAATAGAATATCACATTTAAGTCAACATTAACTTAATAAAGTATAGCATTGCTAAAGCTATGCAAATTTTCATAAAATTGATTGAAGGACGAATTAAAATGATCATCCCTCCAATTGACCAGAGATGAAATATAATATTCTAATTATAAATGAAATAAATCAACAAATTGGTGCTATTCTTATTCCAAGATTAAAAAATAATAATATTTTTATTTTTATTAAATATTATTTCGGAATGTAATTATGAATAAAATAATAATGCAAAATAAGATATTATTTTTATATTATGTATTTTTTTAATTTTTAATTTTAATTATAGCTAATTACGTTGTAAGGTGTCACTATTTGAAAACGAATCTCTTAGTTGCCATTGTGTCCTTGTTTGCTCCATTGGATCAAATGTGAGACGATTAAAATGTTTTAGAACATTAGATCCACTGCCTCCTTTACCTAACCTCTCATAACTACCTAACTAATTCACCAAGCCTTATTAATTTCTCTTCCTCTTTATGAAAGCCTGGAATTATTATAGGAAATGTTAACCACTTAGTTTACAGTATCCTCGAATTCTCTAGTGTGATCTTGTGTTCTTACTCTTTCTCCAGTATCCTCGAATTATCTAGTGTGATCTTGCATTCTTACTCTTTCTCCAGTGTGATCTTTCGTTCTTACTCTTTCTCCAGTGTGATCTTGCGTTCTTACTCTCTGGCTGGTCGAGCTTTCCTCAGAGAAGAGGAAACAAAGTTCAACCTGGGTCTCGAACTATTTCTGACATATCAATTGTTTTTCATTTTGGAATGTAGGGCATACTCACTCTGATACTACAGAAGCCAAGTCATGGGAAAAACTCTGGGATCAGTAAGCCAAGCATAAGCGCGTTCTTGTTGTATTCAATATCCGTTGTTTGATCTACCAAAGCAGTCCGCATTAGCAAATTCCAACACTTCTAAATTAAAAATTTTCCATGGTAACCCATAATTCGATCTGCTAGATGCCCCTTGGAATATGAAATATAGACCGTTATTTTTGGGATTTTTTCTTTTGTACTTCAGGGTGCAGGAACAAGACCGCTCTGAGATGGAGAACATGTGCATTGTTCCCAAGCAAGACGTGGCAGCAAAAGGTAAGGGGTTTCTTGAAACGTTGTACTGCTTAACTGTTAAGACTAAATAAGATTTTTTTTTGCTAAGATGTGTGCATGGGAAATGATAGGCCCTGTAATGGCGGCACCCAAAAGAAATCACTGCAAGCCAACAACAAAAAATAGGAAGGCTTTAAGAGACATTGGCAATTTGGTGCGAGCTAGGAATGCCAAATTCAATATAAACAAAGATGCGATGATGGAGTATGTTGTTTGATGATCTATTAAATATCATTTAGATATATATATAGTGAATCAATCTTTTGCTGTTGGGTTTTGGTTTCTTTCCATTTTGCTGTTCTATTTGGTGGCCTCTACTTCTAATGTCATGTACTCCACTATTGGATGAATTATTGTTTCATGAGGTCTAGAGTAAACTTGGTTGTCGATGCCAACCAGGGAGCTAATCCCAACACTCATGTAAAGTTTAATCAGAATCAATTAAGAAATCTGAATGATTTCTTGTGTAACTCTTAAACGGGGCCTACCATTTTCAAATGCCAATCTCCCAAGGAATTGACCTACCAACGGGGTAAAAGCTCTGTATTCAGCCACCTTCTTTATTAATCTTCCCACCTAGCATTCTGTTTTTCTGAACATGTTTAATTTGTTGCTCTTTTTTTTCATTCCACGACTCTCATTCTGTTCTCTATTTTCTGTGAGCACCAATATGAAATCTCACTCTTTAGTTTTCCCATTTTGACTCCAATAATTCCAAGTAGATGATATTTTTGTTAAGGTAGGAGTGAAAGCAGAGGCAAAGGTAATCCTGGGAAACAAACAAAGGTGTATTATAACAAGGAAGGCTCAGAATGGCACTGCTACGCTAAAGGACATTGTCGTTTCTGTCGGTCATAGCATAGACTCAAGTGAACAAGGTGGGGGATTACAAGCACCTAACCAACTCAAAGCAGCAAAACCCATAGCACAGTCATAGGCTACAGTGCTAACAGATCGAAGTGAGGTTTATCTTATTGATTAAGTTTATTATTTCTTTGATCCTTTTCTTATTTTAAGAACTAGCTCAAATCCAAATACACACAAGCCAAAGCTACCCACATCCACACCCAATTACAAAGGGGTTATATATATATAAGATATCTTTTGTTTATTTACGATGTAGGTTAGATGAAAATGATTAATAATTACTCATAAATTTTTTTGGTCATAATCACATGGTAGTTGTTTAATATGTTGAGGATATACACAAATTCTACAGGACAATTGAGGTATGTTTCTCTATCAATGATAGCAGTATTTTCTTGTGAGTGTGAAAGTAAAATTTGGTTTCCTTATCTAAAATATGTTATTCATGTATGCCCAAGACATGAGTTTCTCCTTCTGCAGATGCTTTCTAATTTCCTCATTGTTATATGGTAGAGGAACCTCCAAGGCCACTGGGTTGTTTCCATTTCTGCAATCCTGGTGCTGTTGCTGGTCTATTATTCTCCTGCCCAGTAAAGTGTCGTTTGTCATGTAATCATTTTCCAAATAGCACACCAGCTTCCAGTTAGCAACCTTCTTCTTCTTTTCCTTTGAGGACTTTAGGTGGTCATGGTCATCATTAAGGGAGTAGGATTTTGACCCACTCCTTTCATTTTCTTCATTGGATTTCCTTTTCCTGCTCCTAATGGAAAAATATGAGGACGATGATGCCTTGGTTTCCTCCTCTTCTACCATTTCCATTGATGCCAACCCTCACCCCACCTCCTCCTTAATTAATCATGAAAATAAAAAATTTGGTTGAATAACCACCTCACTATTTTATTTTATTTTTGGTAACCTCAACTCCCAAGAGAGACAAATAGGCACAATATTGAGCAATAGCTCTTTGGAACTACTGCTCCTTTCCATGGGTTTTCCATTTTATATTACAATGGAATAGAATATAAAATGGGATGTAAACAGCTTTATACTGGTGGGTGTAGGGTCATATTATATTCATATACCTGTAACCTAGTGTACAAGCACCCTCACCTATTTATCAGTACAAAAATGAAAAATGAAAAATGAAAAATCATGAGAGTTGCCTTTTTCCTCGGAGCTAGGGGCATGATAATTAATTCGAAAACAAAATTAAAATTGATTAGCTACTTTTTAATTAAACAACATCTGTGAAGACAAAGAAGAAGAGGACAGGAGAGTGCCTCCAGATGTAAATAAATATTCTATTTGGCTCAGAGATAAAGATTCGAGGCATGTCAACATGGGTAAGATGGAACCCAGGTTAAATGTGAGAATTGGGTTAAGCTGAATTGGTGAAAGTGACGGGGCGATCATGTTAACATGGGTAGGATGGAAACCAGGTTAAAGGTGAGAATTGGGTTAAGCTAAATTGGTGAAAGTGACCGGGTGATATTTATATTGAACCTCATGGATTGTGGGTTTCATATCCGTATGAAGTATTTTCAAATTTGAGTACTTTGATTTCCTTGAGTTTGTAATTGGGTTATCTGTGTTTTTCTAATCTAAATTAGGGATTTATTTTATACAATATATTTCACTAAGTGAAATAATGAATGGATTTTAATTTTTAAAAGACAATGTGTGGGTATGTTAATCAAGTGGAATTTGATATTTTAACTCTACGGAAATTTGATGTGATAGCTTAATTTGCATGAAACATGTTCTCATGTTTATGTGGTAGCGAGTTTGGATTTAGCCATCTTAGAAGTGAAAATAAATTGGAATAAATGCATGATTTTACATGCTAGAGACTTCGAGATTTATCCATATTACCTTCAAATTAGTTTTGCATCACGAATCCTCAAAGTTAAATTTGAAACATATCTTGGAAAATTAAAGACAAGTTTATGGTCTTTGCACTTTATAAAATTCTTGAACGATCTATGTAAATATCTAAATAAGCAATGATGTCATCCACAAATTTAATTATAAATGAGGCATACCAAGTGAAATATTCATTGGACTTGGGCTTATGAAGACAACTTTCCCATGTGGAATGCATAATGTGGTGCTTTGTGCCCATAAAATTTGATGGGACAAATCAAATATACATTAAAGGAGACTCTCATATAATATGATATCATCCTATTAAGATGCTTTATAGCTTGTATTTAGCCACCCTTCAGAGATAACTAAAATTGGGAGTAATGCGTGAGCCTAGTTTTTAGGGAAATGTGAGGAATGAGAAGATGGGGGAGGAAGCAAGGGGTGATTACCATATATATATATATGGAAATATTTGAAAGAGATGGTCATGAAAAAATTTAAATCTACTCATGTAAAATAAGAAATGTGGTGTTTTGATTCCCATAAAGTTGATGGGATAAATCTAAACTTCTCCTAAAGAGGACTCTAGGAAAACATGATATCATCCTCTTAAGACTCTAGAGCTTGGATTTAACCATCCTAGAGACATAAATAAAACTAGGACTAATGGATGAGCTTGATTATTACATGATTTCAATCTCTAAACAAGAAATGATGTCATCCACCAATTTCATTAGAAATGGGGCATACCAAGTGAAATAGTGATTGGACTTGGAATGTTGAAGACAAATTTCACATGTGGAATGTGTAATGTGGTGCTTTGTGCCCATAAAATTTGATGGGACAAATCAACTATACATTAAAGGAGACTCTCAGATAATATGATATCATCCTCTTAAGATGCTTTATAGCTTGGATTTAGCGACCCTTCATAGATAACTAAAATTTGGAGTAATGCATGAGATTATTTTTTAGGGAAATGTGTGGAATGAGAAGATGGGGGAAGAAGAAAGGGGTGATTACCATAGATTTATATATATATGGAAATATTTGAAAGGGATGGTCATGACAAAATTTAAATCTACTCATGTAACATGAGGAATGTGGTGTTTTGATTCCCATAAAGTTGATGGGATAAATATAAACTTTCACTAAAGAGGACTCTAGGAAAACATGATAACATCCTTTTAAGACACTAGAGCTTGGATTTAACCATCGTAGAAAACATGATATCATTCTCTTAAGACTCTAGAGCTTGGATTTAACCACCCTAGAGACATAAATAAAACTAGGACTAATGGATGAGCTTGATTATTACACGATTTCAATCTCTAAACAAGAAATGATGTCATCCACCAATTTCATTAGAAATGGGGCATACCAAGTGAAATAGTCAAATTGGAATTGGACTTTTGAAGACAAATTTCACATGTGGAATGTGTAATGTGGTGCTTTGTGCCCATAAAATTTGATGGTACAAATCAACTATATGCTAAAGGAGACTCTCAGATAATATGATATCATCCTCTTAAGATGATTTATAACTTCGATTTAGCCACCCTTCATAGATAACTAAAATTGGGAGTAATGCATGAGCTTAGTTTTTAGGGAAAGGTGTGGAATGAAAAGATAGGGGAGGAGGAAAGGGGTGATTACCATAGATTTATATATGTGGAAATATTTGAAAGGGATGGTCATGACAAAATTTAAATCTACTCATGTAAAATGAGGAATGTGGTGTCTTGATTCCCATAAAGTTGATGGGATAAATCTAAACTTTTGCTAAAGAGGACTCTCAGAAAACATGATATCATCCCCTTAAGACTCTATATCTTGGATTTAACCACCCTAGAGACGTAAATAAAACTAGGAGTAATGGATGAGCTTGATTATCAGATGATTTCAAGACCTATCTATATTGGCTTCACATGGACCTTGGAGATCACCTCATTAATTCCTTTCTTAATTTCTTATATGGAAACTCAAAACATAAATACAAAACCTTAGGGGCGAGGTTGCAGAGTAAGAAAGTGGAGTGGGGGAGTTGAGGGGTGGGGAAATCAAGGATTGATTACCCTAGATCTATATATGCGGGGGTGGCTGTGTAAGTGATAAGCTTGTATGCAACAACATGGAAATATTTAGAGGAGATGATTTTATGTAAAAATTGAAACATCTCATGGATAATTAAAGTTAGAAATATATGGTCTTTATACTCTATAAAATTCTTAAAGGACTTGTGTGAATCTCTAAACAAGCAATGATTAAGCCGAGAGGCTCATTCTACAACCCAATGTGAAGGTGATGTGTATGTATGTTTGTCCTTCTTAAAATAAATCTACTCATGCAAAATGAGGAATGTGGTGTTTTGATTCCCATAAAGTTGATGGGATAAATCTAAACTTCTGCTAAAGAGGACTCTTAGAAAACATGATATCATCCTCTTAAGACTCTAGAGCTTGGATTTAACCACCCTAAAGACATAAATAAAACTAGGTGTAATGGATGAGCTTGATTATTAGACGATTTTAAGACATGTCTATATTGGCTTCACATGGACCTTGGAGATCACCTGATGAATTCCTTTCTTAATTTCTTACATGGAAACTCAAAACATAAATACAAAACCTTGGGGGGAGGTTGTAGACTGAGAAAGTGGAGAGGGGGAGTTGAGGGGTGGGGTGATCAAGGATTGATTACCCTAGATCTATATATGTGGGGGTGGTTGTGGAAGTGATAAGCTTGGATCCAACAACATGGAAATATTTAGAGGAGATGATTTTATGTCAAAATTGAAAAATCTCATGGATAATTAAAGTTAGAACTATATGGTCTTTATACTCTATAACATTCTTAAAGGACTTGTGTGAATCTCTAAACAAGCAATGATTAAGCCGAGAGGCTCATCCTACAACCCAATGTGAAGGTGATGTTTATGTATGTTCATCCTTCTTAAAATAAAAATAAAAAATTCTCTAAATAGAAAAGGAACGTGGGCGATAAATGTGTAACAATGAGATTATTTGAATTGTAATGTGGTGAACTAATTTATATATGAAATAAAGTATATTATGAAATAATTATGGATTGCCAAAATTAATTGTGGGTTTAAAATATAGTTGATTTTATCATGAGAGATATGACATTGTTTAATCTCCAAACATGTAATGGTTCATCCATTAATCTTAGAGTACATATGAAGTGAAATAATGAATGGATTTAAATTTTTAAAAGACAATGTGTAGGTATGCTAATCAAGTGGAATATGATATTTTGACTCTACGGAGAGTTGATGTGAGAGCTTAATTTGCATGAAACGTGATATCATTTTTTTTAGTTTGGAGTTTGGATTTAGTCATCTTAGAGGTGCAAATAAATTGGGATTAATGCACGAGTTTACATACTAGAGACTTTGATATTTCTCCATATTACTTTAAAAATTTCTTGTAAATAAGAATATCTATTCTTTGATCTAATGAGATCAGAAAACACTCTTAAATAAGTAAAATTGCATAAAAATTGTGCTTCTATCTTCTATTTTATTCTTCTCTACACTCTCACCTTATCGCGTTTCCTTTGCAACATGTGGTACAATTGCTAATTGGTAATATTTTTAAATAATATAAATCTAAGCTGTAAAATTATGGTTTATAAATAAAGTCAAACAAACCATAAATAATGATTTGATCGAAGCAATCCCCTAGAAGTATTAGTTTTGATTAAAAAAATCAAGTAAAAAGAAATATAAATTCAAGAACTGTGCCAGTAATGTAAAATAAAGTCGAACAAACCACAAATGATGATTTGATGTAGGCAATACCCTATAAGGATTAGTTTTGATTCAAAAATCAAGTAAAACGATATATAAATTCAGCAACACAATACACTTCATATAACATAAGTGTATTACACTGGTATTGCATTGCACTGGTGATAGACAATGCCAGTAAAATAAAATAAAATACAGTCGAACAAACAAAAAATGATTTAATGTAGGAATGAATCAAGTAAAAAGAAATATAAATTCGGCAATACAAACCTACAAGAAAAAGGTTTATGTAAAGAATAAATAAACTTAGTTACTCTTCTTGCATTAAAAAAAAATATGATATTGATTTTTGAGGAAATTTATCATAATAAATTAATTGTTAAATTAACAATATTTATATTTATGGTTATTATGTGGAAATGAATACTGACTTATCTTTGTTATTAAAGGAAAATCAGACCATCTAGAATTACCTTATTCATCAAAGGTAGACTTTAACTCTTACTAAATATTTTTGAGTTTAGAGTTATTAGAATTCTTCCTTAAATCTAACAAAAACCACAACTTAATTAAATATAAACAATTTTAAAATATATTCCAAACTCAAAATATTTATGAATAATTTATTATTATTATTTAAGAAAAATTTACATAACAAAATAATAAATTTAAATATATTATTTTATAAATTTGAATATATTAAATGTATTATTTTATAAATTTGAATATATTATTTTTTATTATTATTAGCTAATACTGATGAGCACATATTACAATAAAAAGATCAAGTCATCCGAAAATATATGTAAGTAGCTCTTAATGGTCAAGGTTAAGCTTTAGCTTCTTCGTGATATCCCCGATATAACTCACCATTGCAGATTAAATTATAATTAACAATATAAGTTATATGACTGAGCTTATCTTACCATCAAAATCTGCAATTTGAACCATCGACTCCGTGGGAAAACCGAATCCAAACAAATTAAAAACTTATTACAATGTTCTTATCGAATAAGATGTTTAATTGAGGTTGAAAGACATTATAAATCTGGAGTGTTTCAAGTTTGTGGTAAATATTCAGTATAATGTTTATGCCATCTCGGAGGCATTTGGTCTGATCTATGTACTGTTTATATATTTTATATATTTTTCTTCTGAAAAAAAATAATTCAGTATAATGTAATATACTAATCATTGTATTACTTTATTCTCATCTAATGAAAAAAAAAAATAGACACGCTTGCGCTATGTGGATGGCAATCAATATATTAGCTGCTATTCGCCCATAAATGCCCTTTAAGAGTACAAAGGGCATGGACATCGGCATCGATCATGGGCAGTGGATAGTTTCCGAGGTCTGACAATGAAAAGGGTCTGAGGACGTACAGGACACGGCAAAAAATCAATTCTGTCAACAAACAGGAAACGACAGTGCGGCAAATTCCGTCAATTTGAAATTTGAAATTTGAATTTATCTGCATTCACACAAACCATTGCAACCATTGCAATGTATCTGCATTTTTTATCCCAAATTCATTCACTGCAAATATCGCAGGCGATGCATTGCAACCAGTCTGGTACAGCGTGTGTACATCTGGAACGCGAGCAAGACCGCAGGTTCGGCAGCTATGCTGGTGGGGGTTTTGCAAATTTGATGATAATCACGTTTATATTCTGCAGGAACAACAAATATTCTGGCTGGAGCGATCTACAGCTAAAATAGGCTACATGTTGTCTGCAAGAACATTATGGATTCCTTGGGGTAATGACCAACTGGTGGCTATACCCGATTGCGTGCCTAGCGAGTTCGAGAGATGGAGTAAGATCAAACAATTTTATCAGTCATTGGGTAACATGGAAAGCCCTGTAGAGGAACTCATCAACGATCTTCATCGGCAACCCAATGTAACGCCCGTGTCCTGCATCGTGGCCGACACTTACCTCGGATGGGCAGTGCCTCTAGCCAAAAAGCTCAGCCTGCTATCCATTTCTTTCTGGAGGCAGAGTATCTCAATGTTTTCCATCCTTTCCCATTCCGAATCAGGTGATGATTTTCTTTCCGCAAGAAACTTTCCCTTACGAACCCTTATCCACTCGTCACTTCTGTTTTCTTCTGAATATTGTAATGATTTGTCCTTCCCGTTGCTGTGCAGTCCACTGTCAGGCAGGATTGGCAGTTCACGTTCCAGGTGGAATCTCCATAGAGTCCGCAGATCTTCCGTCGTTTTTGAAAGCAGATGTAGACCCTGCAAAAGCGAGACGTGTTGTTCGGTGTTTAGAAAAAGCCAGAGAAGCGGACTGGGTAGTAGCTAATTCCTTCGAAGCGTTAGAAGGCAATATAGTGGAGGCTTTGTCAGAGAAATTGCAGTTATACTGTGTTGGCCTTCGGCCTACCTCAATCATCACTCAGATTCTCGCGACTCCGTTGTGGGGACGAGCTCGCTGATAGAAATCGACTGCACAAAGTGGCTGGACGGCCAGATTCCTAAGTCGGTGATATACGTTTCGTTTGGTAGTTTAATCCCGGTGTCGACAAGCCAGGCAGCGGAAATAGCAATGGGTTTGAAGGAAAGCGGTTACTGTTTTATGTGGGTGCTCCGACATCCCGGTCCGGAGGCCACCGATGTCTCAACCATGCTGCCGGACGGCTTTCTGGACGAAACAAAAGAGCGAGGAGTGGTTGTTCCATGGTGCTCACAGCTGAGAGTGCTCTCTCATCCCTCCATGGCGGGTTTTTGAGCCACTGCGGGTGGAACTCCATTTTAGAGAGCATCTCGACGGGCATTCCCCTGCTGGGATTCCCTCTGGGGAATGACCAATACACCAACTGCAAATTCCTAGCCGATGAATGGAAGATTGGACTGAGATTGAAAAGCAACTATGATAATGAAAAAGTTATAGGGAGGGAAGAAATAGCAGAAAAAGTAAGGAGATTGATGAAAGGGGAGGAGATAAGGAAGGCGGTGGAGAGCCTGAGAGATTTTGTACATATGGAAGTAAAGAAAGGAGGAACTTCCAACAAAAATCTGGAAATAGTTGCAAATGGGTTAAAAACCAAACTCAGGTGACAAAGATTATTGCTCATGTCAGATCTGAATATTGATTTTCTAATTTCGATCTCTAGGTGGACGGTTGATCGTATTATCTCTTTATAATTTGGTTTTGTTCAACGGCTAATCATATTATTTCTTTATAATCTGGTTTCGTCGAATTCTGCTGCAACTGTTTCAAGTTTCATGGTCGAGGCAGTCAACTGTCATCAGAAATTCTGCACTCATTGTTTCCCATAAATAATTGACTTGGATATATCAATCGGTTTACCAAATGTTTGATTTATGGTCAGTCTATGTGCTCTTATTTTTTTTCTCTTTTACATTGCAATATTTATGAATCTATTTGCTATTATTATTAATCACTCTACATCACGTGATATCACTTGCTACTATTATTAATCACCCTACATCACGTGATATTTATGAGATTAATTAATTATAACATTTATAAAATTATTGTGATATTTATTAATTAATTATAACATATATAAATTAATTTGTAATTATTTAAATTTAGTATGGTTAATTATTTGGATTTTACAAATTATAGAATTCAAACTTACTATTTCAAGAAAGTACAATTTCAACTAAGTTTTATCATTTTGGACAAAATGTACAGAAAAATATAATTAAGAAAGGTCAATTATATCTTGTTTTAAAAAAGTTGCAATAAAGTTGGATGTACTTTAAACATTAGATAAAGTCTCACAATTTTGGACAAAATGTATTGAAAAATATGATTAAGAAATGTCAAAAGTATCTTGCTTTAAAAAATTTGTAATAAAGTTGGATGTAGTCTAGACATTAGATACCATTTCAACAAAATCTCATAATTTTGGACAAAATGCAGAAAAATATGATTAAGAAAGGTAAAAAATATCTTGTTTTAAAAAATTTGCAATAAAGTTGGATGTAGTCTAAACATTAGATATTTTTACTATTTTAAACATCAAATGTAATCTCCAAAAAATCGAGTCCATTTATTCACTCAAAAATACATTTTAAACAACTTCAAGATCTTACCAAAATAGTTCTATTTCTATTTTTTAAATCGTTTAAAACTATGTAAATCATTGATAATTCTAGCACTTTCTTGTTAGTTTGTGTTCTCACACACAAATATAAAAGATTTAGATAATCAGATGATAGATATTAGTCACAAAATATACATACAAATATATTTTGTGCGACAACTTGATTCAACTGTCATGGTCTTTTGGACACCAAGGTTTAAGGTAGGTCACCAAACAAATCATGGAACATGAATTTATATATGGTTACAACTCTCAATTTGACTAGGCTAACTCTAGCTTTAGGTTTTGCTGACATGTTCTGGTTTAGGTTGTCACTCAAACTCATCTAATATGAATTTGAAGCTTGAAGCTAGTGACTATTAATCCCCCCTTGTCAAATAAAATGTGAGTTATTACAAGATTGTTAAAACTTGAGAATGAACTATGAGGTATGATCAATATATTTTATTGGTTGTTGAAGACCATTTTGAAGAAGCGATCTATCTAAGGTGAATCTTTGCTCTTGTAGGAGTCTTACATGTCAAGCAACTCTCTGAATTATGACTATGTTTTTTGCAATTCTCACAAGGTTAAAGATAAAAATATTGATCTTTCACATGGCCAACCTAATCACAATGTTGGGATTTGAGAGTCTAAAGTTCCTGTGGAAGAGGAGCAAGTGAACATGAGTTGTCTTGAAGATATCCAACACACAAAAACTGAATTGATTTGAAGTAGTCCAAAATATAAAAAGACACTTTATTTTCATATCGAAGACCGATTCTCTTCTTTTTAATGACTTCTTCCGGACGTTTGATGATGGGTTTGCGAAGTGCAAGTAGAACCCTTACATCTTCAGGTAAATTTTCCGCTAAAATGCAGATAAGAATATTTCTCAAAATCAAAGGGAAAATTATTTTGAACAAGAACCAGTACAAAACCTTGACTCTTTTGTTGTAAATCATCACATTGGAGTTGTGATTCGAGCTGAAAAAACTCAATCTTCTCCTCTGCATCTTTTAAACATGCTTGAATATTGGAAAAAAATGAATTTCTGATTTTGACTGTACACCAACAAAATATACTATTATTAAGTATTTAATATTACTAATAACTCATCAATTTGAGCTATTTTGTCCACAAATCAAAGTTAAAAAAAAAAGAGTCTCATCTTTAAGAAAAAAATGTACTTCAAAATTAGAGAGGAAGATGGTTTGTTGTCAAAAGTTCAAATCGAAGTAAGGCGACTAAAAATTAAGCAGCTCACCCTGCAACAACTTTTTTCCTCTTCTTGCTCCCCAAAATTTGTATGATGCAAAACTATTATATCATCGTGTTTCAACATAGTACAAAATTCTCTCAATGATCCACATGGTATCAATTTTCTATTGCCCCAAAGGGTTATACAATTCACCATTACAATATCCAAGTCCCTTGAAAAGCTCCAATGATCCATAATGACAACTCCAATTCCAACCCCAATTTTGTTAATAGTTTCCTCGAACTCCTTAAACTGACAATTTGTGTTTTGACATGTCTCCTCTTCTAATCAACTCCATTAGAACGTATCTCTAAAAAGGGAATTAAGTAATATTTTACTTGTTTGCTCGTGATCGAATTTTTGTAGCAACACCAATTATATGCCTTTGAAACATTTTTTCCACCTGCATAGCCTCTGGCAAGAGTGATAGAAAGGAAGAGGAGGAAAAACAGAATTCACACAAAATAAACTTCTATTCATAAATCTTTCTCACATACACATTCATCGAGTTGTGACTCTTAGCTCTTTTGGCTTAATTTATTTCACACATTACAATGACCTAATCACGGGTATATAAGGACCACACTTACTAATTATGGAATCATGACAGACTCTAACTAGAGGTGCCTCAACTGTGACTAACTTGTTCATGAAAATTCACACTAAATTAGACTTTTCCAAATATATACTGAACTCAAACTAACTCACACTGACTCTCCATGCATTGAATGCATATAGGAGTAATTTACTATTTCTAACACCCCCTTAATTACAACCATATAACTCAACATAACTTAATCATGACTCAACATGACTCAACTATGCCTGCTAGGCTTATAATAAAAATTGACTCAATCATTACTTAAACATGCCTAGTGGTCTAAGTCTCAGCTAAGCTTACAATGGCTCAAAACTTTTACAGTGTTGGATTTTATTTTTTGTTTCTTCCAAATTATATACCCTCGAAATTGGTTCATTCTTGTTGTAAACATCATACTTATTTTACTTGTTGTTGTTGCAATTTTTCTTTCACTTCTCTTGTATCTGTTTTGAGTTTTTCTTCTACAACATCTCTTTACTCTTGGTTTTTCTTTCTCATTTATTCCAAATTCTATACTCTCGAAACTATTTCATTGTCGCTTTCACTTTCTTGTTGTAAGCCCCATACTTCTACGCTTGCTTCTACTACAATTTTTCTTTG